>CM033735.1:36417418-37617418 GCA_019671005.1 Hibiscus mutabilis | reverse complement strand
AACATTAATGTGTATTATGTAATAATATGATGTGGCATAAACAATGATTAATATTCTATATATTGATAAATTTAGGGATAAAAGTAAAACATTAAAAAGTTTAAGAACCAATTTAATACGAGGGTCGTAATTTAAAAAATATATTGCAATTAACTAAATTTTAAAATAAAACTCTTACTAACCATTCCTATTTGCCAGGTGTAAAATACATTACCTTAGATTGAATAACATAAATAAACAAATCATCTTCAAAATATTATTCATTCATTGAATATATATATAAGGTAGTTTGATAATTATGGAAAAAAAAACCAATCATTGTTCTCTTTCTTGTTATAGAATTAGTGTTATACTTGTAAAGTTGTTAGTGAAGTTGCACGTTGAGAAGTAGGCCTCGGGCAAATATTTTGGGGTTTCAGATATTTAACAATATTATTATAATTTTAGAATTACAAGTAGGAACATAAAAGGCTAAAAACAAATACAATAGTTAAATATTTAAATAAATTTAAATTCGCTTGAATTCGTGCTATTATGAGTTTGAGATATTTATAGGTAGTTTAATATGTTCATTTATTAATCTTAATATTCCCCACGGTAACAAATGCAAACCTACAGTGAAGATAGAGAGTTTGTCAAAATTCTTAGGATTTTTCGGATTATTTTGTGATATTTGGTTTGGAGTTACATTTCAAATATTTGCAAGTTCGAGAATAAAAAAAAATATTCGATTAAAAGCGTATCATTCTCAACAAATAATTTGCATCACTTTATCAAAGTATCCATAAACATCTCGAAAAGTCATGTGTCAACCTAAATTTCCCGTGCAAAATTAGACATCAGATGGTATATACTCAACTAAGATAGAATTTATTATATTAAATATCTCGACTGGTCTATTTTTAAGAGAAAAATTTTAAATTTCTATAGAAATGATTTGACGTCATCGTGATCAATAAAAGTTTTATAAGAAAAATACTAAGAGGGTAAAAAAATTATATAATCTATACAAATATTGGTGCTAGGGTAATTATTTGATGTACTGTTAGCAAATTTTTTTCACAAACGGACTTCTAAAGATACCACATTTTTTTTAAGGATCTTAAATCTTAACTTTAAATTTTAAACCTTAAACTATAAAAGTTAAATCATATAATTTATTCTCAAATATTAAAACATAAGCACAAACGCTATAATTCTTAAACATGGATAGATCGAGGGGGTGCTGGAGGGTGTAGTGTAACACCCTCAACTCGGCTTAATAGTAAACCGAGTCTAAAGTGTTAAAAAGCAAACATTCTTGACTAACTTGCCTAGCAAGTTAAGTCCCGGTCGATGAAAATGGCAATAATTTAATACCTTTTTAACGCAACCCCTTATAATTTGAGCCTTAGCTTAAACATGATCAACTCAGTAATCAAAACTATTCATTATCTTAGCTAGCACCATAGAGATTACTTTGACTATTGTAATAGTCTACCATCAATTACTAATTATAATTGAGACCGAGTCCATTATTAAGCCTTCACATAGATGTAGTTCTTAGAAAACCAGCTTGTTCAATTCTTAAACTTTTAGCACAATTGAATTATAAGCCAACCTTAGTAGTTGTAAAAGGTTCATTCGAACTCAATAACATGAGTACATTAATACACTCATTACAAAGACCTATTAAAGGTTACTAATACTCAAACAGAATTCGGGAGATAATGAATCATTCTCAGTCCTGTTTACTATTACCGAAATGACCATAGCCGTTAAGAGAGACACACCTTGTTAATTAAATTTCTATGGTTCATTTATTGTCCTTATTTGATTACCCAATTAAACAAGATATAGAATATCTTAGCCAATAAGTGGTCATCTGCAACAAATCTTCATTTGTACAAGATTATAACCGATTAATCATTTTCATGAATATACTTAACTATAATAATCAAGTTACTTGAAATATACATATCAATCTAACCATGAACACCATTTTTTTTACCAAATAGATTACAAATAAGTTACTAATATATATACCTTAAACTGAAAGTTTTACTTATTCGAACCATATGCTCTAGTTTTTACAATTAAATTACCGTACATACATTCATGTAAGCTTACCTTAACTATCAATCAAAATGTATACACATACAAGGTCAATTTCATGAAACAATAAATATTGATTGGTTGTACAAATTAAAAGGCACTTTACACATATCAATCTAGAATCGTGCGACCATCCTAGGAGTACACTAACTAAGAAGGAATCCAATCCTACTTGAATCTTGGTTAAAGGCTTGTAAACCATGTCCTCACTTGAATACATATGAACCTTATTAATCCCTGCAATGCATGATTATGAAGTGCATTAGGCTTACCTAGCCTAAGTGAGGTAGTAATATCAAAGCATTTATACATAAATCTTAAAGAATCATGCATCCAGATACATAATCATATATTAATGCATGTTGTCATTGTCTTAACTTAGCATATATATTTTACTATACATTAGCTTATCCAAGCATCCTTTTACAATAAGTTGATCTTGTTAAGATCAACTTGGCACATTGAAGACTTCTTGAGACTTGGTAATTATCCATAAATTTTCGATTCTTTATTAACATTGTCAAAGTTTTCAAAGTTGACAGAGCTACTCAGAGCTTTCAAATTTTTTTCAGGGATTATTAGAGCTTTCAAGCCTTTTTCAGAATTTACAAATCTTATCAGGGCCTTCGGGGCTTTCCAGAATGCTATCAATATCTTTTATGTATTCTTATTTGTTTTCTCATTAGGTTCATGTATTTTACTTGTTTGCCTTGGATCACTATTGGTGATGAATAACATTAGTTCAAGCGATACTTAGCTCAAAGCACATAGCAGGGGCTAATATCGAAACATATCAAGAGGGCGTCCCCTAAGCAATTGCTTAAACAAGAGTACCAGAGGTACTAAAAGATCATTTGATCTTAATAACAAGAGACTGTAGTCTAAACATTTCAGGCATCATCCAATAGATCCAAGGTCTTCCATTTTCATAGGCGACTTATATGTTTTTTCCTAATTTTGTCATTCAGGAAGTTGCTTATTGTACAAGTAACTTTACTTTTAAAGTTAACATGGATTTCTTAGGTTACATGTAACCTTGCTTATTTCTTTATTTCAGTAACTTATAAGATCATTCAAGCTTCCTTACTTCTTAACTCCTTAGAGTTAGTTAATTAATCTTTCATTGAAAGTCTTAATGTCATTGATTAGTAAGTTATTCCAGGCATTTATATCAAGTACACAATTCCTTCCATTATCAAGGATATTCTATAGCCAATCATTCAAGCACAACAAGGCATTTAAAACCTAATAATTGCAATATCATACAAGTCAAAACATGAATGTCATGCTATGAATGTATGCTCATACTCAATTAGCTCTATTTGAGCCTTTTTACACAATGTACATGTAATGCAATTTATTCACAACCAATCAATACATAATCTTAACAAAAACGAATTAAACATCGGGATAACTCCGTGTTACCCGAGTCAAACATAACTACACTCCCCTGGTTATTCCAAAGTTATGGAATACCTGAACCACAAACGAGTCCTACTTTTTCAATCGAATCCTAGCCATCCTTATTAGAGCATGTACCTTACACATGATTTAACAATTTATTATAACTAATTCCATCTTTCTCAAGTACCCCAAAATACTTGCATATACATTCAAACAATTTCAATTATAAGCCCATACATTTACATACATTTACTAATAACAAAACAATCCAATTCTGCCCTATAATCATGCAAAACAGATATACTTACTTGGATACACAATCATACACACAAACAGTCCATTTATTGACTTTCAGAATATTTCCCTTGCTTCTGGTTGTTCGAAACAGTAGTTAATATTTTAACTCATGTAAAACGGCCTCAATTCCATTTAAGACCAACAAAACAGTTTCAATTTCTTCCATACATATTTGTTCACAACAATAGCCCCTTACACTAACACACAAGACAGTCCTTCTTTTAATATCATCACTTCAAAACAGCTTTAAAACATATTTTTATTGACAAGAACAGTCCAAAAACAATGTTTACAGTGCATGGAGAATTTCATACTAAAACAGTCCTTAAATTTAGCTACAGGGCAGTTCTGTTAAGCATTTATATTGAAGCAAAATAGTCCCTATTATACACATATACATGTTTATTACCAAGGCAACCTATTACACATTTTTATTCACGAAAAACAGTCCTTAAACTTGCAAAACAGCCCCTATATGCATTCTTAAAGCATTTATCTTGTTTAATTATCCAAAACAGGGCAACATACATGTATGTACTTACAAATCTATCCGATTTACATACCTATTTGTTATTTATTCCAAAACAGGGCAGCTTCATAAGCATACATTTTATTCACTTCAAAACAACCCCATTACAATCACATTTATTTACAATTTGTATTCCTAAAACAGTCCTTAACATTTAGATAGGTGCAGGGCAGTCCCAAAATATATTCACATACTTTATTATATCAAAACAGTCTTTAATTTATACATGTATATAGAAAACAGTTCCGGTTTTTCATTTGTATCGAAAACAGTCCCTGATTATATTTTACTTCCACCCAAACAGTCCATAACATATTAAATTACTCAAAAACAGTCCAAAAAATTATGTGATTACTTAAACATTCATAAACAGTGTCAAACATGTATATACCTACTCAAACAGTCCCTATAGAAAGTTGACTGCCCTGCTATATTCTAATTTCAAATCAGTCTAGAATTGTCTTCACATGAACAAAGCAATCCCTAAATCACATACAATCAATTATTGACTCTAAACAGCCCATAAATGCTCACATTCATGCTTAATTCATCCATCATGTTTGCCTAAATCTCTTCATGCTTCAAACCAGATTGCAACTTGAGTTCCTTACATTCAAAACAGTTCTTAGCCATATAAAATTATTACATGCATCCTTAAAACAGTTTCTTAACATATAAGCCTATAACAAACAGTTTAATTTACAACGATTAAAATGGTATTTTCAAAACTGTCCTATATGCTCTTCTAACACATTCGATTGTCCAAATTTTATAGATATTCATACACCAATACTCTCAAAATAGGGCATTTTAATGTACACACACATACACATTTATATATGTATATATATATATATATATATTTCTATGCATACAAAACTGCCATTTAGCTCAGTTTTACCTGTAATTTGTGACCACCAACATTCGTACATTATTCTTACATAATTTCAGAATTTCTCCTAACATGAAATGTGTCTACTATAACTCTAATATCATAATCCAATTTTTTTTTCCGAAACTGCACTTGTAACCGTTCAATAACATAAGAACTGAGCACACCTATAACCATATTGATACATCATTCAAACAAGATAATAGTTCATAACATGTCTTTGGTTTGCTATAGATTCAAACAACATTCATAAAACTCAAGGAGGAAATTCGAAATCAAAATCTAAGAAGCCTTTAGCTATGAGATAAGAAAATTCTTACGTCTCGTTGGATTTCTCAATGAAGGATTCTATGGAGCCTTCACCAATCGAGCTTAATTCCCTCCTTCAATGGTGAAAATACACACTCTCTCTCACTTGGTTCGGCATCTTCCCTTTTAGGAGAAGATAACACTTTGGGATTCAAATCCCCAAGTGGCCGACTCTTCCCTTTCTTGGCATCACAAACGGCTCCAAGTGTATAAGTCCACAACGATAAATTCTTTTTCATGCAATATTCAACTTATGATTTCTTTCGATCATAGTCATTCTACAAAAGCCACTCATTTTCATTCTTATTCCAAATAGGTCCTAAACTTATCATTTTCCATTTTAAATTAGACCAATTTAAGTCACTTTGTTTAATGGTCACATTTGAATTATTTCATACACTAATTTAACTTAGTGTAGGGTTAATATCAACCATTAAAAATTCTTACCAGTTTAATTTATCACCAGAAACTATTTTACGTACAAGAATCACTAAATATTGTTAACCCGGTTTTAGGGGTGTCACATGTAGTCAGACCCCTAGAAAATTTTAAGCTCTCATATAGTTTATGTATTTTCTTTTATATTTTCTATCGATGATTTAAGTTCGCACCCCATAAAATTTTGTAATTTTGCACCCTTAAATTTCTAATATAGCTCTCTAATAGCTCGCACTCCTAACATAAAATAATGTCCGTCTCTATCCTAAATTTAAAACTAGACGTTTGTAAAACTTTTTTTCTACCATCAATGCATAAAATATTTTCACAATGTACTATAATTGTAAAACTTCAAAGAGCGAGTAGTATACTACATGCATTAACTGTGATACAAAAATTGATATACTTTTTAAATTATTATTTGGTACATTATTAATGTTAAAAGTAAATTTATAAGTGATTTTTAAATGATTATAAGTGTTATATTTAATTTTAAGATTTTAAAACTTTTCAAGGACATTTATATTTATCTTAAAATCTTTTGTGAAAATTGTATTTTATTTTTGGTTATTTTGATATACAAATTTTTTAAAATTTACACAATTTTTTTATAAATTTTTTTCTCATCACCGATGTATAAAATATTTTCCCAATATGCTAGAATTGTTTTATAGTCTCTGGACTAGAGTATTCAAAGAGCGAGTAGTATAGTACATGCATTAAACTGTGATACCAAAATTGATATATTTTTAAATTGTTATTTGGTAGGGATGTGAAATTAGGTAATCGTTCAGGTTTCAGGTCTGGTAAGATAAAATCAGATACGGGTTATATCAGATTAATTTAATAGTTCGACTCAGATCAGGTCTGGTCCTAGTCGACTCAGATTCAGGTCATTATCAGGTTGATTTCAAATCAGATTGAGTTCGGGTTTGGGTCGGGTTAATTTCAGGTCGGGTAAGTTTCAGTTCATACCAAAACGGTTTGGGTTCGAATAAGTTAATTAATGGGTTAATTCAGGTTCGGAAGGACTTCAGGTCGGACCATGTTCAGGTCGGGTCACGTCGTTAACGGATAAAATTCAGGTCAGGGAATATCAATTTCGGTTAAAGTTCAAGTTGGGTCTTACCGTGTACAAATAGACTTCAGTATGGTAATTGTGGGTAAATTTCAGATAAAAATAAAATTTTAGGGACTAATATGAACCAAAATATTCCTTAGAATGCTGAAATATTTTACAATTTAAAAAATATATAATTATGACTAAATTGAATTAAACTAAATTTTAAAAGTGAATGTTAAAACTACAATGAAAATTTTAAACAAGTGTGGACCTAAAAAGTAATTAATCACTAAACAAAAAAATTAGGAGGCAAATGCCAAATGTGCAATTAATTATTGAATCAAATTTAAAAAGATTCTATTTGAATTTTGGAGGAAAGAACCTAAAAATTAGGGGCTTAATTCCCTCCAAAATTGTCCCCCAATTATTTTTTCATGATTTTAATTACAGTGAAACAGTGGGAGGGAAAGTTTCCCACTCGCGTGGGTTTTAGGTTAGAATAAATTGTTTTTAGCTCTTCTAACTTTAGATGTTTTTTATTTAAGTCCCAAATTTTCACTTTTAGGTTTTAATTTAATTCAATTGAGTCCTAATTTAAATTAATTTAATTGAAATTCCACATTTACTTTTACAATTCTTTTAAGTATGTCCGTGATTTATGCTTCTAAGTTTTAATTTAGCTCAATTAGTTCCTAAGTTTAATAAGTTAATTTAATTCGAACAGTATTATTATACCATATAAATTTTGATTTAATATAATTATGCACAAATTTTTGATTTGGATGTAAATATGTAATTGTACACATAAAAGTTGAAACTTTAATTTAGTTCAATTGTACATATGAAGCTTTGATTTAATATTTAATCAAATTCAAATGCATAAATTAGCAAGTTGAATCGGAATTAATTTTGTAAATCAATAACTCAATGCTAAACCATAAGCCATTAATACTAAGCCCAAAACCATAAACCTTACGGAATCGAAATTAATCTCATAAACCAATAACCATAAGCAAAATCATAAACCATTGATACTAAACCTTGAACTTTAAGGAATCCACATTAATCACATAAACCAATAACGCTAAACTAAAAACTAAACTAAACCATAAATCTTAAAGAATTAGAATTAATCTCATAAACCAATAACACTAAACTAAACCATAAACTGTTAATATTAAACCATAAATCATAAAGCTTAAGGAATTATGTTGACAACATTTAGATATTTAATAAAATTTTTAAATATTTTTATATACTATAATTTATAAATATAAAAAGTAAACATATTAATTTAATGATCATAGTTAATCATGTACCTTAAATTGTGAAGATGTATTTTGTCACACTATAATATAATAAATCATAATCTCACAAATTCATCAATTGTAACTTATTAGTTATTACAAGTCAGATAAATACCAAGTCAGGTAAATATCAGATCAGTTCAATAACAAGTCAGGCTATTTACATGTTGAGTCAATTACAGATCAGGTTCATAACAGATCAGGTTAATAACAAGTTGGGTAATATCAGTTATTTACCATGTTAATCTCAGGTTCAGGTTCATATCAGGTCAGATACAGGTCGGGTTCGGTTATCACATTATCAGGTTGAATTCGAGTTTAGGTCGTTCTCAGGTCGAGTTCAGATCCAAAAGTTCCAGGTTCAGCTCGGGTTCAGGTCAACACCAGTTCAGACTTGAATCGATTTCGGATCACCACCACCTCGGGTCACAAGCAGTTCTGACTCAAGTCGGTTTCAGTTAGTTCTGTAGGTCGGTCAGGTTTTTACATCCCTATTATTGGTACATTGTTATTATTAAAAGTAAATTTATAAGTGTTTTTTAAATGATTATAAGTGTTATATTTAATTTTAAGATTTTAAAACTTTTTAAGGACATTTATATTTATCTTAAAATCTTTTGTGAAAAGTATATTTTATTTTTAGTTATATTTTTATATATACACAACCCTTTATATTTCGGCTATAAAATCTAAAACCTAAATCGCTAGCCATAACACTCTAGAACCTAAACATTTGTAGCGATGTTTTTTTTCGCTAAAAAAAAGATGTGTTTTGTTTTTTGTTTGAAAATGTTGTATTCCGCGTGGGATTTTAGAAAACCCGTATTTTATTTAAAATTGGAGTCGCCACCGGCCACTCAAGGTGGACCGGACACCGTAGAAAACCAGAGATTTTAAAATATCGGGTTCGGGAGTCGGTTACGGATGGGGAAGGATTAGCACCCCCACACCGCCCAAACTTGGTACTTTAATAATTACCGCTTTATTAATATTAAACTTTCCGAATTAAAGTGACGATTAAATTAAAATTTGGTTATAAGTGCGAGTAAATTTTAAAGGCCCCGTTATTCAAGAGTAAACGTCCAACCACTATCACTACGCCTGATACTGGCCCCGTTTACGCTCGAATAAAAGGGCACCGCATTGACAAAATATATGTTTGTTATGCAAACTTAAAAACACATGGCAAATATGAACAAATATAATGCGATAAAAATATAAACAAATAAGAGCATAATAAAATATTAATCTAACATAAATAAAATACTAATCTAAAACATACATACATACATAACTATTAATTTAACACATAAATAAAAATAAATCTAACATAAATAAAATATTAATATAAAATATAAATTTAAAACATACTAATATAAAACATAGATAAACATACAAATTAAAAACACAATTTTAAATTAACTTCTACTTCATTAAAATATAAAAATTACAACATAAATAAAAGGAAAGAAAATATACCTAATTAGGAGTTCGAACGACGAACCCTGACTGGACTCCACCGAGATCTACCACGACCTCTCCAAAAATACTAACTAGATCGGACCTAAAATAGGACCCCGATCGAACCGGTTAGGACCGAGGATATTACCCGGTCCTGGGCCTGCCGCCGATTCCAATTGCTGCTTGCAATTTTCCAATTGAAATTGCCTTTGCAATTCAATTTGCTTGCTGCAATTGCTTCTTTTTTTTAATTTTATTATTATTATTTATATATATTATTACAACAATACTAAAAATATTAAAAACCCGTACAAAAATGAGTGATTACAGTTGCCCCTCTTTGCTTGTTCTTGTGAAACGAGAACAAAGCAAAGATCAAAAGCACTCATTTTTGTCTTATCTGGCTAAACTTCTCTCCCTTTTGATGCGTCTTCGTTCTTTGGTAGATCTTTATTCTCTTCAGCGCATGTCTTCTTTCTTGTTTTGGTTGATCCACCTTGTCACTCTTGGGAAGCAAAGCCTTCAAAATGGGGGTTGTTTGTTGGGGAAGCCAAACCGAGTTCTTCTTGCTACATTATTGGTAATAAGCTAATACCTAAAGAGAGTTCGACCCAGCTGCAACACCGACGAAGAGACAGGGTCTACAAAATTTGATCCAGCTGCAACACTGACAAGGAGGCAAGATCGATAGGTAAAAGTTCTGATGTCTGATCCAGCTACAACTCTGACGAAGAGGCAAGATCAGAAAACTGACAACTGTTCTCTCTTTTTTTCTCTCTCTTTTTTTGTTTCCTTTTTTTTCATTCTTTTTCTTTTTCTTTTTTTCTTTTTCTCTTTTTTCTCTTTTTCTTTTTTTTTTCTTAAAACTTGAAAGTTGGTGAATTTTGACCAAGCTACAACACCGACGAAGAGGCATGGTCTAGAGTTAGTAATGTTGATCCAGCTACAACACCGACGAAGAGGCAGGATCAAGAGTTAGTGAATTTGGTCTAGCTACAACACCGACGAAGAGGCAAGACCGGGAGTTAGTGAATTTGGTTCAGCTACAACACCGACGAAGAGGCAAAACCGAAAGTTAGATTTGACCCAGCTACAACACCGACGAAGAGGCAAGGTCCGAAGATTTGATCCAGCTACGACACCGACGAAGAGGCAGGATCTGATAGTTGTTCTTTTTTGTGATCAAGCTACGACTCTGACGAAGAGGCATGATCAGAATTTGGTTGAAAGCTCATTTTTCATTTTTCATTTTTTGTTTTTTTGTTTTTTTTCATTTTCATTTTTTGATTTCTTTTTTCTTTTTTTCTTTTTTTTTCTCTTTTTTCTTTTTTCTTTTTTTTTTAATTTTTTTTTTGAGATACAACTAGAAAGTTAGTAAATTTTGACCAAGCTACAACACCGACGAGGAGGCATGGTCTGAAGATTTGATCCAGCTACAACACCGACGAAGAGGCAGGATCAAGAGTTAGTGAATTTGGTCTAGCTACAACACCGACGAAGAGGCAAGACCGGAAGTTAGTGAATTAGGTTCAGCTACAACACCGACGAAGAGGCAGAACCGAAAGTTAGATTTGACCAAGCTACAACACCGACGAAGAGGCAAGGTCTGATGATTTGATCCAGCTACGACACCGACGAAGAGGCAGGATCGGATAGTTGTTCTTTTTTGTGATCAAGCTACGACTCTGACGAAGAGGCATGATCAGAATTTGGTTGAAAGCTCATTTTTCATTTTTTGATTTTTTTTCCTTCTTTTTTTCTTTCTTTTTTTCTTCTTTTTTCCTTCTTTTTTCTTCTTTTTTTCCTTCTTTTTCTTTTTTCTTGATTTTTCCCTTTTTTTTTTGAGATACAACATTGATACAACTAGAAAGTTAGTGAATTTTGACCAAGCTACAACACCGACGAGGAGGCATGGTCTAAAGTTAGTAATGTTGATCCAGCTACAACACCGACGAGGAGGCAGGATCAAGAGTTAGTGAATTTGGTCTAGCTACAACACCGACGAAGAGGCAAGACCGGAAGTTAGTAAATTTGGTTCAGCTACAACACCGACGAGGAGGCAGAACCGGCAGTTAAATTTGACCAAGCTACAACACCGACGAAGAGGCAAGGTCCGGAGATTTGATCCAGCTACGACACCGATGAAGAGACAGGATCGGATAGTTTTCTTCTTCTTTTTTCTTCATTTTTCATTTTTTGCTTTTTTTTCCATTTTTTCTTTTCTTTTCTCTCTCTTTTTTTTCAATTTTTTCCTTTTCTTTTTTTTGATTTTTGATTTTTTTTTCTTTTTTGGTTTTTTTCTTTTTCTTTTTTCTTTTACTACCATTAAGATAAAAGGTAAACTCCGAGTAAAATTTAGGTCTAGCTGCAACATCGTCGAAGAGGCAAGACCTGGATAGGATTTGATCTGCTACACCACTACTGGAGAGACTAGATCAGCAAAATGTGGGACCCACTACACCACCGACGGAGAGATAGGATCCGGATGGAAAATTTGATCTGCAACACCACCGACGGAGGCAAGATCTGGATAGGATTTGATCTGCTACACCACTGCCGGAGATACTAGATCAGCAAAATGTGAGACCCGCTACACCACTGACGGAGAGACAGGACCGAATGGAAAATCTGATATGCAACACCACCGACGGAGGCAAGATCTAGATTAAGTTGGCGTACCATCACTGACGGAGGCATGATTTGCAATATGTGGAATTGTTGTGCTATTGACAGCGAGACTATGTCTGGAAAAATTTGCCCTGCTTCTGTCGACAGAGGGTAAGATCTGGAATGTTGGCGTCCGTCACACCATCGTTGGAGGAATCAAATCCTACAAAGGAAAAAAGCATTTGTCAGTAATTGTCAAAGATTTTGTCGCTGATACCTTTTATTTTGGGCGTTTCCATCTTCTTCGTGTTTGGCCTATTTCAAGACTGGGGTTGGCCTTCTTGTCATTGCCCTCATGTCGAGGGTACTCGATCTTTTTCCTAGACCTGTTATGTACAAGCAATATTGCATGAATGTATCTAATTTTATGTCTAAATGCATGTGTTTACCCTAAATGCATGGTGATTTTGGTGTATGCATTTAATCTAAATGTATGGCGTATGCAAAATGGTTTAATGCAAGATGAATGCAATCTAAATGCATGAATGTGATATGATTTTTTTCGATCCTCAAAGGGATGCCCCTGACTCCTCACTGGTCCCGTCAGGATCTTGGTTTTTGTATGTGACGGTGCCCCAACCTCAACTTGGGTCCGATCAGTCATCTGGGTGCATGCCCCAACATTTTATTCATCCCTATGCCATCGTCTGAAACTGTTCTTGAATTTGACACTTTGAGTGTGGATTCTGTTGCCCCCTAGGTTGGGTTTATAAATTGTGTTGGTTCATGGTAGCTTATTATTTTTTGATTGGGTGCAATTTTGCAGACTATGGTCAAAGATGCAAGAGTTTGACTCGGCAATGAAGGCTGGACCTTGGCAAAGAATGCCCCCGGACTAGGGCCTTGTTAGAGGCACACTATTTGTAAAAGATGTGGGGGTGCTTTTGGACATGCCCCAAGATCAAACTTTTGTAAGAGGCTTTGTAAGGTGCTAGATCGACCATCTTTGTTGTATTTAATAGGGCAACCCGAGGATTAGTTTTATTATTCTGAAAATGAATGCATGCAAAATGTGTCCTAAATAGATGCAATGCAAAATTAAGATTGTGATGATGTTGTGCAATGATGCAGGTGAACTCAGTGCGATGAGAATAAAACGAGTTAGTACCAAATAAAATGATTAAATAAAATAAATGATAAATATAATAAAAATAGAGTAATAAAAACTGTACATAAACAAGAAACAAGGCACCAGAGCCTAAATAGGGTGACCACTAATTGGGCAGAGTTTCACATGGCTCTAAAGGGTTGGCTCTTACGGCTCACTATATGCAGTTTTGGTGCTAAGAGGTACCCGAATTGTCCTCGCTGTCCTCTACTAAGAGTAGCAAGGCCCCCGGTCATCACCCATTATAGGCTCCTTTCAACCGGGTTCAACTCAGGGGGACCCATTCGCTTATACCCATACGAAGGAACGATATCCTCACGAAAGTATAAGGTACTCGAGCCCCGAAGGTACTTGCTAGGCCCATACGGGAGAACGATATCTCCACGAAAGCATTAGCGTTTTCCCCCCACTTAAAAGAACAGATTTATATGCCATATTTTAAATGCGTTAAAATAAACGCGCAATTATAACCGAATGTTACTTTAATAGTCACTTTAATCTGGAATTTTCGATATTAATAAAGCGGTAATTATTTGAAAAAAGCTCGACTCTCATTTGTTTTTGAAAAACAAAAATTCCCCAGTGGAGTCGCCATCTGTAGCGATGTTTTTTTTCGCTAAAAAAAAGATGTGTTTTGTTTTTTGTTTGAAAATGTTGTATTCCGCGTGGGATTTTAGAAAACCCGTATTTTATTTAAAATTGGAGTCGCCACCGGCCACTCAAGGTGGACCGGACACCGTAGAAAACTAGAGATTTCAAAATATCGGGTTCGGGAGTCGGTTACGGATGGGGAAGGATTAGCACCCCCACACCGCCCAAACTTGGTACTTTAATAATTACCGCTTTATTAATATTAAACTTTCCGAATTAAAGTGACGATTAAATTAAAATTTGGTTATAAGTGCGAGTAAATTTTAAAGGCCCCGTTATTCGAGAGTAAACGTCCAACCACTATCACTACGCCTGATACTGGCCCCGTTTACGCTCGAATAAAAGGGCACCGCATTGACAAAATATATGTTTGTTATGCAAACTTAAAAACACATGGCAAATATGAACAAATATAATGCGATAAAAATATAAACAAATAAGAGCATAATAAAATATTAATCTAACATAAATAAAATACTAATCTAAAACATACATACATACATAACTATTAATTTAACACATAAATAAAAATAAATCTAACATAAATAAAATATTAATATAAAATATAAATTTAAAACATACTAATATAAAACATAGATAAACATACAAATTAAAAACACAATTTTAAATTAACTTCTACTTCATTAAAATATAAAAATTACAACATAAATAAAAGGAAAGAAAATATACCTAATTAGGAGTTCGAACGACGAACCCTGACTGGACTCCACCGAGATCTACCACGACCTCTCCAAAAATATTAACTAGATCGGACCTAAAATAGGACCCCGATCGAACCGGTTAGGACCGAGGATATTACCCGGTCCTGGGCTAGCCGAATTGGCCTGCCGCCGATTCCAATTGCTGCTTGCAATTTTCCAATTGAAATTGCCTTTGCAATTCAATTTGCTTGCTGCAATTGCTTCTTTTTTTTAATTTTATTATTATTTATATATATTATTACAACAATACTAAAAATATTAAAAACCCGTACAAAAATGAGTGATTACAACATTAAACCTTAAACTCTAAAATTTAACTATAAACCTTAAATTCTACCCTCTACAACTTAAACCCCTAAATCATATACCACCAAGGACGTACACATGGGGTGCTGGAGCAGCCGCACCTGCTAAAAATTTTAAGTTCCCCTATATTATATTTATAATCTAATTTTGCACCCTTAAAATTTTGTAATTTTGCATATTTACATTTCTAATATAGCTTCCTGATAGTTCGCACCCTTGAAATCTTGCGTCCGTCCCTGTATATCACAATCTAAAGCTTTAAACCCTAAAACTAAAAAGATTGTGTATCAAAATATTTTCCTTTATTTTTTCCATTTTCATCCCATTTTTATGTTGCATCCGTGTATTTGTCTTTATTCTGGTTATAGACGAACGCAAAATTTTATATTAAGTGTCGAATTTATAAAATTTTAGAGTGTGAACTTATAAAATTTTAATATGACAAAAGATAAATTTTTAATATATATATATTTTTTAAAAAATTTAAATCATATACGAATTTTGAATCTCTAACGAAACAACCGCTCTCTTTATCTCTCTTAATCTATTCCTAATTTTGATCGAAGATCGTTGGAGCTGTATAAAATTTTCGGTAATTATTGTCGACTTCACATAAATTTTCGGTAATAATTTTCGACTTTACATAAATTTCTTTTAATCAAACGTGTTTGATTTTTAAATAATTTTTGAAGAACATCATTTCCTTAAATATTTTTTTAAATTTCTGCGAAAAACATAGTAATATCCATAGAAAAAAAAAATAACGACAACAATCACTATTGATAACGGGTTGTGGACACAAGTCCGTAACGTTATCGTAACCTTTTAAAAATAATGAGAGAATAAAATAAATAAATTAAAGGGCGGGTCCCATCACGGCCGTTTTCTCTTTTTTTAAAACTAAAATCACGGCCGTCTTCTTCATCTTTTTCTTTTAAACCCTTTTGATTTTTTAATTCAAATTAATTTTAAAGCAAAACTGCAAAAGAAAGAAAGAAAACTTGAATACAAGTAGACGCGACTCCCTACGCTGGAATTCGTGTGACGTGGAAAATCGAACGGTTTCCACGTGCTTGCATCAACGTCATGATGCGCCGCCTCAATAGTATAATAATACTGTGACTAATATCTAATTAATTAATTAATAAATTGGTTAAAATTAATTAATTAATTAAGTAAGTAAGTAAGTAATTGACAGATTGGCCGGTCCCGCCACGCACCACCAATTTTCGTCTTATTTTATGATATTTAGATTAAAACATATTGGGCAAACTTCACGTCACTGAATTAATTTTTTATTTTAGTCGGTAAATTATTTTTTGGCAAAATCTCCACAAGTTACATATTTTTCGGCAACTGACTGCTATATTTTCGTTAAATTTTAACAAAAATAGTAAAATGGTTTAGAATAATAACAATTTTAGCTCTTAAATTTATGTATTCTATCAATTAAGTTCTAATTCAAAATAGCTCAACATATTTTTGGGTAAAATCAAAATTTCCCATAACTACCGAAAATTTTCGATAAACATTTAGTCATAAGATATTTATGTTGATAAATTATTTCCATTCGATTTGAATATACATGATTTTTATTGTAAATTTTCGATTGTCAAGAAAATTTTGGTTTATTTTACATCAGACTGGACAAATGTAATTAGCCTTTTGTTTTAGATATAAAGATGGATTCCTTCCAATTTCTTAGTTCACATCTTTAGCTCCTTTTCTTCTACTTTATATTTGGAAGCTGGTCGTTTCTGCATTTTTGATTTTGTAAAGAGGATTCTTATGCGTCACTTCTCTGGTGATTCAGAACTGAACAGCTGGAATTGTTCGCAGATTTTTAGGGATTTTCTCATTGTTTTAAAGGAAGAAGAAAGAGAATGGAAATTTTGGGGTTTGGTCCAAAAATTTGTAGAGTTATTTTAAATTAGGATTTAATTGATAGAAGACATAAATTTTAGGGATTAAAATTGTTCTAATCCTAGGTCATGTCACAATCTCTGTAAAAATTTAACGAAAACTTAACAGTTAGTGGCCAAAATAAAAAAATATGTAACGTTAGTGACGCTTTTGTCAAAAAAATAGCTAGCGACCAAAATAAGAAAAAATAATAGTTTGATAACTACTGGTGTAATTTATCTAAAAATATTTTATTATCATTTTCTATGATTATTTCATTTTTATTATCTAAAATATTTTTAATAATTTTACTTTTTTCGCTTAAATGTGTTTAAAATCTTAAAGTTTTGAAAAATATAAATTAGAAATTGAAATTCTTTCATCCAATGAAATTATCGAATTGAAAAATTAAATCAGTTTTCATTGTTAATTCTTAATGGTTTTTATGAGATATTATTGTCGTGTGACATATCGTGATGTTGTCACACTACCTTTGTAGTTTTTTCTAAGAAATTTTTTGAATATTAATATTATTTTTAAAAATATCAATAAATTTCTGAGAATATCTCGAGAAAATATCGTGATGCAATATGTGACACCTACAAATAAAAAATATTAAATTTAACATTCAAGATTGATCAAAGGTTGATGAAATTTTAGAGTACAAAGAGTTTAATTGGATGCAAAAATGTGTAGGGCTTAATTGATTTTTTTTTCCAAAAATTTGAGAGTTTTAGGCACTCATCTTTCTCTTCTTTAACCTTCTTCATCCTCCATGAAATTTTTGAGAGAAAAGTTGGAAGTTTTATTTCCTTCTGAAATCTAAAGGTAAGATTTAAAATAAGCTTGAAAGGATCTACATTTTGAAGTAAAAATATTGAGAAATGGTGGAGGGGGAAAACGAGAATTTGAAAGAAAGTTGGGTTTGAGGAGGTGTTAGCCAGATTTTTGAGTTTAGTAATTCGTTTTTACTTCATTCTAATCATCTAGGGCTGTAACTATGTTGTATTTACACTTATGATTAGCTAAGGATGTGACGAAAGCTTCCAACACCAAAAAGGAAAGAAAGTAAGGAGCTTGCTTGCTAGTGATGGCTTTTAAGTTGTTGTTAAAGTTAGTACATTTTTTACGTATCTTATTTTTTGCCTTTCCTAAATGATTGATGCTTGGCTAAATTACATTTGGGGCAAGAGTTATAGAAAGCATGTTGTAATGAGACTTTTGGTTTTGATTCTTGTGATTAATGATGTTTTGGTGTTGTGAACTTGATTTGGGTGGCCTTTGAGTGGCAAAAATCACCATAGAACTCCCAAGTGCATTGAGGGTTTGAACATGGGTGTCTAAGGATTGTGTGTGTAACCCCCTAGACCCGCCCTATGTGATACACCTAAATCTAGAGGTCATATTAGGGTCACATGAGCGGCCCACAATAAAATCCACATGAATTTTTTTCCCATTAAATACATTAAAGTGTGTAAAACAAACTTCTATTCAAAATACAATTTTAGAAAAAATCATTAAAACATATAACGGTAGTTCAGAAAGTATTTTATAGACACTAACATAAAATAATATACGACATACATGCACACTAACTGTACCAATACCGTACTCTACAAGCAATACCGTTGGAACTCCATTACCGATGTTGACACTGCACCATGATCAAATTCTTTTAACCCGCAATGGTAAAAACAACGTGAGCTTGGAAAAGCTCAGTAATATAGAATTACCAAGAGATGTTAAAGACACAAGCAGATATATGGAAAGCATAACATTGTCATGATATTCCAGGCAACAACAGACTCTAATTATAATTCGATATTTGTAGAAACGATTCACTTGAAGGTAGCAGGGTTGTTCTTTATCGAACCACCCGAGTATTGACAAAAGCCTACAGCTCGGATAATCAGAAGAGAGATAGCTTACGAAAATCGAATTAGGATGTTTAGTGCTTCATTAAGCGCAGACTGGGAGCATACAAAGAGTTTAAACTTTAGTAAAATAATTCAGTAAGGTAGGATTATAGAAGGGAACAAAAAATTTTATTTTAATTACCTGACTACCCTCCAACCATACACCAATATGCAATATCCCATAACAATATCCAGAAAGTCTTACCCTAGGCCTATTAGGCGTATGAGCTTACAAAAAGACTTACACTAGGCCCATTGGGCGCAGGAGCTTAGGTCCAGAAGAACCTACCAGCACTGAGCCTACATAACTTCAATCAAATCCCATATAGAATACCCTTAGATAAAATCAGTTTTATCTAGCAAATAGTAATGTCGGAAAACATGTATCATATATATTTTGTATCATAAGACAAAAGTCAAGAATTGTGCTTTCATTATAGATAACAGAGTCATACTTTTAATTTAGACCAACTAGACTTGTTTTAAAACAAAGAAAATATTCATGGACACATGGAACACTCTATATGGTCCAATTTATTACTCGTAGTTGATAATTATCAGAAAGAGAAGATTGAGCATCTGACAATTTTGGACTGATTGAGGTCCCTATAAAAAGGGGTTTTGGTACTAATGGCTCAATCCAAACATTCAGAAGTTGATACGTTAGGATCTATAACACCCCTTTCCCGGTCTAGTAGAGAACCGGGTCGGAAAGTGTTATCGGAAGCTTATTCGGAGATCGAAATACGGAATTAGAGCTCAGAACTTGTTCAGAATATATTATTAATCATTCTTAAGACTTATTGAATCTATTCGTTACTAGTATTATTGGAATCATGGTCAATTTTAATCATTTTCAGTTTAGGGACTAAACCATAGACTTTACAAATTAGCGACCCTAATCCAAATTCTTCATTACCAACTTGTAATTAAACTTACCAATTATTGATCTGTGAAGTTTCGTTACTATTGGATATCGTTAACCTAATCAATTAGGCCATATAGTTACTGATGACAAATTTGTAAATTGTCCAAATTCTGTTTCTATGCCTTATAACAGATTCAACTAACACTGTATCGATACCCTATGGGCCGTATCGATACACCATGCTTATTTCTAGATTTCCAAATTCAGGGGATGTCAATCCCGTACCGATACAACTAAGCCTGTATCGATACGCGTTGACTCCGTACCAATACGCCCTAAAACCGTATTGATACCATTTTCACCCAAATTCCAGTGTCCAAAATCTGTACCGATACGCCTATACCGTATCAATACACCTTGTTTTATTAAGCTAATTTTATGTCTGGCTGTACCGATACACCATCAGTCGTATCGATACGCCATCACCCGTATTCATACACCCTGACTTGTAATGATAGAATTTTACTGGTTTTTATTCGATTTACTCATCCAAACGATATTCAAATTTTACCAAATTTTATCAGCACCCTTAAAAACAGTAGTTCTTAATAGCATGGCAATTTTTAAAGCGCTTCGAATCCATTTGCTAAGATTTTACCAATTAGGGCTTTTAAGCTCATTTTAACTAATTTACTAAACTCAAAACATACCATATTACACATACAACACCTAGGTACTATTATGCTTACACAACCACATCAAAATAAGTTATTATACGCGTTTAAACGTTATGCCACCCTACTAGGAGTTCGAAAACAAAATTAGACATACATATAGTAGTGGGAGTGACTTGCAACCGTAAAATACATGATCGATGTCCGGAAAGCTTTAGGATCCTGAAATGCATGAGACACACATATGTTAGGCTTACATAGCCTACTGATGTAGTCATAACAAGCGTAAAAAATTAAATGACATGATTGGCATACTATGGTCATGAATAACATAACATCATACTCAAATATCATAATTAAACTACTAATCACATAAGTCTTATGCTTAAGTCATTTATCATATTTTCACATAAAAATAGCAAAGCTTAACACGTATTAATTCCCTTGGACATACAACAACATATACATTTAGGCCAAAATCCTAATTCCGTATAATAATTATCAATCAAATAAACATATTATTCCCCTTCGACAATGTAACAAATGGATACGCGGATTCCCCTTTACTCTATACATATATTGGAAGAGAGGTCGTAGCCACATATAACAGAAAATAGGCCGTAACCTTGAGCCATAGCTCCAGATAGTATCCCTTACACATCCGTCCTTATCTCCCCCACATATAGGCCGTATCCCCAGACCGTAGTCCAATCCCTTACTTATACGAGCTCAAATAACCCTATGGCATGCCAGTTGTATCTAAAACTCACAAATGTCTAAGGTTACACATATTTCATCATATAACTTACCTTTATGTCCGTAGGCCATAGTATATCAGAATCAGAATTGAGCCTTAGCTCCTTATACGGATCATATCATATGCGTACCATATCATAACATATTCATAGCATATTTATATCGGATTCACATATAGCATATTCATATCGGATTCACATATAGCATATTTCAAACATAGTACATGAACTTACCCATATCAACCGTATCGAAGACTTACCATGCTAGCCGTTAGCATCCACACATGCTTGCTCTATATGAGCCTTTAACCAAAATGCAATTATAACATAAACGAATGCAACATGATGGATCCTTACCTATCCCTTGACACTACTACACTCACCTTGATTACGGGATTCTTGGATTACAATTCAGTTGTGCCTAGCTTCATTTGGAGATGGCCTAGGGATTCTTCTCCATTATTTGAGCTAGCACAAAGTTAGAGGTTACATTAGAATTTATTTGACGGATTCAAAATCATACTTCAAGCTTACCAAAGCTTGTAGACAACATCGAAATATCAAAATTAACTCCCTAGTTTATGGGTTTCCCTTTGAATATGGAAAACCTACTTTCGAAATTAAATCTCAACAAATGATGGAATCAACAAATTGATATAGAGATTTTACTCACCAAATCGTAGACTTTCAAATGGTATATCGGATTTGAATGAAGATCAAGGATTACACTGAGGTGCTAGCTTAGCTTTGAGGTTGAAAATGGAAATGGAGGTGATTTCTTATTTGAAGACAAGGTTTTTAGGTTTTGCTTCCAGAAGTTCAAAAGATGAGAACTTCACATTGTTTCATTCTTTTAACACTTATTTGGACATCCTAATCACAGCTCGCCTATCCTTCAACCAATGGAAACATTTCCTCTATCCAAGGGTTTTCCTAAACCCAATGGTCAGTACCTTTTCAAGTTAGCTAATGACTTTAGTGGTCATCTTTTCTGATGACTTTCACGTGGGGTAAGCCAAGCAAGGAGGTGGGTAAGCACCTTGCTTCAATTTCCTTTAATTTAGGCTTCAAACAGATTCAAAATAGGGGACACGTATCGATACGCTTATACCTAAACATATAAGTAGTTATTGACAGTTGGATTGTATCAATACCGACTTAACCGTATCGGTACGCCTACCTCAGAATTTGTAATTTAGCTTTGAATCTCATGCAATGAAAACTTATCTATTCAAATGGGATCAAGATGTGATTTCATTATAAATGAGGGTGCAAAGGTCAACTATTACAACATTTTGCATATCAGATTTAAAATTTCTGGTTATCGGAACAAAATTCTGACTAAGCCAGTTTTAGGAATGTGATAACTCTCCCTCCTTAAGAAAATTCGTCCTCGAATTTTTATATCAAACAAAGAGGTGTGGATACTGCTTTTGCATGGTTTCTTCAGGTTCCCATGTTGCCTTTTCAACCGAGTGACTTCTCCAAAGAACCTTCACTAAGGGTACAAACTTGTTACTAAGTCTCTTGACTTCTCGTGTGCGAGGATCCACACAGGTTCTTCCTCGTACGTTAGATTGGATTGAATTTCCATATATTCTGGCTCGATTATATGGGAATGATCTAACCGGTACTTGCGTAACATAAATACATGAAAGACGTTGTGGATCCGACTTAGCTCTTCGGGGAGGACTAATCGGTATGCAACAAGTCTAACTTTTTTGACCACTTCGAATGGGCCAATAAAAGGAGGACTTAGCTTCCCTTTTTTGCCGAAATGAATGATCTTCTTCCACGGAGACACTTGAGGAAGGCTTTCTCACCAACCACGTACTAGATATCTCTTCAGATCAACATAGGACTTTTATCGGTCAAAGGTAGCCTTAAGTCGATCACAAACAATGGTTTTTCTTTCTTCGGTTTCCCGAAGTAAGTCATGTTAGAGTATGCCCAAAGACCAATCATGAGATGGTTGTAAAAGACATACTTATTTTATCTTGTTTATTAAAATAAAGCCATTATGATTATTTCAATCTTATTCTGTGTATCTATAAATAAACTGAATTATAATAAAGTCCTTAGAATAATATAGTTATTCTTGAATGTCTTTAGTCAAGAATTATTGTGGGCTTAGACAACAATAATGTATTAAGACTAATATGTAGTTGATTGATGACAAAGTGTTGTCATTGACATGAAGATGTCAAAATCAATACATAAGTATGTGTTAGGGAACAACATACTGGACTGACCCACTATGAGCATGTTTCTTGGATTATTATGTGACGGTCACAATATTGCTTATGGTGATAACTACATATATGATCCTCAGACTTGAGATCATCATTATTTCAACATCATGAGTGACATATTTTGATACGGTCAAACGTGTGTCATAACTGACTACACTATAAAGACTGATATTGGATATGTCATAATCCATGTAGCGAAATATGGTTGATCAAGATAGGATTTGTCCTTCCTACATAATAGGAGTAATATCATAGGCCACTTGATTGAGTGAGACTAGAAAATGCATGGCCATGCTCGAATAAATTGATATGGGATATCATAATTATTCGTTTATAATAGTCTACTCAAGATATCAAGAAACATTAGATGGACTATACAAGTGTGACTAATCCATGACTTGTGTCCGATCTAGATATGAGGACAAAAGGATGAAATACATAAAAGAAGTTAATCACGAAAAAAGGTTTAAATCGAACCACGATTTCATATAACTTAGGTAGCAATGATGTATTGCTAGATGCCACTCGTTGCTTGTAATATTTGAATTGTTCTGGATATTACTGCTAACGTTACATGAATCTACAAGGTCACACCCTATGATTGAAACGAACAAATATCGATTAGATAGCATGTGTACAAACTTGTTGTACACGTATTTAGCGAGAAACCGAAATTGTTGTAATTATTGTAATTATGGATAATTTCGTTTATATATATGTTAATATTTGATAAGTTATTGTAATTATCAAATATTATTAAAGTATATATATATCTCTAAATGAAACCTAATTAAAGTAGAATCGGATTCTATATATTTAATTATATTCAGTTAAATATATTGTATATTTAAGAATCCGAATTTAATTAGAATTAGGTTTTTAAATGCTATATAAAGGCATAAGGTCTAGCAGCTATTTATTTCCTGTTTTTGAAAAACCTCTTTAATAGTTAGAGAATAAAAAATATTGTTCGTTTCATTCGGGTGGACTGCGTAGAGGTCAGAATGCTATTGTGACGACTCAGATTCGATTTGGTTATTCTGAATTCCCTACGGATTTCTAGATTCCAGATTTATTAAGGTAACATTTCATCCTTCATCACCCCAAATTTGTCCTTTGTACATGGATCACTGGTGGATTATGCTGAATAATTTTTTCGCTGCGCCATGGGGTGTACCGGTTTCCCAACAAGTCAGGACCTAGCATCTTGTCTTCACCGAGTTTAGTCCAACAAAGAGGAGTTCTACATCTCCTTCCATATAGAGCTTCGTACGTAGCCATTTGAGTTGAAGCTTGGTAACTGTTGTTGTAAGCAAATTCGACCAAGGGTAGGGATTTCTCCCACGTATCCCCAAAGTTGATAACACAAGCTCAGAGTATATCTTCCAGAATCTACAAAGAAGAATCAAAATTCATATGGGTTACTTATACTCATGAATCAAAGGGAGATATAAGATTACCTGAATAGCCCTTTCGGATTAACCGTCGGTCTGAGGATGAAAAGTAGTGCTTAGGTGCACTCGAGTTTCCAAAGTCTCTTGTAAGGTTCACCAAAATCGAGATGCAAATTGTGGATCACGATCATAAATGATAGATACTGGAACTCTGTGTAAACGAATAACTTCGTGGATGTATAGCTCCGTGAGCTTAGGCAAACTGAGGTTCATTCACACTAGAAGAAAATGGAAAGACTTAGTGAATCGGTACACAACGACCCAAATAGCATCATTCCTCTTTGGATTCACAGGCAGACCACATACGAAGTCCATCGTGATATGCTCCCATTTCCACTTGAAAGCTTGATAAGCTGCAGAAGACCAGTAGGCACTTTGTGTTCGGCTTTGACTTGTTGGCAAGTCAAACACCTAGTCACAAAGTCTGTGATCTCATTCTTTATACCAGACCATCAATATAGCTCTTTTAGATCTTTGTACATCTTGATAGCTCCCGGATGAACATAGAAAGGGCTAGAATAAGCTTCACTTAAAATCTGACTCAGAAGATCATCATCAGGCACACAAATACGGTTGCAGAAACATAACAAGCCTTCAGATTTCATAGCAAAGTCGTGATCTGTGTTATCCTTGACTTTAGCGATGGGAGGTTGCAACTCCTCATCGTTTTCTTGGAGTGATTTGATTCGGGATACAATGGTTGACTGAACTCTCAGTTCGGCCAACAACTTGCAATGTTTTTTGAGTCGGAAGTGAGCATTCAAACACTTTGGAGAGGAAGTAGGTTTCCGTCTGAGAGCATCAGCTACGATGTTGGCTTTACTAGGATGGTAATAGATAACCAAGTCGTAATCTTTTAGAAGTTTCGTCCATCTACGCTGACGGAGATTTAACTCTTTTAGATTCAAAAGACACTTCAAACTTTTATGATCAGTGTACGAATAACACTTCTCACTATAAAGTTAGTGCCTCTAGATCTTCAAGGCAACAACAACCAACTCCAAATCATGTGTCAGATAGTTAAACTCGTGTGGTTTGAACTGACGTGAGGCATAAGCTATGACTTTGCCTTCTTGCATCAGTACACAGCATAATCCCAGGTGGGATGCATCACTGTGCACAGTGAAGTCTTTACTTGACTCAGGTTGCACAAAAACATGAGAATGAGTAAGGACTTGCTTAAGCTGATCAAAACTCCTTTGCTGGTTCATCGTCTATATAAAGGGAGTTTCCTTACAGAAAAGCTTCGTCAAGGGTGAAGCAATAAATTAGAACCCTTTAAGGAATCTACGATAGTAGCCTGCAAGGCCTAGAAAACTACGAACTTCTCAAACATTATTCGGAGGAATCCAATCAAGGATTGTTTGAATCTTTTTATGGTCGACTTGAATTCTCGTAGAAGAGATCACATGGCCTAGAAAGGATACTTCAGATAGCCAGAATTCATATTTGCTGAACTTGGCATATAGTTGCTTTTCTTAGAGAGTCTGAAGTACAATCTGGAGATGTTTTTCATGAGTAGCAACATCTTTCGAATAGATCAATATGTCATCTATAAAGATAACCACGAACTTGTCTTAATAGGGTCGGAACACATGGTTCATCAAATCCATGAAGGCTGCAAGTGCATTCGTAAGCCCAAATGACATTACTAAGAATTCATAGTGACCATATCTAGTTCGAAAGACAGTTTTTGGGATGTCAGACTCCTTCAATTGCATTTGATAGTATCCAGATCGTAAATCTATCTTAGAGAAGATAGAAACATCTTTCAATTGGTCAAAGTGATCATCGATCCTTGGTAATGGATATTTGTTCTTGATTGTCACCTTGTTCAACTAACGATAGTCAATGCATAAGCTCATTGATCCATCTTTCTTTTTTACAAACAAAACTGGTGCTCCCCAAGGTGAGGAACTCAGTCAGATGAACCCCTTATCTAAAAGGTCTTAGATTTGGGCCTTTAGTTTTCTTAACTCTACCGGGGCCATTTTATACGGAGTAATAGAAACTGAAGTAGTCCCAGGTTGCACTTCTATCCTAAATTCCACTTCACGGATGAGAGGGAGTCCCAAAAGCTCATCGGGGAACACATCAGAAAGCTCTTCCACTACAGGTACATTCTTGAGTTTTGGATCTTCTTTAGGCCCTATGGCACACATAAGAGTATTTTTAGGCTCGGGTTCAGACTTCATCAAGGTTATACTCTCCTTATTGAGTCCACGAAGATATAAATTCTTCTTCGAACAATCCACCCAGACTTGATGTTCAGCTAGCCAATCAAGGCCTAGGATGGGATCAAATTCCCGAAAGGGTAATGCCATCAAGTTGGCCAGAAATGGAATCCCTTGGATCCTTATAGAGCAAGCTTTATAGATCAACTGAATAACCACACTATCTCCTAACGGATTAGAGACAAGCACCTCGGAAGCAACAAGTTCAAATTCTAAAGCATACTTAGTAATCAGAGGTTCACAATTGAAAGAATGCGTAGAGCCCAGATCTATTAAAGCATAAACATGATCATAATATAATTCCACCATACCTGCAATCATATCAGGATCATCTTCCTGTTCATGACCCCAAACATGGTACATATGGGCTGGAGTCTGAGGTTCACGACTAGTCAGAGGGGCATTGGTGTTACGAGGTCTCCCCGCAAATCCAGACTGCATCTGCTATGCTCCTCTTCCCTTACTAGGATTATTCTAAGAAGCCACGGTAGTAGGGGCATTTGGATTCTACGAACACTATCTGATGAAGTGGCCAGATTCACCACAAAGATAGCACGATCCAGATTGTCTACGACACTCTCCTGGATGCCTATTCTGAGAGAAGTTGCATAAAGGGATCGGATAACCTTTTACAGAACTGCTCGTACTATCAACGAAAGTTGTATGAGCAACAGACGTCACCGGAGATTGAGACTGTGGCATATAACCCGACCTAAGTACCTGATGGAAGGTAACCAACTTTTGATCCCATCGTCTACCTTTCTTCTGAGGCACAAAAGGTTTGGAATCATCTCAGAATCTCTTATCAGATCGGGCTTGATTTCCCTTTCTTCTCTCGTAAACCTTTTGAGAGGCTTCAGCAGCAATGGCTCTATTAACAAGAGTCTGGAAATCCTCTATCTCCAAGGCAGTGAAGAGAGGATGTAATTCATCACATAGGCCGTATATGAACATCTGACACTTCTCCTTTTCTATGCGGATGATCTCGGTACCGTACCTTGCATATTTGTAGAAGTCATAGATGTACTGCTCCACTGGTCTTCCCCTTGTCGCAGATGGAGAAACTTCTTACGCCTTTTAGCGATGTAGTGGTCACTGACGTACTTTTTGCGAAACTCTTAAAGAAAGAAGTCCCACGTAATCTTGTGCTCAAGCATGATAAGTGTCACAGTGTTCTACCAACTTTGTGCTTTCTCGGAGATAAAAGCTAAGGAACACTCTTGCTTGTGCTCCTTAGGGCACTTCATTTGCTTGTTCAGCACTTTTAGAGTATTCTCCAACCAATATTCCGCGATCTCAGGATTATCCAAGTCTTGGCCGGTGAAGGTATAAACCAGATATTGTTTGAGCTTGTTGATAGGGGCTCGAGAAACAGACTGAGTTACCTCAACAGGCTGAGGGAATGCTTCTTGTCGGAGTGACACAACCACTTGCTTAATCATGTCAGCCATCGACAGTAAATACTCCTATTAGGCCGGAGGCATTGGCGGAGGATGAGGTGGGTCGTTCTGCCTCACTTGTTCAGGCCTGGCTTCGGCCCTCAAATTCTCCCCTTGAGTCTAGGAGGAGCCCAAATTTGGTTCATTCACAGCGCGTCTATTAGTAGGTCCAAACATTTTCAGTTCTAAGTACATAGAAATATTGAATCGTGTAAGCTGCAAGTCACAGATACCGTATACAAATAACTCCTAGGTGGCATAAATATATACGAACTCGTAACGGGCTTCAGTTTAGTCTTAGAACTGACTAAACCTAGGCTCTAATATGTTTGGATCTGTAACACCCCTTCTCGGTTTGGTAGAGAACCGGGTCAGAAAGTGTTATCAGAAGCTTATTCGAAGATCAAAAGACAAAATCAGAGCTCAGAACTTGTTTAGAATATATTTTAATCATTCTTAAGACTTATTGAATCTGTTCATTACTAGTCTTATTGAAATCAAGATCAATTTTAATCTTTTTCAATTTAGGGACTAAATTGTAAACTTTACAAATTAGCGACCCTAATCTAAATTCTTCATTACCAAATTGTAATTAAACTTACCAATTAATGCTCTGTGAAGTTTAGTTACTATCGGATATCGTTAACCTGATCAATTAGGTCGTATAGTTACTGTGACCAATTTGTAAACTGTCTAAATTCTATTTCTATGCCTTATAACAGATTCAACTAATACAGTATCGATACCCTATGGGCCGTATCGATACACCATGCTTATTTCCAGATGTCTAAATTTAGGGGATGTCAATCCCATACCGATACAGCTAAGCCCGTATCGATACGCGTTGACCGCGTTAACTCCGTACCGATTCGCGTTGACCGCGTTGACTCCGTACCGATACGCCCTAAGACCGTATTGATACCATTTTCACCCAAATTCTAGTGACCAAAATCTGTACCGATACGCCTATATCGTACCGATACACCTTGTTTTATTAAGCCAATTTTATGCATAGTTGTACCGATACACCATCATTCGTATCGATACGCCATCATCCGTATCGATACGCCTTGACATGTAATGATAGACTTTTACTGGTTTTTATTCGATTTACTCATCCAAACGATAATAAAATTTTACCAGCACCCTTAGAAATAGTAATTCTAATAGCATAGCAAATTTTAAAGCGTTTCGAATCCATTTACTAAGATTTTACCAATTATGGCTTTTAAGCTCATTTTAACTAATTTACTAAACTCAAAACATACCATATTACAGATACCACACCCTAGGTACTATTATGCTTACACAACCATATCAAAATAAGCTATTATAACGTGTTTAAATCTTATGTCACCCTACTAGGAGTTCAGAAACAAAAGTATACATATATATAGTAGTGAGAGTGACTTGCAACCGTAAAATACACGATCGATGTCGGAAAACATGTATCATATATATTTTGTATCATAAGACAAAAGTCAAGAATTGTGATTTCATTACAGATAACAAAGTCATACTTTTACTTTAGAGTAAATAGTCTTGTTTTAAAACAAAGAAAATATTCATGGACACATGGAACAATTTATATGGTCCAATTTATTACTCGAAGTTGGTAATTATTAGAAAGAGAACATTGAGCATCTGACAATTTTGGACTGATTTCAGAATGAGGTCCCTATGAAAAGGGGTTTTGGTACTAATGGCTCAATCCAAACATTCAGAAGTTGATATGTCAGGATCTGTAACACCCCCTTCTCGGTCTGGTAGAGAACCGGGTCAAAAAGTGTTATCGAAAGCTTATTCGGAGACTGGAAGACAGAATCGAAGCTCAGAACTTGTTCAGAATATATTATTAATCATTCTTAAGACTTATTGAATCTATTCGTTACTAGTCTTATTGGAATCATGGTCAATTTTAATCATTTTCAATTTAGGGACTAAATCGTAGACTATACAAATTAGCGACCCTAATCCAAATTCTTCATTACCAACTTGTAATTAAACTTACCAATTATTGATCTGTGAAGTTTCGTTACCATCGGATATCGTTAACTTGATCAATTAGGCCATATAGTTACTGATGAGAAATTTGTAAACTATCCAAATTCTGTTTCTATGCCTTATAACAGACTCAACTAACACTGTATCGATACACTATGGGCCGTGTCGATACACCATGCTTATTTCCAGATTTCCAAATTTAGGGGATATCAATCCCGTATCGATACGTGTTGACTGCGTTGATTCTGTACCAATACGCCCTAAGACCGTATTGATACCATTTTCACCCAAATTTTAGTGACCAAAATTTGTACCGATACGCCTATACCGTATCGATACACCTTGTTTTATTAAGCCAATTTTATGCCTGTTTGTACCGATACGCCATCACTCGTATCGATACGCCATCACCCGTATCAATACACCTTGACTTGTAATGATAGAATTTTGCTGGTTTTTATTCGATTTACTCATCCAAACGATATTCAAATTTTACCAAATTTTATCAGCACCCTTAAAAATAGTAATTCTAATAGCATGGAAAATTTTAAAGCGTTTCGAATCCATTTGCTATGATTTTACCAATTAGGGCTTTTGAGCTCATTTTAACTAATTTACTAAACTCAAAACATACCATATTACACATACAACACCTAGGTACTATTATGCTTACACAACCACATCAAAATAAGCTATTATAACGCGTTTAAACCTTATGCCACCCAACTAGGAGTTCAAAAACAAAAGTAGACATACATATAGTAGTGGGAGTTACTTGCAACCGCAAAATACATGATCGATGTCCGAAAAGCTTTAGGATCCTGAAATGCATGAGACACGCATATGTTAGGCTTACATAGCCTAATGAGGTAGTCATGGCAAGCGTAAAAAAATTAAATGACATGAATGGCATACTATGGTCATGAATAACATAGCATCATACTCAAATATCATATTAAACTACTAATCACATAAGTCTCATGCTTAAGTCATTTATCATATTTTCACATAAACATAGCAAAGCTTAACACATATTAATTCCCTTGGACATACAACAATATATACATTTAGGCCAAAATCCTAATTCCGCATAACAATTATCAATCAAATAAACATATCATTCCCCTTGGATAATGTAACAAATGGATACGCGGATTCCCCTTTACACCATACATATATCAGAAGAGAGGCTGTAGCTACACATAACAGAAAATAGGCTGCAGCCTTGAGCCGTAGCTCCGGATAGTATCCTTTACACATTTGTCCTTATCTCCCTCACATATAGGCCGTATCCTCAGACCGTAGTCTAATCCCTTACTTATACAAGCTCAAATAACCCTATGGCATGCCAATTGTATCCAAAACTCACAAATGTCCAAGGTTACACATATTTCATCATATAACTTACCTTTATGCCCGTAGGCCATAGCATATCAGAATCGGAATTGAGCCTTAGCTCCTTATACGGATCATATCATATGCGTACCATATCATAACATATTCATATCATATTCATATCGAATTCACATAGAGCATATTCATAGAGGATTCAAATAAAGCATATTTTAAACATAGTACATGAACTTACCCATATCAATCGTATCGAAGACTTACCATGCTAGCAGTTAGCATCCACACATGTTTGCTCTATGTGAGCCTTTAACCAAAATGCAATTATAACATAAACAAATGGAACATGATGGCTTATTGCCTATCCTTTGACACTACTACACTCACCTTGATTACGGGATTCTTGGATTACAATTTTGTTGTGCCTAGCTTCCTTTGGAGATGGTAATTGATCATTCTGCACTATTTGAACTAGTACAAAGTTAGAGGTTACATTAGAATTCATTCGACAGATTCAAAAGCACACTTCAAGCTTACCAAAGCTTGTAGACAACCTCAACATATCGAAATTAACTCCCTAGTTCATAGGTTTCCCTTTGAATATAGAAAACCTACTTTCGAAATTAAATCTCAACAAATGATGGAATCAACAAATCGATATAGAGATTTTACTCTCCGAATCATAGGCTTTCAAATGGTATATTGGATTTGAACGAAGATCAAGGATTGCACCGAGGTGCTAGCTTAGCTTTGAGGTTGAAGATAGAAATGGAGGTGCTTGCTTATTTGAAGACAAGGTTTTTGGGTTTTGCTTTCAGGAGTTCGAAAGATGAGAACTTCACATTGTTTCATTCTTTTAACACTTATTTGTCCATTCTAATCATAGCTCGCCTATCCTTCAACCAATGGAAACATTTCCTCTATCTAAGGGTTTTCCTAAACCCAATCGTCACTAGCTTTTCAAGTTGGCTAATGACTTTAGTGGTTATCTTTTCTGATGACTTTCACGTGGGGTAGGCCAAGTAAAGAGGTGAGTAAGCACTTTGCTTTAATCTCCTTTAATTTAGGCTTCAAAAAGATCGAAACAACGGATACATATCGATACGCTTATGCCCAAACATATAAGTTAGTTATTGACAGTTGGGCCGTATCGATACCGGCTTGATCGTATCAGTACGCCTAGCTCAAAATTTGCAATTTGGCTTTGAATCTCATACAAGGAAGACTTAATCTATTCAAACGGGATCAAGATGTGATTTCATTATAAATGAGGGTACAAAGGTCAACTATTACAACATTTTGCACATCGGATTCAAAAATTTTAGTCATCAGAACTAAATTCCGACTAAGCCAGTTTTAGAGATGTGATAGGATCATTGAGATTTCAGATATATCGTGAGTGATCCAATCATTAAAGCCTACAAGGGTATTATTGTCATTCTGACCTTTAGGGGTAAGTTGGTAATTTAGACCTACAAGGTATAAACAATGATGTACAAAATTTAGAAATTCTAGTTGTTCATCAGGATTCCGAGTCCCTTAGAACTAATCAGAACCCATCAATACAGTATTTATTTTTTTACCGGATAGGTACACCTTAAGTTTTCATTTCTCAGAACTGACTACAGCGTATAACAAAATAGTTCATCTTCACTAATCAACCACTGAACGTACTACAAAAATTCAAACATGCATTCAAGCGGTATTTTCCAAGTATTCGAACATGTGCATTGCACCCAAACTAAATCCATAGCATCGAATGTACCTTTTTGAAGAACATGTTACTTTTACTATTAACTAGGTACTTTCTCCAATGACTCGAACATGCCTTCATATGGTGTTCTTCCAATATCACACTAGTATCAGAAACAACCAACAAACATGGGTCGTGTATTACCCACTTTTAGAGCCATTACACTTGTTTGGCTTTATTGGTATTTCTTATTCCAAGTCTTTGAGGTATTTTTAGTCATTTTAGTATTTGAAGGTAATTCAAACACCTCGATGCCCGAAGGTGGTTCAATTATTTAGAGACTTTCGGTCCTTCCAACTATTCATTCACTCCAAAACTCAGAAGTTTATCCATCATTCTAGATAATTTGGAAAAAATTCTAATGCCGAGGATACTTCAATCTTTTTGGTCATTACAATCATTCCGACCAATACAACCTTATCAGTATTTCCAGTCATTTTAGCCAATTCGGTCTTTTATGTTATTTCATTAATTCGAACGTACAAAAAACTTCCCGTAAATTTATCTTCGGTGACTTGTTTAGGATTTAGGAAAATCCAAGTATTTATAAATTCAAAGGTTTAAATCTTGTTACCATAACTTTCCAAGTAATTCGACGTTCTCAAATGAATCGGTTGTTTTACCAGATCTAGTGTAGATTTCTAGATTACTTTAATTGTTAGGAGTATCTTCGTCATTCTTATACCTCAAAGGCATTTTTGCAATTTCATATCCAAAATTTCTGACATTGAATCATTTAACACTATTAATCAGGATTGGAGATTAACTGCCTTATTAATTATTGACCTTCAGATCCTTCTGATTTATTAACCTTCTCATTTGAGTATGACATTCGTATCTAAATTATCATACGCATATTTCGTATCTAATTCGACTTAAGCAGAGTTAAAAGTACACTTCACCATAAATATTCATGTATTAACTGAATACTAATATGTTCATAAAGCATACAAGAGGTAGTAATGTATTACCTCGATTTTGGCTACATCGGTCTACCTTTGATGCACTCATTGATCTCTTTTGAACCAAAACTCAATATCCCTAAACAAAATCCTGGATATAAAGCGAATACCTTCAATCAAATATACTTCAAAATCAAACCTTAACTCAAATACAATGCTTTTTAATTGAATAATTTTATACATAAGCATGTTTGGGGTTTAAGGTTAGATTTGGAGCTTTTGGGTCAGAATTTCGCAAAACAGACTTCAAAAACAAACTCAAGACATCGAAAAATATTAAATAAAGGTTTTCGAGAAAGTTGACTTTTTGGTCAAAGTTAATGGTCAAAGTCAACAGTTAAAGTCAACTAAGTTGACTCAGATGAGTTGTCTCAGATGGGTTGAATCAGATGAGTTTGGATTGAAAGGTTCGGGCTCAGATCAGGTTGGATCAAATGGGTCGAACACGGGCTCAAATCGGGTCAGGTAACTCAAATTTGGGTTTGGGAGCTATTGGGCTCATACCGATTTAACGGTCCAGACTTTTGGGCCATAACAAAACTAACCCACTTAACCAATGGCCAGACAGTCGTACGTTCACCGAAAAAGCTCACTAGAGACATAAATCGCATCGATTCTGCCGAAAAACAAAAGCTCAGCAATTCAATGATTTAACCCACACATCAACAACATGACACAAGCCGAAATACTTACTGAAAACCCCCCAAAATATAGATCTGGTAAAAAAACACGTAGCTCCAATGAGACCCTCAGTGGTGGCAGATCGACGATCGGCCACCTGGAGTTCGATGGTGGCAGCTACGTGACAGAAGAGCGATGATGTCGGTCGGAATGAGCAAAACCGAGGAGGTGCTTGTTACCTTTGAACCGTTACCTACAGCGAATGGCTACACCGTTGCGCGAGTGGCTTCCATGACTGAGGTCAGGGTACGAGCATGCATCTGATGGTAGTGGCAGTGACATACATGACGCTACGGTGCGGTAGATCGGAGCTAGAGTCGATGGGGTTAGGTGAGAGCTTTCCAAACTTTGATTATTTCCTTAGATTCAAATGGCTAATATCAAGGGTAGGTGGAGATTCAGATATGGCTTTGATTAACCCGAATGAAACTAAGACAAAAAATGACCTTAGTTTAGATGGTTAAAGCATATGTATGTTAAGCCAAAGGTCATGGGTTTAAATCCCTTGGTTACCATTTTCCATCTTTTCATTTCATTTCATTTTCATTTTTTTACTTTAATATATTTTTTAGGGGTGTTACAGTGAGAAAGCAAAATCGTGGCTGAAATGCTATTTTTTGGGTTCGAGTATCGGTATAGATTGAACTCGTACTGATATCGGTGGGTTTTCAAGCATAAACTAGGTGAGCTGGTGCTTGTGTATTAGTATTGCTTGAAGGCCATATGGATACAGAGACCTCGTGTACTGGTACAGCCGAGCCAATATCGGTACCATTTCATTTTATGAAATTTCAGTAGCCATTTTTGGTACCCGTACGGTCAAGCTAGTATCGGTACACAAACACGAGTACTGATACCTAGATAGGCGTACTGGTACCTATAAAACCTATATTTTATTTTGATATAATAAAGAGTTTAAGGATAAATTTCTAAGTATTCAAAAAGTCCCACAAAATGACAAGGATTTGAACTTAAATTTGTTTCCAAGTAAGAAACTTAGACCCTAAATATTTTCTAAGTATTTTAATACTCAAATAACCAAAATCGCTCAGGCATGTTGCTATGCCCTTAGGTGTTTCGATACAATATTTAGCTATTGGAAACTAGTTTTAACTTAATAGCCAAAACGTACTGATACGGGTTTGCCTATTTCGTTTGGCCTTCAACCTAGGATTATATTCTTGGTTACGAGTATTGGTACGGGTCTCAATGTAGCGATACAGTTGTTAATATTTTCAAAATCTTTGTAACAATTTTTTTGACCGTTACCTTGTCAGTTGTTGGAATCACCAAACTTTGAAAATTGGTTATATCGTACCGATATGCCCTTTAGGCGTACCAATGCATTTTTCCTTGGACTTTTTCCTTAGATTCCAATGAGGAAAATCTGTATCGATACGACCCTATCGTTTTGATACGCCTATGTTTTTATACACTATTCATTTCGATACACCCTCAAGCATATTTATATCCCTTTGTAAAACATCTATTTCTTCTTTTGGTAGGTACCAATACGACATCCCGTGTATCGATATCGAGGGTTGACAGACAACATTTATTGCGGGAAAATTTGTGTTTAACGACTCTATTGATGATCTTAACTACCCAAACAGTTAGAAATCAATGAGAGGGTATAAAATCAAGTCTCCAAAGCTATAACAACAACAATTGAACAATTCTTAAGCATTCAAGCAAATATCCAACACCTTTGAGCTTATTAGAGTCAAATTCTTTGTAACCCACTTGGGTGTTATTCATTGTAATCTTTTGACTCAAGTTTTGGGTTGAGTGTACTTGTAATTGGGAAAGCACATTCCTTTATGAGGATTTCTTTATTTTCAAACATCTTCTTGTAAAAGAGTGAACTTGATCAAGCTTTGGGTAGAAAGCTTTGATCGTGCAACAATTTCCTCCTAAGCCTAGAAAAAGAGAAGAATTTCTTAGTGAAATTGTTGAAATCCTTAGTAGGAAGCTAAGGTAGTGGATGTAAACCTTGTTAGAAGGTTGAACCACTATAAATTCCTTGTGTCACATTTTTATTCTTCCATTTTCTTCCCTTCATTTTTTAAAGTGCCAATTCACCCCCTCTTGGCCAAATCGAGTTGATTAATCATCCTAACAATTGGTATAAGAGCCTAGCTCATTTGAAGGATTAACATCCCTTCGATCCTAGAGGTGATTCAAAAAACTGACATTCAAGCCATGACCTCTACTTTTCGCAACAACCTCTACGAGTTTCAATCTATTACCAAACCGCCTTATTTTAATGGGGATAACTATCCTTATTGGAAGAATCATATGAGGCTCTTCATCAAACCCAACGACTACCTCCTATGAGATGTAGTGGAAGATGGAACAACAATTTCGATGAAGAGAAAAGGTGGCCAATTGATCCCAAAGTCTAAGCTAGAGATGGCCGATAAAGATCGGAGGAGATTAGAAGTCAACGATAAAGCTATGCACATGTTCTTTTGTGCGTTTGAACCGGATGAGTACTTAAAGATGTCTTTTTGCACAAGTGCAAAAGAGATATGAAACAAGCTTGAGACCACCTATGAATACACAAACGGTGTAAAGGAGACCAAGATTGAATTCCTCAACTTGAGTTACAAAAATTTTAAGATGGAGCCGGATGTGAGCATCGCCAAGATGTTTGACCATTTCTCCGTCATCGTCAACAGTCTCAAAGGCTTCAGATAAGTCATTCCAAAGGACAAGCTTGTCCAGAAGATTATCTACTCCCTTTTCGAGCCATGTGATAGAAAGAGAACCGCCATCCTTGAGGCCAAGGACCTTAAGACCTTGAAGCTCGATGCTCATATGGGGTCTCTCTTAACCCATGAAATTATGAAGAAAGGAAGAGAAGAATAGAAGAAAAGTGAAGAGAATAAGGTGAAAAAAGAAGGAAAGTGGGGATTACTCTCAAGGCTTCGCAAGAAGATAGCGATTTAAGTGAAGATGATGAAGAAGAATTGACAATACTTGCCAAACGGTTCACTCAATTCATGAAATCCAACTGGGGAAGAAAGTTCCATCGAAGAGGGGATTTCAAGAACAAGGAGAAAGAGAAGGATCAAATCATATGCTATGAGTGTAAGAAGCTGAGGCACATAAAGATCGATTGTCCCCAACTTAAAAGAAGTGCTTTGGGAAGAACAAGAAGCTTAAGACTCATGTTGCTTCCTGGAGTAATGAGGAATCATCCGAGGAAGATGAGCAAGAAGTAGCCAATCTTTGTCTTATGGCACTTGAAAAGGATCCTAAGGTAACCTCAGACTCATCTACATTTTATTTTACTTTTGATGAGATTCAAGAAGCTTATGATGATTTACAAGAGGTTTACGATGAGTTGGTAGAAAAATACAAGGAATCAATTTTGAAAAACAAGAAAACAATTTATGATTTGAAAAACCAAAAAGATTCCCTTTCCAAAACCAACTCGAAACTTGAGAAGAAGGTTTTTTTATTTACAAGAAAAACAAAATATTTTTGAAAAAATAAATTAAGATTTAAATAACATTATTTCCAAAGTTCATGATGATCACCAAAGGGAAGTTGGTGATCTCAATGCTTCTCTAAGCAAAGTTGGGAAATTAAGTTTTGAAAAAGAAAGTTCTTCAAAACCCAACTATGTGAAGAGAAACTTCAATGGCTACAAACAAAGAAGCTTCCCAAGGCCCCCTAGAGATAAGAAGATTAAGAGTACCAAAAATGAACCCAAGAGAACCAAGATTAGTGCCAACTATGTGAAGGAACTAATTACTTCTAATAATATTAGTGCCATTGCTTCTTAGATTCCCAAGAGAACCAAGATTTTGGGAGCTAATACTCATGAACCCAAAATGATTTAGGTACCAAAAACCAAGGTTTAATTCTTTGTTTGTATGGGGAGCATTGCTACAAGGCCAAAGCTACATGTGCAAATTCGTGGTACCTTGATAGTGGATGCTCGAGACACATGACTGGTGACAAGAGTAAGTTCTTGGAGCTAAAACCAAAGAGTGGAGGAGTAGTGACATTTGGTGACAACTCCAAAGGCCACATTGAAGGAATTGGTTCCATTGGTAATCATTCTTCTATCCTTATTGGCAATGTTTTGTATGTCAACGGTCTAAAACATAATCTTTTGAGTGTAAGCCAACTTTGTGATAAAGAATTCAATGTGCTTTTTGATTTAAATGGTTGCAAAATTATCAACATTGAAACTAACAAGGTTGTGCTTATTGGTCATCGCATAGGAAACATATACATGGTGCATTTAGATGACATTCATATTTCAAATGCATGTTTTGTTGCAAAAGATGAACATGATTCATGGTTATGGCATAGAAAACTATGGCAGACAAGCATGAGTGTTTTAGAAAAATTGATTTCAAACGATATTGTAAGAGGTCTGCCTAAAATAAAGTTTTCATATGAAAAAATTTGTGATACTTGTACAAAAGGCAAACACAAAAGAGTTTCTTTCAAACCAATTAATGATGTCTCTATAAGTAGAGTTTTACAATTGATCCATATGAAAAATTTTGACCCTATTAGAACTATAAGCTTGGGTGAAAAATCATATGTATTTGTTTTAGTTGATGATTACTCTAGATACTATTGGGTTCTATTTTTAAGTAACAAGGATGAGGCTTTGGAAAAATTCATCACGTTTTTAAAAATTACTCATAATGATGTTGGTCACTCTATTTCTCACATTAGAAGTGATCATGAAACCGAATTTCAAAATCTAGGTTTTGAAGATTTTTTTAACTCTAATGGTATAAGCCATAATTTTCTGCTCCCCGCACTTCTCAACAAAATGGGGTTATTGAGAGAAAAAATTGCACTTTAGAAGAAATGGCTAGAACCAAGCTTTGTGAAAACAATTTGCCTAAGTATTTTTGGACGGAAACCACAAATACCGCATGTTATATTGTCAATAGGGTAATGATTAGGCCGATTTTAAAGAAAAAACCTTATGAGATTTTAAAATCCAAAAAGCCTAACATTAGCTATTTTCATCCTTTTGGATGTAAATGTTTTGTTTTAAATAATAGAAATGACAATTTAGGCAAATTTGATGCTAAAAGTAATGAAGCTATTTTTAAGGTTATTCTTTAAAATCTAAAGCCTAACGAGTATTTAATAAAAGAACTTTGGTAGTCGAAGAGTCTACTCATGTGGTTTTTGACGATAACCTACTTTCGAGGAAGGATTCTTGTGATGATAATAATGTAAGATATTTTGAAGCCAATGACGGTGGGTAATTATCAAAGGTAGATGAAGTTCCATCCAAAGAAGAAGAAGCACAAGATCCACCTCTAGAAGCATTGAAGGACATAACTCTAGAGGAAAATGAAGTGAACTACCCAAGGGAGTTCAACTATGTCAAAGGTGGTGAGATTTTGGGTGATCCATCCAAAGGTAACCACTAGATATTCTCTTAGAAATGCTTGTAATGTTGCATTTATCTCATGCATAGAGCCTAAAAATATCAAAAAAACATTAAATGATGATTATTGGATATTGGATATGTAAGAAGAATTAAATCAATTTGAGAGAAGTCAAGTATGAACATTAGTTGATATTCCTAGTAATAAGTCTACCATATGAACTAAATGGGGTTTTAGAAACAAACTAGACGAGAGTGGTAACATAGTGAGGAACAACGCTAGACTTGTTGCTCAAGGTTACACTCAAGAAGAATGAATCAATTTTGATGGAACCTATGCACCCGTAGCTAGAATGGAAACTATTAGGATGCTTCTTGCATTTCCATGTTATCATGAATTGAAGCTTTTTTAAATGGATGTAAAAAGTAATTTTCTAAATGGTTTTATGAATAAAGAAGTATATGTAGAACAACCACCCAGTTTTGAAGATCCAAAATATCCAAACCATGTTTTTAAACTTTGAAAAGCTTTATATGGTTTAAAATAAGCTCCTAGAGCTTAGTTTGAAAGATTATCAAAATTTTTAATTGAAAAAGGTTTTAATAAAGGAAAGGTGGATACTATACTCTTCATTAAAAGAAAAGGCAAAGATATCTTAGTAGTTCAAATTTATGTTGATGATATTATTTTTAATTCTACTAATGAATTGCTTTGCCAAGAGTTTGCTAAGTTAATGCAAGATGAGTTTGAAATAAGCATGATAGAGAGCTCTCATTCTTCTCGGGACTCCAAATCAAACAAAAGAAGGATGACATCTTTATCAATCAAGCAAAGTACATCAAGGACATGCTCAAGAAATTTGTCTTAGAGAATGTGAAACCTCAAGCCACACCAATGAGCTCTTCTACAAAACTTAAAAAATATGAAGAAGGTAAGTATGTTGATTTAAAGCTATATAGATCAATGATAGGATATTTGCTTTATCTTACCGCAAGTAGACCGGATATCATGTTTAGTGTTTGCGTGTGTGCTAGATTTCAAGCTAGTCCTAGAGAATCACACCTACCAGCTGTTAAGAGAATCTTTAGATACCTTAGAGACACACATTGTTTACGCCTTTGGTATCCTAGAGATTTCTTCTTTAGTTTGCATGTTTATTCGATGCGGATTATGAAGGTTGTAAGATAGATAGAAAAAGTACCTCCAGTGCTTGTTAATTCCTAGGTAGTATGCTCATTTCTTGGTTTTCAAAGAAACAAAATAGTGGAGCATTATCTACCACCGAAGTGTAATACATATCGACCGAAAGTTGTTGTGCTCAAGCCCTTTGGATGAAGCAACAACTTTTAGATTATAGAATTGATGTAGGTACCATCCCTCTTAAGTGTGACAACACTAGTGCCATATGTCTCACTAAGAATCCCATCCAACATTCTGGAACCAAGCATACTGAGATAAGACATCATTTCATTAGAGATCATGTCTTGAAAAATGAGATAGTTCTAGAATATGTAGACACCTTGAACCAACTAGTGGATATGTTCATCAAACTTTTAGACAAAGAGCGTTTTTGGTCTCTTAGAAGAGAGTTAGGGCTTATTAGTCTTTCTTGAACCTTAGAGCCTTTTTAGTGTCTATAACTTGCTTGAATTTGGTTGATTTCATCGCTTATATGTTTTTGCTCCTATATGTATCTATGCTTGTTGCTAGAGGGAGTATGTATTTGTTTTTGCTCTTTCATGATGTTCTCAAATCATTTACATATATATCCATTCGAGTAAAATCAAATTTTTGAGCACCTTGCGGCCAAAAATGACATTTTTGGCATAAGGGTATCAGTACGGGGTATAGCGTATCGATACAGGTATCTTGAGACAACTTCGGTACAGACAAACTTGTACCAGTACGAGGTCAAGGATCGATACGGATAAAATTCGAACTAGTACACAGCTTCGATACACAAACGTGGTGTATCAATACGCGTAGCCGCCGATGATTTAAATGAGCCATTAAAGGGGGTTTTTCACTCCAAATCTCTTCAAACCCTAGATACAAAAATACTCTATTTAAACTCATTAAAACCCTTTATTTTTCACACAAATCATCAAATCTTTTGAGGGCTTTTGGATTTCTCATCAAACCCTAGCAAAATCATCAAGTTTTGTGCATCATCATCTCCTCATTCATCCACAATTCTTATTCAAGGTATAAACCCTACTTTCTTTTATTTTCATTTTTGTTCTTATCTATATACTGATTTTGTTTCAAAATTATATATTTTTTTCTTATCATCAATTCTTTTAAAATTGAAATTTTTTTGTTCGAATATAAAATTATACTTGTATATTTTTCAACACTATTTTTTAGTTTTTATTTTACCAAAAATTCTTGTTATACTTATATATGATTTTAAGCTATAGGATATAGGTTTTTACAATACATTGATCATTGGATTGTTTATTGGTGTCAGGGTTCCATGTGAATATCATCACGGTGACTTTGGCCATACAACAGAAGAGTGCGTGCTTCTAAAGGGCAAGATCTATGAACTTGTTAAGAACAGAGTGCTTTCCTTTGAGAATGGAATACCTAAGTTTAAAAAAGAGGGCAAGTTTTTTGAAAAGGTTTGAAGCGTCAAGATGAGTGACCAACATCACAAGGGTCGAGTATTTCTAGGGCATCCTATCCATGTTTTTATGTTTTTGCTTTATTTGTTTTTCTATGTGTGTTAACTTTGCTTTTGTTTACCCGTAGATAGTAGTGGTGATCTTTTGTAAATACTCATGTTATGTTTGCTCTTGTTATTTCAATGAAAGGTTGCTCTTTTCTTAAATAGGTATATGTATATATTCTTTCTTCCCCTCGTAGACCCCCAGATATCACATGCATGATGTGGCATTGATTCTAATAGAAGAGATCAGTTGAATGTTGTGATAACGATAAAGTGTGATTCCCCTTCGTCCGCTTTGGTCGGTAAAGTTCGAGAGGTAAGATTACTATTCCTTCGATGATGTTCGATGATAAGAAAGTCTCTTAGGAGAGCCCAAATAGAGTTGCTTGAATGTGCCTAAAAAGAAAAACGGTGTGTTTTGAAACAAAACGAATTGATTTAACTTTCAAAGCCTGGTAATAGGCATATTTCAAAAAGCACTTCAAAGCCTGGTAACATGCATTAATCAAAAAGCACTAAAATATTCAAAACCTGGTAATAGGCATTTTCGGATACGAGTATGGAATTTCTGGGGCACTCCGCTGAAGCCTGAAACTCTTCGCTTCATGAGTGGTGGTAATATTTTCAAAATCGTGACTATGCCGAGTAACTCGGGGCATTGTTGTATGCTCCATCATTATCCTCGAGACAAATGACTATGACGAGTTGAATTCCCCTAGGAAGAAGGAAATAAATGAACAAATTGAATAAGTCCCGAAGATAAATCCTTGAGGACACTGACACAATATCAATTATAATGAAGAACATACACTTACAATAAGAATTCTTAGAATAACATTTTCCACGTTGGAAGGTTTGAACATATTTATGAATGAAGAAAGATGATGAGAACTAGAAGGAGTAGTAGTTGAACAGATCAAGCAAATACCATAATCATGAGGATAAGCCGAGTGATTTGGGAGCAATTTCGCAAATATCACCACAATATTCAAAGGCAAACTATTGATCACTGAGAGATTTAATTAACGATGCTCTTGCATTTGATATCCAGAGCATTATATTCTTTAATTATTAATTTTAATTTTGTATATTAACCCAAGAAGCATCATTTTATGAAATGATGTTTAGCAAACCGATGTAAAAAGGAGAGAGAAGAAGAGAGGAAAAAGAAGAAGAAAATAAAGTAGAAGGAAAAGAGAGAAATAGAAATAATAAGGTATCCCCGTGTTTTTAGAATGGAGTTTGGGGTACGAGGTCAAGTATGTACGTAATCGACCTAATGCAAGCCTATCAATGCCTTTGAAAGGAATAATAGCAAGCCTTCATGCTATATGGTTCAAGGACCCGAAATGAGAATCTACCATAAGGCCTCGGTTGGCTCAAGAAAATGAAGATTGAGTTTTATTGAAAATTGGGAGACTCATGGGACATGTCTTCGGCCTAGCATTGAGGTGGAAGCAGGATCATACCAATAGTACTACTAAGATCAGAAAAAGGGGTACTTAGGAAAGGCCTCAACTCAGCTGCCCAATATTGGTCAGGAGTTAACCCAAAGTGTACGAGGTGGGAGTTTATTAAGCATCAGCTTACAACAATACAAATTACGGGGAAGAAACAGATTTGGGAAATGAAAGGATCGACGATTGAAAAGTCGATTCTATAAAAATTATAGTGACATTCCACACTTGATATGTGTCCAAGTCAATCAGCGTTCGTTCCGAGCCATCTTTCAACTCTGGAATTTTGCTTTTCTGATGTTCTATTTTTAACGGGAAGAACCCGATATCTATGGTTCAGAAGTATCACACTTTGTGCGATCAAAAGAGTGTTCGTAAGGACTAGGATTACATAAAGCCATTGAAGTCACATGATTATCCCATAAAAGCTTCGAGCCTTAGCCGGAATAAGTAAAGGTTGGGGCAAAGGTTCGATTCAAAATCATCGAGATAACACATTCTTTTCATGGGAACATTCCTACTCACCTTGATGGCGTCACAGAAATGGATCTATTTGCTTTGAGAATTTATGGCTTGATCACTTTTCCTTAAGAAATCTTGGGTGACAATAGTGTCGTTACCTTTAATTTGTTCAAACATTTGACGATGAAGGCTCTTTTGTACAACGTTAGATCAAAGGTCTATATGGTTAACGTAACAGAATTTATCAATGATTACGGGAAAAATAATTACAAGATCTCCTATGCTAGACCGTTCAGAGATTAGAGAATGGGGAAAATATGGAAATCTAAGGGACACGAGTTCCCCGAACGAGGGGATTGCAGGAGACATCATCATATAAGAGTCCATGAAGAAGCGACGGTTAAGCCCGAGTTAAGCAAAGGTAATAATATTCTGACCAGTGTAAGTCAGCACCTCCTTTCAATATGAACATGGGAGATTCAGTAAATAAAAAGTGAAGATCGGACCTCATAGAAATAAGAAAGATTTGGAAGATTCAGGGGCAGGTGTTCACCCCAATATTGAGAATGAAGAGGACCCGACATGTAGAGTCAAGGAAGAGAAGACAACGATTTCCAAGTTGAGCGGAACAATGTTTCGAAGATGGGCTTCAAGCAGTGATAGATCCTAGTCAAACCAGTATAGGCCAGGAATATCCTTTCAAGACAAGATACAAGTGAAGACTTAACGAAGACAAAAAGTTTTGGAGGTTAAGGGTGATTGATCAGAAAAGCAATGATTTTTTCCCAACAGCTCTAAAAAGGACTTCATACATGCATCATGTTTAGTTAGACATCCCTATGATAGGAACATGCTAACTCATATCATTAAACCATTTCGGTTGGTTTTGACATATTTAAAGATTGAAAAAGATTTTAGCCTGAAGCTTCCCGATTGGAGAGGTAGATCTCAGTAAAGATAACGAGTCCCTAATGAGAAGAACTCGCTCAACAAAGATTCAAACAGTTTTTTAGAGGAAAAACTTGCTTAGCCAAAAAGAGGATAGTGTGAGCTCATCCAGATAGACGTATAGACTATGATGAAAAGAACTGTTCAGACTTCAACCTTGATAGAAAGATGAGAAATTCATGATGAGAAGAACCTAAAGAAGATGTGAAATCTTTGTGGGTAATATAAGAAGTTTGTAATAAGAAGAACTTGCTCATATTTGAGAAGAATCCATAATTCGTCAACATTGGCGAAGATTGAAGAAATCCAACGTGAGGAGAGTAGCTTTTACCTTCAGCAATTTTAGACCTCGAGGGATGAAGAATTCTACAGTGAGAAGAACAACTCCAGACCTTGAGCTACGATCAAAGAATTTCATAGCAAAGAGAATAGCTTTTGAGCTTCGAAAGTCGGTTTATTTTTCCATCAAGATTTCTGGGCCTTGAGCAAACTATCCGAGCATGATGCTAGGGTGTAAACACAATAGGATTTGGAGCATAAAAGAATCCATAGTCCGAAAAAATAACCATGGAGGAGCGAGAAGTTTTTGAAGGTACTCGCAATCTAAAGGCCGAAGTCAAGGAAGTAAGACAAAACTATCACTTATTTCAAGACGAGGAAGGAATCCGCCAAAACTAAGGTGGAAAGACATCAAATATGAGATTGACAAAGCCTACCAAGAAACGACAGTGAATGTCTCTCGTGTCAGAATTCGAAGGACTAGAGGTAAAAACTCAAAAGGGTACCCAAAAGAGATAGAGAAAAGAAAGAAAAAAGGAAAAAAAGAAAAAAAAAACTAAAGTGAAAACCCGTAAAGGGCGCTTTGGGGAAGTACAAGTCTAAAATGAAAACCTGAAAAGGCGCTTTAGAACAAAATGATCAAGAGTTCAAAAAGAGGTATAAAGGGTGAACCCGAGCGAGAAGTGGGGCATTGCCATTGCAAATAAGAGAAGAGGGAAACAAGAGAAGATCAAAATCAAGGGACCAAGAAGAAAAATTGTCTGAGTAAATTAGTGTCATTCATGCATCATACTTAGTTAGACATCCCTAGGTTAGGGGCATGCTAACTCATATTATCGTAGCATTCCATCTCTTTCTACATGTATTTGAAAGATAAATTGGGTACCTCTTAAAGAATAAAAACAAACGTCAAAGTGGAAACTAGGAAAGAATTTCCAAGCAAACGATTTCAAACACACCACTTCCCGGTGAAAGAGACGAGATGATAGAACCTTTCATAAACGGGAAGAAGAAAATTAGCCTATCCATTCAGGCTGACGAAGAGCGAGAACCTTTGTTGAACCCTTATTTGAAGGATTGTTATTCGTTCACTGCCGCTTTGAAGGAACATGTTGTCGTCACCTAGTTTGCTTTTTACCACTTAGGGAAAGCAAGATTATTGAGATTCATTCAAAGCCGCTTTGGAAGAACGAGTCATTTGGAGGCTAGTTGGCTTGTCTATTGCCATTTCGGAAAGACATCCCAACGCCACTTGTTTGTTTTCTGCCGTTTCGAGAAAACAAGTTATTCAGATTCGCTCGCTGCCGTTCCAGAGGAATGAATCATTTAATAACTGGTTTGTTCGTTGCCGTTCAGAAAGGGCATGTCAATGCTACCCGGTTGTTTTCGCCACTTCGGGAAAACAAGCTACTTGGATTTGCAAAATGCCATTTCGAAAGAGCAAATCATCCGACAGGGAAGTATGACAAATGTAGTGCTCATGGTCTTTGCTTTATCATTGTTCCACAAGTACAAGCAAAGCGAGGCAGTTGTAATCACTAATTTTGTCTGGGGTGAACTCGTCTTTATTTCCGTTTTTACAATAATGGGCTTATATATGTTACTACTATCTAAAATATATATATATATATATATATATATATATTAAGGGATTTGTTTACTAGTATATGTTATTACTTTATTTATTTTCATTAAAACCAAAAACACCAAAAATATTACTAGTATTACATATATATGTTGCTACATTGTTTCCTAATTCACTATCGTATTATACTATTTATTATCATAGTATATGTTATGTTATCTAAAACCCAAAAGTAAAAAAATTACTATTATCATGCTATTAAGTGTACAAGTGTATATGTAATGTGTACTAATGTATATGAATTTATTCATATATATGTGTATGCATGTTATCATGTATGTTATTATATGTATATTAAACAGGTGTCACTAGTATGTGATTATTATATATATGTTATTATATATATGTTATTAACCATTTAGGCATGTATATTATATGTGTTGCTTGCATGTATGTATTCATTATTATTTTAATGCCATTAATATTTAACTATGAATGTATGTATATTGCATATATTATGTATATGTGTTAATGTATGTGTAATATGTATATGTATATTATGTGTAGTATTATTATTATTGTTATCTAAAATTAAAAACAAACAAAAGAAACATATTATAATTAAAATAACTAAAACCCAATAATATTTTATTAAAGTCCAAGTCCATTACAATAAAAAGCCCCAAAAAAATTATTACTACATATTATCACATAAGCCCATTTGGCCCTAAACCCAAAACAATTTAAACCTAAAAACCCCAAAAACTAATCTGATGAACTCTTTTGTTTATGTGCAGCCGTCTTGTGATCGTTGGATTAAATCTGATCCAACGGTCCAGATGAATCCATGAGATCCTTCAACTGGCGCAAGTGTAGATCACGCTCGGGAGCCTTCGCTTTTTACGCGTGAATGAAGCCCACGCGTAGACTCCTCACCTTCCATGCGCCCTCCCCAATTGCTGCCACGTATCCAGATCGACGGTTCCACTCGTCACTGGAGATCACGCCACCACCGTCTCTCTCCAACCACCACACAGGATAGAAAATAATAGAAAATGAGGGGTATTGTCAGGCCATCATCATTAACAGTAGGATTAGTTCAACAAATATAATAAAAATAGGGAAAATCAAATATAAAGAGGTAAGATAATCCATTTTAAGGAGGAGATTGACAATCAATAAAAAAGGGGCCTTTTGAAGTATTTGGTATCTTATTTTTGGTTCAAATCAAAAAGGAAAGAGGAAAGTTTTGCTTCGGATATCAACAGCCGCCAGCGACCGAATCCTCATCTCGACAATCCCAATGGTGGAGGTGTTCCATTCAATGAGGGCAACGACATATTTTGGTTTCGCGGCGATCCAACGGAGAACAGGGCAGATTCGGCGAGAAGAAGACAAACAGTTTAAGACCGTTTTCGTGAAAATCGAACGGCGGTCTTGAGAAACCAGTCCAAAAAAGAGGAAGAGGAGGCTGGGACGGTTTCTTCGGTGTTCTTGTATGGTCAGAAGGACCACCAGAGCAACTGTGAACAACGGTTCAAACTCCGGCGGCTAGGGCTAGTTTCAGAGAGAAGTGGGATGTTTTAAAAAAAGGAAGGGTAAAATGAAATGAGATAAAGGGGGATAAAATCCCTTATCTGCTGACCCGTGAGGCCACCGGGTCGACCAGGTTCATGCCCAGCGGCTCGGATTCACTTTTTGTTGAGCCCAAACCAGTGGGTTTTGGTATCTCCTTTTTCCTCCTTGTGTTTGTATCAGCCCAACTTTAATATTAATGATTTGTTTAGTTACCATAGTATGCATAGTATATAATATAAATTATACATAGTTTATTTGTATATTCTTATATTTGATTTGTGGACTGATGAGTATATACTTTTTGCTACATTAAACGTAATGTATGATTTTACACAATATATATACTACCTAATGTATAATTTTTACACAAGATAACATATAGTTTTCATAGAATATATAATAAAATATAAAATATATGTTTTTCAGTATAGCATATGATTTTCATAAAAGTATAAGTGATGTCGAGTCTTTTTAAGAAATTATATAATAAAGTTTATATAATATGGCTTTTAAAATATATGATATATATATATATAGTTTTCTTTAAATATATATAATATGTTTTTTTAAAGGCTTATAATATATATGGTTTTATAAAATATATAATACATGGTTTTATAAAGGATATGATATATAGTATTATAAAGTTCGTAATACGTATTTTCTATGTTCCATAATATATATAGTTTTTATGCTTATAATATATATAGTCTCCTTAAAATATAATATGGCTTTCTTAAAGTATATAATATAATATATACCTTTATAAAATTTATAGTACATAGTTTTGTATAATATGTAATATTTTTATTATATATTTACAAATTTGTTTTGGGCCTAGTTTGATTAGTTTGGGGCCTAGTTAGTTCTTTTCGGCTTAATTTGGTTAAGTAAGATAGTTTGGGCTTAGTTTAGGTTGGCCTTAGGGAATTAAGGTTTTAGATTAGATTTGATAAATTACTTTGATTAATTTAGGTCGTGTGCTCGCCTCATAGGGGCACGATCCCTAAATTAATTCTAGGATTAGATTCTTTAGAGTCCTAGTTAGATTAGGGTTCGAATTAATTTAGTGAATTTAAATTTACCCTTGGGCTTATTGGAGTAAATGTTAAATTCATTAAATTGATTGAATATTTCTTAATTATTTTTAGGATAAAACTAATTTTAAGTTTAGATTGGCATTAAGTTTCAGATTAATTAGCATAACTTGTTAGGGTTTCAAATTAATTTAGGGTTAAGTATTAGAATCATATAGTTAATAAATAGATCACTAATTGGGCTTTCTAATAAGTTGAGCCTTCCTTTTGTGTGTTTATATTTGTGCATTTGATTGTCATGCTTTAATTTTCATTCATATAACCTTTAATTTTAATTGCATTCCTAATCAATCTAAATCATAAAAGGGAGGTACTTATTAATTCCAATATTTGTGTCGTAACAGTCCGAGTTTAAAAGATGTTAACCAAATATTCGGATTAATCCTTACTATCCCTAGGTAAATAGATTAAAAGTTAATAAAATCATCACATCATACTTAAATGCTTGTATCATGCATCATGCATAAAGGTAACATACGAAAGTCGAACCATAAATTAACACGGCAGTCGGGTTTATTCGATGTTAGTTTAATCTATGGTCTAATATATCGTCAACCTTATTAATTAAATGTACAATTAATTTGACTCCACGAATTCGATAAAGCCCATGCAATCAAGGTTATTTTTCATTTAAGAACTCCGAATTGAATTTAATATAAATTTCAATGATTTTCATCTTTTTAAAAGCAACAAATATTTTGGTACTGATTTTTGGGAGTGATAGGGGTGCTAATCCTTCCTTACGCGTAACCAACTCTTGGACCCTTTCATAACGAATATCTGATTTCTTATGGTGTCCGGCCAAACTTACCCAAGTGGTCGGTGGCGATTTCAAGTTTTCATCGTTTTCAAAATTTAAGATCTAAAAGAAATCCCTATTATTTAAAAAGATTCTCATTAATGATTTAGGGGATAATTAGTAGCCGATTTCTAAACAAACACCCTTAACGCCAATTCTTTTTTTAGAAGGAAGAAAAAAGTCACTACACCCTCATCTCCTTCACTTTTCTCCTATTTTTATCTCTCTCCAACATAACCCCACATTTATCATTTTTCCCTCTCCTCAATCTTATCTTCTTCCCCTTTTCAACCACCCCAACCCCTTTTAAAATTCAAAACTTATCTTCAAAATTTGTACCGGTAAACCAGAGAAGACGCTAAAACTTTTATAACTCTACAACGTTCTCAAACATACTCCGATGTACTACTCTGATCTCACACAACACTTGTCAAATTATAACCCTTTTCTTCTAACGATACAAACATAATCTCGACTGATTCTTTCTCACAGAAGGACTTTATCTTCGTCAGTACATTACAGACGACAAGCAAAACCCAACTGTACCCTGACAAAACTATCTCACGAATACGTCATCAAAGAAACTTAACTTACACTGTAGAACCCAAAAGGTTACTGCACACAAAAATCCTACCACAACAACATACGATCTAGAAAGAACGCGATATTAAACGGCTGTTGCATCCAAAACAGAACAATTCTTTTCGTGGTGACTCCCTAAAAGAGACTCTAACTCTAATTGCATCCCATATCTATAAAATCACTTACCCGGTGCAAGACTTTTGAAAACAGACGGCGTCTCAACTTGCCTTAAGCACTTACCTTAAACTCATCATGACAACTCATATTGACAACTAAAATAGCTCCCCAAAACTCGGTCTACACAAGAGTCTTAAACTCTAAACTATCACGTGTCTAGAGAACACGCCATCTGTACCAACACTTAGATCTTTCATCGTATGAAATATCACCAAAGGATAGGGTCCTATCACAGACCTCAAATCTCATGTTAAGGGGTAACATGTACACACCGCAGTGTTGTACACCCAAACCCGCAAACAAACCAAGCAGACTTTCTACCTAGATCTTACATTTACCGAAAATATCAAACAGTACCCACCAAGGGCTTTATTATTGCTCAATGTAACCTCAACAAAATTGTGTGTGCATTCACCAATCCTTTACAAGATCCACGGTCATCCATTTAGTTTCAACTAAGGAACATCAAAGCATCACAACAATTCTAAAGAACTCAATGTTAGACTCTCAACTAATGGCCAATCAACCACTTATCACTATCTCAAACATACAACTCCACATTGTATATCGAAACACGTGGAGAAATCTAGGCACAAAATGTCGTTCTCAAAATTCACCATATACTGACCACTGCACTATATAGGAAGAATCCCTTGCCTTGATATATATTTCTTTAAAACACCCACTACAAGATCTGAAAGTACATAAAAACCATCAGACCTAAATTCGATCAGAACACTGTATCATTTTAATTATAATAAGATGTTACTTCCCACGGCTTCCACAGATACCAAATCCTCAACTCAGAGCTTAACCAACAAAACACGGGTAACGGTACTGCGTGGAGCTAGCATTGGTACTCTCTTACACATCCACCACTTGTGATCCTTGATCGCCCCATATGGGCATCATGATACTCTAACTCGAACTAAATCCATACAATCAATCACTTATCAGGTTTACTTACTTAGGTGGTGATCGATCACACGATCAACAACTCTTAATTACTTCGACTCATGTTGTTGTCCAAACCTCAAATTCCTTAAAGATCAAGCACCCGAAACTTCACATTAATGGGGTAGGCATACATTTTCTTCTTCTTGCACAAAATGTAGTCTTGAAAAAGCAACAAAACATCCTCGAATATCTCAAAATCTTTCCCGACTTTAATCGAGTCAGCACCACTATCACAACAAAATAGTTTCACACAACTCAGATCTCCACCAACGCTTCTTGGCTTGCCTCAAAGAAACTGTGATACAAATCAAAAGCATTTATGAAGTTCAACCCTTCATTCCTTAACGGATTACATGATAACTAACCATTCCTACACGTAAGGTCATCAAGGTAATTATCTTGCCAACACCCATCTTCCCATATTCCTTATACATTCACACATGTCACGCAAAGTATCCAACTTATATTCGAGATACAATATGGTGGCCCTCACTCTATCGTTGCTGAAACACCTCAACATTACTGCGGATATCAAACGATACCATGACCCGCTATAAAGAGAGAAATCCTCGTTCCAAAATTTATTTTGAACTATTAGCCTCCAAAATTCTAACCGTAAACATATCATTCTCGTACCAATTTCGGAAGAATACATGTGTACTTCAACATTGGTTTAACGAGTCATCCATCTTAGGAGACAAGCAACGATCTTTTACTGCTACTTAACAAACTAGCAACGGTTTAAGCACTACCTCAACGAACCAACTTCTTACTAACGAACAAGCCCGATTCTTCCTCGGGCGAAACACTCAGACAAAAGAAACCTCGTTCAAGTTGTACCTCCACAAGTAAATCTCCGTCTTTCTCCACTAGGTCGGTGTCCTCTAACAAAGGCAATGAGCACCAACGTCCAACTCAGCCTTACCTCAACATCCACTCATGCCCTTGACGGGGAAAAGTCCTTAGGACTTCTCCAAGAGGCATAAACAAACACTCTAACAGACTAAAAACTCATGAGCATCAAATTACACACATTAGTATATATCAAATGGTCAAGCATGTCTCACAACCCCGTTGTGCCATTCTACGATCAACCTCTATAAAAATAACGGTAAAAGGGCAACTGTCTAAATATTCTCATTACCAAAGGTTGGGTTCCTTCAAGGTCTCGGAGCCTTGAGCCCACTCTCGACATTATTGGCTAGCATCGCGCTTGATCAACCAAAGCAATTTTCGAGATGCAACTTTGAAGAGGGTAGCTCCATCAAGTCATAAAATATCTAACTTCGGTTACATTCTAGCGAACTGGTATATCCTGAATCCACTATCTCTGAGAAGTGCCCCTGAGAACGGTGATGATACTTCCCAAGTATCAACGAGACTTATTTTCAGCGAACAAATATTTCTTCAACCAACGTGCATCCACTAATAGATTTAGAGAGCAGATTATCCATACCCGCATCATAATCGTTATTCTTGTATAACGACAAAGATTCTTTGCCGTAAACTCTCATAACATATCTGAAGACTTTAAAACGACTACAACACACGACAAGAACACCGTTCAAATGACGGGAGGAAGACACATCCTCAACTCTGGCATCATTCAACTAAGTTACAACTCAACAATTCGGGGTAACCTCGCCCTTGAAATAACTCTAATGAGCGGCTTAACACTTAACTAAGCCCTCTCGGCCACGATCGCAACCATCTTAGCGTCGCAACATTGGACACACCATCAAGATTCCAGTCTTAAGGAGTACGAACTTAATTTAAGGGCTTCTATTCACTAGACACCTTACTAAAACACCTATACCACCTCGGGGTTTCCTAGAACCAGCTAAACCTAAGCTCTGATACCACTGTATTAACACCCCCGACCCGAATGTCACAAATTAGGCCTCAAGGCCAAACCAATCCATAAAACTTTGCAACTTGGTTTAGCCCAAACAAGGTATTTCCAAAACATTTAGAATCCAATAGTTGAAAACATAGATAAATAGTTTAAATCGTTATAAAGGAGCTCCACTTTAATTTAAAACACTTAAACAATTGACTTGATTAATACGATTTCAAAAGAAAGATTTACAAACTCGACCACGTAAGACCCTATGAATACATAGCCCACTAAACACAAGTATCGAACTTTGAAAGCCTCCACATGTTAGAATCCCGTACTAATAGTGGTCATCGATCCGACGATCAACCTACGCTCGAAAGCAACGATTCCTAGCTCTGAGCTTACAAAGCTTAGTGGTACACATCTACTCTACTATACTTCATACAAATTATAAACATAAGTATGCAAGCTAGTACGAGCAATAAGGATATATAAATAAACATGTGGCGCTACCACTAGTCGCCTAAACACATGCTCTCAATAGCAACACATCAAACATTGCACGTAAGGCCCAACCATACTCGGAATCTCACTAGATCAACCGAGCAAAAGCACACAAAGTCATACCATAAACCTGGAGTGAGGCTCGGTGTCACACAACCTCGAGAACATACACACACTCTCTCTAGGTGAGGCTCGGTGTCACACAGCATCGGGAACATACATCTGGTATCTCTAACCATGGTGTTGCAACACTCTTCCATTAGGTATCTAGATCCCAACAATCAAAGGTGAACAACCACACAAGTGCCCATACTTGGCACGTAACAACACATGATCCACTAAGGACCCATATGGTTGCTATTACAAACAAGTCACTCAATATTTACCGATTTATTACTTATTAGGCTCGTATATAATTAATCTCATTCATTAGCTCCATTAATTCATGTTATCACATTTATTCAAGGCGTAATTCAATTAATAACATTAACATCGATTTCTATCCTTAACTTTCACTTATAAATTATTTATCATACCAGGTACCGATACTCGTACACGAGTATCGATACGGTACCCTCAGGTACCGGTACTCACACGCATACCAATACTGAAACTGCTCACTGGAAGTCTTTAATTTCCACAAGTACTGGTACGGGTCGACCATACTGATACGACCTCTAATCGTGTACCGATATGGCCTAAGCTCATATTGATACCCTATTCATGGCTTCGCACAATTTCCTCGAATTATGATATTACCAAGCTTATTCGATCCCTAAATCTTATAGAAGTCATTAAGATTTGTTTACTAACGCATTCATCTGATTAATATTAATTACCAGCTTCATAATCATTTATTCGATTATTAGCATTATTTATCTTTTACACAATTTCCATCAAATATAATAATCTATTCTAACAAGTACACAAGGCATCACGATTATCAATCAATCATCAAGTAATTATGCGAGCATCTCGAATGACCTTACACAGTATCTAAGGCCTCCACAAGTCTCAACATATTCACAGCATCTCATAAATATCAAGTCTCATAATATCCGTCTCTACTCATGCTTATTCATCATCTACCTATTTTGCGGATACTAACACGCAAAGCAATCACATTTATGATGCTCATAAAGCAATAGGAGTTTGAGGTGTACTAACCTTAAGCTGTTATCTCTAAAATCCTCATATGAGCTTCTCAAATATTCTACTTGATCTGATATCCAAACCTGAATAATCCTCGTATATCAGTTAATACTATAAGTATTTCTTAATCATATACTTTAATGAATTCAAAGGGTCAAAAGCGTAAAAATAGCTTACCGAGTTCAAATTTGGCAAAACGAACTATGCCAACAGACTTAGAACGTTGAGAAACTCTCGAGTATGATCCTCCTAAAAAAGTCAACGCGACTCGGTCAACAACGGCTCAACGGCTCGAATCGGTCCTACCAGATTAGGCCAACTTAACAGACTAGCTCAGCTCGGCCTAACAGCTTGGCCCAGCTGGGTAATTATTTCCCCCAGCTGGGTGAGCACGCACACGCGCAGGTGGTGGCAGGTACGGCGACCTCTGGTAGCCGTACGCGACCAGTGAGCTCTAGACCAGCTTGTCTTCGGCCGGTGAGTCCAACAGTAGTAACGACTAGGAGTGTTCAAAAGTACCCGACTCGACTGACCCGACCCAACTACCCAAACTTAAATAATCAGGTATTACCCGATTTTTTTGTCCAGGTCGAGTACCCAGCCTGTAATTTCCTGGGTCGGGCCCAGATAGTAAAATCTGAAAATCCTGGGTACCCGAATACCCGTATATTTTTTATATTTACTTATTTATATATAAATTAATTAATAATAATAATAACAAACTCTTTCTTACCCTTAGTCTCTTACTGTTATTGTTTGCCGCTGAATGAAAAGGCTTTAACCCTAAAACTAAAATTAAAAACACATAGCATGGACAACAAACCTAACAATATCCTAGAGTGACCAACTGAATTCCATGTCATATATATTATTGGGGAGTAGGAACTGTAGAACTAACACAATTTTGTATTTCTAAACTTATGTTGTTTGGAATTGAATTATGCAATTTGAATCTTAAAGTTTATGTTTAGATTATGTAACTAGGATTTTAAATTTTTATGTCCGGATATTGGATTATGTAATTCAAACTTTTAAACTTGTGTATGTTTTTTAATTTAATTATTTGAAAATGGTAAAAATTTGGGTACTCGATTACCTGAAATTCCGAGTACTCGGAAAATCCGGGTTGTGACACGGGCAGCACTTTGAATTACCCGACGCTTCGGGTACCCGATTTAAACACCCCTGATAACGGCTCGTGGCAACGGACGACGGAAGATGGTGTTTGAGCATTTTTGATTCTTTCTCTTTCCTACTCCAGCGAATGATGGCGACCACCGGTGGATGCGTCTCGGTGAGCTCTCTCCGATGACGATGGCAGTATCGATAAAGGCAACTCGAATGATGGTAGATCTGAATCCAAACTCTCTCTCCTTCACTTTTCTCCTATTTTCTCTCTCTCCAATATAACCCTACCTTTATTCTTTTTCCCTCTCCTCAATCCTATCCTCTTCCCTTTTTCAACCACCCCAATCCCTTTTAAAATCCAAAACTCCTCTTCTCCAAATAATGAGCCCAGCATAAAAGTCATTAACTTATTTTCCCAATATAAAGGCCCAATCCCGAGCCTGAGACCCAATTTGCTAACTCAGAGTTCGAGTCGTTAATCTGATCTAATGTGATATCAATCTAGACCAACACATTTACGGCTTTACTCGAAAATTAAATTGGTCCGACAACGAAACATATGCTCGGAATAATTCTATAAACCACAAATTAATACAACTTATATTCAATCAAATCTACCATTTATATTTACTCTTCATTTAGTTATTTTACATGCAATTTCATATTCGGAACAAAGTATACATGCTTGTGACAATTAAATTATTATACTTCGGACAAAAAGCATATAATGATTATTTGTCACAAGCATGTTTTGTGTATAATAATTGTATTTAAAGTATGTTATATTTTTCATTTAAGTATTTAAAATAAGTTTTTGGTCGAAATAAATATCTAAAGTATTTCATTAACATGTCAACTTTTAGGAATTTAAATGAATAAAAAATATATTTTAGTACTTATTTATCTAAAAAATAATTTAAATATATATTTTAATAAAAATATATTTTAAATACTTATATTTAAAGACTTCTATCCAGATAGTTTATAGTTTAATGATATAAGCCTAATAGTCTTTATTAGTTATTATGTACTCTTATCCGTTCATGTTAAGACAAACCAAATATTCAAGTGTGTTTTATATGTAATGAAACCCAAAATTGTGTAGTAATTTATGGTTGGATGAATCTGGCTCATCATGTCATGCATGGTTACATTCAATAAATTATTTTTATTTTTTTCAATATAAATCTTCAAATCTTTTTTATATGCATTCTAAGAATGAATAGTTATTTGAAAGTTATGAATATTATTTTCAATATAAATCTTCAAATCTTTTTTATATGCATTCTAAGAATGAATAGTTATTTGGAAGTTACACTAAAATAAAGTGAATATTATTGTATGGATAACTAATAATATAATGACCTGGATCTATCTCGTTTTTGACTGTAAGTCAGTACAAAACAATATTTCTCTTCATAAAGTGGTTTTGATTTTTCGCTGCTTGAAACAAAGATCCATGGCTACCTATTTCTCTCTAAAATTTCCCCAGTAGTTGATGTTATAATTCACCAGTTCAAGCTGATTTTCTGGAAATATAAAGCTTGTCGATGTAATCAATCACCAGCCCCGAAGCTCTGATATACCTTCTCATTTTCTTCTTCGCCGAATGATCTGCTGCATGCCAACCACAACGTCGTACAATATAAGTATGTCTGAGATTTACACAAACTTCAGTTACATGGGGGAAATATATGTTAAAACTCATCACCTGTTTCGTTGAGTGTCTGCAAAAGTTGTTCCCTTGTCGGAAGAGTATGCATTCCAGCAGAAACAGCTGTCCTTACAGCCCATCTCAGCGAATTTGAAGGCGAGGCCCAGACAAGTAGTAAAAAGCACAGAAAGTAGAGAACATGCATCACAAAGTTTGTCCAACCCAAACCCTTGCTCCTCCTCGCCTCCACACTCCAACGACTGCGATAAAATCATCAAACGCCACCACTATCTTCGTTTTTGTAAAATCATCAATATCACTGGTCTGATATATACGATGTAATTAAAAATGGCGTGTTTATTTGGAAATCGACCCAGACTTTGTATTTTCGTCGAGACGAAACGACACGGAAATATGATGAAAGCGGTTAATAGGACACGACACAGGTGTTTACGTGTTGTTTTCTTCGGGAAAGGACATGGACAGGTGTGGTGTCAGAATGTCAACGACACTCTAGCAACACGGTTGGAGAACTTTTTGGAAGAAGTAAAGACACTTCCAAAATTTGGAAAATTTCAACACACATGAAGTGTTTAAAGCAAGACAAACACAGTGGAACACTACTAACGTTAAATATCATTAAATATTATTAAATTAATTAATAAAGATAAAAATTTTAAAGACTCAATATATAATTATAAACTATTAGAAATAAAATTTTAATTAAATTATTTTTATATATATTATATTTTTTATTTTTTTAAATAATTGAATCAAACACCAATCTTACTACTATAGTCAATTTAAAAAATAAAAAATCCAAAATTCTAAATCGTAAACTCGAAACCCAAAGCTCAATGTTCAAATTTAGAGTTTCAAGTTTTAGGTTTATGATTTTAAGTTTAAGATTTTGATTATAGAGTTTAAGGTTTAGGATTTTATTTTTAAATTGATTGAGGTTAGTATTTGATCTAATTATTTTTAAAAAAATTAAAAATATTGTATATATGAAAATAATTTAATTAAAATGTTATTTAAAATAAAACTTATAATTATATATTAAATCTTTAAGATTTTTAATCTTCATTAATTAATTTAATGCTATTTAGCAATATTTATTATTAGTAGTGTTTAAAAATATTCGTCGAGCGTTGTAATTTTTTTTAAATTTTGAGTTCGATTTGGATTGAAATCAGCGCAAATTTAATGTAAAAGATATATTTATAAAAAATTATTTGATAAGTAATTACATTTGACATGATAAAGATTTTACATATATTTTATTTGTCTTATTTTATTCAATTAAAAATATCTCATGATTCTGAATTGATTTTTATCTTAAATCGTGAATTTTTAATTTAATTATAAAAATAGATCTAATACCAATCACTAATGTTTTATTAATAAGTGAGCATAGCTATGGATCTGAATATTTTAGTATATTTTCTTTTGCAAGTGAAATCCCCTATTATAATATCTCCTGGATGTAATTTAGACCAATAAATCTAATACTGTGTAAAAAACTAATTTACGCAAGCCTATATATTTACATTATATAACTCAAATCCTAAATTTCTAACCCTAACTCTATCCCTAAAAACTAAACCCTAAACCCTCAATTCTAAACACTTAAAATCTAAACCCTATAACCTAAACTAAAACCCAACCTTTAAAACTATAAAAGTCTTTTCCTATATTAATTACTATCATTTATAAAATATATTCTTGTAATTCTGGTTGACACTTGGTCAAAAGCTTAATACATAACAGATGGCATTAACTTTAATTAAACACACGGTAAACAAACGATTGCATGCAAACCAGCTCAGGAACTGGAACAATAGAAAGACAATTTGTATATAACGTTATAATAATGGTCCATAAAAAAGAGCATCCCTTGTGTCTGCACCAAACACTTCACGTCACTTGATTAAGAAATTTAAAACCAAGTCGGGATGGAACATGAATAACAAAAGCAAAGAGCCCCTACCCATGTATCTTTTTACCAAATTAATCCTCAAAATCGTTCATATGATCTAAAAGGTAGTTGGCAGCTAGTTCCTCGTTCTTGTTGCAGGCAAAGAAAACCTGGAGGACAGTTGCTCGATCAAACCCCATCGCTTCAAGCTGTAAAACAAGCGGGTCATAAATCGTTATATGAGCAAACCACATGGCTCTAAATATCGATAGTAAAAGTAAAAGCCTAACCCGTTCTATGGCTTCACGTTCCTCAGGTGTGACTTGTACAGCTTGTGGCATAGCGTCAGCCAATTGCCCCAATAAGTTCCTATGATATGGGAGATGGCAAATAACTAAGCATTCAATATACATGCACAACTAGGTTCAAGAACTTGGCAACAGAAAGTAATGGGACTCACCCCTCTCCACCTTCTGCAGGTTCATTGATCAAGCGAAGAAAATCAGCCTGGTGCTCTTGAATAAGCCTCATTAGGTGAGGGTTTTGCTTCCCCAACTCTTGAAGCATAGGCTGCAATAAAAAAAAAACAAAACTATTCGGAAAAGGTGTAGCTAAAAAGGAAACAAACACACATGACTAGCAGAAACAACAGATAAAAGAATAACCTGCAAAATCTGGGGATTGGCTTGCACCATAGATCGTAAAGCTTGGAACTGAGAAAGAGATGCAAAATGAGTGCGGCTCTAGGTAGGTATTAACATGAAGAGAGAAAGAGGAAGACCTGTTGACTGTTGCGTAAGAAATCAAGAGTGCCTGCGTCTGCACCACCTGCACCCATGTTGGGAAGGCCCTGTAACAAGATAGGACCACCAAGTTAATGGTTAAGTTTTCTCGTCATCTAGTTTAACAAATATATACCTGGGGAAAGAGGTCTAATGGATTTGCATTGGGTCCACTTGTGGGAACAGCTGCTGCTGCTGGCTGTTGAGGCTGTGCTTGAGGGTTGGTAGTTTGCCCAACTACAGGGGCACGAGCCGCGGCTGGAGCTTCAGCTTGCTCTGGGATACCCTAAAATTTTGCAATGAATGTATAATGAAATGAGAAGCTGCAGCTAAAAGGTAGGAAATAAAATGAAAGCTTCTCTCTAACCAAAGAGAGAGACTGTACGCGAGGACAAGAAATGCCAAATAGCACAGAATAAAATGGCATTAAAAACCGCCATATTTTACATATCCAACTTTCCCATTATTCATAATTCCTACACACTCATCCCCAAGTCAAAAAGACTAAAAAATGGAAGAAATTGTATTTTGAGCACATGGAAATTTAATCATAATCTACCAAGAGAAGAAAACAAAAAAAAAAGTTGCACATACAATTATATAACAAAAACAAAGTTGCACATACAATTATATCCAACTATAAATGATAAAATGGCACAATCAGCAGTCCCAGAGAACCTCTTGATAAGTTCTCGGTCAATTAGGAATTACCATTTACCACATCTAAACTAATAAGAAAAATAGAACAATGGTAGTAACATGTCAATAACAATATGCAAAGTTGGCAACAGGATGCACACAGGAAAGCACTCGCTTCCCCATCTTCAAGTAAGATACAAGGAATTCTTACAGAATATAAATATTCAACAGCTCTCTCTGGGTTGTTAAAAGCTGCTCGAAGAGCCCGGACAACGGTATCCCTATCCCAGGTTCCCCCACCCATGTCAAGAATTTGTTGGATTGCTCCCTCCAAGTTGTTTCCTGCTACCAGATTAGATGCTGCTTGGCCATAAACATCAGTTTCTGACCTGTTCCCAAAATAAAACAGAAGATATTACAAAAATGCAAGGCAAAAAAGAAAGCCAGCTTTCCTATTGGGAAGCACTTAGAGACGGATTAAAGAAAAAGCATGCCTTCCACCCTTCAAAACAGGATACATGAAACTACAATCCGAGAAATGGTTACTCACGCAATGGTATTTGATGCAACAGGTGCAGATTCAGAGACGGGTGCACCACTGAAAAACACATATCAAGCAAAAGAATCAGTTACAGAGCTGTTATGTCCCAACAAAAGTGTGGAGTAGGACTTACGCAGCTGAAGTTGCAACAGGTGTAGAAGAAACTGTTGCCAGTGCCGGTGCCGGTGCAGGAGCTGGTGCCGGTGCACTTGCTTGGGGAGCCTGCAAAGATGACATTTAGTCTTAAGATGAGAAAACAGGAAGAAGATTTTTATCCAAGATCACCACTCAATAACCATAATATAATGTGCACAGTTTCCAAAAGTAATTACCCTAAACGTTGTATAGTAAATAGCAGGAAGAAAAACAAACAGTTTAGTACATTTTCAAAAGGAAATTTGAAGACCAAAATCCATATAATGATTTTGTGTGGGTTGATAGCTAGCTTTGTGCACACATTCTTGATGGATTAAATAAAACCAAAAGAAAAATTGCTTCTGTTCTTGATAGATTCAACAAGTAGAGAATTGGATAGTGGCCATTAACTTCCTTGTAATTTTGCTATTGGAGAGGAAAGAAAGAGAATGAATAATTGAGAAACTTGAACAAGAGGTTGTGTAACTAATAAATGTTTATAAAGAAATATCAAGTTGATATTCAAATCAACTCCGACTCCAATATCTATATTCATACTCAAAAAGAAATCGGAAGACCAAAATTCACATAATGATTTTGTGTGAGTTGATAGATAAGTTTGTGCACATTCCCACATCATCATCATCAATATTATTACTATTACTTGGTCAGTACATTCACACATTATTGAGGATTTAAAAAATAAAAAAGAAATTTTGATACTGTTCTTGATAGATTCAATGAGGAGAGAAATCGATAGTGGCCACTAGCTTTCTTGTTGATTTGCTATTGGAAATGATCATGAGAGAATAATTGAATAACTGAGAAACTTGAATAAGAGGTTGTGTAACCAAATAAATTCAAGTCAGTAAACAAACCAACTCAGACTCCAACATTATATATATTTATATATCACACAACAGTTTGACTAAAATAGTAAGCATGTGGGCACAACTCAACCGTGTGCCACATCTGAAACAACAATGATTTGAACGTATAAAAATGCATTTTTTTTTCAAGTTGGTTGCTCGTCAGTCATGGCTTTTAAGGGAAAAATAATTCTTTGACTAGGAGAAAACAGAAACCCAAGTCACGTCATAGCAAATGCAAATGACTTCTCAGACATATAGCTGAAAAGACACATTGGCAATAACTGCTCACAAGCAATTATGCATGCAAGTAACATTTAGAAAAAGAGTGGCCAACACAAAAAAAGACGTGACAAAAAAAATTCTTACTTTAGCTGTAGAAGCTGTTGCACCCCCGCCAGATGAACTCTTATTCTAGCATTGTATTAAGCAAAAAAAAATAGAGCATGATTAGTACAAAATGAAATTTAGTGAAAAATAAATAAGGATGCAAGCAGATTAAAGGAAATGAGATAACACCAAGAAGTCACACTTTCGGATTAGCAAAAAATAACATATTTAGGATGCAAAGCAAGGCAACAACCAGTTTTCAACGAACATAATGCAATGTTGTCAGGGAGCACAGGCGCAACCAATATTGAAAAATGGCTTCATATTATCCCATGCGAAGCCATTTGAATGAGGCAATTGTTTAATCGCGCTTAAATGCACTGCACTTTATTCTAGGCAAAATAAAAAGCAAGCTTCCATATTTTGACTTTTTACTGATTTTCTTTCTCTCGTTTCGGAAAAACACAATGCCATAAATTTCCTTTATTTTATTAATTAGAATCCCACCAATTTTAATTAGATTAAAACAACAAAACAAATTTAAAAAGCCCCTTCACCCCATCTTTAAATCCCCATGCTCTGTCCACCTCTACCCTTTCTTTTGTTAGCTTTAATTTGTTTTCTTTTTATTTTTTCACCAAACTGCATTCTCTATCTACTCCAATATATTTTCTTCTTTTAATTCTTTTCTATTTCCTTATGGTTGATTCTAAAGTCTGTTTAAAAACAGAGGGGAAGTTCTGTTTTAATGTTCAAAAACAGAGCACAAACATGGTGCTTTATTTTCACCTTTGTAGTATGTATTGGTAATCATTTTCTTCATTGTGTTACCAATCTGTGCATTTAGCTCAAAGTTTTACCTTCCTAGTTATTATCATTTATTATAATTTACATGTATTACGGAATATATATATATATATATATTATATATCATACGTATAAATGTTGGAAGGGTCGCTGAAAATTTACAAGCATGATAAAGAGAGGGAGGGGGTGGATGGGAGAACTTAAGGATCCGGATACTGTAAGTTGTAACCAATCTCACCTTTGTCAACATGATGACAATAAAGCTATTTTCAGCAACACTGTTTTCAGCCAACGTTGTGTCATCTTTAAGAACTTTCCCCTTGTGGATAAGCATTTGTTGTGAAGCAGGATAAACATCTGGTCCTTGAACTGTTTCTATGTTCTTTTTTACATCAGCTACCTGGAAGAAAATTCGCAAAGCACAAATAAAAGAATTCTATTACACTACAATGAGGAAGTAAAAGGCAGCTGCACCATGCAGTTTATCCTGAAGGCATCAATACCACCTATATTTATTAAAAAGGAGAGAGAAAAGGGGAGGGGAGCATAAGAAATCAGAGGAAATTAATCAGCATAAAAATATTATATTAAATAATCAGAATATTTTACAAAATATATGCATAACTTCATTCTCACTGTCTCACTATGTTAACCTATTTATAAAACATTTTACAAAAACAACCTCTATAACTTCAATCTGGTCTCTATACTCACAAAGCATAACATTTGTATTAAAGGGCAAAATTAATCAAATTGAGCAATTCATTTTCTTCACTATGCATATTGGCATCTCCTTATTCTGCTTGCGACCCAGAAGTTAATAAGTTATAGGCAATTGTTATTCCCCACAGAGGAAACAAAACCACAATGCACTATACGAGTTATCAGCCACTTAACCTTAATCAAAGTAACAAACCCACCCAACACGATCAACGTATTCGATCAATTAAAGACAAAATTTAACAAATCGTTCAATAATCAAGATCTCCAGAATTCAATTTCACGGACGCTAATCCAAACATATGCACAAAAATCAGAATAAATATAGGCGGATTCTATTCTCATAAGTCATAACCCTAATTCACATTCAAAATTGGGGGAAACATAAATTAAAAGAAAGGAAAAGAAACAAACCGAATCTTCGGGTTTGACTTCGACATCGAAGTGAGTGCCTTTGAGAGTCTTGACGAATATCTTCATCTTCTGCTAATTGGATCTCTCTCGCACACTCTGCTTCTTCTTCTCTTTTTTCCCCTTCTTAAAAATCCGCCGATCTTATTTATATGTGAAGATAGAATTAGAACCGTTGGCAAGTAAGGAATATCCTGTACAGCACTCCAAGTCTGAAACCAATACGAGCATCATGGGTAATCATCTGACACGTGGATTAAAGTAAATCGGGCGGTGTACGGTAGTGCAACCCACTTTTTTGGTTTTGTATTGTTTCGCTGTTATTTTTTTTAAAATAATATGATCATATAATAATATTTGTATTTTTTCTTAATATTTGATAATGTACATAAATGTGCTCAAATTTAATTTTTTTAATAAAAAATTATTATCTCGTACCTCATTAAAAAATCTCTTTAAATCTAATGAAAGAAAAAGAGTACACGGGATAACAAGATGACATCAATCAAGTGAATTTAAATAACCGAAATCAATATATCCTCATGCAAGAGGTTATCAACATAAGCCGCGAGAGCATCAAAGGAAATCAATTCAAGATCCGACAGACTCGCCCGTTTCGTCAAGGCATCAGCGACTCGATTCTCAGTCCTAAAAATATATCCACAAAACACTTGCCAATCCCTCCGACAGAACTCTTGAATACAACGTGTAAGATTAAGAACACAACTCCTGCGATCATCTTGCTTAATAAGTTTAACGGCCTCAGTGTTATTAGATTCAACTACCAAACAACGTAATCCCATCTCCCACGCAAGAGAAAGACCCAAATAAACACCCTCAACTCCGCCTCCAAAACAGAACAACAACCAATGAACTTGTTAAATCCATGCAACCATGTCCCCGAATGATCATGAAACACACCACCACATCGAGCTCTCCCCTCATGTCCCATGTGCGATCCATCAGTATTAAGCTTAATCCATCCCACCGCCGGTGGCACCCAATTCGCACAAATAGTCGGGTGTCCAAGAGGCCTAACCAGTCGGCCATGTCTTTCGTCAATAGCGGCACGACTCGAGTATGTAAGCCACTTGCTTCGCGTCAGAATGGAACCCCGGTCTTCAACCAAGCTACCAAAGACTATCGCATTTTGCTGACACCAGAGATTCCACAACACCGTGGTAAAAAATAAATCTCAATTCACCTCGTCACTGTCGAAACAAGCTGAACCCAAAAGGTGTTGTTTGATTCAGTCATGAAAAGACAAATTAAAGAAGGACGACAACCGGGAGGGCTTCATAATTAAACTCCAAGTAGACTAAGCCACCCCACAAAACTGAAGAATGTGATCCACATCCTCATTGTATGCCTAGCAAACTGAGCACTTAGTATCCAACGTAAAATGTCGACGTGCGCGCTCAACGTTCGTCATTAATTTACCACAACAAACAATCCAAAAAAATATTTTGATTTTCTGCAACCCGCGGAACTTATGGATAAGAGTCCAAACTCGATCCTGCGAACCAATAATGGGACCTATTCGTACCTCATATGCCGACTTAACCGAAAACCTATGGTTTGCACAAGGGCTCCACCCAGCAACGTCATCAGGGAAGGAAGCAACCGGCTACTTCAAAGCTGCCAGGCGCAGCAAAATGGGTAATGGCAATAAATGTTGTAGCACTGACCAACGACAACACCCCGCGGAAAACACCATTGCATTATTCAATTAAGCCCTTAAATCATTTTGGATGTTATCTTATTAAAACGCATATACAATTATGCTTATCAAACAATGATAAAATTTTGATACACAGGCTTGTGTAAAATTAATTTTACACAAACCTGTGTATTTACACTATAAAAATCTAAATCTTAAATTTCTAACCCTAACTCTAAAAATTAAACCCTAAACCCTATGCACTAAATTCTAAACACTAACCTTAAATTCTAAATCATACAACCTAAACCCCTATACTCTAAACCCTAAACTAAAACTCTAACCCCTAAAATTAAAAGGCGCGTGTAAACTAAAGTTTATACGGGTTGTGTATTAAAGTTTTTCCCATCAAACAATATAATATAGCTCGTTCTTTTTATAATTAAAAGAAGGCTTAAAGGTGTAAAAAAACCTTAAACTTTTGAAAAAACAATTAATTAGGCCTTTAATTTTTTTTTTGCATTCAATTATGCTCTTAAACCAGAAAATTGATTCAATTAAGTCTTTAAACCAAGAAATTTAATCAATTAAGTCCTTTGATCAAGATTTAATGTTCAAAACTAGTGAAAGGGCATAAATGATTCAATTTTTGGTTCAATGACTTAATTGATTAAATTTTTTGGTTCAAAGGTTTAATTGGGTGTAAAAAAGTTTAGGGTCTTAATTGATATTTTTCCAAAAGTTCAAGGACTTCTTAGACCCTTTAACCTTAAAAGAATATATAATTTTTAAAATCGTGTTCCAAATTTAATTAATACGATTTTTTTATAAATCATCGATAGTTAACTAATCGATTGATTAATTTAAATCGGGCATTATAGAAATCTTTTAGGAGGGCGGCCATCTTTAACCAACTTGCTCTATTCGCAACGTCATGATTCGAATGTCTAATCTTGTTTAAAAAATTTAACTTCTTATCTCTAGATCAATTGATTATTGATGAATTTAATTATTAATTCTAATTATAAAAGTCATTTATTTTTTATTAAATATTTGTTTATTTATACTAATAATTAATATCTTGACTAAATTTGTTGTTCCGAGTTAATCGGGCATCAGCTTAATTTTTAATTATTAAATTATATTGACTTTAAATTATAGTCAATATTGTTATAATCAATGACGAATTCATGTTTTTTTAGGGTGGACAGAAATCAAAATATTTTTAAGGTGCGCAGGAGTCATAAAAATCTCAAAATTTAAATGTGGGTACAAGTCATAAAATTTAAGGATTAATTCATAATATTTAAAAAAAAAATCAGACCAAATATATGAATTTTGAAAAGTTCAGGGTGGACACAGGATCATCCAACCATACATGTAGATTCGTCACTGATTATAATGGTGTTTTTTTAATCTTTGTATATTTTTAAAATTAACAATTGAAGTCACCAATGTCTAGAGCAAGTGGTTAAAAATTTTTAGTTGACACATTCCCCTCCCTTAGATTGCGGGTTCTAGACCTATTAAGAGCAAATTTTTCATTCCCCTTCCCCTTAGTAAAAATTATTCCAAAAAAATTAACAATGAAAAACAATTTTCTAAATTGAATCCAAATTTAATAAAAAAATTTACATACAAATTCTCTACCACTCGACCAATAATCATTATTTCTTAAATTTTACAAAAATCTAATTTTCCATAAAATTTTATTATTCAATCCTATTGTAAGTTTGAAAATTTTTAACTTTTTATATAATGAGACACAAATTACATATTTTTCCTATTTTATTTTAACATTACGATTTCTCTGTTGTAATTATTTTATCAATTTTAAATAATGATTTTAAAAAATATTTATCTGAATAACATAATTACATATTTATTAATATTTTAAACTGATGAATTTTTAAAAGGTATAGTCTTAAAAAAACCCTTAACATTTACACATTTTTCAATATCTCTGTAATATTTTTTACCTAATAATGTCAACCTTGAAGTTTCAATTTTTCTCTCAAATGGCACCTATGTTCACAATCAATTTATAGTCAACTAACCATTAGCTAAGCATATCACCTAATATTTGAAGTTGGTACATGGAAGGAGTAGTTTCATAAACCATGCAAATGCTTACTACGAATTAGGAAATTACTAAGGGGTTAATAAACGAGTACCCGTAATTTTGGATATCTAAAGTTTCGGGTATCCCAAATTTTAAATATTAAAGATATATTTCCATGATCTAGAAAAAATTAATGGGTCAAGTATCGAATTTGTTTTTTTTTAAAGAAAAAATACATGTTTATTTTTTACCGGATCGACGGTAAATATTATTATATCTAGGTAATAAATCTATTGTTCTGATAATTAACTGTGGAGTTAGATTTGGGCTCTCAATAAGCTTAAAGCTCAAAAATATCAGTAACTGGATAATCTATTTCAGCCCATTATTATCCGATAAAAATTTAATCACTGTTTTTTTAATAGCCGAAAGGATATTAAAGGTATGGGCGAATCCAGAAATTTAAATTTGATAGTTTACCGGTTAATGTAATAATTTAAAATTAATTTACTTTGTTGTAATAATGTATTAATTAGTGATAATTGTTGTGCAAGCAAATATGACTTATAGTCATAGACATGTTGACATTGAATGTAACAATCCGATGTTCGGGATAGTGAATCAGGTCTCAGGCCCATGATTAGGCCTTTATTTTTGAAGGATAAGTTAAGGGCTTTTAAGCGGCCCATTAATTTTGGATAAGAGAGTTTTGAATTTTAAATATATGTGTTGGTAGAAAAAAGAGGTGAGAGATATAATGGAGGAGAGAGAAAATGAAAAGTAGATAAAGATGAGAGAGAAGAAGAAAGGAGAGAAAGTAAGGTGGAGAGTTTTAATATCTGATTTACGGAGATCGGGCCGTTCATTGTCGACACCTTCACTGCCATTGTGTTCATCTCGTCCAGACGAGTTCACCAGTACCAAAGGCACCACTATCGGAGTCTTCATTAGAGGGGGTGAGAGAGCGGAAGTTTCGGGTTTTATAGTTGAGGAGGTTAGAGAGCTCAAATCGAGAAACGAAGGCCACCACCATGATCAGAGGTCGGTGAACAGTCAATCTGGGCGTCAACCAACGTCATCGAAAGCCGCCACGCGCCACCCCTACGCGTATATGACGTCCAACCGCGTTGGCAGCTGTACCGACTCAAGCTGAGTCGTTGGGCTAGCCAAATGAGCCTGCTTGTTAAGCCAACCCAAGCCAAGCTTCAGCCGAGCTGTGAGTCGGGCTGACCAGCCGAGCCGTCAGCCGCCGTTGATCGCAGCCACCGCCGTTGATTTTTTTGAGGGACCTTAACCAGGGGTTTCTCGACGTTCCAGATCTAATGAAGCAGTCCGTTTCGCTAAATTCGAACCCGGTAAGCTAATTTTACGCATTTAACCCTTCGAATTCTTTAAGGTATGTGGGTATGAGATACTTATGATATTATTTGGTATACGAGTATTATTCAAGATCGGATATCGGGTCGAGTGGAATATTTAGGAAGCTTGAATAAGGATTTTAGCGATATCGGCTTAAGGTTAGTACACCTTGAACTCATATTACTTCATGAGCATCATAAATGTGATTGCTTTGCGAGTTAGTGCCTGCAAAATAGGTAGACAATAATTAAGCATGTTTAGAGACCGGTAATTATGAGACTCGATATTTATGAGATACATGAAGATGTTGTGAATATGATGGGACTTGTGGAGGCTTTAGAGACCGTGTAGGGTCGTTTCTAATGCTTGTGTGATATTTGATGATTGTTTGATTGAATGAGATAATTGTGATACTTTGTATGATTGTTCGAATGGATTGATGTGATTCGATGGAAATCATGCTTTAGGGATGAATGCCCAATTAAATGATTATGAAGCTGGTAAATAATGTTAATTGGGGGAATATGTTAGTAAACCAACTCTAATGACTTTTATAAGCTTTAAAGGTCGAGTAAAGTGTTGTAAATCATAATTCAAGGAAATGGTAGAACCCGTGAATAAGGTATCGATACGAGCTTTAGCCACACTAGTACGCGATTAGGTTCTATATCGGCACGGGTTGACCCGTACCGTTAATTGAGGAAATCTAAGATTCAGTAAGTAATATCTATATCGGTACGCATATGAGTACCAGTACCCGGGGTACCGCATCGATACTCGTGTTCGAGTATTGGTACCCACTGAACAGAATAATCTACAATGCTAATAAACATGGTAATTGATGCGGGATATAAATGAGGTAATATGACTTAATAAGATAATTAATGAGGATGATTAATGAACACTTTCATAATGTATTAATAAGTTGGTAAACTTAATTGGATAGTTTGATGGTAATAGCAATCGTAGGGATCTTTGGTGGATCGTGTGATGTTTTGTGCTATGTGGTAGACGTGTTCTTGCTATGTGCTGATATGGACACCTAGATGATTGAATCATCTTGATTGATGGGTTTCGGATACCTAGTGTGAGAAAGAGTGTGTTGCAACATCATGGTTAAATATTCTCGAATGTATGAACCCGATGCCTAGTGGGACCGGGACTCATTCGAAGATGGTTGATGAGAGATTCAGAGCATGGGTGTATGTATCCCGACGCTTAGTGGTACTAGGCCTCACCCAAGGAGTGTATGTATCCCGATGCTTAGTGGAACTGGGCTTCACTCAGAGTGTATGATCCCGATGCTTAGTGGGACCATGTCTTACTCTTATATTGTGTTGTTATGCTTATATGCTATGTGAAGCCTATGTGCTTGTTGTTGATACACAGATAGACGGATAGAGGTAACATCATATGTATTTGATATTATATTATCATGTTATGAGTATGGTTGGGCCTTGTGTGCCACGTATGATGATTGCTATGATGAGAGCATGTGCTTAGGCGACTAGTAGTAGCGCCACATATTTATTTATCTCTTCTTATTGCTCGTACTAGCTTGCATGCTTAGGTTTATGATTAGCATGAAGTATAGTAGAGTAGATGTGTACTACTAAGCTTTGTAAGCTTAGCACTCGGAATCGTTGTTTCTGTGCGTAGGTTGATCGTTGGTTCGTGGGATCGTGGACCACTATTAGTACGGGGTTCCAGCATATGGTGATCTCAAGAGTACGATACTTGTGTTTAGTGGACTATGTATTCATATGACTTTACGTGGTTGAGTCTGTAAATCTTTATATTGAAATTGTATTAACCAAGTCAGTTATTTAAATGTTTTAAATTAAAGTGGAACTCATTTATAACTATTTAAATGATTTATATATATTTTCAACTATTGACTTTTAATGCTTTTAAGAAATAACTTGTTTGAGCTAAACCCAATTTGAGAATTTTATGGCTTTTGGTTTGGGCTTGAGGCCCAAATATGACATCTGGGTCGAGGGTGTTACATTGAAGAACCAATTCTTGTAAATATGTTTGAGAGAACAAATGTAATTGTTAGCCATCAAATCATCTTGAAACTAACATATGTTGAACTTTTTGCAAAACGTATCTTTCCCACCATTGAGAGTAATCAACGATTGTTCCGTTAATCAAAATTATGTCATTGACAATAGTCGTAGCTTTGAAAAGTTATGGTTCTTTTCTGTAAGAAAACTTTAATGTGTCACATCAACATTTCTTAACAGGGTTAACGACACTACAACAGTGACCATAATGAATTTAAATTAAATTTTAGTGATTGTGATGAAAGATTATTTATTTTAATGACTAAAGTGAAAGCATCATAAAAATTTAGTGATTACCAAAATAGTTCATCATATTTTTTAATAGTGGGTCAAATGACCCACCATGCACCATGGTGCATCCGCCCCTGATTAAAGGTAATATATGTTCATAGATATTTTTAATATTTTGACAATAAACACACTTTACAGATAAAACGATTGAACTCGAATCTCCTAAAAATATTATCCGTTTTTTATTGAGACCACTTCTTAGGTTAAAAATTTAATCACTAATTATAAACACAATTTATACAATCTACGCATATCTTATGCATACGTGTAATAGTGATCAAAATACCGACCATTTGAAAAGGGAAAAAGAATTCTTCGGCCGGTTTACCAAAGGTCCAAAACTGTCTAACATGATGTTCGAAAAAATCTACAGTTTTGTTTTTACGTTAATACATGATCTATTTATGTTGGATGGATTTTATAAACTCTTACCTTTTCATTAGAATAAGCATTTCTTATTAATAAAAAAACTGATTAATTCTCTATGAAAAATAATTAAAGTGATAAAATATTCTTTGCTAGGCGTAGGGGCGAAGCCGAGAATTAAAAATTAAGGGGGCGGAAATTAAAAAAATTAATCGTATAAAAAGTCTTTGAACTTTTAAAGAAATTAATTAAGTTCTTAAATTTTTTTGCACCCAATTAAGCCCGTAAACCTAGAAATCGAATCAATTAAGCCCGTAAACTAATTTTAACCATTAAATCTTGATATTTTTTGGATCTATTTGTGCAGCGCGTTGTGGGACAATGTCTAGACTTGATATTTTTTAAAAAATATTTTAGTTAAAAAATTATTTAAAAGTTCTAAAAATTCTAAAAAGGTATAAAATATATAAAAAATATTTTTTTGAAGAAATTTGTAAATGCAACATGATAGAACTGTAGTGTATTATATGCCAGAAATATCCAAAGAAAAAATTTGTCAAGATTCAATGGTCAAAAGTGGTCAAAGTGCCTAATTAATTAAATTTCTTGGTTCAAGAGCTTAATTGAGTGTAAGAAAAGTTCAAGGGCTTAATTGATTTTTTTCAAAAGTTCAAGAGCTTTTTACACCTAAGCCTAAAAAGAATAAAAGACTGAAAAACATCATCAATATGATTCGATTCATTAACTTTAAGTAAAAAAAATTTAATTTCCTGTACACACTTTACCACTAAGACAACCTCATTCTATAATATTAAAACATATAAAATAAATTATAATTTAAAATTCTACGAAAATCAAATTAAAAAAAAGAATAGACCGTAAGAATAGATTATAGGGACCTAACCCTGCCAGTCCCATGTGGCTTCCCCCATGACCAGGCGGATGTAATAATACTCAGAAATGGATTGATTTAGTCACACAAGTAAATTAAGTAAGCTTAGTTGTTGAGGCTTTAGATTTCTTCTCATAGGTCATTAGTTTAAATCTTGCATGAAACAAAGATTGTTTCTTAGTTTTTTACTCAATTAGGTGACAGTGTTATCCTTTAATTGGGTGAAAATATTAAAAAATAAATTAAAAATAAGTGTAAATTCATTTAATTGGATGATGACACGTGTCACCATCTGATTGATTGATTAATTTTATTTAATTAAATTAAAATTAAGACAAAATTGAAATAATAGGGCTAAACGTGTAATTATACAAATTTTTCGTTAATTGTTACATCATATTTTAACGGCTGGTGCTTAAAATAAGAGCACTTGCATAAGGAATTAGAGAGTGATGTTTATGCCAATGTGAAAGGTTGTTTTGTTGGCATTATTACAGGCTTGGCAGAGCAGCGCAGGAACAAGAGAGGAAGATGCCAAAGAGAATGCCGAGTTGTAGTTGGCAAAGATGGACCAGAGTTGCCAAAGCTCGACTGGCATAGAAGTGAAGTTTGATGCCCGATCAAGCAGTCGTTGGACCTTGTACACGACAACCCTAGGATTCAAATTCGGATAAGATGATCACGTCCCTTATTCCTTGTGCATTCAAATTTCAAACTCAAAGGCTTATCATAGGGTTTCCTATGCAAGCCTATTTAAAGAAGATCGAGTGAGCACTTGAAGAGAGATCAGAGGGTTTAAGTGAGAAGAGGCTGCACCGTGGTGAACCAGGATCGATGTGGTTCGACCAGCTTAAGACCGAGGGCTTGGAGCCATTAAAGGGCAACATCGACGAACCTTCTTATTGTCCATTATCTTTTTTACTTGTTTTTAAATTTTTACTTATTTTTCTTTTATTTTTGTTTTTATTTTGTTTCTTTATTTTGACTGGTGTATGACCAGAAACTGCTATGTGGCCATATGACCCGAAAATCGAAAGAACCCTGCGAAGGTTAAAGAAGAAAGTGCGAGAGATGATTCGAAAAGGCAATGGAGGAAATGGTGTCTTAAACAACAAGAAAAATCCACCCAATAACAATGAGATACCACCAGCTCTTATTGCCCTAGCCGTTAATGTGGAGGAAGAGAGACCTATTAGAGAACACTCGACACCAAACATTGACAATTTAATGTCAGGATTGATTGATCCCGAGGTAAATACACCAAATTTTGAACTCAAACGAGTAATGATACAAATGCTTTTGAATGTAGGACAATTTGATGGAGCACCTACTAGAGATCTAAGGCAACACTTGAAGCAATTCATGGAGGTTTGCCAGCTATTTTAGTAGCCTGGAGTATCAAAGGATACAGTGAAGCTGAAACTATTTACATTCTCCTTGAGAGATAGAGCAAAAACGTTGCTAAATTCTTTACCACCTAGCTCTGTCACCTCATGGGGAAATCTATGCCAGAAATTTTTGTTGCGATTTCAGCCACCTAAACCCACTGCCAAGCTGAGGAGTGAGAATCACATTTAGGCAGGCTGGAAAGATTTAAAGACCTGTTGAGGAGGTGTCCCATGTATGGTGAGAGATTTAACCAACAAAACCATAACCGTTTTCAAATACATCATCATAAAAATAAAAGTAAAACAACTTAAAACCAAGAGAATAGGCGAGAGGGGTCTCTCTATGCAGCCCTCAAATCCAGGCTCTCGACCAAGTGGTTGAACCACCTTTCCTCAGTGTAGCCGACCGTCACTCGTCGAGCACTCCAACACCTCACTCTAATCACTCCTCATGACTTCCTAAACTCCTCTCGTGCGATCTCCTCAAATGCTTGATCAATTGTTGTTTATATAGGCGTGCAAGGGAAGGGAATATGATAACTTCTTTATTTGAATTTCAAATACTCCAAGGATAAGAGATAGAGTCTTATCCGATCAGTGTGATAACTTATCAAGCTAGGGCTGACGTCATCATGCCGATGTTGCCTTGGCACACAAGCTTGGCATGTCTTTGCCAACATAGCTTGGCATCACCTTATCCGCTATTTTCTCAGAGGTTGATCCATTTGTGATCTTTTAGGAGCCTGATTATGTTCTATTTTTTTGGGTTTCAACAGCCTCTTGGCATGGTATCAAAGTCACTTCTCTGTCAACAAGTGCTCGGCACTATCTGGTCCTTCTGTGCCAACAACACTTGGCATTCCCCTTGGCCATCCTAAATGTGTTGCTTTCCTGTGCCTAATCCTATGCCAAACCTGTAAAATAGCAACAAAAATAACCTTTCACACTGGTATAGAAGGAATACTAAACTCCTTATGCAAATGCATGATTCTAACAACCTAATGCAACTAAATGTACCTAAAAATAAGCAAGAGTATTGTAAAACTGGCATTAAAAATAGTACTTTTTGAGAGGTAACACACCCCCAAACCTAACTCATTGCTTGTCCTCAAGTAATGCAAACAAAGAATAACAATAGTGAAAAAGTTACCTCGACAAAATTTTGGTTGGAATGCTAACAGATGCCGACAAGCAGAATTTGACTCTTTTTCTATCCTCAGTATCTTAGTGCAATAATGCCAAGCAGATAGTAATTCAAGTGCAACAATATAACTCTAGTCTAAGTTCATGAAGAGTGCATGATGTGTAGGCAATACGCATCCAAGATCCTTTCACTCCCTTAGCCAATTTTACTACCTAAACTCATATCTTTATTTTCATCATTTTTTCTTTCTTTTTCTTTCTTGCCGAGGGTTTTGTTGGCATTAATTTAAGCTTGCTTCGTGACACTGTTTAGCATGAGTGATAAGGGGGAGCATACCACGAATCCCCACCTTAATCCAGACATCAATATGCTTTCTCTTCAACTCATACCATAGGGTTTTGGACTTGAGAACTAAGAGGGAGCAACCACGAAGCCCCAAGTAACTTATTATCCCTAGGTAGAGGAGAGTTTCTATATATTTTTTTATTGCTTTGGCAAAACATTGCTGCCTTATTAGTTTCTTTTTACCCTTTCATCATTTTTCAACTTTTTTTCTTCAATCTAAGCATAGTTTTAAAGAGTCTAAGTTTACTAGGGAACTAGATACATATCACGTGTTAAGTGTAAATTCAATTCCCTAAACTAGAGATCAATTGCCAAGCTAACCTGGCATACTACTCTGCTGGCATGGCATGACAACTAAAGATTAAAATTTCCTTATTGGACAGAAATCTAGAACAAATAAAACTTGCCTAACAAATGTTACCATCCTTCAAAATTAAATTGAGGCAAAATTTTCTTTTTCTTTTTTTAACGGTTCGACATGCAACTAACTATATGACCTATATGGCATGACAAGCAAAAATACAAAAATTTAGACATGGAATGCATGACATGGCATAGCAAACCCAAGATGTGCATTGTCCCTAATGCATAAAACAACACATATATAAAAAAATAGAAAATAAAATGCATGATCATGTGAATACAATAAGATGGAATGCAAAGAAGTTTAAGTAGAAGATGACTCCCCCTTAGAAACTTCCTCTCGTGTGACTCGAGTCTTTCTTTTGACAAAGCTGCCACGATTAGGAGCTTTGCGCTTGATTCTGGTCATGGGTGGCTTTGCAGAAGTGGAGGCTCCAACTTCCTCATTTTTTGGCAGGTTCAACTGGCAGTGTAATTGGCTTAGATTTGGGTGTTTTAACTGGGATTTCCTCTGATTTAGATGAGGAATCAGTGCTGGCAGATTCAACTTGCACCAGGGATGCAGGAACTGTGGCATTAGATTCAGAACTGGTTGGACTGGCTGGCTTAATTGGACTAACTGAATTGGCTGGCATCGTTGGAATAGCTAGACTAGCTGGCATGTCATCTTTATTTCTTGAGGGCTCGATAGGGAAAATTGGGAATGGTGGCACCACTTCATGGGATATTTTTTCAAGCACATCCCTAATAATAACATCCCTCTTCTTTGTGTAGTGTCTCATCTTAGCATTAAGGTCCTCGGTTGCCTCTAGCTTTTGGAGAATAATCTCTTGGCGATGGTAAACTTGGGACAACATTGCCAATGAACTGGTTGGCATGGTCTCTGGCATATTGCTTGGCTCTGCCTTAAGTTTTGGCTTTGGCGTGGTAACTTTGACCTTTCTCTTGCCCTTCTCCTTTGGCTCAACAGCCATGAGATTTTTCCATATGGTAGCTGTGATTGTCATCCCCTTTATAATCTGTCATCGATCTTTATCAAGCCTAGGCACATCATGGCGCATGCAAATGTCAAAAATAAGTAAAGGAAAAACAAGCTGCCTTTACCTTTCACAGTGTACTTATAGGTATCATCAATGATGATTTTGCCAATATTGATCTTGCGTCATTGTACAATGGAGTGTAACAAAATCAACTATGAGACGGTCTCATTGTGAGATGTAGGCAATAAATTTGCCTTGATGAAGTGATTATAGCTGCGCATCTCTGGCTTTAACGCCAACCTCTTCACCGTCCGGTGGCCCATCGATGAAACTATCCAAACTGCGCCAGGTTCATACAAGTCTGCCAATAGTTTCTTGCGTTTGGAGGCAGTCATAGATTCAGCATAGTCAAAGTGCTCATTTCCTCTATCATTCCAAGAAAATAGTGAGTTAACATACCCTTCATCGAAACACACACACTTACCTCGAATCATCAAGAATGGAGAATCTTTTGTCACAAGATGCGCATAAAATTCTTGCATAATTGTGGCATAGATCTCCCCTTTCTGTTGGCAGAACGAACTCCACTTGTGCATGTCGATAATGGCCATAAACTCTGGTGGGAATCTCATGGTGGTGTCAGTTTGGAAGTCGAAGTGCTTCTCGTACAAGAAGGATCTTGATGCAAAGCTTTGTTCAAACTTCTTACGGATTTCTTCATTGAAAAATAGTTTGAAGAGAGTAGATGAAGTTGCCATAGAGATGAAGAAAATGTTGAATCGATATGAATGAGAGAATGAGAAAAGACGATTTGAATCTTGCTTGAGGGAAGAAAGAGAATGCGAAAATGTTTCTTGAAAAATCGGCTAGGGTAAAAAAGATGAAAGATGGAGTGTTTAAGGGGTTTTAATGATGATAGCCGATTAAATGGGGGATAATGATGGAATTTCAAGAGTTTTAAGTGGAAATGATTTTAAAGTGATAAGGTAAAAGGGATAAGGATTGGGTAGGAATTTGAGTTGATATGATAATTATGGTGGATTTAATTCTAACCTAACTTGGGCGGCTAGGGTTTAATATTTCAAGAAAGTTATTTTCTTATCCAATCAAGTTAGGGTTTTCTTTTCCTTCATCATCACGTAAACCGTCGCATGCCAAGATGAATTAAAAAACAACAAAAAGAAAAATAATACTTGAGTCCTAAAATAGATAAAAACAACTACCTTAATATTTACAAAGAGTTCAGACCTGATGATGTTTCATGTTAACTCTGCGAAGAGGATCACCTCCTTGACGTTGTTTCGATTACCTTCCATGTAATGCTTAAGACGTTGGCCATTCACCTTGAAAATTTCTCCCGTCCTTAAGTTCTTAATGTCTACAGCTCCATGGGCGTATGGTTTAACAACTTCATAAGGACCCGTCCATCTTGATTTGAGTTTTTCTGGAAACAATTTAAGGTATAAATTAAACAATAGAACATGCTGGCCTATTTCAAATTGCCTTGGCAATGTTTTGCCTTCTCATTGTAGATCATAGCATTCTCATAGGCACGTATCCTAAATTCTTCAAACTCATTGAGGTCGAGTAACCTCTTTTCTCCAGCAACTCGCTATACCATGTAAAGTTTTCTAATGGCCTAGTAGGCTTTATGTTCAAGTTCAACTATCAGATGGCATGGTTTACCAAAGACGAGTTTAAAAGGTAAAGTACCCAAAGGAGTTTTGAAAGTAATCCTATAAGCCCACAATGACTCATCTAGTCTCAGAGACCAGTCTTTCCTTGTTAGATTTACAGTTTTCTCTAGAATGTTCTTGATCTCCTTGTTTGAAATCTCAGCATGCCCATTTGTCTGTGGGTGGTATACTGTGGCAATTCTTTGCTGTATACCATATTTGGACAAAGCTTTAGAGATTATATTACATTTAAAATGAGTACCCTCATCATGAATTATTGCTCTAGGGGCACCAAATCGGGTAAAAATGTGTTTGTGAAAAAACTTGGCAACGACCTTGGCATCATTTGTTGGCAGGGCAACACCCTCTACCCACTTCGGGACATAGCCAACAACCACAAGAATATATACATTACCGAATGATGGAGGGAAATGACCCATAAAATATATCCCCCATACATCAAATAAATCCACATGCATAATATTTTGAAGTGGTAGTTGGTATCGGTTGGAGATGTTTCCTGTTTGTTGGCATCAGTCACATGCTTTGGCATACTCATGGGCATCCTTATATAGAATCAGCCAAAAGAATCCAGATTGTAGCACCATGGCAGCAGTCTTCATCCCAGCAAAGTGACCTTCATATGGTGCCACATGGTACAAATACAATATGTTATGTTGTTCATCCTCGGGCACACACTGGCGAATCACTTGTTCGGTACATTGTTTGAACAATATTGGCTCATCCCAATAGTATTGCCTAACTTCTCGTAAGAATATTTTTTTGGCATTGTATGCCAAGTCTGGTGGAAGAATGTTACTCACCAGGTAGTTGACAATGTCAGCATACCATGGCATAGCATTCACTGCAAGCAAGTGTTCGTCTGGAAATTCATCTCTAATAACTTTAGTCTTACCATATTCAATGTTAAGCTCTAAACGTGAAAGGTGGTCAGCTACTAAGTTTTCGCTGCCTTTCATGTCTCTGATCTCTAGGTCAAATTATTGAAGCAAGAGCGTTCATCGGATTAGTCTGGGCTTGGCATCCTTCTTTGCCAAGGGATATTTCAATATCAAATGATCTGTATAACCACAACCTTGTTACCAATTAGATAAGATCTAAATTTATTAAGAGCAAATACAACTGCAATAAATTCTTTCTCAGTTATAGAGTAATTAAGTTGTGCTTCATTCAAGGTTCTATTGGCATAGTATATGGCATGGAAAACCTTTCCATGCCACTGTCCCAAAACTTCTCCAATGGCATAGTCAATGGAATCACACATGAGCTCAAAGGGCTCATTCAAATTTGGTGCTATGACTATAGGAGCATTAATCAATTTCTCTTTAAGTTCCTGAAATGCTCTCAAACAAGAATCATTAAATGCAAAAGTGGCATTATGTTCCAACAACAAGCATAAAGGTTTAGTAATTTTTGAAGAATCTTTAATAAATCACCGATAAAAAACAACATGACCTAGAAAACTCCTTATACCTTTAACAGTCGCCGGAGGCGGCAATTGCTTGATTACCTCCACTTTGGCTTGATGAACTTCTATTCCTTTCTTCGTTACCTTGTTACCGAGAACAATGTCCTCATTCACCATGAAGTGGCATTTCTCCCAGTTCAACACTAGGTTTGTCTCGATGCACCTCTTTAAGACTTGCTCCAAACTATGAATGCATTCCTCAAATGTTTTACCAAACACTGAGAAATCATCCATGAATACTTCAATGTTGTGCTCGATCATATTGGAAAAAATAGACATCATGCAACGTTGAAATGTTGCCGGCGCAATACATTGGCTGAATGGTATCCTTCTAAAAGCAAACGTCCCATAAGGGCACTTGAATATGGTACTCTCTTGATCATCAAGGGCAATAGCGATCTGATTATAACCCGGATAACCATCTAAGAAACAATAGAAAGCTTTACCTACCAATCTATCTAGCATTTGGTCGATGAAAGGCAATGGGAAGTGGTCATTCCTTGCAGCCTTATTCAACCTTCTATAATCCATGCACACTCTCCATCCGGTGATGGTCTTAGAGGGAATCAATTTAGCTTCACTATTTTGCACCACGATCATGCCACCTTTCTTTGGCACGTATTGTACCGGGCTAACCTATGAGCTATCAAAAATAGGATAAATGATCCCGGCATCAAGCCATTTTATGATCTTATTTTTACTACCTCTTTCATGTTTGGGTTTAGCCTTCTTTGGCCTTTAATGGTTCTACCATGGTACTCTTCCAGAATGATTTTGTGCATGCAAATGGTTGGGCTAATACCTCAGATTTTTGCCAAGGTCCAACCCAACGCTTGCTTATAATTTCTTAATATTGCCAAAAGTTCTCCTCTTGATCATTGGTGATATTAGTGGCAATGATCACTGGCAGAGTTCATTGTTTACCTAAATAAGCATACTTCAAGTGATTTGGCAATGGCTTAAGCTCCAACTCTGGTGGTTCCGCAAATGATGGTTTATGTTCTTTTATCTCTCTACTAGCCAACTGTAGTGGCTCAGAATAACTTACATCTTCAGCCTTCAAGGCTGATTCCTCAGGTTCCTCAAATAGTTCAGCTATGCCATCAAGCTTGTTGGCATCAAATTCTGTATCTTAGCATAACTGTGCCATGTCCACTGTATAAATAGACTCTATCATCTCCTCAGTTTGACATTCATCAGGTTCATCTGCACAATTCAAAGCTTGAAACACATTAAAAATAACATGTTGTTCATTCATACGCATTGTTAGTTCCCCTTTATGAACATTAATAAGAGCCCTACCCGTGGTAAGAAATGGCCTACCTAAAATAATCGGGACATTAACATCAGTCTCATAATCTAAAATGATAAAATCAGCTGGAAAGATAAATTTGTCCACCCTTACCAACACATCCTCAATCTTACCCTTAAGATGCAAATAGGATTGGTCTGCCAGTTGGAGTGTCACGATGGCAGGTCTTTCTTCTATGCCAAGCTTCCTGAAAACTGACAGTAACATCAAGTTGATACTGGCTCCCAAGTCACACAATGCATTACCCATAAATTTGTTGCCAATTGTGCAGGGAATAATGAAACTTCCCGAATCTTTCAGCTTTGGTGGCAATGAGTTTATGATCATGGCATTGCATCCCTCAGTGAGAGCAACAGTTTCAAAGTCTCGCAACTTTCTCTTTTTGGACATGATGTCCTTCATGAATTTTACATAGTTGGGCATTTGCTCAAGGGCTTCTACTAATGGAATGTTAATTTGAAATTGCTTAAGAACTTCCAAGAAGTGCTTAAATTGCCGATCCTATTTGTACTTTTGAAGTCTTGCTGGAAATGGTGGTGGTGGATAAACATATGCTGGCTTTGCCGAAACAGTGCTGGCATTTATTTTGGTATCAGTATGTTGTTTGGCCTCAGCTTGTTTGTCATCAATGTTGGCATCATGTGTGACATCATTGTTTGCATCATTTTTGGAATTGGTACTGGCCTTAGCACTAGCATTTTCTGTTTTAATTTCCTCATTCTTTGCTTCTCTAGGCTTGTTTATCGGCACTGGCTTTTCACTTTGGCAATTAACTGGTTGCTTGGTAGCCATCTCTGCCTCGCACTACTTACCACTTCAAAGGTTCATGGCCTTACATTGCTTATTATCTTTGCGCCGAGCATCTTCTGTGTCACTTGGCAAGGTTCCTTGGGGTCGATTGTTTAGTGCATTGGCAAGTTGTCCAATTTGAATTTCCAAGTTCCTCACTGTTGCCGCTAAAATCTAGACTGTGACATCATTCTTTTCTATGTAATCGTTGGGAGGACCTCATTGGTTGAATCTCTACCCTTGCTAGTAATTGTTTTGAGCTCTCTATGGCTCAGCATTTTGATAAAATGCTGGCATGACATTGCCATTGAATGTTGGCATGGCATTGTTATTCTGCCTCTGGGCATTCTGGCGCTGTACATAGTGTTGGTTACCTTCTTGATTTCACCAAGCTAAGTTAGAGTATTGTCTCCAACTTATATTATAATTATTGGAGTTAGGGGTATAGTAACGATTAACATTGCCAACAAAATTTACCGACTCAGGGTTGGCAGGGCATTCTTCCACATAATGGTTCTCTCCGTAAATTGTACAGAATGGGTCTAATGCTTTAACTTCTTGGGATTCTTTGTTCTTTTGCAATGTTTTCACCATGCTGGTGAGGTTGGAAATCTCGGCATGAATGGATGTTAGTTCATCAACCTAAAATTTCCCACTAGTTTTAGTCCCGATCCCAAGTCTAGCAACAAGAAATTCAAAATCATTAATCGAAATCCTCTCTAGGATGTCAACAACCTCTATGTAGTTTTTGTCAAGTAATGAACCGGCTGTTGAAGCATTAACAACAATCCTTGTTTGTGCATTCAAACCATTGTAAAAGGTTTGTATTTGGGTCCACTTCGGGAATCCATGCATAGGACACCTTCTCAACAGATCCTTAAATCTTTCCCAAGCATCATATAGGGTCTCATCCTCGGCCTGTTGAAATGTAATGATCTCACCATGCAGCTTGGCAGTGAGTGTTGGTGGCTGAAAACGTGTTACAAACTTCTGGCATAAGTCTCCCCATGAGGTGATGGAGCCAGGTGGTAAGGAATTGAACCAAGCCTTGGCTCTATCTCGCAAGGAAAAAGTGAATAACCTTAGCTTCACAGTGTCTCCAGATACTCCGGTTTGTTAAAATAATTGGCAAATATCCATAAACTGCTTTAGATGCTACCTCGGATCTCCAGTAAGTGCTCTATCAAATTGGCCTATATTCAAAAGAGTTTGAATCATTACCAGCTTAAGTTCAAAATTTGGTTCATTTACCTCTGTACCAACAATTCCTGGCATTAGATTTGCAATGTCAAGTGCTGAATGTTCTCGGATTGGCCTCTCTTCCTCCACATTGACAATTGGGACATTAGGAGGTGGTGGTGCATTGTTATTGGGTGAATCTCCATCATTGTTCACCGCACCATTCATTTGATTACCGTGATTCATCTCTTGGTATCTCTTCTTTAACCTCCGTAAGGTTTTCTCAATTTTCGGATCATATGGCCAATCGTCCACCACAAGGTGGTTTTTGGTCATACACCAATAAAAACAAAAACAAAGTAAAAACTAAAAGAAGACAAGTAAAAATTGAAAAAAAATCAAATCTGTTGCAATCCCTGGTAATGGCGCCAAAAACTTGTAGACTCTGTAAAAAATATGTAAAGTGAATGTTGTCAAAAGGGCAAAATGTATGTATTAGTAAAACAATGCCAAGAGTCTTTTGCGTGCAAGTATACAAGTCTACAAGTAATACAACAGTTAAGCTGAGTATCGATCCCACATAGATTGACTTGGAATTCGATTGTTTGATTGTTACTTGCCTTTGAAGAAAAGATGTTTGTTTTGAAGATTATTTTAGAACTAATAAAAAGAAAAGAAAAATGAAATAAAATGTTGGCAAGAAAGATGTTCTTAGTGAATGATGAGTGTTGGCAGGGAATGCTTGAGTTTAATGTTGCTCATGCCAGCTTTTGTTGGCAAACTGTCTTGGCATTGTTTGCCTAGCAGATTCAACATTAGCAATGCCTCTCTCGATGGTCATTGCCCTAAATCGATTATGTAAAAACCCTATATCTCTATAGTGAATGTTTTTAAATGAACTGAGTTGATTAAGAACCAATCTATACTCATATGGGGTAGATATCACTTCCAAAGTAAGTTCATCTACTTGAACGACTTCTCTCGAAGCTTCTCTCCCTAGTATTCAACATCTTAATCGTTGCCACCCCAAGTTTGTTAAGATACTGGGAAGCAATAAGCCAACGGTGCCAGCTCTCGCTTGGCAAAGTATTTAGGAAAAATTAAAGTATGCCAAACAGAAAAACTTTACCGAAAACAGTTTTATCATTAAAGAAACTAAGACATTAAATCAACGTTTAAACCAAACATCCCCCACCAACTATGAAATTAGTTCATGGTGAGGGATTTAACCAACAAAACCATAACCGTTTTCAAATACATCATCATAAAAATAAAAGTAAAACAACTTAAAACCAAGATAATAGGCGAGAGAGGCCTCTCGATGTAGTCCTAAAATCTAGGCTCTCAGCCAAGTGGTTGAACCACCCTTCCTCGATGTAGCCAACTGTCACTCGTTGAGCACTCCAACACCTCACTTCGATCACTCCTCACGATAGCTTGGCATCATGCTGGTGTTGCCTTGGCACACAAGCTAGGCATGTCTTTTCCAACATAGCTTGGCATCACCTTATCTGTTATTTTCCCGGAGGTTGATCCATTTACGATCTTTTAGGAGCCTGATCATGTCCTACTTTTTTGGGCTCGATAGCCTTTTGACATGGCATTAAAGTCACTTCTCTGCCAACAAGTGCTCGACACTATCTGGTCCTTCTATACTAACAACACTTGGCATTCCCTTTGGCCATCCTAACTTTGTTGCTTTCCTGCGCCTAATCTTATGCCAAACCTGCAAAATAGCCACAAAACAACCCTTGACATTGGCATAGACAGAATGTAACACCCATTCCAGTCTGGTAGAGAACTAGGTAGGAAAACGTTATCAAAAAAACATGTTCAGAAATTGAAAGCTTAATCGAAGTTGGAAATTTATTCGAAAGTTATAATATTCTTATTTAAGGCTCAGAGAACTTAATTATCAATTACTGACTCAATATGGGGTCAATTTTAAACTTTTACAAACTTATGGACTAAATTGCAAATTTCATAAATTAGAGATCCTAATCCGAATTCTTTATTACCAATTTGTAATTAAACTTACCAATTATTAATCTATGAAGTTTCGTTACTATCAGATATCGTTAACCTAATCAATTAGTCCGTATTGTTATTAGTGGCCAATTTGTAAACTGTCCAAATTCTATTTTTATGCCTTATAACAGATTTAACTAACACCGTATCGATACCCTAAAGGTTGTATCGATACGCTAAGCCTAATTTTAGATTTCTAGATTTAAAGGATGTCAAACCTGTACCGATATAGCTAATCCTGTATCGATACGCGTTGACCACGTTGACCCCGTACTGATACGCTCTAAGACCGTATTGATGCCATTTTCAACCCAAATTCCAGTGACCAATTTCTGTATCGATACGCCCTAGTCGTATCGATACACCTTGTTCCTTAAGTCCAATTTATGCCTAACAATACCGATACGCCATCACCCGTACCGATACGCCTTGACCTGTAATGACAGAATCTTGCTGGTTTTTAATCGATTTACCTAATCAAACGTTATTCAAATTTTACCAGAAATACTAAAAAAAGTATTTATAATCGTGTGTCAAATTTCAAGGCATTTCGAATTTGTTTACCAAGGTTTTACCGATTAGTGCATTTAGGCTCATTTTAGCTAGTTTACCAAGTTCAAAACATATCATTATAACATACAACGCCTGGGCACTATTATGCTTGGACAACCATATTAGAATGAGCTATTACAACGTGTTTAAAACTTATGCTACCTTACTAGGAGTTCGAAAACAAAAGTAGACATATATATGGTAGTGGGTATGACTTGCAACCACAAATTACACGGTCGATGTTCGGAAAGCTTTAGGATCCTGAAATGCATGAGACACACATATGTTAGGCTTACATAGCCTAGTGAGGTAGTCATAACAACATAAGCAATAACAATACATAAATGTCATGCTATGAACATGAATGGCATATTGGAATACTTAATTATCATAATCACATTCTTTTAATCACAAGGTCTCATGCTTAAGCCCTTTATCATAATTGTACATAATCATAATGAAGCTTATAATCATTTAAATTCCTTCGGACAATGTAACAAGTGGATACACGGATTCCCATTTATACCACACATATATAAAAAAATAGGCCGTATCCACATATAACAGAAAATAGGCTGTGGCTTTGAGTCGTAGCTTCAGATAGGTCCCTTACACAAACAACCCTTTTCTCCCCCACATATAGGTCGTAGCCCTGGACTGTAGTCCAATCCCTTACTTATACGAGCTCAAATAACCCTATGACATTCCAATTGTATCCAAAAGACACAAATGTCCAAGGTTACACATATTTCATCATATAAGTTACCTTTATGCCCGTAGGCCATAGCATATCAGAATCAGAATTGAGCCTTAGCTCCATATAATGGATCATATCATATACGTATCATATCATAACATATTCATATCAAATTTAGCATATCATATCATACTTTACTCATAACAATCTCACATGTAACATGTTTCAATCATCACATATTTGTTTGTAGAACATCAACCATATCAAAGGCTTACAATGCTCACATTTAGCATCCACACGAACATTGCTCTACTTGAGCCTTTAGAAAGATACATATTAACATGAAAGTCACAAATCAAATGCAACAAGATGGCTCCGTGCCGATCCCTTGACACGACTACACTTACCTTGACTACGAGGTTCTTGGATTACAACTCCGTTGTGCCTAGCTTCCTTTGGAGATGACAAGGGATCATTCTCCACTATTTGAGCTAGCACAAAATTAGGAGTTACATTAGAATTCGATCTAAAGATTTGAAAACATAATTCAAGCTTACGAAAACTTGTAGGCAACACCAGAATATCAAGATTAATTTCCTAGTTCACGGGTTTTCCTTGAACATAGAAAACTTACTTTTGAAATTAAACCTCAACGGAGATTAGAATCATCAAATCAGTATAAGGGTTTTACTTACCAAAACGTGGGCTTTTAAATGGTATACCAAACTTGAACGAAGGTTGGAGATTGCACTGAGGTGCTAGCTTAGCTTGAGGTTGAAGATGGAAATTGAGGTGTGTGCTTGGTTAGAAGTAAGGAATTTCTAATTCCATCATTGCTTACCTTTCCAAGAACCAATAAGAGGATTTCAAAAGCTTGATAATTAAAGTTTCTCATTTCTCTACTCATTTAAGGAATTTCTAATTCCATCATTGCTTACCTTTCCAAGAACCAATAAGAGGATTTCATATCTTAAAGGGTTTGCTTAACCCAAGGTCTTTCACATCATATTTCTTTATAATATGAAGTAATTTGATGGCTACTCCCTTTCTTTTCTGAGACAATCACGTGGGGAATTGACAAGCAAAGAAGAGAGTAAGCACCTTGCTTAATTCCCTTTTAATTGGCTTCGAACAGATTCAGAACAAGGGACCCGTATCGATATGCTCATGGCTGTAACGATACGCCCTCGCTAAAAAGGTAAGTTAGTTATTGACAGTTGGGCCGTATCGATACTAGCTTCACCGTATCGATATGTTATGCTCAAAACTTGCATTTTGGCTTGGAACTTCATACAAGAAAGACTTAAACTATTCAAATGGACCAATATGTGATTTCATTATAAAGGAAGGTTACAAAGGTTAACTATTACAACATTTTGCGCATCAGATTCAAAATTTTCGGTTATCATAACCAAATTCCGACTAGGCCAATTTTTGGGATTTGACAACTCTCCCCCTCTTAAGAAAATTCGTCTTCAAATTTTCACTCTAGTTGAACATATGGGGGTATTGTCTCTGCATCGTCTCTTATGGTTCCCACGTGGCTTCTTCCACCAAATTACTTCTCCAAAAAACTTTCACTAAGGGCACAAACTTGTTTCGAAGTCTCTTAACTTCTCATGCGAGGATCTGCACAAGTTCTTCCCGTACGTTAGATTAGACTGAATTTCCACAGTCTTTGGCTTGATTACATGAGAAGGATCTGACTGGTATTTTCGCAGCATAGACACGTAGAAGACATTATGAATTTGACTCAACTCCTTAGGGAGAGCTAGCCGATAAGCAACATGTCTAACTTTTTTTATCACTTCGAATGGGCTAATGAAACGAGGACTTAGCTTCCCATTTTTGCCAAAACGGAAGATCTTCCAAAGAGACACTTTGAGGAAGGCCTTCTCACCAACCTCGTACTGAATATCTCTTCTCTTCAGATCAATATATGCCTTTTGTCGGTCAAATGCTGCTTTGAGCCGATCACGGATAATGGTCACCCTTTCTTTAGTTTCCAGAATTAAATCAGTTCCTAACATATTGCCTTCACCGAGTTCGGTCCAACAAAGAGGAGTTCTACATCTTCTTCCATAGAGAGCTTCATATGGAACCATTTGAATCGATGCTTGATAACTGTTATTGTATGCGAACTCGACTACGGGAAAAGATTTCTCCCACGTATCTCCAAAGTCGATAACATAAGCTCAGAGCATATCTTCCAGAATATGTATAACCCTTTCGGATTGGCTGTCGGTTTGAGGATGGAAAGTAGTGCTTAGGTGCACTCGAGTTCCCAAAGCGTCACGTAGAGTCCTCCAAAACTGTGTTGCGAACCGAAGGTCACGATCGGAGATAATGGATACTGTGACTCCGTGTAAACGAATGACTTCACGGATATACAACTCCGCGAGCTTAGGCAAACTAAAATCCATTCTCACCAGAAGGAAATGAGCATATTTGGTGAATCGGTCCACCACAACCCAGATAGCATCATTCTTCTTTAGAGTCATTGGCAAACCACTTACAAAGTCTATCGTAATACGCTCCCATTTCTATTGTGAAGTTCGGTAGGATGCAAAAGACCAGTCGACACCTTGTGTTCGGCTTTGACTCATTGGCAAGTCAAGCACTTAGCCACGAAGTTTGTAACTTCATTCTTCATACCGAACCACCAATATAACTCTTTTAGGTCCTTATACATTTTGATAGCTCCCGGATGAATAGAGAAAGGGCTAGAATGAGCTTCACTTAGGATTTGACTCCAAAGATCATCATCATTAGGCACACAGATACGGTTGTGGAAACATAACAAGCCTTCAGAATTCATAGCAAAGTTAGGATCTGTGTTATCCTTGATCTTAGCAATGAGAGGTCACAACTCCTCATCAGATTCTTGGAGTGCTTTGATTCAAGATACAATGGTTGACTGAACTCTCAGTTCTGTCAACAGCTTGCCATGCTTCTTAAGTCAAAAGTGAGCATTCAAACATCTCGGAGAGGGAGTGGGCTTTCGACTACGAGCGTCGGCCACAACATTGGCTTTCCGAGATGGTAATCAATAACCATGTCGTAGTCTTTCAAAAGCTCCAACGAACGACATCGATGAAGATTTAATTCCTTTTGAGTTAGGAGGTACTTTAGGCTCTTGTGATCAGTGTACAAGTAACACTTCTCACCGTAGAGGTAGTGCCGCCAAATCTTTAAAGCAAACACAACTGCGGCTAACTCTAGGTTATGGGTCAGATAGTTTAACTCGTAATGTTTAAGTTGATGTGAAGCATAAGCTTGACTTTTCCTTCTTGCATCAGCACATAGCCTAATCCCAGGTGGGATGCATCACTGTACACAGTGAAGTCTTTACCCGACTCGGGTTGCACCAAAACATGAGCATGAGTAAGGACTTGCTTAAGCTAATCAAAACTCCTTTGCTGATCTACTGTCCATACAGAGGGAGTTTCCTTACGAAAAAGCTTTGCCAAAGGTGCAACAATCAGTGAGAACCCTTTAACGAATCTACAGTAGTAGCCTGCAAGGCCCAGAAAACTATGAACTTCTCCAACATTCTTCAGAGGAATCCAATCAAGGATTGCTTAAATCTTCTTTGGGTCAACTTGGATCCCTGCAGAAGAGATCACATAACCAAGATAAGATACTTCGGATAGCCAGAATTCACATTTGCTGAACTTGGCATATAGTTGTTTCTCTCAGAGAGTCTGAAGCACAATCCGGAGATGTTCTTTATGAGTAGCAGCATCTCTCGAATAGATCAGAATATCGTCTATGAACACTACCACAAACTTATATAGATAAGGTCGGAACACACAGTTCATCAAGTCCATAAAGGCTGCAGGTGCATTAGCACAAATGGCATTATCAAGAATTCATAGTGGCCGTATCTAGTACGGAATACAGTCTTTGGAACATCAGACTCCTTTACTAACATTTGATAGTACCCGGATCGAATGTCTATATTTGAGAAAATAGAAGCATCTTTCAACTGATCGAAAAGGTCATCGATCCTAGGCAACGGGTACTTGTTCTTAATTGTCACCTTCTTCAATTGACAATAGTCAATGCATAAGCACATCGATCTATTATTCTTCTCAACAAACAACGCCGGTGTTTCCTAGGGTGAGGAACTCGGTCGGATGATTCATTTATCCAGAAGGTCTTGGATTTGGGCTTTTAGCACTCTTAACTCCATCGGAGCCATCCTATATGGAGTAATAGAGACTAGAGTAGTCTCCGGTTGCACTTCGATCCCAAATCTCGAGTGGGAGGGGTCCCAGAAGTTCATCAGGAAACACATCAAGAAACTCTTTCACAACTGGTACTTCTTCTAGTTTCAAATATTCTTTAGACCCCATAGCACACATAAGAGTCTTCTTAGGCTAGGGTTTAGATTTCATCAAGGTTATACTCTCCTTATTGAGTCCACTGAGATATAACTTCTTCTTAGAACAATCAACCCACGCTTGATGTTCAGCTAGCCAATCAAGGCTTAGGATGGGATCGAACTCATAAAATGGCAAGGCCATCAGATTGGCCAGAAATGGGACCCCTTGGATCCTCAAAGGAAAAGCTTTACAAACCCATCAAATAGCCACACTATCTCCTAACGGATTAGAGACAACCACCTCAGAAGAAACAGGTTTAGATTCTAAAGTATACTTGGTAATCAAAGGTTCACTAATAAATGAATGTGTAGAGCCCAGATCCACTAAAGCATAAACAAGATCAGAACATAATTCCACTATACCTGTAATCACATCTGGATCATCTTCCTCTTCACGACCCCGAACATGGTAGATCTGGGCTGAAGTTTAAGGGTCCCAACTAGCTACATGGGCATCGGTGTTGCGAGGTCTCCCCGCTAATCCAGACTGTATATGATTTGCTCATCTTCCCTTACTAGGATTATTCTGGGAAGCCACGGTAGTAGGGGTATTTCGATTCTGCGGACACTTCCTGATGAAGTGGCCAGATTCACCACAGAGATAGCATGATCCAGATTGTCTACGACACTGCCTATGGTACCTCCTTTGACAGAAGTTGCATAAAGAAATCTAGGAACCATTCAAGGAACTGCCCTTACTGTCGATGGAAGCTGTACAAGCAACAAATGTTCCCGCAGACTGGAACTGTGGCACATAACCTAACCTAGGTAGCTGATGGAAAGTAGCGGTCTTTTGATCCCACTGTCTACCCTTCTTCTGTGGCATAGGAGGTTTGGAATCATCTCAGAATCTCTTTTCAGACCAGGCTTGGTTCCCTTTTCTTCTTTCATAAGTTTTATAGGAGGCTTCAATAGCGATGGCTCGGTTGACCAGAGTTTCAAAGTCCTCTATCTCTAAAGTAACAAAGAGGGGATGTAATTCATCACACAGGCCGTATATAAACATCTGACACTTCTCCTTCTCTGTATGGATGATCTCGGCACCATATCTTGCATATTTGTAGAAGTCGTAAATGTATTATTCCACGGGTCTTTTTCATTGTCTCAGATGGAGGAATATCTTACGCCTTTCAGCAATAGAATGGTTACTGATATACTTATTGCGGGACTCCTAAAGGAAGAAGTCCCACGTAACTCAGTGTTCGGGCGTGGTAAGTGTCACAATATCCTACAAGCTTTAGGCATCTTCAGTGATCAAGTCCAAGGCACATTCTAGCTTGTGCTCCTCAGGGCACTTCATCTGTTTATTCAGCACTTTCAGAGTATTCTCCAGCCAGTATTCTGTGATTTTGGGATTATCCATGTCCTGGCCAGTGAAGGTATAAACCGAATACTGCTTGAGCTTATTAATAGGAGCCCTCGATACAGGTAGAGGTGCTTCAGCAGGCTGAGGGAGTGGTTCTTGTCAGAGTGACACAACCACTTGTTTGATCATGTCGGCCATTGACATAAGGTACTCATGCTGAGCTGCAGGCATCGGAGGAGGATGGGGTGGGTCATTCTGCCCAACTTGTTCAGGCCTAGCTTTAGCCCTTAGATTATCACCCTAAGTCGATGAGGAACCAGGGTTTGGTTCATTAACAGCGCGTCTATCAGTAGGAGCTGACATTTTCAGTTCTAATCATATAGAAAGATTAAATCGTGTAAGCTGTAAGTCACAGGTAACATATACAAATAACTCCTAGGTGACATAAGTACATACGGACTCGTAACGGGCTTCAGTTTAGTCCTAGAATTGACTAAACCTAGGCTCTGATACCACAATTGTAACACCTCCTTCTAGGTCTGGTAGAGAACTGGGTCAGAAAGCGTTATCGAAAAAATATGTTCGAAAATTAGAAGTTTAATCAGAGTCAGAAATTTATTCAGAAGTTCTAATATTCTTATTTAAGGCTTAGTGAACTTAATTATCAATTACTGACTTAATATGTGATCAATTTTAAACTTTTACAAACTTAGATACTAAATTGCAAATTTCATAAATTAGCGATCTTAATCCAAATTCTTTATTACCAATTTGTAACTAAAATTACCAATTATTAATCTGTGAAGTTTCATTACTATCGGATATCGTTAACCTAATCAATTAGTCCGTATAGTTATTAGTGGTCAATTTGTAAATTGTCCAAATTCTATTTTTATGCCTTATAACAGATTTAACTAACATCGTATTGATAACCTAAGGGCCGTATCGATACGCTAAGCCTAATTTCAAATTTCCAGATTTAAAGGATGTCAAACCCGTACCGATATAGCTAATCACGTATCGATACGCATTGACCGCGTTGACCCCGTACCGATATGCTCTAAGACCGTATCAATACCATTTCTCAACCCAAATTCTACTGAAAAAATTTTATATCGATACGCCTTGTTCCTTAAGTAAAATTTAAGCCTAACCATACCGATACGCCATCACCCGTACCGATACGCCCTGGCCTGTAATGACAGAATTTTTCTGGGTTTTAATCGATTTACCTAATCAAACGTTATTCAAATTTTACCAGAAATCCTAAAATAGTATTTCTAATCGTGTGTCAAATTTCAAGGCATTTCGAATTTATTTACCAAGGTTTTACCGATTAGTGCATTTAGGCTCATTTTAGCTAGTTTACCAAGTTCAAAACATACCATTATAACATACAACGCCTAGCTACTATTATGCTTGCACAACCATATCATAATAAGCTATTACAACGCGTTTAAAACGTATGCCACCTTACTAGGAGTTCAGAAACAAAAGTAGACATACATATGGTAGTGGGTGTGACTTGCAACCGCAAATTGCACGATCGATGTCCGGAAAGCTTTAGGATCCTAAAATGCATGAGACACACATATTTTAGGCTTACATAGCCTAGTGTCGTAGTCATAACAACATAAGCAATAACAATACATAAATGGCATGCTATGAACATGAATGACATATTGGTATACTTAATTATCATAATCGCAATATTTTAATCACAATGTCTCACGTTACACCACACATATATCAGAAAATAGGTTCTTAGATTACAACTCCATTGTGCCTAGCTTCCTTTGGAGATGACATGGGATCCTTCTCCACTATTTGAGCGAGCACTAAATTAGGAGTTACATTAGAATTTGATCTAAAGATACAAAAACATATTTCAAGCTTACTAAAACTTGTAGGCGACATCAAAATATCAAGATTAACTTCCTAGTTCATGGGCCTTCCTTGAACATAGAAAACCTACTTTTCAAATTAAACCTCAACAGAGATTAGAATCATCAAATCAGTATAGGTGTTTTACTTACCGAAGCGTGGACTTTCAAACGATATATCAAACATGAACGAAGGTTGGAGATTGCACCGAGGTGATAGCTTAGCTTGAGGTTGAAAATGGAAATAGAGGTGTGTGCTTGGTGAGAAGTAAGGGTTGAGCTTTAGTTACCGGGAGTTCAAAAGCTTAAGAATTAAAGTTTCTCCTTTCCCTACTCATTTAAGGAATTTCTAATTCCATCATTGCTTACATTTCCAAGAACCAATAAGAGGATTTCCTATCCTAAATGGTTTGCTTAACCCAAGGTCTTTCACATCATATTTCTTTATAATGTGAAGTAATTTGGTGGGTACTCACTTTCTTTTCTGAGACAATCACGTGGGGAATTGACAAGAAAAAAGGTGAGTAAGCACCTTGCTTAATTTCACTCTCAATTGGCTTTGAATAGATTAAGAACAGGGACCCATATCGATACGCTCATGGCTATATCACTACACCCTCGCTAAACATGTAAGTTAGTTATTGACAGTTGGGCCATGTCGATACTGGCTTGACCGTATCGATACGCCTTGCTCAAAACTTGCATTTTGGCTTTCAACTTCATACAGGAAAGACTTAAACTATTCAAATAGGACCAAGATGTGATTTCATTATAAAGGAAGGTTACAAAGGTCAAGTATTACAACATTTTGCACATCAAATTCAAAATTTCTGGTCATCAGAACCAAATTCTGACTATATCGGTTTTAGGGATGTGACACAGAATACTAAACTCCTTATACAAATACATGATTCTAACAACCTAATGCAACTAAATTTACCGAAAAAAAGTAAGAGCATTGTTAAATTGGCATTAAAACATTACTTTTGTAGAGGTAACACAGATGCTTCATCAAATGGTTCACTACTTGACAAAAACTATACAGATATAGTTGGCCTCCTTGAAAGGATTTCAATCAATGATTTTGAATATCCTACTGCCAGACTTGGGACCGAAACTAAAACTGGTGGGAAATTATAGATAGATGAACTTACATCCATCCACGTTGAGATTTCCAATCTACTAGCATGGTGAGAACTTTGCAAAAGAGTAGCGAGGCCCAAAAAGTTAAGGTATTAGACCCATTCTATACAATATGTGGAGAGGATCATCACAAGGAAGATTGCCTTACCAACCCTGAGTCGATAAGTTTAGTTGGTAATTTTAATCATAATTATAATCTGAATTCCAATACTTACAATGCAGGATGGGGATAACATCCAAATTTAGCTTGCAGAAATTAAGAAGGTAACCAATACAATGCCTAGCGTCATAACAACAATATCTAAATGCAGAACAACAATGCCATGCTAGGGGTCAATTAGAATGCCATGCCATGGAGAGACCAAAACAAATTTTATGCAGGGCAAATGAACAACCAGGGGACTTGACAGAATACATGGAGAGGAATGATGCAATTTTCCAGAGTTTGGTAGCATCTATACAAAACTTGGAGGTATAGATTGCTAGTGCACTCAGCAATAGACCCCATGGAGCTTTGCCAAGTGATACAGAGGATGCCAGAAAAAACCGCAATGAGTAATGCAAAGTTGTAACTCTTCAGAGTGGCAAACAATGTGAGGCTAAAACATCTGTCAAGTAGCCAATTAGTTGCTAGGAGGAAAAGAATAGACTAGTAGATGAGCCAAAAGAAGCATAAAAGAAAGAAGCAGACATAAGCGATGCCAGATAGTAGTCCGATGCCAAATAATTTTTTGATGCGAGACCTCATTAAATGCTAGCAAACCTTGGCAAAACAGCGGCTTGGCAAAGTTTTAAATACCATTTACTATGCCAACCGGACATTGAATGATGCACAACTGAATTACACCACTACCGAGAAAGAATTTCTAGTAGTTGTATTTGCATTTGACAAATTCAGATCTTATTTAGTTGGTAACAAAGTTGTGGTGTATACAGATCATTCGACATTGAAGTACCTATTGGCAAAGAATGATGCCAAGCCTAGACTGATTTGATGGGTGCTTCTACTAAAAGAATTTGATCTCGAAATCTGAGACAAGAAGGGTAGTGAAAACTTGTAGCTGACCACCTATCACGCCTAGATCATCGCTTTAAAGATGATAAGACCATTGCAATAAGAGATAAATTCCTAGATGATATTTACTTGCAGTCAATGATATGCCATGGTACACTGACATAGTCAACTACTTGGTAAGCAATATTCTGCCACTGGATCTGGCATATAATGCCAGGAAATGATTTTTGCGAGATGTTTGGCAATATTATTGGGACGAGCCAATATTTTTCAAATAGTATTCCAACAAAGTGATAAGACGGTGTGTGCCAGAAGATGAACAACACAAGATATTACAATTATGCCATGCAACACTGTACGAAGGTCACTTTGCCGAGATGAAAATTGTTACCAAGGTGCTGTAGTCAGGATTCTTTTGGCCCACACTATACAAAGATGCCCATAACTTTGCCAAGGCATGTGATCGATGCCAGTGGACAAGAAACATCTCCGGCAAACACCAATTGCCACTCCAGAACAAAATGCTAGTAGATTTGTTTAATGTATGGGGAATAGACTTCATGGGTTCCTTTCCCCTATCATTTGGTAACCTATATATCCTTGCGGATATTGACTACGTTTCAAAATGGGTTGAAGCTGTTGTTTTTCCAACGAACGATGCCAAGGTTTTTGCCAAATTCTTGTACAAACATATTTTACTTGATTTGGTGCCCCTAGAGTTATTATTCATGATGAGGGTACACATTTTAAATGTAATATAATTTCTAAAGCTTTGTGCAGGTATGTAATTCAACAGAGGATTGGCACGGCATACCATCCCCAAACAGAGATTTCGAATAAGGAGATCAATAACATTTGGAAAAGACTGTAAATCCAACAAGGAATGATTGGTCCTTGAGGCTAGATGACTCCTTGTGGGCTTACATGACTACTTTTATAACTCCTTTAGGAACCTCCCCATTCAGACTTGTTTTTGGTAAGGCATGCCACTTACCAGTGAAGATGGAACACCGAGCCTATTGGGTAATCAAAACATTTGACTTGGCATGGAAGGATTTTGGAGAAAAAAGGTTATTAGACTTGAATGAGTTAGAGGAATTTAGAGAACATGCCTATGAGAATGTCAAACTCTACAAGGAAAGGACAAAACGATGGCATGACAAAAGGATATCGTCAATGCAATTTAAGGTAGGCCAGCATGTTTTGTTATTTAACTAAAGGCTAAAATTGTTTCCAGGAAATCTCAAGTCTAGATGGTCGGGCCCATTTGAAGTTGTGAATTCATAAGCTCATGGAGCAGTAGATATCAAGGATTTGAAGACGATAACAATTTTCAAGGTAAACGACCAAAGATTGAAACACTATTTGGAAGGCACTCAAAAGAATGCCAATGAGGTTATCCTCCTAGAAGAGGTTCCGTGTGTTAGAGTATGCCCAAATACCAATCATAAGATGATTGTAAATGGCATTTGTTTTTACCTTGTTCATTCATAAAGAGACATTGCCATTATTATTTTCAGTTACAATTTTGCATGCATAAATAAACTAAATTATAATAAAGTCCTTAGAATAATATGATTATTCTTAAATGTTCTTAGTTGAGTATTATTGTGGGAATGGACAACAATAATGCATTAAGACTAATATGTAGTTGATTGATGACAAAGTGTTGTCATTGACATGGAGATGTCAAAATCAATACATAAGTATGTGTTAGAGAATGACATACTGGACTGGCCCGCTATGAGAATGTTTCTTGGATTATTATGTGACATTCACAACATTGCTCATAGTGATAACTACATGTATGATCCTCATACTTGAGATTATCATTATTTCAACATCGTGAGTGACATATTTTGATACAGTCAAACGTGTGTCGTAACTGACACTCTATAAAGACTAATATTGGATATATCACAATTTATGTAGTGGGATATGGTTGATCAAGATAGGATTTGTCCCTTCTACATAATAGGAGTAATATCGTAGGCCACTTGATTGAGTGAGACTGGAAATGCATGGCCATGCTCGAATAAGTTGATATGAGATATCATAGTTATTCGTTTATCATAGTCTACTCAAGATATCAAGAAATATTAGATGAACTATACAAGTGTGACTATTCCATGACTTGTGTCCAATCTAGATATAAAGGACAAAAGGATGTAATACATGAAAAAGAGTTAATCACAAAAAAAGTTATGTCAAATCATGATTTCTTGTAACTTATGTGACAATGGCATATTGCTAAATGTCACTCATTGTTTGTAATATTAGAAATGTTCTAATTAAATTTAAATTAGGATTATATATATTAATATATATTGAAATCCTAATATGAGTTGAATTAGGATTTCAAAGGCTATATAAAGGCATGAGAGATCTAGCAATCATTAATACTTTTGGAAAAACCCTCTAAATAGTTTAGAGAGTTTTACATGCTCGTTTCAATTGGGTGAACTATGTAGAGGTTAGAGCGTTATCGTTGCGGCTTAGGAATCGACATCGTGGAATCGTGATTGGATATTTATCTCCTCTAAATTCAGAATTCCAGATTTTAAATAGGTAATTCTTCACCCTTACTCACCTTGATTCGTTCCTCGTACATGGATCTCTGGTGGTAATCGCCAGATAATTTTTCTGCTGCACCATGGGGTGTACTGACGTGACCCAACACCATGATCATCCTCATCATTGTTTGATTTTTTTTAAATAGTAGGTTAGATGTTTTCCATTTTTAGTATTTTTCATTTACTTTTTTTTCTTTCAATTTTGATTTTTTTTCTTTTTTCCTTTGCTGCGTTGAAAGGTTTTTCTTTGAGTGAGTGTAGGCTTTTGCGCCAGGCAAAATACTAAGGAAGAAGCTTAGCATTGGGCGAATAGAGATGTGAAGAAAGAAATTACCCTAGTTGTCTAAGGCTTGATAGAGCTCGGCCCAAGAAAGTGAAAATTTTTCTCTTTAAAATTTACCCTAGCCGTCCAAGTGATAAGATTTAAAATTTCAACCTAATCACATCACCTTATCACTCCACTTTGCCACCTTATCTTATCACTTAAACCCTGATCAAATCATCCCTTTTTTCTTTTCCCCAAACACGCAAAGAACCATCATTATCCCCTCTTAAACCGGCCATATTAATTACTCCTCTTAAAACACTCAACCTTATACCCTTCATCTGTTTAAAACCTTAGCCATTTCAAGACTTAAAACTCTTTCACTTTTCTCTTTATTTTCTTTATCAAGCAAGAAAGTCAAGATTCACTTTTTCTTCCTCTTTCTTTTCAAAAATGTTCAAGCTCACAATTTGTTTCCATGGCATCATCATCGACACCGTTCAAGATCTTTTTCAATGAGGAGATTCACAAGAAACATGAAGAAAATTTTTCCTTAAAGATGTTTCACCATGAGAAAAACTTTGAGTTCAAGAACAAACCGAACTTGGGAATCACCCCGGAGTTTATGCCGGTGGTAACCAAGCAAAAGTGTGAGCTTTTATGCCAACAAAAGGAAGAAGTTTACTCCAACATCGTCCGAGAATTCTACGCCCATCTCACAACCAAAGTTTCACCCTTTTTGATGATTCGAGGTGCGTGTATACATTCTGATGAAGGGCACATTAATGCCATATTTGAGTTGGATGGTGTCGAGGATGAACAATAGGAGTTTGTTGACACCATGAACACTGCCAAGATGAAAAAGTTGTTGACAGATTTGTGCGAGCCTGGCACTACATGGATTGTGTCATCGAAGGGACACCGGACGGTCAAACGACTGGCGTTAAAATCTTAACCGAAAGGGTGGAATCACTTTTTAAAGCTGAACATGATGCCAACTACCTACAATAAAATTGTCTTGGAATAGAGACTGGCACTGCTGCACTCCATCATTATGGGCTACAAGATCAATGTCGACTGGCTCATCATCGAGGAAACTTATAAGTGTGCTGAAAGGAGTAACTACAATTTGTTTTCCCCTTATTGATTTCTAGTATTTGTATGAAGCATGGTGTTCCAAAGATCAACTCGGACAAGGTTCTAGAAACCAAGGTGACAACAATCACGGCTACCTTGTAGAAGTAACTCACTGCCACCGAGTCAAAAGACACGCTAGGGAAAGGCAAAAGAACCAAAGCCCAAGGTGCCAAAGGCAGAGCCTGATGCTCCCATGCTAGCTAGTCTAGTGACAATGATTTCCTAGATCTACCAGTGCTAGAAGATCATTCTCCAAAAATTAGAGAAAGTTGAGGAGCAAAATCTCAAGCTCTGGCATTATGCTCATGCCAAGGACAATGCCATCAGGAAGACTCTTGAAGGAATGTCCCTGGGCATTTTTCCAGCCTTCCCTAAGTTCCCCACTAATATCTTTGTCAATGATGACATGCCAGGCAGTCCTTGTTTAGTTCATACCCTGACACAATCTGATGCCACCATCCCAATCTCACCAGTTCAAGTTGAGTCTGCCAAGACATAAACACCACCAAAATCCGAGGAAGAAATTCAAGAAAAAACATGTCGCAACGCCTATTGCCCTTGCCTCATCTGTTGCCACCCCAGAGCCGGTGCAGATTGTTAAGGAAGTCCTTCACAACCTTGGACCTTCTATTGTCGCCTCAAAGCCAAGCATGAAATGAAGAAAACACATGGCTCTTAATCGTATGAGCTTTGTCAAAAGAAAGAACCGCTTCACATGTGAAGAACCCTTCGAAGGGGAGTCCTCCTCTTCCTAAACTCATTTACATTTCATATCATTACATTTACATGTTCATGCATTTAACTATTTTCATTTGTATATATGTATTGTTTTCATGCATTGAGGACAATGCACGCCTTAGGTTTGGGGGTGTGTATCCTCACATTCGTATGTCATACATTTATGTTTAAATTTCAGTTTGCCATATATAATAGTTTTCCATATAGGATTTAAATTTGCATACCAAACCACTAAAAATTTAGCCTCGGTCAAATTTTGAAAGAATATTAACATGTTGCTAGTTTAGTATTGTTTGTTCTAGAATATTCTATCGGATGATGAAATTTGAAATCCTTAGTTTGCCTATGCCAGTAGAATAGTAATGCCAGGACTTCTTGGTAGTTGATCTCTAGTTTAGGTAATTGAACTTTCACTTGACACTTAGTATGCATCTAGATTCCCAAACAAGCTTAAAATTCTTGAAACTAAGCTCAGGAAAAAAAGAATAAAAAAAATGTTTGATGCCAGGGTAAAAACAAAATTAATGTAACAATGTTTTACCAAGGCAAGAAAAAATAGAGCTCTCCTCTACCTTAGGGATAATAAGTAACTTGCGACTTTGTGGTTTGCTCCTTCTTATTTATCAAGTTGAAAACTTTAGTGTATGAGTTGAAGAGTAAAAGCCTCATAATGTCTGGATTAACATGAGGGTTCGTGGTATGCTCCCTTTTATTTCTCACGCCAAATAGTGTTACGAAGCAAGCTTAAAATATTGCCAGCTAAAACCCTTGGCAAGAATAAAAAAATAAAAATTATGAGTTTAGGTAGTAAATTTGACAAAGGGAGTAAAGGGATACTTGATGCATATTGTCTACACAAACATACACTTTTCATAACCTTAGGCTAGATTTATATTGTTGCACTAGAATTTGCTTATCTGTTTGGCATTACTGCACTGGATATCTGAGGAAAAAACTAGGGCCAGCTTCTGCTTGCTAGCGCTTGTTGGCATTCCAACCAAATTTTGTCGAGGTAATTTTCTTATTTTTATATTTTTTTAGTTGCATTACTTGAGGACAAGCAATGAGATAGTTTGGGGGTGTTAACTCCTCAAAAGTACTAATTTTCATGCATATATTACAAAACTTTTGCTTGCCCTTGAGTACATAATTGTGCATTTAGTTGTTAAATTCATACATTTGCATAAGGAGTTAGGGAGTGGTGTTTATGCCAGTGTGAAGGGTTACTTTGTTAGCATTATTACAGGCTTGGCAGATCAGGACATGCTTGGTAAAGTAGAGCAGGAGAAGGAGAGAAGATGCCGAAGAGAATGTCGAGTTGCAGTTGGCAAAGATGGACTAGAGATTGCCAAAGCTCTGCTGGCATAGAAGTGAAGTTTGATGCCCGATCAAGTAGTCGTTGGACCTTGTACACGCCAGCCTTAGGATTCAAATTCGGATAAGATGATCATATCCCTTATCCCTTGCGAATTCAAATTTCAAACTCTAATGCTTATCTTAGGGTTTTACACGCAAGCCTATTTAAAGAAGATCGAGTGAGAACTTGAAAAGAGATTAGAGGGATTGAGTGAGAAAAGGTTGTATCGTGGTAAACCAAGATCGATGTGGTTCGGGCAGCTTAAGACTGAGGGCTTTGAGACAATGAAGGGCTGCATCGACGAACCTTTTTTTGCCTATTCTCTTTGTTTTATTTATTTTTATTCAAAGGTGATGTTAAGATATAATGATATTTTGTGGATGGACCCTCCCATCCATGAACTAAGCTTTTATAGTTTGTTAGGGGATGTTTGCGTTTAACACTATTTTTATGTTTAGTTTTTAATAATCCAAATGCCTTGGCATTGTTTGCTCTATCTGGCATGTTCTTCAGTTTTCTAAATTCTTTGCCAAGCGATCGTTGGCATTGTTTGCTTATTACACCTTAATATCTTAACAAACTTAAGGGGTAACGATTAGTTGCTAGATACTAAGGAGAGAAGCTTCGAAAGAAGATGTTCAAGTAGATGAGCTTACTTCTGAAGTGAATCTACCCCTTAGAGTATAAATTGGAACTTAATTAAATTAATTAATGAAAAAACTTTACTATAGACATGTAGAAGTTTTAACACGGTAAATTTTGGGCATTGGCATCGATAGAGGTAATGCCAACCTTGAATCTGCTCGGTAATAATTCCAAGGCATGATGTTATTAAAAGCTGGCATGAACAGTGTAAAAAGTAGGCATCCCTTGCCAACGCTCATCACTCATTTGAAACCTCTTTTTGCCAAAGCTATTTTACTTCCATTACATTCCTTTAAGTCACTTCATAAAACAACTTCAAAATCAATCCAACATTTTTCCTTGACAAGTAAAAATTGAAGCAGTTAAATTCTCGGTCAATCCCTGTGAATTTGATACTCAGCTCACTGATGTATTACTTGTTGACCGTGTATACTTGCACACAAAAGAATCATACTTGGCATTATTCTTATATATTTCCATTTCATTTTCGATTCTTTTGCCAAGTGTTAACACAATTGACATCCGTGATAGCCATGTATCATTTTCTTTGATTACTTGAGGTCCACATGTTAGAGGTCAAGGTGATCCTACTATTCGTTTTCCTTTTAGCCTTATATCTTTGCATGATGTCTTTCTTGGTTGTATTGTGACAAAGAACTTTGAAGCCCGATAGAAGTGTCTTGGAGTACTTCTTAAAGCCATAATTCTCAACCATGCTAAGGGGGTATTCATGCAAAATGATCATTTCTGCCAAGTCTTTTCTCCCTTGATCTTGGCGAAATTCATATGGTGCCAAGGAAAGAGTGTCATTCGAACCACCATCTCTAGCTTATGTTCTAAGTAATCATGTTTGTCGAATATCTATGCATTTTTTGACACATTTCTTTGTATGCTCGGTTAAGTGACTTGTCCCCGCTCTTTGTCCTCCAACAAGTTGCTTATTACAATAGTTACATTCAGCTTTTATTTTTTCTCCAACTCGCTTTCTTGTAAAATGATTTCAAGTAGTTGGTGTATGCCTCGAAGTTAAGGGAAGGACCATAGGATCTGTATTATTAGTCTACTTTGGGCTTTTGTCATCACTTACAGAAATTGGGGTAGAACTTGCTATAGTGTTTGGTTTTGAGATTGATGTTAATGAGGTGGTCGTAGTATTGTGTTGTTCACCTTCGTCTATCCTTATGCATTATGTAATTATAATTACAATGTGTTGTCACTAAATTTTCACCAAAGTTTTTATTTGTATTATATTTTTATCGTTATTATATTATCACCTTTATTACTACTTTTTTATAATTACTTGTTATTATGTATATTGGTTTGTATTATCAATTAGTATGATTTAAACAAAAAAATAGTCCATATAAATAAAGAGGGGCCCATTTATTAAATAAAATATCTATATACATTGATAGAGGCCTGATCAGCCCAAGTTTAATCCAAAAAACATACGCCCTAATTTTTTTCCTCTCCTTGTGCAGCCAACAAGGAACTATTGGATCAAATCTGATCCAACAACGCAGATCACGCGCGGAGAACCCTAGATAAGGAAGGTATAGCACCGTATTCTCACAGCCGTTAGATCAGGACGCGATCTAACGGCCCAGATCACGCCATGGGAGGTCACCTGGATCATCACTCGCACGTGGTAACCCCGCACTCGACGTTTGGACTTCGATTAGACCTTTCGTCTTCTCTTATGAGTTCCACACTATCTTCATCGTGGATTACTCCTCGTCGGCAACGTTATCACCATTTGCAATCACCGAAAACAAAGAACAAGCAAGGATTAAAAGCCGAATCAAAAAAGGGTTTAAATCCCTAAATTAAAGCCCTATCCAAAATTGGCTTGAAATTGGAATCAAGACAGAAGTAATTCAGGGATGGGATTAAGGGATTAAATTCATGTAAACCAAGCATATTTGTACCTATAAAAGCAATGTAATTTTCACGTATCAGACACACAACAAGAATCGTAGAAATATACACAAAAATAGCATTCAGATTCAAGTGTAGTAAGCAATATTGTATTCAATCTCAATTGGAATAAAAAGCAAGCACGTTTCTGGCATTTTTTCTCTCTTTTATTTCGTTTGAATTTAAATAAATGAAAAATGACTTTTCTTTACCTGTTATTGAGTGGCCGCCACCGTGCATGGCGCCCGAGACTGTGTCTCCAATGACAGACACCTGATTTGGAGCTCACTGGATTCTGGAAAAGGGGATTTCTAGGAACTTTCCGCCATCAGAAACGGTGGACGTTCGTCGTTTTCTTCAGTCTATGAAGAACACGAAGAACATTTTAGAGAATGAAATAGGGGAAGGTTTTGATCGGTTTGGAATAATGAAACCAAAATGAAAATTGTTTCTGATTTTAGCCTTATATACTAACCTGGAGACCCGACTCGTACCCGTTTTCAGACCCCGCGCATATCCATAGGCTTTGTGCCGCAAGCGTCCCAGTTTTCAATTCATGCAATTTGGTCCATTTTCTTTTTATTTAGCTCTTAAATTTTGTTTATTTGCGATTTGATCACTGCCATAATTTAATTTGCCTTAAAACTCCCATTTTAAAAAATATATATTTGGGTCACTTTTCTTATTTTCATTCTTACTTATTTATTTAAAAACTATTTATCCATTTTCCTCATATTTAAATTATTTGTATTTATTTAATTTATTTAATTTAAGTTTTTTATTTCCCTTAAATTCAATTATTTGTTCTTCATAAATTGTTTGTTTAGTTTTGAAAGCCTTAGGAATAGGTTCTCAAAAAGCTTAAATTAGAGCCTATGTGTTTAATAAAATTTTCTTCACTAAAATATAACATGCACTTAATCATATTTTAACTCCAAATAGTTTTAAAATGTTTAGACTATTTTTTAGGTTAATAACTAACTTAGGTTTAATAAAAGATTTCAACGCATTTAATTGCTTGTTGTTGCCTTCTTTAAAAAGTAAAAATTAATTAATGCGGTGGTTTACCAAACGAAAATGATGGGTTAGCGTCATGAGTGTTGGTGGTGATTGAAGTTCATTTTTCGGGCGGTAAGATTGTTAAAATAGATTTATGTTTATAGAACAGACAAATAAATCGAGTTTTCTGTGAACTTGCAAATTCTAACTTTAAAAACATTTTCTAATCGATTAGGTACCAATTTTTGGATGTTGTGGGGGTGCTAACCCTTCCTCACGCGTAACTGATTCTCGAACCCATTTTTCCTGTTTTCGTGGACCAAAATGTTATTTTAATAAATGAAATGTTTTATTAAAATAACCACATTTTCTAAAAGTGATCCAATCACACTTTTTAAAAAAAAGATTGGTGACGACTCCGTTGACTTTTAAAAGTCGGGCTCGAAAGGTTTGCGACAGCTTGGCGACTCCGCTGGGGAAGTTTTATTTTTTTAATAAAACAAAAGAGAGTCAGGCCACAAATCGATTTCAAAAAAACGTTTTAAAGTTTGGAATTTGCAAGTTCACAGAAAAACTCAATTTACTCGTCCGTTTATGAATATAATTCTATTTTACGCATTCTAAAATTAATTAAAAGCTCTACACTTGAGTTTTGTCCCGTTCGTTTAAGTGGAGGGAAATTGCATTGCTCATGTCAGAATATTGATTCTCCGTGTGAGCCTAGCAAGTACCTTCGGGACTCATATGCCCTTTGTCTTCGTAAGGATACTGATCCCTCGAAGAAATGAGTCCTCCTGAGTTGAACTTGATTCGTTTGAAGTCTATAATGGGTAAGAATCAGGGGCTTTGCTACCCTTAGTAGGGGACAGCAAGAACAGTTCGGGTACCCTTTTGGAACCAAACCATGTGTGTGAATGTAGAAGGCCACCCCATTAGCGCCATGTAGAAAACCTTAGGTCTTTAGTTTGGTCAAAATTATTTCGTAGGGATAATTCGTGGAGACATATCCTAGAATGTTGGAATGTGCTGCCCAGAATTATTCATGCAATGAAATTATTTTGGACCCCTGTGTTTTTCTTTCACTAATCATTTACCTTTCCTTCTTGCTGTTTTGCATGTTCATACTTACAACATCATTCCATATATAGAAGGGGTCGATTTTCAAAATTCTTGCTCAATTAGAAAAACCCTTACCATGGATGGAAGGTACTTGAAGAAGGAGGATGGGAATGCGAAGGTTTGACACTGGTCTGAGGTTAACCAGTGAGCGTTTAGGGATAGTCTGACAGTTGATCACGAGATAGAGACGCCGGAGTATGCCCATATCAGTGTCAAGCATAATGGTATGCATGAGCTGTGAGAAATCTGAGACCATTTTGACTACGAAACTAAACAGTTGTTCAATGAAACCTATGGTAATATAGCCTATCTACTATATGTGAAGGTAGACAAGCCATTTCTGAAGGCCTTGGTTCAATTCTAGAACCCATGATATTGATGTTTTACATTCAATGGAGAAGACATGATGCCCACGTTTGAGGAGTACTTGGCTTTATTCAATTTACGCAAAGTGAAGAAGAACTGGGTCTATGTTAAGCCTCCTAAAAAACCCGCACTCAAGGCTCCAAGCTTTCGCTAGCATGAGTGAAGGTTGGGTTAAAGGGCTAATACGGAAGAGAAGAGGCAGTTTTAATTTCCCTTGGTCAAGCATCCAAAAAATAATCCATGTTCACCTAGATAAAGAAAAGAGAGTGGACCTCTTGGCTATTGCAATTTATGGCCTGGTTATTTTTCTAAAGGTCCTGGGAAATATTGATGTGGCTTTGTTAGATTTCTTCGAGTAGCTAAAGAGGGAAGTCAATCTAGTGCCTGTTGTGTTAGCATAAACTTTTATCTCCTTGAATGCATGCCGGAAGGTAGAAGGCGTACGCTTTAGAGGGTGTGCTCATTTGCTCCAAGTTTGGGCCCTTAGTAACTTCTGGAAATGCCCGACTTTGACCTTGTCTAATGTATTCTCCCTGAACTTTTCTCCTCTTTGGGAATTTTTGGTGAAAGACTAGCTAGTAGTTAAGAAGTGTAAATGGGTAGACATTTTCAAAGATTTTCGTGATCAAAACATCAGGTGGAGGGTACCGTGGATGGGACATGCCAAGGTTCTGTACAAATGTGGAGATTTCAATTACCTGATGTTGTTGGGCTTATGGGGTAGAATTGGGTGTGCTCCTTTGTTGGTGTCACGGCAGTATGGCTCTAGATAGTTTGTCCCTTTTACTACTGATCTTAGTTCGTCTGAGTTCGAGTTTCAAGGAAAATTCAGGCAGAAGGTATAGACCATCAGTGATTCGTGGAACAATTGTTACTACATGAAGTTAGAGTTTGACAGTCATTGCATGTTCACCCCTAACTACGATGTTTGGAGGCACACAAGAATGAACGACAAGGTCATACAGCCTACACCTGGATAGGCCAAGTCTCTAGAAGAACACTTGAAGATAGTACCTTTAGAAGCTGATATTTTGAGAGAGGAGTTGAGAAGAGCCAAGTTGGAGGTAGAAGCATTGCGAGAACATAACCAACGAGACAAGTTCTAATCAAGCCTCGATGTAAGAAAGTACAAAAGGGAGATAGACCAGGTAATAAAGCTGTATCAAGATTTAGAAAAGAAATATGAGATCCATAGGGTCGATTTTCTCAAATCTCAAACCACCGTTTGAAATGCTAATTTGAGAAAGAGTCCAGAACAATGGAAGCAAGAAATTGAACAAGTTGTGGGCAAAGAAAAAGAACGCGAAAAATGGGAAATTGAGAAATGCATGTGGGCATTAGCTGAAGAGAGAAAAAAAAAAGGGAAAACAAGCAGTTGAAAGTGGAAAGAGTAAAAGAGACTTCGAGAAAAAAAAAGAAAATATAGCTTCAAGGAAAAAGAAGGCCCACGACGACAAAATCCGTTTGTTGGAGTTACATGCAACATATGATGAGACCAGTGAAAAGCTGAAACAAAGCTAAGCTTTTGTTACTGAGCTACAAGTTAAGATGGATGGCCTGAAACATTCTCTTCATAGGTTGCAGAATGATCATACCTACATTGAACTCCAGACCAGTTTGAGCGAGAATGATTCTTTGAGGGAACAATTGGAAGAAATGGATGGCATCATTCAAGAATATAGAACGAAGATCCTAGTCCTCGAAGACATCATTGACAAAGGTAATGACTACTGGTTCACTCGTCTCAGAGACAATGCTAGAAGATTCCAAGAGCAAGATAAGTTTGGCAAGACTATCATGGCTTAGATTCAAGATGTAGCCATGTACGTGATGATGTTAGCCAAAGAAGCTGTAGCCCTTCGCCAGTACATTAAACCAGTGGGAGAAGTTGGACCGAGGCTCATATGGTTGAATGAAGAAATTAGGGAATTAGGTGCTCGAGCTTTGATGTATTCATAGAAAAAAATAAAGTCTCTTGTAATAAGGACCTTTGACATCTGAATAAAATCTGTTTCTAAAGTAAATATTGTATGAGATCAATGACCATTCATTTGCAATCATGCATTTTCATCACCCTTTGCTTGCATTTTTGTTTAATGTTTGTCATTGCATACATTCATAACATGATAAAACACTAACTTAAATAAAACACATGATAGAACTGCCAAAATAGCCAAAAAAACTCATAAGTACGGTATCCATTCTTAAACCAGAGCAATGGAAGACAAAGTAGCAACCTTGGAGATCAACCACAAAAGTACCCAAGATAGACTATACATGATATAAACCAACTTGAAGCAAGAAATTGAGTTAGCTCACCGGAAAATAGTTAGCTCAATCGCAGCCATGCTGGGGTTCAAAGACCCAGACGCAATTGAAGCTGGAGAATAAGCTGATACATTGCCTTGGTTCTCAGGGATAGCTTTCATCCATTCGGGGATGCAAAAAGAAATGGCCTCACCTAAAGTCAAGATCTCACCCCACTTTGTAGAATCTTTTGCCCGTAATGGATTAAAGGCTAGTACTAATAAGGTTCACAACTGCGAAGTACCTGATCTTGATGAAATTGCTGACAATGCTAAGGCCGAGAAGAAGTGGGAGAACCGCTATGAAAAGCTGGAGGGAATGATTAAATCCTTCTAGGAAGGAAGTATCCATGGTGGTCTAGACGCCAAGAACCTGAGTTTGGTAGCAGACTTAGTGATTCCCATAAAATTTAAAACCCCAGATTTTGAGAAATATAATGGGACCACGTGTCCTTCAGCATATCTGACCATGTACTGTAGAAAGATGTTGATGTATTTGGACAATGAAAAGCTGCCCATTCACTGCTTTCAAGATAGCTTAATAGGATCAACATCATGCTGGTACACGCAGTTGAGCCGAGCTAATATCCAGTCATGGAAAGATTTGTCTAGAGCTTTTAGGGAGCAATACAAACATGTAACTGACATGGTTCCAAATCGGTTGGTTCTTCAAGGAATGGAACAGAAACATCATGAGAGCTTCCGTTACTACGCACAAAGGTGGAAGGATGTGGCTGCCCAAGTTCAATCGCCATTGTTGGAGAACGAGATCACCCCAATGTTTGTAGAAACCTTGAAGGACTCTTTCTATGATCCCATGATACATCATGCAACAAAGAGTTTTGTAGACATGCTAATGAACGGGGAGTTGATATTGGCAGCTGTCAAGAACAGAAAACTGGATGGAGGAGAAACAAAGAAGCCCTACAAGAAAAGGGAGAATAAAGTCAATACAACAAATGTTTATAATCCCAACTATTCGAATGGTGTAGTTTTTAACAAGCCCAATGTTCTGACCACAGCACCAGTCGCTACAAATCCTCCAAAAGAATATCCAAGACATCAAGGGAACTCAAAACCATGTTTTTCTCCTATTCCCGTGACATATGCGGAGTTATTTGCTGAACTAGTCAAATCTCATATGGTACTGCCACGACATGTTCCCCCTTTATCTCTCTCATATCCAGCTTGGTATGACAAGAAGGCACAATGCAAATACCATGCTGGAATTATAGGACACACCATTGAGAACTACATTGCGTTCAAGAGAGTAGTGGAAGATTTAAGAAAATCAGGCATGTTATCATTTGACACGTTTGAATAGAAAGGGAACCCCTTGCCAAACCACCAAAAAATGAGGGTGAATGTTGTGATTGAGAATGAGGATAAGATGATCAAAGAACATGTTGCTGAAGTCAAAGCACCCATAAAGTGGGTATGGGCCCAAATGGTTTTAGCTGGGAAGCTGAAAAGAGAAACCCAGAAATTGAAGGTTGACAGTAAACCCTATTGTGAGTATCATATGGCATAAGGACATGAGATCCAGTGTTGCTTGGAGTTTAAGCAACTAGTTCAGGCTAAAATGAGCAGCAAGAAACTTGTGTTCTTCGAGAAAGGAAACATGAAGCGCATAATAGATGTATGCACATCAGACAAGTCTTCCTTAATAAAGGACTACACAAGAATGAAGCCTTTGGTGATCAAATGAACTAGCCCCTTTTTCTTATAGGGAAAACAAGCATGTCCCCTAGAATTATGCATGCACGGTAGCGGCTCCAGGAAATATGTCTACTGAGGACAAGACAAAGGAAGAACCAGTTAATAAGGTAAGCCATTTCACAAGAAGTGGAAGACTGTATTCCCCGCCGATAGTTGAGGACAGAGAAGCGGCACGAAGAAATGCTGCTAATGAGCCAGGAAAAGAAGAGGAGAAAGATATTTTTCAAGATAAGTCACCATTATATCATGAGCCTGTGAATGAGTCAGAGGCTCATGAATTTTTAAAAATACTCAAACACATCGAGTATAGTGTGATGGAGCAGCTCCACAAGCTCCCGGCTAAAACATCTATGCTATCTCTTTTGCTAAGTTCCGAAGGTCACCACGATGCCTTATTGAAAATTCTGAACTAAACGTTCGTACCAAAGGAGATCACGACTGACAGGTTGGATATGTTGGTCAACAACATTGCAATGAACAATTTCATCTCATTGAATAACGAAGAAATTCCAGAAGGAGGAAGGGGATCATGCAAAGCCCTTCACATTTCTACGAGATGCAAAGGACATCTATTACCAGGTGTTCTTATCGACAATGGTTCAGCCCTGAATATCCTTCTGTTAGCAACGCTGAAGAAGCTACTTATAGATAGTTCCCATATAAGAGCTTATCAAAACACCGTAAGAGCATTCAACGGGGCTTAGAGAGATGTGATAGGAAAGATTAAAACATCTTTGCAAATAGGACCATCAACTTTTGATGTGGAGTTTTTGGCCGTGGATATAAAGCCTAGTTATAGTTGTTTGCTTGGGCGCCCATGGATCCACGTAACAAGTGTGGTCCCTTCTACCCTACACCAGAAATTGAAATTTATGATTGATGGTCAGTTAGTAACAATCGGTGCTGGGGAAGAAATCATTGCATTAGTAGCTACTAATGCGCCCTACATCGAGATCGGTGAGGGTGAGCTCGAATGTCACTTCAGGACATTGGAGTTAGTCAATGCAACATTTGTTACCGAAAGAAGTAAAGTACCCGAGCCAGAGTTATCCAGCTACGCGAAGATGAAAGTGAAGCAAACCCTTAGAAAATGAGTCAAAGTTGGAAACGGATTTAGAAAAAACACTAAGGGAGGCTGTATCCCGTGGTTATCCCAACAAAAAAAATATCAGTTTGGAGTGGGTTTCAAACCCAGCAACTGGAAAAGAAAAGCTGAAATAAGGAAGCACCAGGAAAGAAGAAGGGCAAGACTGAAAGGGGAGGAGATTGAATGAGAACCAATGATGTTTCCACCCTTGAGCCATAATTTTAGATCTGGAGGTTTTTTGGATCCTAATGCTCGAGTTGATAAGAAGGAGAAAGAAAAGAATGATTTGTGTGAGGCCTTTGAGAAACTAAGCATCAATGATGTGATGGATGAGGAATGAGAGAACAAGTACTTATCCATGATTCGCCTCTGCACTAAACTTGACAAATGGACTGTTAAAGCAATCCATGTAGTTTTTAAAGCAGTTACAGAGTAATTCTCAAAACCAACCTTTTTTGCCTTTGGGCCTGGAGGCAATTAGGGATCTTATGTAAAAGGCCTATGTCACACTTATGGTTTTAAAATTTCAATAAAGATGCCCTTTTCCTATAAATCTTGTTTGGTAAACTCTTTCCATAAGCAAAATTAAAACTTTAAATAAACCCAAAATGTGAAACCTAAAAAAAATCATTCCATTTATTTCATTCATATCTTCCTTGGTATATATTCTTCGCCTATTTCTTTTCAGGTCTTCAGATATCAGTAGTGTAAATGACTCCGAGCCGAACCTGGAGGTTGACTTTGAGTTGTCTCTATACTTAAAAGAAATTAAAAATGTTGACAATGTGGAAGAATAAAACTTGCCTAGTGATTTGCTCAAGATGGTAGAAGGAGAGGAAAAACAAGTTCTACCTCACAAAAAGGAATTAGAAATCCTGAATCTCGACACTAAAGAATAGAAGCGTGAGGTAAAGATGGGTACCACCATTACAGCTGAGACACAACAATGTCTGATTGAGCTTCTGAATGAATTCAAAGATATCTTCGCCTGGTTGAATCAAGACATGTCAGGTCTTGACACTGACATCGTTGTACATTGGCTTCCTATAAAGGTAGGATGTGAACCCGTAAAGCAAAAACTCTGAAGGATGAAGATCGGGATGCTTCTAAAGATTAGACATGAAGTGAAAAAATAATATGATGCAGGATTCCTCAAAGTAGGTAAGTATCCTGAATGGGTGGCTAACATTGCCCATGTCCCGAAGAAGGATGGAAAAGTGCATATGTGCGTTGACTATAATGATCTCAATAGGGCAAGCCCCAAAGATAATTTCTCACTACTGTATATTGGCACCCTAGTAGACAACACAGCAGGTTATTCTCTCTTCTCTTTCATGGATGGATTCTCCAGATATAATCAGATCAAGATGTGCCCTAAAGACGTGGAGAAGACTACTTTTGTAACACTTTGGGGAACTTTCTGCTATAAGGTGATGCCTTTTGGTTTGAAGAATGTCGGGGCAACTTACCAAAGAACTATGTTCACCCTTTTTCATAATATGATGCACAGGGAGATAGAGGTATACGTCGATGATATGATTGCCAAATCCCAATCTAACGAAGAGCATTTAGTGATCTTGGAAAAACTCTTCCAAAGGTTGAGAAAGTTTCAGTTGAAGCTCAACCCTACAAAGTGCACATTTGGGGTAACATCTGGAAAATTATTAGGCTTTGTGGTAAGCAGGAGGGGAATCGAGATCGATCTTAATAATATTAAGGCGATACAAGAACTCCTACTACACCAAACACAGAAAAAGGTTTAGGGTTTCCTAGGGATATTAAATTACATTACTCGCTTCATATCTCAGTTAGCTTATATGTGTGATCCAATGTTCAGACTGCTTAGAAAGAATAACCCAGGGACGTGGAATGAAGAATGCCATACAGCCTTAGAGAAGATCAAGGAGCAGTTGACCAATCCTCTTGTATTAGTATCACTTGTTTCAAGGAAACCACTGATTTTATACTTGACAACGTATGAAAATTCTATGGGTTGTGTGTTGGGACAACATGATGAAACTGGAAGGAAAGAAAGGGCAATATATTAATTGAGCAAGAAATTCACTGATTGTGAAACCATATACTCTTCGATTGAAAAGCAGTGTTGCGCTTTAGTCTGGGCAGCAAAAAGGCTCAGGCAGTATATGTTATATCACACTACGTGTTTAATTTCGAAGTTGGACCCACTAAAGTTCATGATAGAAGCCCCAGCCCTATCTAGAAGATTAGCGCGATGGCAGATGTTACTATCGGAGTTTGATATCCAATATGTAAGCCAAAAGGCACTAAAGGGGAGTGCCATAGTTGACTTTTTGGCAAATCGCGCCTTTGACGACTATGAGGTGCTAAATTTTAATTTTCTTGATGAAGATCTGATGTGTATCTCTATAGATGATGAGACCCTAACAAAATCATGGGTCATGAACTTTGATGGTGCCGCAAATGCTTTAGGACGAGGTATCGGGGCAGTTTTGGTTTCACCAGAAGGAAATTATTATCCTTTCACCAATCAATTAAAGTTCTTTTGCACCAATAATAAGGCAGAGTACGAGGATTGCATTTTAAGTCTAAGAGAAGCTATCAAGAGGAAAATCTGTACATTAAGAGTTTTGGGGATTCTACGTTGGTTATTTATCAAATACGAGGTGAATGGGAGACAAAAGATGCAAAGTTGATAGAATATCACAAGTTGGTCCTTGAATTAACCAAAGAATTCTATAAGATCACTTTTAAGTATCTTTCCAGAGAAGACAACCAGATGGCTTATGCCTTAGCCGCTTTAGCCGCCATGTTTAAAGCAAATGAAGGCTCTGAGATGATGACAATCAAATTGCAAATGTTAGATTCCCTAACTCACTGTTATGATGTTGAAGAAGAAGCAAACGGCCTTCCTTGGTGTCACGATATTCAACAGTACAAAAAATCCCAGCGGTACCCACCTCAAGCAACTGAGAATGAAAAGAAAACGATCAGGAAAATGGCATCAGGATACGTTCTCGATGGAGAAATCCTGTACAAAAGAAGTCAAGATCAAGTACTTTTAAGATGTGTAGACGCGAAATAATCTCAATTGATCTTGGAAGAGGTTCATGAGGGAGTTTGTGGAACTCACCCTAGTGGCTTCACTATGGCCAGAAGAATCATGCGCTTTGGGTATTATTGGTCAACCATGGAAGGGGACTGCATCAATTATTCTCGTAAATGCCACAAGTGTTAAATTTATATCGGTAAGGTTTATACTCCTCAATCTCTCTATGTCATAACGGCTCCATGGCCTTTTTTCATGTGGGGCATCGATGTCATTGGTCAGATCCATCCAAAAGCATCAAACGAACATCTATTTATTCTAGTAGCCATTGACTATTTTACTAAGTGGGTAGAAGTTGTCTCGTATGCAAACGTCACTAGATCCACAGTTTGTAAATTCCTGAAGAAGGAAATCATTTGCCGGTACAGCTTATCTGAAAGTATCATCACTGATAATGCTTCTAATATGAATAAAAAAATGATAGCTGGAGTCTATGAGCAATTCAATAATAAGCATCATAATTCAGTGGTTTATCACCCAAAGATGAATGGGCAGCAGAGGCCGCCAATAAAAATATCAAGAAGATAGTTACAAAAATGACGGACACTTATAAAGACTGGCATGAGAAGTTACCATTTGCTCTATATGCTTATCAAACTACAGTAAGAACATCTATTGGGGTAACATCGTTTTCGCTGGTGTACCGAACATAAGTTGTATTGCCAATAAAGGTAGAGATTCCTTCGTATCGTGTCATGATGGAGGCAAAACTAGACGATGCAAAATGGGTGCAGGCAAGATATGTCCAGTGAACTTAATTGAAGAAAAAAGGTTGAAAGCACTATGTCATGGCCAAATGCATCAAAAGAGAATGATACAAACTCATGAAAAGAAAGTTCGGCCGAGAAAATTCCAGGAAGGGGATTTAGTACTAAAGAAAAAGTTACCAATTCAAGGTGATTCTCGAGGGAAATAGGCACCAAATTGGGAAGGGCCTTATATTGTAACAAAGGTTTTCTCGGGAAGAGCATTGATCCTGGCTGAAATGGATGGAGATGACCTTTAGAACCCGGGAAACTCAGATTCAGTCAAGAGGTATTATGCCTAGAAAAAAAAAGAAAAAGAAAAAAAAAGAAAAAAGAGAAAAAGAAAAGAAAAGAAAATGAGGGTTCAAACTCAAAACCCCTAAAGGGCATTTTGAAACCAAATGAGGATCTAAGTTGAAAACTCGCAAAGGGCGGCTTAGATAGTTTGCATGACAAGCATGTTACAGATTGATTCTCTCGAGACTTGACATTTGGGAGAAGTTTCATATCTTTGCGCGTTGTCATCATTTTCGAAGTCTACTCGGCATGGGCAGCATTCAAGTCATCTTGTGGCGTACTGATTGGAGAAGTTTGGACCGCTGATATCTGAATACTTGTTTTTGTTTTTTTTTGTAACCTATCTTCTATTTGCCACAAAATTTATAAAACTTTGTCTCATGGACCTTTTTTCTTTGCTCATACCATTTCCCCATTCATATGAGCATTGTATTTTGAAATGAGAATCAATAGGTTTGACATCATTCGAAACATGCAAAAGATTTTTTAGTATTACTCTGAAATTTGTTTAAAAAGGTACAGGGACCATGAGGCGTTCTATGGTTAAATTTTGAACTAGAGGCATGAGGTTCCAAAAAATCTTTAATACCCAAAGACATTCAAGGTGGAAATAAACTTTGATTCCTATGCAAGCAGTTCAAAGTGCTCGGCACATACAAAAATATGGGAATTCTCTAGAGGCTTTGAGGGTTCTTGAAATTATTTTAAGGCAGCATGCTACAAAATAGGGATGCCTACTTGTTCGTCAGTCCTTCTTCCATGACAATAAGAACAATTTTACAGACATTGGAAGAGATATCCTAAGATGAAGGGGTCTTCATTCGAGTTTCAGAGCAACTCAGGGAGTCATGTTACTGAAAATTAATGATAGTTTGATCTGGTTTGATGGTTGATTCAGTCTTTCTTCCACGAAAATGAGAACAATTTTACAGACATTCGAGGAGATTTTTTTAGATGTAAGAGTTTTCATTCGAGTTTCAAAGCCACTCAAAGAGGCTTGTCATTGAATATTGATGTATCAACTACAATGATAGTTAAACTTGGTCTGATAGTCGATTTATTCTACTTGCTAATCAGAATGCTAAAGACCTCCATTCGTTTGACTGGGCAAAGGCTAAAAGAGTGTTGAAGAATCTGAGGATAAAAGTCAGTCCTTCTAACCAAGAGTACAAGATAACTGGATTGAGTGAACAAATATGTAAGGATCAAAAGAATTGAGGAAATACAGAGAGAAAACACAACCATTCATTTAGACTGTGCAAATGAATATGCCAATCCAAAAACCAAAGAAAAACTAATTATGATAAAAAGGAATTTAAATAGCAAAAGAGACATGTATACATGTGATAGGCATCCTTAGGGGCATGCTCATCATAATCATAGTAGCTGTTTATTTTTGACAGGTTTAGAACTCGTCGATCCGTTCGGGCATAAGGAGAATGGAACTCGCCTATCTATTCGGGCTTGAGGAGAATAGAACCCGCTTATCCATTCGAGCATAAGGAGAATGGAAACTCTTTTTGGAACCCACCTATATATTCAGGCTTGAGAGAATAGAACTTGTTTATCCATCTGAGCATGAGGAGGATGGAACCTTTTTGGAACTCGCCTATCCGTCAAGGCTTGAGGAGAATAGAACCCGCTTATCTATTCGAGCATGAGGAGAACAGAACCCGCCTATCTATTCGGGCTTGAGGAGAATAGAACCCGTTTATCCATTCAAGATAAAACCCGCCAGTCTATTCAAGCAGAGAGTCTCATCCCGGTGATTGACGGTTTGGTAATTGGTGAAAATCAGTGTCCTTTGTTCTTTGCTCTATTCCTGTTTCACCGGAATGACCAAAGAAAGGCAGTTGTTGCCACTAATTTTTCAGCAAAGTTTTTATTTGTATTATATTTTTATTGTTATTATATTATCACCTTTATTACTATTTTTTTATAATTACTTATTATTATGTATATTGGTTTGTATTATCAATAAGTATGATTTAAACAAAAAAACAGTCCATATAAATAAAGAGGAGCCCATTTATTAAATAAAATGTCCATATACATTGATAGAGGCCCGATCAGCCCAAGTTTAATCCAAAAAACCTATGCCTTAATTTCTTTCCTCTCCTTGTGTAGCCAATAGGGAACCATTGGATCAAATCTGATCCAACAGCGCAGATCGGGCGCGGAAAACCCTAGCCAAGGAAGGTATAGCGCTGAACTCTCCCAGTCGTTAGATCAGGACGCGATCTAACGGCCCAGATCACACCATGGGAGGTCACCCAGATCATCACTTGTGCGTGGCAGCCACGTGCTCGACGTTTGGACTTCGATCAAACCTTTTTTCTTCTCTGATGAGCGCCGCACTGTCTTCATCGTGGATTAATCCTCGTCGGCAACGTTATCACCATTTGCAATCACCGAAAACAAAGAACAAGCAAGGATTAAATGTCGAATCAAAAGGGGGTTTAAATCCCTAAATTAAAGCCCTATACGAAATCAACTTGAAATCTGAATCAAGATAGAAGCAATTCAGGGATGGGATTAAGGGATTAAATTCGTGTAATCCAAGCATATTTGTACCTATAAAAGCCTTGTAATTTTCATGTATCAGACACACAACAAGAATCGCAAAAATATACACAAAAAATAGCATTCGGATTCAAGTATAGCAAGAAATATTGTATTCAATCTCAGTGGGAATAAGAAGTAAGCATATTTCTGGAATTTTTTTCTCTCTTTTATTTCGTTTGAATTTAAATAAGAGGAAAATGATTTTTTTACCTATTCTTGAGTGGCCGCCATCGTGCATGGCATCCAAGGTCGTGTCTTCAATGACAGGCACCTGATTTGGGGCTCACCTGATTCTAGAAAAGTAAATTTCTAGGAACTTTTCACCGCCGGCAACGATGGCCGGCGCGGCAAACGTTTGACGTGTTCTTCAATCCATGAAGAACACGAAGAACATTTTAGAGAATGAAATGGGGGAAGGTTTTGATCGGTTTGGGATAATGAAACCAAAATGAAAATTGTTTCTGATTTTAGCCTTATATACTCACCCGGAGACCCGACCCGTACCCATTTTCAGACCCGCGCATATCCATGGGCTTTTTGTCGCAAGCCTCCCAGTTTTCAATTCATGCAATTTGGTCCATTTTCTTTTGATTTAGCTCTTAAATTTTGTTTCTTTGCGATTTGATCACTGCCATAATTTAATTTGCCTTAAAAAAACTCCCTTTTAAAAAAATATTTGGGTCAGTTTTCTTATTTTCATTCTACTTATTTATTTAAAAATTATTCATCCATTTTCCTCTTATTTAAATTATTTGTATTTATTTAATTTAAGTTTTTATTTCCCTTAAATTCAATTATTTGTTCTTCATAAATTGTTTGTTTAGTTTTGAAAGCCTTAGGAATAGGTTCTCAAAAAACTTAGATTAGAGCCCATGTTTTTAATAAAATTTTCTTCACTAAAATATAACATACACTATATTTTAACTCCAAATAGTTTTAAAATGTTTAGACTATTCTTTAGGTTAATAACTAACTTAGGTTTAATAAAAGATTTCAACGCATTTAATTGCTTGTTGTTGGCTTGTTTAAAAAGTGAAAATTAATTAATGTGGTATCTTACCAAACGGAAATGATGGGTTAGTGCCAGGAGTGTTGGCGGTGATTGGAATTTCATTTTTCAGGGGGTAAGACCGTTAAAATAGATTTATGTTCATAAAACGAACAAATAAATCGAGTTTTTTGTGAACTTGCAAATTCCAACTTTAAAAACATTTTGTAATCGATTAGATACCAATTTTTGGGCGTTGTGGGGGTGCCAACCCTTCCCCACGCGTAACCGATTCCCGAACTTATTTTTTTCTTATTTACGCGGACCAAAAATGTTGTTTTAATAAATAAAATGTTTTATTAAAATAACCTCATTTTTTAAAGTGATCCAATCACACTTTTTAAAAAAAAGATTGGTAGCGACTCCGTTAACTTTTAAAAGTCGAGCTCGAAAGGGTTGCAACACAATGAAACAGGTTACATAAGATATATAAACCACATCTTAATCCCATTAATACAAGCATCTCAGTCTCGGTTCCATGTAGAGAGTGCTGCCTGCAAAAGGCCAAAGCAAAGTAACACCAAATGACTTCTAACTACCCAAAAGAAACATGTCTTTTATGCTTAATCCATTTGTATTGAGAATCATCCAAAGAATAATGCCAAATGGGTGAATTTCAGTTCCAGAAATCTCAACTTGATTTGGTGGCACGATCTCATCTGCAGGCCAAGCTTTCTTGACTTCATTTTTATTGGACAACTGTCCTTATCTTTTAATCTAACTCATTATTAAAAAAAGAGTTTCATGCTATTTTTTTATGTCTATCTTAATAAACTTAGTACTCGTGAAATTAGTCCAGGCCCTCTGCTCATGTTTCAACTATGAGAAATCCACACACACATAAAAAGAAGAAGAAGAATAAAAGAGGTCTCAAAATTTCTTTTGAATGAACTTTAGTGAAATAATAGGATTTAGATATTGAAGAAATAAAAATGTGAATCATAAAGTAAATCAAATAGTATAATTTCATAAGTAAATCCAAGCATTTTCTTGCTAGAATGAAATAGAAATTATGTGAGTACAAACTGACAACAAGGATAAAAGGAGAAAGAAGGGGGCGGAAAAATACTGACTAGAAAAGTCTGTGGTGGAAAGAAAAGCAGTAAACGGACACCGGCGAAAGGAGCTACAACGAAATGTGGTCACTAGTCAGATAAAGAGACTCATTCTAAAGATTGAGAACTTGAGATAGGAGAAACGACGGTCTTCAATTCTAAAAATGTTTATACCTAACATTTGGTTAAAGTACAAGTCATGTCCTATAAAACTTTAAGATTTACAGCATAGTCTATGAAATTATACCTAAACTCATAATGGTCTAAAATTTATATGGCAGGCGGGTGCGGGGCGGGTAAGGTCTCAAACCCATCACCTACCCACTACCCACGGCGAGTATGACTTTTTACATCTACACCCGCCTACTACCCACTAAACTTATACCCATCCCCGCCCCAATTAGAGCGGGTGCGGTGCAAAATCCACGAAATTGTACCTGTTTGTCATCCTTACTATGGACTGGTCACAAGAAAAAACACTATTTGCACCAGCTTCAGTGACAAGATTTGCAACATGTTTGATTGCTATGTTCTTGCCCTTGTGTCTAAAAGCAAGACAATATGATTCAAAAGCTCTAGACCTAATGGAAAATTGTAACGCCCCGATTTTGTGCCTAAGAGTTTCTAGGTTGATTAAGCAGTCTGGTAGACCGGGATTAGAGATTCGAGTCGGATTTGGGATTTAAAACGGATTAACTATTTTTAGTGCGAGAAAAATATGGGAAAATATCTAGAAATCATTATTTAATATATAGATATTTTTGGTAAAGTCAATTTTGGAAAATGGACATTTTGGCTAGTGACCAAAATATAAAGAATGAAAACTATTTTTATTGACTATTTTGAAAAGGGGTTCAAATCTTAGAATCTTTGAGGAGCTATTTTACCTAAAAAATTTAATATGATTTTCCTCTTAATTGGGATTATTCTTAATGAGTTTTAATTAAAGAAATTAAAGGGATTAATTAAGGAAGGTGGTTATTCCTAAAAATCACTTTTGACGTAACTTTCTTTTCTCAAACTTTTCTCTCAACTTCTCTTCAAACAAACACTTTCTTTTGCATCAAATATTTGAGGTTATGCTCTTGATTTCTTAAACCATTGATTCCTAAGGGATTCTTCAATCTTGTTTTCTAAAATCTCATTGCATTTCTTTGTTTTTCAAGAGAAAACATTCAATTGAGAGGAAATTCACTCATTAAAGGTAAAGTTCATTCTTCTCCTCTAATGAATAGTTCTTTATTGAAATTCTCAAGTATTTGATCCTTGTTTAATGCTTTCTAATGATTTTAAATGATTTAATTATGGAAATTGGGCAAATCAAGGTTTAATTGGTGAGATTAAGTGATTTTTGTTTCAAATCTGTTTTGCTGAGTTCTTGATTGGTTTTAATCATGATTTTGATGTTTAATGATGTTAATTAGGGCTATAAATGAGACGAGACAGATTGTGAGCTACTCGAGTCTGACTCGATCAAAGCTCGACTCGATTGGACTCAGCTCGAGCTTAAACTCGGCTCGAGTACTTAATGAGCCAAGCCGAGTTACTTGATACCCGACTCGAAAAGCTCGCGAGCTACTAGAAAATATAATATACTAATTTTTTATTTTTTAATTTAAAATCTAAATTTATAAACCTAAAACCCTAAACATAAGTCATAAACAGTAAAATCTAAATCCTAAATTCTAAACCCAATAACCTAAACCTCTAAATCCTAAACTAACTCCTTAAATCCTAAAATTAACAATCTTGGGTTTACACAACTTGTGTATCAATTTTTTTCCCTAATAAGGTTTAAAATGAGACGTGACAGATCACGAGCTACTCGAGTTCGACACGGTCAAAGATCGGGCAACACTTAACTCGATTGGGCTCGAATCAAGCTCGAAATCGGATTGAGTTCTTAATGAATCGAGTCAAGCTCATATTTTTTAGGCTTGTTAAAAATTACTTGAGCTTGAACTCAACTCGAAATCTTAACGAGCTGAGTCAAGCTCAGCACTATTGGAGCTCGACTCGGCTCGTTTACACCCCTAATGTTAATAAGTTAGTTTTAACATTAAAATCTCGAAACTATGTGAATCTCTAATTTCCTAGGTTGCTAGTGTTGGTTTAACATTGAAATTGCCAAATGTAACCCCCTTGACCCGGTCTAGTCGCTAGACCAAACCAAGCGAGCTACATTGGGTTTGCTGAAACAAACCTGTAAAGATTTAACTCGAATATGTCCATTTCTTCTTTTATCTAGATGCATCATTATAACCTATGGTGTGCATACTAGCAGTGGGTGAAAACTCAACTCAATCGGGCGTCAAACCGATACCCAATTGCGCGCAATTGCAATTTAGAGACCAAATTGTAATTCTAGAAAATTATAGAGACTTAATCCATTTTGAAGTTAACTATCCTTAATTTGTCAGGTTTCATGCTTGTATGTCAAATTTCATCTTAAAATGACCATCCGGACTCCTTTAATTGCATGCATAACAATTAGGTACCAGAATGGAAGAATCTAAAACCTTTAATATCAAGAATAACAGTCATAATGGCCAGGCGTACAGATACGGTCTCAAAGTGTACAAATATGCGAGGGCGTATCAATACGGTCCCTAGGCGTATCGATACTCGGTTTAGTAATCATTTTTCCAAAATTCTAGTAGCTCAAAATCGTATCGGTACACTTTTACCCGTACTGATACGCAGGCCAAAAATACACTTATCCGTATCGATACACTTCTACCCATACTGATACACCTGGGCCTGAAATGGCCAATTTTGTTGGGTTTTCATACAATCAAGGTTCCAAACATGTTCTAACAAACCCGCAACATATACACAACAACTCTAAAGATCAAACCATGTTAAAACATCACAGAAACATGATCAAATCATGACATCTTACTTCAAACGGAAATCTAGAGGCATGTTTCCTAGAAAACAACCAACCACCATACGAAAATAATTTCAAGGCTACAACGAAAAATATAAGGCCAATTGCAACTCCAAAACAATACAACTAACTTGCTCAAAACATGGAGTTTAACCCAAAACTATCTCAAAAATCAACAACGAACCTCATTGTCTTTATTACTACAAGTCTAGTTCGAAACCATACTTTCTCGTTATTCAAGTCCTTGGATTTTCCTCTCGCTTGCTCGCTGCCTCCAACCTTTAATTCTCTGCATTGATGAACAAAGAGAGCGTAAGCACACAAGGCTTAGTGAGGAGCGCTCAAAACACAACACCATCAATGCATTTAAAATTATTATCCAACTCACATGAGTGCAACAACTTAAATAATCTTTAAAAACATCATGCCTTGAAAACCATGTACTTAACACTTTCATAAATCATCATATTAAACTATATGCAACATGTATCATGGATCAACAACAAAATCTAATTTGCAAACCCTCAATTTAAGTCTTCTCATGCATAACAATCCATATGCAAAGCTTAAAGAGTAAAACATGTATAAACCAACATTATACATTAACATCCATCAACATGATACATTAACAATTATATTAGCTTTTAAGTGATCATAAACCAAGTTCCACTTTCCAAAATATTTCATCGGATACACGGAATCAACAAGTGTCCTCTCAACCAGAATTTTGGTACCACTCACAACCAGGGTACAATCACAACCCCTCTCATTTAAAATCATTATCCAACTCACATGAGTACAACAACTTAAATAATCTTTCAAAACATCATGCCTTGAAAACCATGCACTTAACACTTTCATAAATCATCATATTAAACTATATGCAACATGTATCATGGATCAACAACAAAATCTAATTTGCTAACCCTCAATTTAAGTCTTCTCATGCATAACAATCCATATGCAAAGCTTAAAGAGTAAAACATGTATAAACCAACATTATACATTAACATCCATCAACATGATACATTAACAATTATATTAGCTTTTAAGTGATCATAAACCAAGTTCCACTTTCCAAAATATTTCATCGGATACACGGAATCAACAAGTGTCCTCTCAACACTTCATATCATCTCAACCAGAATTTTGGTACCACTCACAACCAGGGTACAATCACAACCCCTCTCATCGATTAGACGCATAATCCATTAATGAGAGTTTTGGTACTATTTAACCCCTCAACCGTTAGGGTACTCGTGGTGGAGTATTCGATACATATAAACCCCTCAACACTTGAGGTGAATTTTTATAGTGCACTATCAATCCTATGGCCGACCAACTATATCCAATAATATTTTAAAGCCACATCACTTGCTAATATAATTCATTATTAACCATGTACCTCACTGTTTTTACAGCAACAAATCAAAACCATTTCCCAAAGCATTAAACCATGCTTTAACAAGTATAACACATACTTACATAGATCACTTACCGCGTGCATCCATCATTATTTCATGATCAAAAACAGTATATAACATACTCAAAAACATGCATGAATAGTAGATATCATTTAATTCAAAACAATTGCATAAACCTCATTTCATAAAAGCACAATCGAATGAGAAATCTCTTTATACTTACTTCCAAGTTTAAACCAACATTTCAAGCTTAATTTTAAACTCCAAAAATAACCTTTAAACCATTTCAAAGCTAAAATCCACGTTCTCACTCACCAACAACGTAAAACCTCATTCGTCGTCGCGAATCACTCCTCCAAAGCTTCCGAAGTGGCACTTCAAGCTTGAGGATCAACCTCTCCTGATTTCACCATACAAAAACAGAGGATCCAATGCATCAAAATGCATTCACAAACCCAGCAACATCAATTAACAAACCTCTAGTTGAACCTTTCCAAAACTACCGAAATCAACATCAAACATCTTCCAATCTTAACCCAGCCACAACCTAGTGATTCAATCCATTAATTACCTTCAATTAACATCCAAAAACAACATATTATCATCCTTATACTTACAACATTCATTAAACAACCGAAACTCACCAAAAACACAACACTAGCAACCTAACAAATTAGAGACTCCCATAGTTTCGGGATTCCAATATTAAAGTCAACTCATTAACATAATAAAACATCAAAATTATGATTATATTTAATCAAGAACTCAGCAAATCAGATCCGAAATAAAAATCACTTAATCTCATCAATTAAACCTTGATTTAACCAATTTCTATAATTAAATCATTAAAACTCATTAGAAAACATATGTAAAGGATCAATAACTTGGGAATTTCAGTAAAGAACCATACATTATAGGAGAAGGATTAAGATCACCTCTAATGTTGACTTTCCTCCTTAATTGTATTGATTTACATGAGAAAACAAGATTAAAACAATAAGGTTTTGATCGAAATCAATTAAGAACTCTTTTGAAATTAAAAGATTGGAGAAATCAAGAAGTTCCCTGAATATTTTGAAGAAGAAGAAGAAGAAAGTGTTTGGCTGAAGAGAATTTGAGAGAAAATATTTTAGAGAAAAGTTAGTTACGTGAAATATACTTAGGAATTAATTATGAAATTAATTCCTCAAAATCTATTTGTACCTCTCCCAAATCCTTTTTAAAATAGCCAATTAAGGAGAAAATTATAATATTAGACTTTTGGCAAATAGCTCCTTAAAGATTCAAAGTTTTGATCCTTTTACAAAACAGTCACTAAACACAGTTTCCATTCTTTACATTTTGGTCACTAGCAAAATATCACATTTCTGAATTCCATTTTTCAAAATTAACTTTACCAAAAATATTTATATATTAAATAATGATTTTTTGATATTTTCCCAAATATTTTCTTACTCATAAATATTTATTCCAATTTTAATCATGAATACAACTGGAATCTCTAATCTCGGTCCATCGAACTGTCTAATCAGCCTATAAACTCTCAGGCCCAAAATTGGGGCGTTACAATTTGATTATGGAAATTGGGTAAATCAAGGTTTAATTAGTGAGATTAAGTGATTTTTGTTTCGAATCTGTTCTACATAGTTCTTAATTGATTTTAATCATGATTTTGATGTTTAATGATGTTAATAAGTTGGTTTAAACATTGGGATCCCAAAACTATGTGAATCTCTAATTTTCTAGGTTGCTAGTGTTGCGTTTTTGACAAGTTTTGGTTGTTTAATGAATGTTGGAAGTATAAGGATGATAGTAGGTTGTTTTTGGATGTAAATTGAAGTTAATTGATGGATTAAACCTTTAGGTTTGGCTGGGTTAAGTTTGGAAGGTGTTTGATGTTGTTTTCGGTTGTTGTTGAGGGGTTTCGGCTAGTGTTTGAGGAGGATTGTTGTGAATTGTTTTTTTTTTGGGTTTGTGAATGCATTTTGATGCATTGAAACCTCTATCTTTGTGTGGCAAAATTAGGGGATGTTGATCCTCAAGCTTGTGGCTCCGTTACGAAAGCTTTGGAGGAGTAGTTCGCATCGACGAACGAGGTTTTGCGAAGTCAGAGAGTGAGGACGTGGATTTTAGATTTAAAATGGTTTAAAGGTTATTTTGGGAGTTTAAATTAAGCTTGAAATGATGGTTTAAACTTGGAAGTAAGTATGATAAGATTTCTCCCTCGATCGTGTTTTGGCAAAATTATTTTTATGCACTTGATTTTGAATTACTTGGTACCTACTATTTAAGCATGTTTTAAGTATATTTTATACTATTTTTGGTCATAAATTGATGATGGATGCATTTGGTAAATGATCCAAGTAAGTATGGGGAATACTTGTAATGCATGGTTTAATGCATTGGAAATGGTTTTGATGTTGCATATAAAAATAGTGAGGTACATAGTTAATAATGAATTATATTGGCAAGTGGTGTGGTTTAAAATGTTGTCGGATATAGTTGGTCGGTCATAAGATTGATAGTGCACTATAAATAATTTGCATCGGGTGTTGAGGGGTTTATGTGTACCGAATACTCCACCACGAGTACCTTAACGGTTGAGGGGTTATATGGTATCGAAAACTCATATTAGTGGATTATGTGTCTAATCGATGATTGGGTTATGATAGTACATAGTTGTAAAAGTACCTTGAATTCCGGTTGAGATGACATGAAGTGTTGAGAGGACACTTGTTGAATCCGTTTATCCAATGTAATATTTTGTAAAATGAAACTTGGTTCATGATCACTTGAAAGCCAATATAATTGATAATGTATCATGTTGATGGATTATGTTGTATAATGTTGGTTTATACATGTTTACTCTTTAAGCCTTGCATATATGCATGGGAAAGCTTAAATTGAGGGTAGCAAATGGGATTTTGATGTTGATCCATGATACATGTTGCATATTGGTTAATAGGCATGTTTTGGAAATGTTAAAGTGCATAGTTTGAAAGGTATGATGTTTTAAAAGATGTTTTAAAATGTTGAACCCATATGAGTTGGAAATTGGTTTAAAATGCATTTATGGTGTTGTGTTTTGAACACTCCTCACTAAGCCTTGTGTGCTTACGCTCTTTCTCCATCAATACAAAGAATTAAAGGTTGGAGGCAACGAGAAAGTGAGGGAAAACCCAAGGACTTGAATAACGCGAAAGTATGGTTTTGAACTAGACTTGTAGTAATAAAGGCAATGGGATTCATTGTTGTTTAGGAGGGTTTTTGGCTAAACTCCATGTTGTGCAAGTTTATAATGTTTGTGGTGTTGTATGAGGCTTTATTGGTTGGTTTCGGTGTGGAGTTATGTTTTCAACTTTGGATGGCTTGGATTTTAGGATGCATGCCTCTAGACTTGAGTTTGGGATTTATTGTTATGTTCATGTTCCTTTGATGTTTTGGCATGGTTTGATTTTTAGATTCATGATATACTTGTTTATGGCTTGTTAAAGCATGTTTGAATCCATGTTTGAGAGAAAAATCAGCAAATTTGGACATTACGGGTCCAAGAGTACCGATATGCGGGGCTCTGTATTGGTACGGGTATGTATTTTGGGTGGCCGCGTATCAGTACACAGGGACGTATATTAGTACGCCCCTTAGCCACTGGAATTTGGATTTGGTTGGTGTAGCCCCCGTACCGATACGTCTTGGAGACGTATCGATACGACTAGCAGTTATGTTAGGTATGGACTTTTTATGTTTTGAGATTCTTCCGTTTTGGTACCTGATTTTTATGTATGAAATTGTATGAGTTTGGATTATCATTTTGAGCTGAAATTTGGCAAGAAAGCATGTAATTTGATTAATTGAGGATTGGTAACTTGAATCTTAATTTAATCCTCGGAATCTTCCAGATTTGCTATTTAGCCCCTAAATTGCAATTTGCACAATTGGATGTCTAATCAATGTCCGATTTAGTTGAGCATTCACCTGCTGCTAGTATGCACACCTTAGGATATAATGTTACATCTAGACAAGATAAAAATAAAAAAAAAACAAACCTAAGTTTAGTTAATCGATGCATATTTTATTTTAGAAAAACTCAATGTAGCTCGCTCGGTTCGATCTAGCGTCTAGGTTGGGTCAAGGGGGTTACAAAAACAAACTGTAAAGCAAGGAAATTGGTCTTTTAACATAATATCGCTTAAATTTGTTCTGATTATGATCAAAAGAGTAACACAATGTCATCGAACTATGATACTTCTAGTGGTCAGGTTTTTAATCAAAATTAATTTACAGCTGATATCTTTGTAGGTAAATTTATTGTTGCAAAACAATATGATTAGTACTAACTGAACAATATATAAGTCAAAGAACAAAAAGAATGGAATTGTTATTGTGTCATGTAGTCACTGCCTTAAAAGTATTTACGTCCAAATGAGTGTAATCCCAAAATTGAATGTTGCCCCTCAAGGTTAACATAGTCTTCCTAATTTTGTACACCCAAAAGAAGGGAGTGAAACTAAAATGGAAGTTTCCCTTTTCGAAAGTGGTGGTGGGAGATGTAAATAGAAAATAAGAAAACATAATTGTTTTTCAGTGTGTAAAATGAAGAGCATTAAGGCTCCTTTTATAGTGAAAAGTGGGATAAAATTGTCCATCTCAAATAAAAAAAATCTCGAAAAAAGATACGCATACGGGCAAACGGGTAAGGTTGGGCCTAGCCTAGACCTTACTATTTAATGTGAATAAGGTTGAGAGTTTGTATGTAAACTCTTTCACAATCTAGTATCCCACCAATGTGGGATAACTTCTTTGCATTACAAAATAATACCAACAATCCCCCACTAATGCAAAGAACTGATGACCCAACCAGAGAAAAGGGAAACAACGAAATTAGATGCTTAAATACTAGTATCTGTTAGATTTGAACTAGTTCATAGTGAAGATGATTAATTCTTTTCTTTAATAAGTATCTGTTAGATTTAAACTTGTCAAGATAAGAGTGAACTCATAACACACGACTAATCTAAAATCTATTTGAGTTCCACGATAGTTCATCATGATAGCCCAAATATACCTCAGGATGCTCATAAGTGCTCTAGAAAGACAACCCTAAGTCTTTCATAGAAGGTGACTAGTTCTTCACACTTACGTAGGTGATTTCATCAATTCTATCTCAATATAGACCACCCATGTTAGGGCTATGAGATCATTAAGAGCAATCATCAAACTCAACCTCTTATTTTTAAAGCAGTGAACTCATCAAGTCCGTCTCAGTAGAACCACCTAGATCCTGGGATATGAATTCATTAAGAGCATAAAGACTCATCCTTTCGCGTCACTGGATTCATCAAGTCATTCTCACTAGTACCACCCTAAACTTGGGTTATGAATTCATTAAAAGCACAAGGTCAGCCATATTGATTTACATTGTTCGCCACAAGGATAGGTAAAAATGTACACTATGAGTCTTTCCATGGCTTCTTTTGACCACATGGAACTTAGAGAACTAAGTTAGGTATCCACCATGAATTCCTCAACCAATGGGCTTAAGCCTCATCCCCCTTGACGAATCATCAACCACTTTCCTTACTTATCTTTTTGTAAAGGAATCATCGAGGTTATCTTTGTCCTTATGTACTCTACAAACAGTACTTTATCTTTATCAAATGTTTCATGGACTCATGTCAAATTTTCTTGAGCGTTCCACTCAATATGTTCAGCCTTATTTTTAACTACAGAAATTGTAGCTTGTGAGTCGCATAAAATATATGTAATACCCTAAAAATTGACTTAGGAGAATGCTACTATCTTAATCTTCAAGTTAATTTAGCTAATGTGTAGTGTGATAGCTAAATTAATAGTTTAGGAATAAAAAAAGAAAATATAAGAAAAGAACTTTTTTGTGCAAAGGGCTAAAATGAATCTTTAATGAAGTAAAGTGTTTGCATGCTATTAAAACATTTGTTTAGGGACTTTACACATGTCAACCGAGAGGTTAAACATGTGTGAATGAAGTCTTGGTTTGGTAAGTGGGCAAAGAACTCTCCTCCCTCATCTTTTTCATGGTGATCGAACTAAATTAGAGAGAGAGCTAGATTGATGGCCATGGAATCCATAAATATTTGAGTTTAGAAGCTCAATTTTTTTGTTGTTGATTCGAATTCCTAAAGGAAAAAGGGTGAGTACTCTTGTTCCTTCTTGCTTTAGAACTTAGATTGATGAATTTATATGAATGTCTCATGCATGTTATGCTAGTGTTTGTTTCAGAGAAATTGAATTCTTACTAAGAAATCCTTCTTGATAAATCGGATGATTCATGCAATTTAAAAGAATCATAAATATGTGAATCTGTTATCTTTGATGGTGAGTGGTTACATTGATTGAGATTGAGTCTTTGAATGTTTGAGCATTTGAATGATGCCTTGTTTAGTGTATTAGGCATGCTTGATCATGAATTGAGGTTATGATGTATAAATTAGTGTAAACCGAAACAAGAAATGAAGAAAATGTCACATGAATGTATTTTGTTGTGAGCAGCCCCTAAATGTTAAATTATAGGTATCAATTGTGGTAACAATCTTGGATTGGAAGTCTTTAAGTTGTTAATAACTGAATCTAGGGATATAAGATCAAACAAGGGTAGATAATATTGCTTTGGGACTGTTTTGTTTAAAAACTGAAAACTTGAGGACTGTTTTTTAAGTTAAGGGTTGTTTCAAGTAATAAATGATTACGAAATTGTTATTCTAGAATATATAGCGGTTGGTAAACTTGTGAGGGGTTGTATGTGGATTTAAAGAAGTATTTGGACTATTTTGAAGAGTAAAAGTATAAACAGATTTTAATGCAAAACAGGGGATTAATTTGGCCATATTAGATTGTTATAAAACTGTTTCGAATTGTTAATAAACAAGGGAAGGGGTTGTTTTATAATTCTACATATGGGACTGTTTTATTGATTTTAAGGGTTGTTTTAGTGATTCCAATAAATTGAATTGTTTGGTGCTTATACGAGTGCATTCTTGGACTTTTTTCAATGACATAATATGTACATTTGAAAGTTGCTCAGTTTTGGTGTGTATAGGTTCGAAAGTGGATTGTTTTGAGTGAGTAAATGTACATGTTTAGGAACTGCCCTGTTTTGCATAAAAATGTATGTAATTGGACTACCTTGAACATGAAAGATTGTATAAGGTCTGCTTTGATAGAAAAGTGGACTGATTTGGAATATAAAATGTGTATACAAGTATAATAAATCGATATGGCATGAATATAAACATTGGGAACTGTTTTAAGCATATATATATATATATATACCTAAGTATTTGGGACTGTTTTGTACAATTGAAAGCATCAATGGACTGTTTGAACACGCATGAACGTATATGTATGAGTTGTGGATTGTTTAAGCTTCATAAGAAAAGTAAATGGGACTGTTTGATACATGCATTGTGTACTTGGGTATTTGAATTGTTTGTGTAAAATTTTATGTAAGCTTGAGTTCTTGAGTACCTTTGTAAGTGTTTGAATGTTAGGAAATTATTCTAATGCATAGTTATACTTCTTACCACATTAGATCAAGAAGGAATTAAAGGTGTAAGAGTTATGGTAGATCAACTGAAAATAAGAAGAGAAGGGGGTCATGATTCGAGAACAAATTAGCTTGGAACCACCTGTGAGTGTAGTTTAAAGTCTCGATATGAACTAACAACTCTCACGTGCATTGTTTAATGAGTTTGTTGCTTTTAATTGTTTGAATTATGTAATGAATGGGCAAGCTTGGATGCAAGGTAAGTACTTTGTGGTATAAAAATTTAGTTGAAAATTGACTTGTGATTGAATTCTATGCTCAACCTTGAAATGGAAGAAAAAATAGCTATCCTTACTCGATGACTTGATTAAGGTCTAATATGCTTGATTTGCTATGGAATTGTTTATTAAATGCGAAAGTCATATATGAATGAAAATGAGTGTTGTAAAATGAAGTATAACTCGTAATCATGCAAATTTTATATGTACTTGATATTAAAGTGATATATATATAATACTATTGAATGTGAACTTGGCTATAATGCCATTTGATCAAAAGATAATGAGATTCACATGAGGTGAATATGCACGTACCCAACATGAAAATGGGTAATGAGATTCACATTAGGTGAATATATATATATAAACCCAAAAGGAAATGGGGTAATGAGACAATGATATGATAATATGTTATGGAGCAATGCTCACTATGTGTTAAAAGAAGTATGATAAAATGTTAAAGCGTTAGTCTCGAGTCAGTCTTAGGTATAGTTAGCATGCCATAGAGTCCATAGAGCTCAGTGTTGGGGTGGACTACAGTCCAGGACAATGGTCCTTTTTGGCGACAGTAGGAGGGATGTTTTGTGGTCATTTGGCGACAGTATGAGGGATTGACTGGTACTGCGAGTACCATTTTATGGGCGACAGTTGGTTGGGGATTCGTGTACCTAGGCTGAAGTTCGATTCTTAAGGCTATGATGATAAGAAAATATGAGATTATAAGTTAAATTAATAAAGAGTTGTGATAACTTGTATGAAATTGAGTATTTCTCTAATATGTGTATTTGCTTCGAATGAAAGGCAATGTAAATAGGAAAGCATGAAATTATAAGTTAAGACAATGAAGTTTTGTGATACTTGATTGACAAGTAATTTGATTTTAATGAAATTTGAGTACTTCTCTAATAAAAATCACGTTTCGAATGAAAGTTTATATGTTAGTATGAATTGATTGATTGTTTAGTCGTGATGGATGAATATATATGTTCATTAATGAAGTTTGTAAATTAAGTAAAGAATCCCCTAAACGTTACTTGTGATCAATAATCTGTGAATATGCTATACTAAACTTGATATCTTATATGATATGTTTTATACCATGGGGATAAGTAACTCGTACCTACAATATGATATGTTGGATATCTTCTATGGCAAGTAACTGATGTTTACATTTGATACATTAAGTGACAAATAGTTCACGTCTATGATATATTACGTCAAATGGTTGTCATGATAAGTAGCAACTATGTATATATGTATATGAAATGTAACATTTAAAAGATGATTAAAACTGTTTTGCTTGAATTTGAGTCATAATGGACTGATTTATATATGAAAATTGTGTATATGAGTTTAATGGACAATTTTGAATAAAATAGAACATACCATGGACTATTTTGTTTAGTTATTTGTATAAATGAGTTTAATGGACAGATTGAATAAAATAGAAAATACCATGGATTGTTTTGTTTAGTTATTTGCATACATGTGTTTAATGGACAATTTTGATAGTAATGAACTTATCTTGGACTGTTTCGCAATGTATATTTGCATGCAGATGATTTGTGAACTATTTGAATGAATTCAAGCATGTCGTGGGCTGCTATGAATGTATAATGGCATATACTAGAATAATGGATTGTTTCGATTAAGTACAAGCATGAAGAGGATTGATTTAAGCATATGTATATATGTATGTGAATTGGAATAAATATGTATTGGAGCGTTTTGGACATATATAAGTATCATTCGATTATGATTATGTTATGTAGGATAACATGTTAGACAAGGATCGCGTGATCATGTTATACTATGAGTGATAGCATATTAGAAAAGTACCATTCGATTATGATTGAGCTATGCATGATAACATGCTAGGCAAATAATATTCGAACATGTCATGCTATGTTTGATACATGATAGACAATTAAATTACATAAGTATAGACTATGATAAAAGGATCCAAGAAAGTTTATAAGTTACATAATAAACTAATATAATAACTTAGGTAGCAAGTAAAAAAAAATCATTGGATGATGAAACGTTTATCTGTGATCAAATATACTTGAATTGTGGAATTGCTTGATTGACTATGATTTGGTGATTATCCTTGAATGTCGTATTTGTATAATTTGAATATCTTATTCTAGAGTAGTTAATCTCTTGCCCAAGCTTAGATCCTCACTTGCTTAATAGATTACAAGTGAAGGGATATGTTGGTTAATCCTACTATAAGCTACTTTAAGCTACATCACTAAGTATGTTTATACTTATAAAATCATTTTACTACCTTTTAAGATAAAACTTAGTTGAGGTTACCTTTCGAGCTCCAGTCGGATCACAAGTACAAGGTGTACGTTAGTAATTCTTCTTAAGAACTCCTAGATGGTGGCCCATAGTTTATGAGTTGGCATAGTGCATCTGGTTTCCTCTTTTGGTTATACATGAGTGTATAAGTTTATATAATTGTTCCAAGTATTGTAATCGGGCCTTTAATTATTTTATGATTGCTTGCCTTATATGATTTGAATAGATGGTAGGGATATTATGGTTACTTAAATATCTATAGGAATTAGGTGGTAAAATACCTTGATGCCATGTGTGTTGCGCGTTAGTATACATACTTGCATTATCATGAGTTAAACCCTAAATATCATCAGTGTAGTTTAATGACTAGCTTAATGGTTAAGATAAACAATTGGAATTGAATCAAAATATAACTATTTAGTAATGTAAATGAAAGTCGCGTATATCAGATCATGTTTGACATATGCTTGGAATGGTTTTGATTCATGTGACAAAGGTAGTTATCGTCCTAGTGAAAAAAGGCTTTTACATCTCAACTATTGTTAGATGAAAAAGTCGTGTATGAAATGAAAATTGAATGATCGATTTATTAATTAAGCTAAGTTAGAATTGAAATTTGAGTGCTTGATGCTATGGTTAAATGATGGGGTTTGATTTGTCTTGTATAATAATGAATTTGAATACTAAGACTTGATATTAATAGATACAACTTGCAAGCTTAGAGATCACCAAACAATGGTTTGTTATCCTCTCTAATGATTTTAGATATTGACTGGCATGTCTTAAGAATGGTTAGAGGAATATAAATTTGAATTCTAGTCTGGAAGTTAATAAGGTTTATGGACAAAAACAAAAGAATCTCATGTGATAGTAGGGATGTTATAACGAGCTTCGAAATTTGAGGATCATTGATGATATAGGCTTGCTAAGAACCAGTAATTGATGTGTCTTGTGTGTATATATATATATATATACACGTGTGTACATGACTAGATGTGTAAGTTAGATCTTTGAAGCAACTAAAAGTTTTTAATCTACTCTGATTTTAGGAAGCATGTTCAGTTGCTTATGCAGAATTGATCATGAATGTTTGTTGTCTTTGCTTTGAAAAACACTTCCTGGCTTGGTTTACTACTAAGCCGGGTTAGGGAGTATTACAATATCACACTCATGCATATAAATAAATCACATAAAATATCACACTCATGAATATAGATTTATATGCTACACAAAAAACAAATGTGATACAAGTTGGTGACATAATTTTAGACACCTCATATTCACCCCCCATATTTCCAATAATTTTAAGGGTTGAAATAATAATACTCAAAATCGTGTGTCTAATTATTTTAGTATAAAGACATGTAAACATGATTTTTGCCAACTTTACTCATATATACTAGAATAAATTTTATAATAAGCATTAACACTCAAAGGTCAATATAGACATAAAATCATATTGTTTACAAAGAATCTATATTCAAAATATCATGTCATGATTTAAACAAAAAGTGTGACTTGCGTAAATTCAAAATATTTTATTTAGCCATTAAGACTTTGTCACAATTGAAGGGTATTATTATTGCTCCAAAGTTCCTAATAATTGGTAATCTTTACCAAAATAGTTTCAAATATCAAGAGTACATTATGAGAAATTTTCAATAGCTTTTTTTCTCTTTTCCATATTCCCTGTCTCTTTTAAATTAGAATAGTGAGCATAGTTCTAAATAATGCACTAGGTATATTTTCAAGAAAGAGAGGTGGTGCACACAGCACTCTGAAATACCAAGTCTTTCCTAGAATCAATCCTAGACGTACATTTTCATAATATCACACTACTTTTCATTGATTGCATAATATAGTTCTCCCACGTTATAATATGTTTTGAGAATATAATAAAACATTATTAAAAATATAAATTGTGCTTAATAAATTTTTTAGTATTTAAATTTTATGGTTTGGTCAAACTCATATTATTCTCCACTTTTAAAGACTATTTTTTAAGGCTTGCTTATTTTAAAGAGCATACAATTCGTGTAATAGCCAAATAATGAATCAACAACCAACAAATTGTAGCGACATTTTTTGAAAAACTCTGAAAAAATATAAGTTCGGCGCTACGGGTTATCCCAAAATCATTTCTTTGTAATCTTAGCTTAAATAGGGATTTATTTTGAAAATCTATTTTCTTTTGGAAATCGATAAAAATTTAGGAGTCGCCACCGGCCACTTGGATAAGGTAGGCTGGACACCCTAAAACCAGAGATTCATTTTGAAAGGGCTCGGGAGTTGGTTACATGTGGTGAAGGATCAGCACCCCCACCACGCCCGAAAATCGGTACCAAAATATTTGTTGCTTTTAATCCAAGGAAATTGTCGGAATTTGAAAAGAATTTAATTTGGTGACCTTAATTGAAAACTAACCTTAATTGAATGGGCTTTATCAAATGGGTGGGTTCAAATTAATTGAACATTTAATTAATAAGGTTGACGATACATCAGACCATAGATTAAACCGACATCGAATAAGCTCGACTGCCGTGTTAATTCATGGTTCGAATCTCGCACGTCACCTTTATGCATGGTGCAAGCAGTTAAGATATGATGTAATGACTTTGTTAAGTTTTAATTCTATCTTGAGTCGGTAAGGATTAATTCAAATATTTGGTCAACGTCCTTTAAGCTCGGACTGTTATGACACAAATATCGGAACTAATGAATACCTCCCTTTTTATGATTTACGTCAGTTAATGCAAAATTAATGGGCCATATGAATGAGGATTAATAGATGGCAAACAAAGGCACAAAATAAACACACAAAAGGCCCAACCCAAGACCTAACCTATAAAGGTCCAAACTATGAAAAGCCCAAATGATGGTCTAATTATTAATTAGATGATTCTAATATTTAATCCTAGGTTGATTACCCTAAAAGACTAAAACTCTAACAAGTTATGATAATTAATTTAATGTTAATCTAAACTTTGAAGTTTATTTTATCCTAAATTCATTAAGAAATGTTCAATTAATTTAATGAACTTAACATTCGCTCAAATGATCCAAGGGCGAATTCACTAAACTAATTCAAACTCTAATCTAATTAAGGCTCTAAAGAAACTAAGTCTAGAATTAACTTAATTAATTTAAGAATCGTACCCCTATGAGATGAGCACGCGATCTAAATTAATTAAACTAATTCACTTAACCTAATCTAAAGCCAAAAAACTATTAGCTAGGCCCAAAACCTAAAACCATGCCTACACTAAAACTATGCCGAACCTAAACTATTTTGAACAAGGACTAAACCAAAAACCCAAACCCACATATCACAAATATATTGCATATTTAATATATATCACATTCTTTTTATAAAAAAACATATATTACATAATATATTATAAGCATAAAATGACATATAACTTTACTTTATTTTTTTTTTGAAACCGTATTTTATATGTATACGTTTATAAAACTATATATATTTATTATTTTACAAATCTAAATATATTATGTATTATAAGGAAAACATATGTTACATAAAAGTTATATACTATATTATATGGAAAACAAAATATATACCTTACGAAATACGTGTTGTATACCTAAGGAAGACTAGATATATATGTATATTATAAATTTCCAAAAAATACATACTTGAAAACTACAACCTTGTAAAACTATATATTTTTACAAAACTATAAACTTCTTACAAAATATTATATTATATATATTTTAGGCAAACCATATTATACTATCTTAAATAGAGAACTATACCCTATATATATTATAAATCTTACATCATAATCATCACATGAAAACTAAATATTAAAACAATCGTTTAATATAAACACTTCAGCCATAAATTAGAGAGCAATAGATTTAAACATAAACAAACAAACAGCAATATATGTGCAAAAAGAACTAGGAGTAAAATGCATGAAAAAAGAGATTAAACACTAGAAACTGGACCAAAGTGAAAAGAAATAAAACAAATGGGTAAAATTTAAAAGGAAAACGGGGATGAAATTGTAAGTTGGTGAAAAGTTCGAGGGACTCGGGGTGTAAATTCAAAGACGCGGGAGGGACTGATATTGTTATTTGGACTTGCGGAAGTCCTTGAGATGCAAACATAAAGGAGGTCCTTATATGGATATTAAACCAAAATTAAAACCCGAAAGCTTTATAAAAACCCCTATTTTCTGATTATTACCTCTTTTGGCAAAAAATAGAGCCCTTAAGCTCTGTTAATCACCCTCCCATGTTCATCTGGGTTCATCACGAACCCAGATTTCGACGACTGCTCCATCGTGTCGGCCCCCATACGATGGGGGCCGACGGGGCCAAAAACCCTAAAAAAACCTTATTTTCTTTTTAAAACCAAACTCGAGCTTGAATCATCCAAAAACATCGTAAAATGACCCCCTTTTGAAGACACCGAAATCCAAATTCAACCCCATCTGGCTCACCACAGTCAGACTCGAAGAGACCGAAGGGATTGTTGCCGAAGAGAAGAGGTGAACCGGTGCAGCGAGTGCGCAAGTACAAAGGTAAAAACCCTAACCCCGTTTCCTTTTTTTGAGATGATGATGAAACTGGAAAATGAAAAAGAAATAGAGGGATTATACCTCAAAGTTTGAGGGTGTTTTCTCTGTGTTCTGATAAGTGTTCAAAAGTACTAATTTTCTTACCCTTTTTACTCATATTATTGTTAGACTTAGGCTCATATTAGTTGCATAATTAGCTATTCATGCATTAATCCATGTTTCCTTCCATCGTTGAGCTTGATTACATAACTTGGTAGTTTTTGTGGAAAAGATGCTGCTTTGGTGTGCTTTGTGTGTGTATGTGCAGGATCACTTGCCAAAGCAATGCCGAGCTAGTTGCCAGGGCAATGCATGAAGGATATGCCGAGCTAGTTGCCAGGGCAATGCATGAAGGAGACGCCGAGCCAGTTGCCATGGCAATTGTCGACAAAGAGAAAATGCAATAGGGATGTCGAAATTAATGACTATACAAGCCCAAGATGACGTGGAGCAAAGCCCAAACCCAAAGGAATTTGATTTCCATGCAGAGATTAAAGAAGAATTAAATTCCAAGAAGATAGGAGAAGTTCTAGTAGGAATACAATTATAATAAAGAATTATATTCTTTAAAGATAATTTAATTCCAACTCAAACTCCTCCTCAAAGAAGGACTTTGGCCTAGCCCTATAAATAGCAAGGAGATTTCGACAAGATGCATAGAGAGAGCATTAGGGAAATTTCGACAAGTCCAAGGGAGAAAGCAAGGGATTTTCGACAAGCTTCATCTTTTCTTCCTTGTTCGATTGGGTTCATGCTAGGGATTGTTTATCTTGTGTTTCTTTGGAACCTAGCCATGAACTAAATTTACTTGTCTATGGTTATTGTGTTTTGTGGTTGTGAGAAACTATTGGTTTTTGTTTAGGTAATAAGAGTTTGCACTTTTCTATTTCAAGGTTTATTCATTCTTGGTTCTTATTCTTGTTTGCGAGTGAATTGGGAGAGGATCTCGTGATTTCATCTATTTATCTAATATCGAGAGAGTTAGATTCAAGAAACAAATGAATATGATCTTTATTCAATCCAATGATGGTGAAGATTAATCCGGCTTAGGAATAAGTTAAGGATTTCAACGGCTAAGAGGAGCGCAAGATTGGTTGTTGTTCACCCTTGATTCACGCAGGGATGTATTATCAAGGCATGCACAAGTAGCTAGAGTTTCGACTTAGGGATAAGAAGAAACCATTGAAGAACGCTCTGCCGAACCTTGAAGGTTGCTGCCCAGAAGCCCAAGTAGTTGCCCAACTAGTTGCCCAGGCAACCATAGATTAGTTGCCAAGGCAACCCCGTTGTGCAAGTTGCCACGGCAACTGAGTTGCCCGTGCACTCTTTTACCAAGACAATCTAATCGGCTATCACACCTCAACTCACGATAACATGGCATATCTCTCTCTCATTTGAATTCATCTTTTCTTTTACTTTATTTGCTTTCTAGATTAGTTAAACTTTTATAATCCTTTATTTGTGTTTTTACTTTTACAGTGCAGGAGACTAGATTCTTGAAGTAGCACCAATCCCTGTGGAGACGATATCTTTTATACTATAACTTGCGACGTGTATACTTGCACATTTGCGTAGCACTTATTACGCGCAACATGTTCTATTCCTTGTGAAAATCCAGAATTGCTTACAAATTGATTTTTTGGGTTAAGGCTTTATACCCAAATATTACATGTAAATAAGAAAAGGAAAAATAGAAACTTTATATTCGTATTGGCTGCTTATTTTTCTAATATATTGATTTGCTTTCTGTTTTTTGATTTTGTTTCTCTGATCGGTTGATATTGCTTCTTGCCCGTGAACCGTGATGTTCGGCTATGGAGGAGGGCCATCAAATGGCAAACGGCGTTGTCCTTCTTATCTCCTGGAACGTCGTGGCGGCGGTCTGATCTGCCAGCGTAGAGATGGGATAGGACAATCAATCGCCGCGCGTGAGAAGTGAAGCGGCGGACGCGCGAGTGGGAAGTTAATGAGCCGTGCGTAACTCCACGCGCGCGTCGGATATTTGAGTGGTCGCGCGTGTGGTGCGTGGAGTTTCTGGAACGTTCCGCGTGGATCTCAGCCGTCCGATCATACTCCTAGATCTGACAGCCCAGGATTAACTGCGCAAAGGGAAAAGGGATAATTAGGGTTTCGGTTATTATTAGGGCTTTGTGTATTTAGGGCCTATTGGGCAGGAAAGTAGGATATATATATTATGTACTTTTGGTTTTGGTTGTAATTGGACTGATATATATAAGAACTTGGACTTTTATTTATTTATTGGGCTTATTTACTTTAATTGATCTTTTTAAGTTTTTAGTTTGGTAATAATAACATATAATAACAATAAGTAAGATTAATAGTGTTTAGTTTTTTTTAAAATTGGTAATAACAATGACAGCAATAATAATGCTATGATAATAGCATGACAATAATGTAACTATTGTAATAATATCACAATAATAATTAATTAATGTGGTAATAGTGTTTAGGTTTTTTTCTTTTCTTTTCCCTTTTTTTCATTTTCTTTTCTTTCAAATGGATGATAACAAGAGGTAGCATTTATATAGTTATGATAATAATACTAATAATCCCTTTTAATGATAAACATAGTAATAGATTAACAAGGCCCTTTATTGTAAAAATAAAATAAAAACGGGTTGACCCCGGATAAAATTAGTGATTACACAAATTAGATTAAGAATTCATATTTAAAGCTCATGTAAACTTGTTTACCTTTGATTGGTACCCAGAAATAGATACATATATTTGAGTCCAATTCATTCATCTTTATCCTTAATTGGATAGACCTCGAAGAAATTGTTCACATGTGATCTTTTAATCATCCCGATGTCTTTATAATTTGCACTTTTATCACATGTAAAATTGTATAGCAATTTCCAAGGTTGACCAAATTCTTATATTCCAATTTGAAATTAAGTGGCACTCGAGAATCGCGGTCATTTCAGAGTTCGTATGAACGTTGCTTTTATAGCCACCGCTTGAATTTATTCTAAACTGAAATTATTGTTGTTGTTTTTTGAAACGGTGTCCCTAAAATCATGGTCCCAAACACGTTTGCATCACCCTCCATATAAATATTCCAATATCATTTTCTGCATAACAATAATCAATTATAATGATGAGTGGTGAGAACTTATGCTATTATTGTTACCAATAATGAGAGAGTAGTTGTTGGAAAATAAAAGTAATAAACTTATCTTGTCACCAGCTTTTGCAGTTTTTGTGATAATTGAGATGATGTAGTTGTCTTTCAAGATCATGTCTATATCTCTCGGCTTCTTCGTTCACAGTTACATCATGATTAGACTTGGTAGCAGAAAAACTTACCAATTCGTTCCTCTATTTGTCGTTTCTCTTCTCCGTTGTTGATGTTATCATTTCTTAAATGATATCTGTCGCACTCGCATCCTTCAAGAATTAATTAGAAAAGTAGCATCATCAAGTTCAGCTATCCCCACAACAACCATGGCAAAGTGTAGCAATTAAGCCATTGATTGTTATAGGCTTTATCCTCTAGCTCCTTCTCGTCACAGAATGTAGTCCCTAGACTCCACTAGGGTCTGATGGCATCTTCCGTGTTCTCAATCTGTATACTCGAATTTTAACACGTGAAAAATTAATTAGAGTAACATTGAAATGTTCAATTTTCATGTTTCAGCAGCACGAAATAAATGCTTTTAAATTGTAGGTAAATTTATTTCTGTAAAACAACATGATTAGTACTGACTTGACAATATATAAGTTAAAAAACAAAAAGAATGAAATTATTATTGTGTCGTGTAGTCACTGTCTTAGAAGCATTTACGTCCGGATGCGTGTAATCCTGAAATTGAACACTGCCCCCCAAGGTTAAAACAATCCTCTTAATTTCGTACACCCGAAAGAAAAAAGTAGAACTAAAATGAAAGTTGCCCGTGGGAGATGTAAAGAAAAAATGAGAAAATATAATTGTTTTTTATTGTGTAAAATGAGGAGCATTAAGGCTCCTTTTATAGTGAACAGGGATAAAATAATAAAAATTTCAAAAATTATTCCCAACCACACAAAATACTTGGTCCATATTGATTAGTTTTGAATTCAAAATTCAAAAATAGAATATATTTAATATCTAGAAAAAATCTTAATTAAATAAAAAATTTAATGTAAGCTTAAAAAACCTATGTGGATGGTGTACAAAAAGATATGCATGCAGGCGCAACGGTATAAGGTGGGCCTAGCCTAAACCTTACTACTCAATGTGAGTAAAGTTGAGAGTTTGTATATAAACTCTTTGGCAAGCTAGTATCCCACCAATGTGCTTCTTTGCATTATAAAATAATACCAACAATTTTTGTCTCCATTCGAGTCGATTCCAAGAACTTGGTCTTGGGCAGTGTCCTTTCATTAAAGATTGGAATCATTGGTTTTCATTGGTCGAGCCATGTCATGTTTCTAGTATTTCCAACAACAAAAAAGCAATCATTGATATCAGTAAAACATTAACAATGCTCAAGAAATAAAAGAGGGGTTTGCATGTTTTTCTCTTTTTCCATCACCTAAAAAGGCAAAAACTTGTCCTTTTGTTGAGTTTTTCTCTTCTGGAAATAATAGTGGACGAATCAAAACGAAGTCCTATTTTCCAAGAAAAATGAGAAGCGTTGGAGATGAATTAATTAGCCTAGTGGCTAAAGATACTTATATTGCCATATCTTGTATAGGATTAAATTCTGATATAAAAATATAATATATTTTTATTTAATCAAAAAAATAAGAAGCGTTGTAACGTCGATTTAATTGTACACCCAGACTGCCACGCATTACATAAAAATAAGTAAAAGAATATTTTTTGTTAAGGGTTCAGGATGAAGCTGGTCTCTATCAAATTTTTTGACATAATGATGTTTTATGTTTATTTTAATTTAAATATTAGTTGAATAAAATTTTATTTTTTAATCTTAAATTTAAATTCTGTGTTGATCCTTAACTCTTCCTAGTTAAACCTAGTTCCGTCTCTGAAAGGATGACTAAAAGAACTCGTCAAAGAGGACAATGACAAAGTTGGATGTCGTCAACCTTATTTCCTAGAAGAGAAGGTGGTTGTTTATAAAGGAAGAGAAAGTGTGAGGATCAAATTATAAACAAATCCAAAAATAACTAAACTTTAGAAAATAAGAACCAAATTAATTAAATGTATAAATTTATGGAGTGAAATTATTATATATCAAGTCATGTCACCATTTTTATTAAAACTTAACAAAAACTCAATGGTCAATAATCAAAATAAAGAGGAAAAAAATAACGTTAATGACTAAATTTGTAAAAAAAAATAGTTCGATGAGCAAAGTAGAAAACATTAATAATTGGACGCCAATAGTGTAGTTTACCCTTAAATTTTATCATTGAGCGTATTAAGTGCTTCGCATTTGGTGCAAGTGTACATCGCAAGTTATATTATAGTATAGATATCGTCTCTACAGGGATTGGTGCTACTTCGGGAATCTAACTTCTCACACTGAAAGTGAAAACACAAATTGGTGATAGGAGTTGATTTTAACGAGTAAAATAAAAGAGCAATAAAATAAAAGAAAGATGTAATCGAATAAGAGAGAGTAGGTCGGGTTATCGTGAGTCGTAGTATGATAATTGAATGGACCGTCGTGGTAATTGAGTACTAGAGTAGCTCAGTCGCTCATCAATTGAATCCAGTCAAATTGTCTGGGCAATTAGGAATGGAGTGATTGCCTGGGCAATTGGGCGATAGCCTTCAAAGTTCGGCAAAGCGTTCTTCAGTGGTTTCTCGTTATCCCTAACTCAAAACACTGTTAATTGTGCATGCCTTGATAATACATCCCTGTGTGAACCAAGGGTGGACAACGACCTATCTTGCACTCCTTTTAGCCGTTGCAATTCGCAACTTATCCCTAAGTCGAATTAGTCTTCACCATCGATTGATTGAATAAAGACCATGTTCATTCGTTTCTTGAATCTAACTTCCCGATATTAGATAAATAGATGACTTCACGAGATCTTCTCTCAATTTACTCGCAAAATTAAGAACCAAGAATGAACAAACTTTGAATTAAAATTGCAAACTCAAATACCTAAACAAATCCAATCGTTCTCACAACCACAAAAACAAAATAACACAAATCAATTTACATCAATTCATGGCTGGGTTCAAAAGATATACAAAGGAAAAATTCTCAGCCATGGATCGAATGGAAACAATAAAGAAGAAGAAGATATCGAACAGCCCCTAGCTTTCTCTCTCAAGTCGAACTCATATCCTTTGAAGTAGGCGGCTAGGTCTTCTATTTATAGGAGTTAGCTAGGTCAAAGTCTTTCTTGGGGAGGGAGTTAAGTTTGAATTAAATAGAATAAAAGAAATAAATTTCTTTTATTCTATTTTTATTCCTCCTAAAACTCTTGGAATTCAATCTCCTTTTGATCTCCAATTCTTCTAGGATTTATCCTCGTAATTAACTCGAATTAATTGGATTTATCCAACAAAACCAGCAGCTCCCTTATTCTTGTCCTCAATTGCCTCGGCAATTTCCTACTTGCTTGGGCAATTAGATCCTGCACACACAAAATCACATACCAACAGTACCTTTTTTCCACAAAAATCAACCAAATTATGAAATCAAGCATGGCGGTGAAGGAAATCATTAAAACATGCATGAATGCCTAATAATGCAACTAAAATGAACATAAGTCTAACAATAATATGAGTAAAGAGGGTCATAAAAATAGTACTTTTAAACACTCATCACAAAATTGTGGATTTAGTTTCTTATACTCTAATTTAGTCAATTTTAATCCCTATACTTTTTAAATTGTAAATCTTAAATCTTAACTCAATCAATGAATAATAATCAAACTAAATTACACAGTTAATTTGAATTAAATTCATAACATACGCATAATAGTAATGATAATATTTCACTTAACATATTTAACGATTATAGTATCTCATCATAAGTAAAATTTCAAAATTTTAAATATAAAAATTAAAATGATCAAATTAGAATACAAATACCAAATTTATGACTTAAATATAATACAAAAACCAATAAAATTTTAACCAGGCTTAACAATGCAACGCCAACCCCACCCATAGCACCGGCCCATGATTAATACATCCACTTAACGTAATCAAAGTGCACCTTTTATGTTCAATTTTTTGTTAAAAAAACACATAGATCAAATTATGTTTTAATCTTAATCGAAAAATGATTTTAATCTCGTAAGAAATTTTAAAATTCAAAATTTTATAAATAAATCAGTCAAATCATTATACAGTGCAAAAAAATTATTACAATCAAATTTTGATTATTTCGAGCAACCTCTTTCCCAATATTTTTATTAAATAATATCAATAAATATAAATTTATGATGATTATAATATTGATAAACTAAACCAACAAACTAAAATAAATCTCTGTGTTTCTTTAATTTAATTGTTTTATACCCAGATAATTCTTAGTTGATCTTAAGAAATTAACAGTACAGAAAAATATAAAATTACAACATAGCACACTATTATTTTTAGGTAAAAGGTTAAAAGTAGCCCCAATGTTTAATATTTTTGTCACTTTAGCCCCTATTCTTTTTTTAGTGCAAACAACCATCTAACGTTTCATTTTTGTTCAAATTTCACCCTTGTTGGATGGAAACCGTTAGTCAACTAACGGTCAACACCTGATGCTGACGTGGCATGTCTACATGGCATGGGGAGATAGGGGTGGCAGTCGGGTGGGGAAAAACCGAAAACCGTAGGGATCCGAACCGACGAGGATAGAGAATAACCGAAATCTTCACCCATAGAGATGGGAAAAGTTTTATCCTCGAAGCTCAAATGGGATGGGGACGGAGATTACTATATCTGAATCGTGGGGATCCCAAAAAATATCCGTAGGGATCCCCGGTATTTTACAAAATTTTTAAAATATATTTATAATCATTTACCTGTATACCTTAATATATATTTTAATAAAAAAATTATATATGATAAGAAAATTTAGAAAGAAAAAAAACCCTAACTTTATATTCTAATACCGCAATATTGATCTCACTTACAGAGGCGCAAGAGCAACAGACTCCACAAATTGAAGATTAGGATCACCTGCAAGCTTCCTGACAAGGTACAAGAAAAGCAAAAATTATAGTTGCTTTTAGCCTAGATTTCATATTCTTATTCATGTGGAAGGTAACCTTTATGTATAGGCATACGTTGAATTTGATTGGCCTATAATTCACCATTTAGAATTTATACAACAATTCATCATCGAATATTTGCAATATGTTAATCCTAATTATAAGAGTTTGTTGATAGTGTTGTTCTTATAATCATTAATTCTTTTTTTTAACTTTTTAATACCTCAAATTGCTCTCCAATTTGTTTACGATGTAAGCATTTTAAATTATAGGTTCAATTAGAATAATTTTAACTTTTAATTATTGGTGTAAGTGAATTATAGATAAACAAGATAATATTGATTCAACAACAAATACTGCTAGTACTATTATCGGAAGTACTAGTAGCTTTCAAAGATCTACTACTGAAGAAAAAATGATGGGTCAGCACCAATTGGACAAGAGATATCAACACCAAATAATTCTAATCCAATTGAACCTTCCATAGAAGAAGCAAGCTCAGGAATTAAACGAGGTCGGAAATCAGATGTGTGGAATCACTTTAAAAGCAGAAAATTGGTGAGAAGTGAAAGGCAATATGTCTTTATTGTCAAAAGAAACTTGGTGGAGAGTCAAGAGATGGAACCACTCATCTGCGTAACCATTACAAAATATGTCCATTAAGAAAAACTAAGGGCATAAAACAAAGTTTCTTGGGAGCGAAAATAGAAGATAAAGAGATGACACTTACAAATTGGGAGTATGATTCAGAACTTTTAAGAAAAGAGATTGCTTGTATGATTGCCTTCCATGAATATCCATTGACCATGGTAGAGCATTATTGATTTCGTAGAGTTATGAAAATAGCTTGTCCGAAGTTCAAGGAATATATTCGGAATACAGCTAAAAGTGATATCTTCAAGGTTTATGAGAATGAAAAGAAAAAGATGACCAGTACACTTCAAAACAATGATAGCAAAATTGCTATCACCACTGATATGTGGACGTCAACGCACCAAAAGAAGGGATTTATGGCGATAACAGCACATTTCATTGACGATTCATGAATTTTACAAAGCCGAATTATCTGGTAACTTTGTAACACCTAACCTTTTATTGCTGCTTAAATTGGGTAGTTAAATTATCAACTGTATGATTATTTAATAACTACATTTATTACTTCAATTTTATTTTATTTATTTTATTTTATTTGATTAGGTTCATGTATGTGCCTTGTCCGCATACAGTTAAAATGATTTGTGATGTTCTTTCTGAAAGCTTGATGGACTGGATTATTGATAATAAAATATCTACATTGGCTTTGGATAATTGCTCAACAAATGATAAAATGATAAAGCTTATTTGTGGTAAGTTGACACCTATCAGTCTCTAGTTGGACGAAAAATTGTTGCATGTACGTTGTTCTGCACATATTTTAAATTTTATAGCTAAGGATGGTTTACAAATTATTAAAAGCTTTATTGACAATGTTCGTGATAGTGTTACTTTTTGGATTGCTACCCCTAAGAGAATTGAAAAGTTTCAAGAAATTGCTTGTCAGTTGAACATTCCTGTGACCACAAAGATAGCATTGGATTGTAGTACTAGGTGGAATTCAACTTACCATATGCCCAATGTTGTTCTTTCATATAAAGAAGTTTTCAAGCGTTTAAAGAAAATAGATAATCTTTTTTATCATGTCCATCTGATGAAGAATGGGAAACTGCTCAAATTATTTGTGATAAATTGAAAATATGTTATGATGCTACTAAGTTCTTCTCTGAGACTGATTATCCTACTATTAATCTTTTTCTTCCCAAGATTTATGATATCAGGGTGAGTTTGAGGCAATGGGCTGCTTCTAATTTTTCTTGTGTTAGAGATATGACAGCAAGAATGGTTCAAAAATTTGACAAACATTGAACCGAGGTTAATCTTATCTTGAGAATAGCAACAATATTTGACCCTAGGTACAAGTTCAAGGTGTTATAATATTATCTTCCACTTCTCCATAGTGAAATAGTGGCAAAGGTTGAGATGACAAGAATTAAAACAGCTTGTTATCAATTAGTTATTGAATATTCAAAGTTGAGCACTAGTGAAGATTTTGAGAATGTCACTCAATCATCACCTACACCTCTTCAGGGAGATGGTGAAATAACAAGCTTTGATGATTTTGTTGTTGCCTCTGAACTTTCTTTTAAAAATATTGGGGTTGAATTTGATCATTATTTGGAGGAGCGTTTGTTGCCAAGAAAAAGTGAATTTGATTTGCTTGCATGGTAGAAAAATTGTCTTAAATATTCTATATTGCGATTAATAGCTAGGGATAATTTTGCGATTCCTACTTCAACTGTAGCTTCAGAATCAGCTTTTAGTACCGGCGATAGAGTTATAAGTGATTCTCGTAATAGTCTTAACAATGTCACAATAGAAGCATTGATGTGCACACAAAGTTGGCTAGGAATTGAATTGAAATGTATTGAATATACAAAAAGTTATTTTTTAATTTGATATAATTAATATAATTGATTTGTTGAGATTGAAAATGGTTAAGGTTGTACATATACATTGGGTGTTAGATGAATATTGACATTTGAAACTTTCATATTATAGATAGAGACCAATCTGAGATAATCTGATATATCTTACAAGTTCTAGGTGTTGCATTGATTTCAAAAATGTTTGTTTATTTTTTGGGATGGGGATTAACTGAAACCCGTAGGGACCTGTAAGGAATGGGTATGTAGACAAAAAAATCCCCGAAACATATAATGGGGATTTTCCAAAACCGTACCCGCAAGTGCTGGGGACATAATGGGTAATGCAAAACTATCCCCGCCCCACCCCACTACCACCCCTATGGGGAGATGACGTGGCGTTGCCACACGTGGCACTTTGCTGACGTGACATTACCCGATTGAGTAAAAATATATATTAAAAAATATTTTTTTAAAAAAATAGCCCCAATCTTTTCAGTTTCACAAAAATAGCCCCCAAATTTTGAAGCTCCTAACTCTCCAAACCCAAATCCCGATTTAAGCTGATTCTGTTGTCAATTTCCCTATTGTCGGCCGCCCACCACATCAGTCATCGGACCATCACAATCATTTATCTCATGATCCCATCATCAGAAATTGACCGACGTCGTGCGAAAAGTAGGGCGAAAGCAAAATCGTCGAATAGTTCATTTGAACGATTTGCGATGAACGGTGGTGAAACAGACGACGAACAGTGTGTGAGTCGTTCGACGAGAAAAGGGCGCTTCATTTTATCGTCGGCAACGCGGCCAACGCCGACGAGAGTGGCTGAATTTGGAGTTTAGGAATTTGGGGACTATTTTAAAAATATTTAAAAATTTCAAGATATTTTATTTTTAAATATATATAATAATAATTAGTTTTTAAAAAATATTTTTTAAACATTTTTAACCAATCGGATGATGCCACATCAGCAAAGTTCCACGTGACATCATCCGATTGGTTAAAAATATTTAAAAAAATATTTTTTTTAAAAAATATTATTTAATTATTTATTTTTTTAAATGTCACGTCAATAAAGTGTCATGTGACATCGTCACATCATCTCCCCATGCCATGAGCATTGACCGTTAGTTGACTAATAGTTTCTATCAACAAGGGTGAAATTTGAACGAAAATAAAACATTAAGTGATTGTTTGTACAAAAAAAATAACAATTAAAATCGGGTTAAATAAAGGTTTTTAAGACTTAGATGATCAAACATCGTATTAAAAATATTACACTAAATTATAAAAATAATATATATATATATATATATATGAATCAAATGTGGGCTAAATATATATTTTAGGATTAAAATAAATAAAAATATTAAAAATATTCGACTAAATGAAAAAACTAAAAAATTACAGTCGATTTAAGGTTAAATAAAAATTTTACTGATCTAAACAATAATTAAAAATCTGATGAATTTAATGTCAATCCACTCGTTTTTATTAAAGTAATTTTGTGTTTGATCCATAAATTTATTCAAACATTTAACAGAAAGGTCATTTAAAATTACGATTTTCAGTTTAGGGCAAAATTTCTCAACAAAAAAAAAACTCTTTAATGGCAATTTAAGATTAAAAAAAGTATACTTTAATAGCCTTTAAATTTTAATAATTTTCAGTTTTTAAACCGTCAAAATAAAAAGACTTAGTACCTAAAGTATACTAATTTTTCATTTTGGTATTTAAAATATTTTTGTGAAAATAATTACTTAAAGTATACTTTTTGGTTGAATTAAATACTTAAAATATAATATTTAGTCAAAATAAATATTTAAAATATTTTTTTGTCAAAATAGATATTTTAAAATATTTTTAGGTCAAAATAAGTATTTAAAATATACATATTTTTTATAAGTTCTTAAAAATTGTCATGTAATATTAATTAAAAAAATTATTACCCTATATACTGACGGTAAAAACTTTTTATTTTCACAAATACCTCAGTTGTAGGATTTAGAGTTTTAATTTAGAGTCTAAAAATTTTAGTGTATGAGTTTAAAATTTAGAGTCTATAGTTAAAATTTAAAATTTATAATTAAAATTTAGAGTTTGGGTTTAAATTTTAAGGCAATATGAATAAAATTTTAAGTTTTAACTTATAAACCTTAAAATTTAACTTTAAACACATAATTTTATCAACAATCCTTAAATTCTAAACTAAATTTTAACCTCTAAACCCTAAATATAATCTATAACCCAAAAACTAAAGAGTTGTTTAAAAAATATATTTTAAGTACATACACTGATAAAAAAATACTTTAAATATTTATTTTAATTAAAAAATTAAATATTTAATTTAACCAAAAAAATATACTTTAAATATTTTTTTCACAAAAACTATTTAAGTATAAAAATAAAAAGTTAGTATCCTATTTAAGTATGCCAAATATAAAAGCTAAATAAGAATAAAAAAACTTCTGAATCAAATCCTAACAATAAAAGGATTAAATTAATTAGACCTCGCAAACATAATCAATTAATTGGTAAAAGAGTGAATCGGGTTCAAATCAGGAAAAAAGACGCCTAACACGGACACAACACGTTCTTGCACCAGTCAAGAAGGCTCAAGTTTGTGCAGAAAAGGTCAAGGAAATTGAATCCCATCCCACTTTAACAACATAGAAATTAATAAACTTAATTAAGTAATATCGTGCTTTGTTAATACCTGAGCACCTTTCCTTTCAAATTTCTAAACCAAACTGTATGTTATAACATCTTTAATAAATAAATAAAAATCTAGCACAAACCCTCAAGAAAGGGCAAAAACAATTTACAGATCGGCTAACCATTGTATTTCGCTTCGTTTAATTTTTTTGGGACTTGTGTTTAAAACTTACTCCGCCGACAGAGTTTCCTGCCGCCATAACTGGCCGGAAATATTGGAGTAGTCGTAATAAACATCGGAATACTCGAACAATCCGTCATAAGCAACATGGTTTACATTGTAATTATCAACGAATCCAAACTCAAAGGAATCGTAGCTAGGGTTCGGCTCCTCAAACCCCCACAAATCACCGATTCCAGACGACTGTGAGTCGAGTCGCCCCAGATCAATCACTTCCGACCTTTCTTCGCCTCCAGTTGTAGAAGCCGCGGGGGGAGGAAGACCGAGCTCGTCGTCGGAAGCACCGAGAAGGTAACCGAGATCCGGCTGTGACTCACCGGAATCGGAAGTAAGATCAACAACCGGCACCGATTCCGTCGAAGTAGACGGCGCGGCGGATATCTCCTCTTCGAAACTCTTAATCACCGATGCTAGGTCTTGATTAACAGGCAAAGAATCCGACTCATCAAGAAAATCGAACAAATCATCTCCGAGTCTCTTCGCCTCAGGCGTGTCCAGGTCCGACTCGTTCGAGTCATCTCTAACTCGCTTCTTACTGTTTAACTCATCCATGAAAACGAGCAAACAAGAAAGAAAAAAATCACCAAACGGCTAAGGCACTGGGTTAAGGGTCCTTCACTTTGTAGCGTAAAGGGTTTTGAGAATAAACATACGCGAAAGTGCAAGTTTGTGGTGGAGAGAGGGGGGGTGGGGGAGACACGAGTTTATATAATGAGACCCGATAAAGAGAGAAAGGCAGGTAGAGCGTGAGTGCCGATGGAGACGGAGGCGCGTGGGGAAGCAAGATCGTAGGTCATCCTGCTTTTTTTTAATGTATTAGGGGGGGTTTACTAATTAAAAAAGGTGGGGGCGTCCCGAGACAAGTTTCCAAATTGGATTTTATTAAAATAATTTCAAGTCCGTGCTTCAAGTCCGGTCAGAGTGGGACCCACAATCCTAGTCAATCACGGCCATTTGGGTTTTTTTTAGCTTTCTAAGTTCGGTTGGCGTGGCTCGGCCGTGGATTTTGTGGTTTGGCGGGAAAGTGGAGAAGAGTGTGGATGAGGGCATTTTAGTCACCTTAATTGAATGCTTTAAATTTTGGTTTTCCTTTTGGAAAAAATCTAAGATATTTTCCCGTAGAACTAGTTAATATTTCATCAAATCTCTAATTGGGTGGTTCAAATTGTTCCTTTGTTTACTTGGTTTCTTGATAAAGCATATTAGATTCAGAAAGAAAATAAAAATTTAAATTTTAAAAATTATATTTTTAAAAAAAGTAGTTAAATATTTTAAATATTAATTGTGAGATGGACATATGTATTATTAAAAATTTATTCTTTTATTTTATCATATATATTATTTATGAGGAGGGTTGAGAATATGGATGGATATTTGATCGCTACTCGTTGGATTTTGATTCAACCCGATCATATAGGGTTGTGCTCTTAAAAAATTGAGTTTGGGTTCAAATTAGATTTTTTTAAAAGATGAGGTCGGGTATGAATTTATAGTAAAAAATATTCGATCCGAAATAATAATTTAATTTTATTCTTAATATTTGAATATAATTATTATAACCCCTGATTTATATTTTTTTCAACTATCTTATTATTTTGTCCAATAAAAATAAAATAATTATTATAATCTCTCCTCACTATATATATTTTCAATTAACTTCTTGTTTTACGTAATAAAAAAATTATTTATATCAGGGTTTGAGTTTGAGTTAGATGGAGCATCACAAATTATTATAACTCGACCCATGATCATCTTAGTCGAGACGATACTTGTAGAAATCTAGAAAATAACTAAATGCAATGCCAACCAAGATTTTTATTAGGTAGGGAATAGAATGAATGTAGAAATATTTAGAGAGGTTAATGAGCAATTTTTCTATTTTACTAGTTTTATTATTACATGCTTTTTAAAGGTAATACAAGACAAATTTTCTATTTTAGACCCACCACTGTATCTCTATTTCTTTACTAAAATGATATATTAGTTATATTGAATAAATAAGGAGCATATATAACAAAATTGTAATTTTAAAAAAGTCTAAAAATTATATTAAAAAAGTCTAAAAACATTAAAGTAGACTGGTTTCGTTAATCCATTATTTTTATTAAAATTATGAAAGTGTGCAGGCTAGACGATCAATGACGAGAAAATAAACATAAAAAGGTTTTTTTAAGAAAACAATCAAACAACTAAAAATATAATATTTGAACAAACTACCAACACTACTATAAAAGTGAATATAACAATGACGATATATTGACAATTGACTTTATCACAATTCAAGTACGATATTATTTCGATGATTGCAAGCACCGGTCAATATGAGAAAAAATTGAGAGTCCAAATCACAAGTAGATCATCAAGATAGCCAAATAAATAGTAACCGAAAATTTGACATCAAATTCAATCCTACAAAAATATATTACTAGAGCAGAGAAAAAAGCTAAAATACACAAGTTACTTAATTATATATTTGATAACAACCATGTCATGTTACTTTGTCGTTAAAACTGAAATGTGTCATGTTATAATAATAGTTTTAGTTCATAATACTTCTATATTTTATCATTTTGGTCGTAATTTAAAAATAATTAATAAATCCAACCTTTTCATATTTAACAATTTCGACATTTCACCCTCAAACCACTTGTTACACTCTATGATTTTGTCCCTCAGCTTGATAATCAACAAATGTGATAGCTCGACAAACACAACCACTTAATTGTTGTACATTTGATAGACTAATGGAACAAACTCAATATGACCTTAACGTCATCCGTTAGTAGACAAATTTGCTTCACTAATGATTTTTTTAAATGTGAATGGTTAAACGTATTATATTATTTCAAATTAAAATCAGACAAATAGAATGCATAAATCTTTAGGACTTAAACTATTATTATACCAAGTTGTTCGTTTAAATTTTAATAATATGATATTTTTTTTGTCATATACTTTTAATTGAGTGATTATATTATTATTTTTAGAAGAAATAGCTTCGTCCCAACTATATGGTAAACGTACCCTATTTATAAAATATTGTTCCATTGATAACGTATACGTTAATAATCCTTGTTTTTTATCAAATAATTCATAATCTATATTAATCTGATTAGAATACATATTTGATGGTTGTTTAGAATACTTAATCAATAGAACCTAGTTAACAAGTAGTCTCAGTAGAAAATGTTTCTCCTAGAAAACCTATGTTCAAATTCTAATTTAAGATAATTTATATTGACTTATCTTATAATATTTATGAAAATTTATATATATAACATTTTATGTTAATTGATAAATTATTCTTTTATTTTTTTTAATTTTATTTTTCTAATATTGTATGTTATTTAATTTCTATTGCTATCTGTTTTTATTTTTTAAATGTTATTTTTAGTACTTTTTATATTTTTATTTATTACATAAATTAAAATATTATTTTATATGTTATTTCTACTATTTTTGGTCCTTTAATGTCTTTTTACTCCAATTTTTTTTGTTGTACAAAATTTAATTTCATTTATTATTATTTTTTAATATTGGTGACAGTTAGAATAATGTTACATGTGTGGTGGGAGTCCAAATGACGGGTATTTCACACTTTTTCATAACAAATTTAATTTATATTTTTAACTAATAATTATAAATATATTATATGAATGAGTCATGAGCAAGCAAATAGGGGATTATGTGAGTCTCAGGACCCATATAGGTGATGGGGTGGGGATGGTTTTAGTCTTGTAGGTTGTGGGGCAGTGATGATTTTAGTCTTGTATGTTGTGGGGCAGGGATGATTTAAGATTTTAAATTTGCAGCGGGTCGTGAGGCGAGGATTGAGATTTTTAACGAGGATAGGTGTGAGAAGAGTACCCTTATCACCTTCCCACTAACATGCCTATATATGAAGGATGTACATATTGTTTTTTATTTATTTTTGAAATCATCTCATATTAATAATTATTAAATTTGATGTATATATTAATTTATTGTTTATTAAATTTTATTTTGAATATAATTTATTATTTATGAAATTATTAAAAAAATTTATTATTTATTAATTTATATGTATTTATTAATTTATATAATAACTTATTATTTATGGAATTTTTTTTATTTTATTAGTTATTCAAATTTATGTTATTTATAAAAAAAATTATTATCAAGGTCAAATAATCTTTTACCCAAATCTCTAACTCAAAAAACTCCTAAAATTGTCTTGTTTTTAAATGAGAAATTTCACTTTAATCCACTTTACAATTTTCTATTTACAAAACAATCAAATAAACAGATTTAACTGGTCAAAATTTTAAAAATACTTTAAAATTTTAATTTTAACTCAAAAAAATATTTATCAACGCTATTAACTTCAATAATAGAAAACTTGTGCAAATAAAAATCAATAAAAAATCACATCATTTTCCCTATCCCTTTAACAAGCAAACAAATATTGAAACCACAACTAACTCTTTCACGTTCCCACGAAACAGACAATCACTGAAAGATTGGTGAAACCTAATAGTCCACTTGTAAAACACGTGTAAACAATAACGACAATCCCGTTGCGACAAGGCACTCGAAATATTCAACCAGAAATTAGGGTAAGCAAATAAATCAGTTAAATTGAATAAATTAAATCATTTTAATATTTTTTCAATTTATTCAATTACTAAGTTAATTATATTCCATTTTGGTTCTGGAAATCTAAACAGTAAATTGAATAAGTTTTTTTCAAATAATAAATTACATATAAATGTTTAATTGATTTAAACTAAACAAAAAATAAAAAAATGAAATATGAGATGACTCAAACCAACTATTTAATTAATTATAAAATATTTTTTTAATATAATTAATTATAAAATTTTAACTTTACATATCATGTATTTTTTATTTTATGCACAAGTCTTAAAAAGGTAAAAGAAATATTAATATGGTTTAATCGACTATTTCAGTTCGATTAAGAAAAGTTAGGTTCCACTATTTTTGGTTTTTATAATAAATTTGGTTTAATCGGTTTATTCAATGTTTGATATATAAACATGAAGTAATAAAGGAGATTCACTCATTCGTAAGTTGTTAAGGACCCCATTTTGTATAAATTCATTCTAACATTTTTTTTAAATGTAAATATATTTCTACTTAATAAAAAAATAAAGTAATAAAGAATCTATCAAAGGGTCCAAATGAAGAACGAAATATTGTTATTTATAGAAAACTCGAGTTCAAACGGCTTTATCTGCATGATATGTGTTAAAAGATTATAATTAATAAATAAATATTATCTTGCAATCATATCAATATATTAAAAAAATAAACCGATAAAATGCAAACATCTATCAAAGCCACCGAAATATTTAAAAAATTGTTCATATACAATAGATATTTTATTTAAATACTTTAAAATAAAATGAACGCTAAAACACCATGGTTAGTCTTGTTTTAAAAAATATTTTTTTTATTTTTTTGTTTTTTATTTTTAATTTTTTAACAATTAGAAAACACCTTTTTTTTAAATTGAAAATAGTGAAAATATGTTTAATATCTAATTTTCTAAAATATAAATAAACAAAAAATTATTAAATAATTAAATTAAAATATAAATTATTAGAAAATATAATAATAATAATAATAATAAATAAATAAATAAATAAACAAATAAACCAAAATTTTAAAATTGGCATTAAAAATTAGAACATTAAATAAAGTTGAAATTGAAAAAGTTTTAATTTTCATCTTTTCACTTTTTTAAACCATTTCCAATGAAAATAGTAAAAACATTTTTTTATGATTTTAAAATTTTACTATTTTTGAACTCAACAATTAGTCCCAATAAAAACAAACAGATGATGTTCATCATAGGATACCAGATTCAAATCACTTTGTCTGTAAAAATATATGTGCATTGTTAAAAGGTTAGAAGTTTCTATGAACAAATACTACATTATAATCACTTTTAAACTATTTAAAATTTTACTATTTTTTATAAATTATTTTCTAATTTTAGAACTAAATACATTTTTCAGTACTAACTAATTTTCTCGTGAACTCATTTTATTGACTAAAAACTAATAAATTTACACTATTGTTAGCGGTGATACTACGAGGGTTAGTTGTCGGTCTTTTCTATCTCTTCAAATTTCCTCCTTAACGTTTTATCTTCTTTTTTCCATCTATTTAAAATTTGTTTTGTATATTATTTTTTAATTTTTTGTTTAATAAGCTCAGTTTTTTCATATGAAAATTATTAATGTTTTTGTCAAATTTTGTATACGTTTTAGTCTTCCTTTTACAAATTTTTTTAAGATTGAGTTTGTCTATGCATCTCCGATAAATGGTTATCTAATTATTTTATTAACTTACTCGTGAAATTAATTTTCTCATATTAATAAGTGTTTACAATCAAATCATATTTAAATTGTGATAAAATTACTTGTCATCGTATTTTTCCATTTTATTATTGTATAAGTGTTGATGCTACCGATAAAAATATGTATTTGCATGTTTTTTTTCATAAACTTGATTGATTTTTTAAATTTTTTTATATGATCTTGATCAATGAAACGAATTGATTATATTTTGAAAAGAAGAAATATTTTTTTATAAGTTTATTCACGTCTATCTTTTTTTTGTTGTAATGTGATTTTTTAGGGTTTTAGGTTGACTATTCGAGACTGATTTGCGTTGTACACCTGACTTTAGTGAGCAAGCTTTTAAACTCGAAGCATATTTAAGCAATATCAAGCTACTTATCACTTGGACCAAACTTCGTTAGTTCATGCTTATCTATTTTAATATTTAAGTTTAAAATTTAAGGTTTTGTTTATGATTTATGATATTGGAGATAAAGATTTAGGATTTTATAATTTAATAAAAAGTGTTGAAAGAGTTATATTTTGATACACAAATTGTTTAAAAATTAACACAATCTTTCTTATTAAAACCCTAAAACTTAAAACTCAAAATCTAAATCTCTAACGCTAACCTATAAACCATATATTTATAAACATTAAATACAAAATCTAAACCCTTAAATATTTATGTTAAAAACCTTTAAATATAAATTTTAAACCATAAACTAAGTTCATAAGGAATATTCCCTAAAATTAGCATGCTTGTATAAACTTTAGTTTACTTTGACTGTATATCAAAATATTTTTTAAATATATATATATATATATATATATATATTGATACATAAGTTATGTAAAAAGTTGCACAATTATAATCTCTAAACCCAAAATTAAATCTCTAAAATCTAAAATTGACAAGCTAGTTTAAAAAATATTTTGATACAAAAATATAAATAAAAGTTTAACAACCATTTATATTTAAAATTATAAGATCTAAAATCATTAATCTTAAATTTTAAACTATAAACATTAAATTTTAAATTTAAATATTAAATTCCGGACTCTAAACTCTTAGATTCAAACTAAATAGTTAAAAATATTATTATAAATATGAGTTATATTTTGACACACAAGAAGTTGTGTAAAAAAAATTTTACACAACCCTTCAAATTTAATCTATACAAGTTTGGAGAAAAACTTTGATATACAGTTCGTGTAAACAAACGTTTACACGTGCTTTTTACATTTAAGGGTTAGGGTTAAAAGTTTATTGGTTTAAGTTGTAGGGTTTAGAATTTAAGTTTAGTATTTAGAATTTAGGGTTTAAGGTTTAAGTTTTTGAGTATTAAGGTTAGGAATTTAGAATTTGTGTTTTATAAGGTAAAAATATAGGCTTGTATAACATTAATTTTACACATACTGTATATCAAAGTTTTACCCTAAAAGTTTGTTGGTAGCTACTAATACCTACCACCACGTGTCACGAGCAAGCAAGGCTGCTAATGGTGTCGCTTAAGGATATTCGGCGGCCACGCGACAAAGCATATGATCGCCGCAAACAAAAACACAAGCGATCATACCAGCAAACCACGACCGTACGAACAACCAATCACGGCCCTTAGCAAATTTGACATGCGAACACTATCTCAAATCACGTGATGATACACGTAACCCATATCGACATCAGGTCACGATAACTCACCAAGAGACTTGTTTTCTTAATCGACACGTGTACAAATCTCCTTTAACTCCTTATAAAAAGCCATACGCTCCCAAATAGACCCAAGCTCTCTACTGAAATCTCATCATCTGCACCATCTCTACCATTCAAACTACCATGAACCACGATCCAAGAGAGTTACACATTTTAGTAATCAACAAAGTTAAAAACTAAATTTCTATTCTCTAATCATAATATTTTAAATCTTAAATTTTAAAATTTAAATTTTAACATAAATCGCTAAGCTCTAAAATTAAAATATTTAAATAAATTAAAATTTCCACATATTTATGTATCACAAAACATAAACCCGACTTCGACGACAATTAGATAATTTGGGTGGACCTCCTCAATTCTCAGTTCTCACCCGTCGAAATGAAAATAATAAAAAATCGATTAATTTCTTTTAAATTTAATATTGTGAACCCACCCCTTTATCTATGATCCCAATCTCTAAGCCAGTTTTAGCCGGCTTTCAATTTCGGCGAGGGTCAGCCGACACGTTTCCGGAAGCAGATAAGCAAAACACATAAAGATATCCCCAAAGAAACGTCAGCTTTTGCCGCTGGTTTCACGGTCAAGTTAGCTGCTACTTGGTTCCGTTTGAAGCCGCTCCTCGAAAAATCAAATTCTCTATTTCTCTCTCCCACTTGCCCTTCCTTGCAAGTTTTACCACGTGTCACTCTCTGAATCTTCCTCACCGTTCCATATTTTCAATCTTTTTAATAAATTATCTTTATTTATTAATAATTATTTCAGAAAACAAAAATAAAAAGGGGGCATGGCCGTATGCGTATCGGGAAAGATTGATACGATTTCGAAAAGTGGGGTTCACGTGTTTTGCAGGTGGTGGGGATATTTTTTAGAAAGAAGAAATCACATAGTACAAAATTGGATGGGTCAGTTTTTTGTCGTTGTTGAGATTTTGTAATGATCAATCAGACGGTGGATAGTCTTTCCTCCTGTGGGGTATACGGTACGACCCACCTTGTCATCCACAATTGATGCAAATCAGACGGATAAGAAAATAGTGCTTTGGAAATCACGACAAGTTCGTCATACATTGGAAAAAGGAGATCCAACGAGCGGTTACTGACTTACTGTTGGATGGAATTAAATGAGAATAATGAGGCCTACGGTCGGATATTTTAGATGAAAACGATGAACGATGGAGATGATAGGGGTACGGAGATTTGATAGAACCGATAGCTTTTCTCTCGGCTCGCACTGCACTTGCTGTTACGTTTGGTGCCTGTCAGAGACTTCGTCTATTTTTTTTTCTATCCCGCTATTATATTTATATTATTTATAATTTATTCTTTAGTGGTTAATATGAGTGTAAAAGAGGTGAGTTGACACATTAATAATTCGAGTCGAAATTAATTTTAAGTCGTTCTATTTGAATTTGATAATGTTAAATTTGATTTGACTCGTTAAGAATTTGAGTTAAGCTCGAGTCAAGTCTAACCGAATCGATGTTGATTGAGCTTTAATCGAATTAAATTCGAATAACTCGTGATCTTTTTCATCTCATTTACAGCCTTATTCATAATAATAAGGCTTAAATGAAAAATAGGTACATAAAGTATTTTTTTGTAAAAATAGGTGTTCAAATTTTCAAAAGTTGTAATTTTAGGTGTCTGACCGTTAATATGTGTTAAATTTATTTTTAACCAATCAATGTTTGACACATAGCACTAATTTAATTTTTTTAAATTTTTTTAAAGAAAAACACCAAAAATTTTAGATTTTCATAAACTCTCGAAATTTTGAAAGTTTTACAAAACAATCTCCAAATCCCTAAAATTACCCAAACTCCTAAATTGTCGTCGCTTCCACTGCCGATCATTGCCCTTGAGCACACCCCTTTGGTTGTCGGACCAAGACAGTCATTTTCCTCAACACGACGTCGTCGAAAACGCCGAACGGCGTGCTAGCCGAACGTTGATTTTGCGTTCGACGTTCCGCTGCACGTCGTTTGCCGTTTTCAGCGATGCCGTGTTGAGAGAAATGTCCGCCTTTGTTCGACGACCAAAGGGTGTGCTTAGGGGCGGTGATCAACGGCGATTTGGGGGTTTGGGTAATTTTAGGATTTGGGTACTATTTTGTAAAAATTGTAAAATTTTGGGATTTTATGAAAAATTGAAAGTTTTTTATTTTAATATTTTAATTTTGAAAAAATAAATTAAATATGCCACGTGTGAAGCATGGATTGGTTAACCATTTTTTAACAGACACCTAAAATTGTAACTTTTGAAACTACAGGCACCTAAAATTATAATGGTTGAAACTTTGGACACCTATTTTGTATCAAAAATACTTTAGACACATAAAGTTCAAAAAATAAAAATACTTTGGGCACCTATTTTTCATTTAAGCCTAGTAATAATAATAGTAATAATAAGAATATTATTGTTTAACAACATACATTTTAGTTTACTCTAATTTTAAAAAATAGTATATTATATTTTGAGTGACTCACGAGCTTTTCGAATTGGGTATTGAGTAACTAGGCTCGACTCTGCTCGTTAAGAACTTGTGTCGAGTTCAAACTCGAGTCAAGTCCAATCGAATCGAGTGTTAACCGAGTTGAACTCGAGTAGCTCGCTATCTGTTTCGTCTCATTTACGACCCTAGTGGTTAATTTTGATGATTATAGGAAAATAATAAATTAATGTGATTAGTTTACTTTAGTTTTTGTAGTATTTTATTGTAATTTTTTTTAATTTGAAACAAGATACTATCGCCGATAGCATTGATTAATTCCCTCACCGTAGGTGCTCTCACTAAAAAGTAAACGATTGACCATAAAATGTGCTCCATTTCTATCGGTAGAAAAAAAACTAGTGTCTTAAATATTGTGTATTGTAGTTTTCTTTTATTTTTTTATTAGATAAAACTAGTGTCTAGTATTAATTTGAAAATATTAACAAAATCATGACACATCTTTAATAATAAATTTAAATAAATTTAACTTTACAAAAATGTCACGGACCAAACTTTTCGGATCGAGACATTGGCGCGAGCATCAAATAGGGAGGTTGTGCGCAATGCAACAAGCTTGCCAAATGTGGCCCAGCACTCGGAGAATGTCGTGGACCATACCTTTGGGACCAAGGCGTTGGCGTAAGAATCAGCCAAAGAAGGTTTGCGCGGTGTAACGGGCTTGCCAAGACCATTAGACTTGGCCCAGCACTTGGAGAAAAGCGTGGACCAAACCTTTGGGACCGAGGCATTGGCGCAAGAATCAGCCAAAGAGGGTTTGCACGGTGTAACGGGCTTGCCAAGACCATCACACTTGGCCCGGCACTTGGGGAATGCTAGAAAGCCCGCAAGCCCACAAGACTTAGCCAAATCCATGGAGGATTCATGAGGGTAATTTGGTCAAAGCATCATCTATTTATTTGAAATATAATTTGTAGATAATGTTTGTGATAATTAGAGATTTGAAATTGAGATTTGATTAGATAAGATCAATCTCGACCGTCGATGTAATTTAAACTGAGCCATTGGATGTAGGGGAGTTCAACTATAAATAGAGGCTCCCTCCTCACTTGTAAATCACTTTACTTCATATTAGACCACTTCACTTTGAGTAATACAAGAAGCATTTACTCTAAAAACTCTTTGAGTGTTCTTTATTATTCTTGAGTGTTCTTCGTTGTTCTAGCTGCCAATCTCTTTCTGTTGTTCTTTGATTAGCTTTCGCTTAGAAAGATCTTTCGTTCGAGGGCTTCGAGGAGTGTTTGATCTTCCGGAGCGAGAATCCTGGCTGAGTTAGGTGTTTGTCGAGAGAGCTTCACCTAAGGACGTGACAAGGTACTTTAGGGTGACTTAGCAGACATTTCGACCGAGAAAGCGACTAAGACTTACACGATTCGTCTGGCAAAGGTCTAGCCCCGCGACACAAGTGGTGTCCGTGACAAGATTTATCGAAACCTGGAGGGCTTGTCGAAGCCGTTGTCGAGCAGGAGTACTCACAAGGCTGGTTGAAGGCTGACTTAGGCGTAGGAATCGACTGATTTACGTTGAAGGCGTCTAGGGCCGCACGGATCCGCTAGTGTCAAAATCTAGCCCCGTGATAAGTGGTATCAGAGCTGAGCCACGAGAAGTGGTATTAGTGCAGTGCCGTGATAGGTGGTACAGAGCGAGTCGAGGAAGGAACTTGCGTTCGAGCTAGCTCGCAGTTGTAGTCAAGCGTGGTGGTGACTTGTGTTCAAGCCAGCTTGTAGGTGCAGTCAAGTGTGGTGGATTCCAACTTGTAGTTGCAGTCAAGTGTGGTGGATTCCAGCTTGTAGTTGCAGTCAAGTGTGGTGGATTCCAGCTTGTAGTTGCAGCTAAGCGTGGTGGTGGTTTACGTTCGAGTTAGTCGAAGAGATCAGGGATCAGACTAGTTCATAGTAAAGTGGTGATTGAGATGGCACCAAAGAAGAAGACACTGACAATGGACGATGTAAGAAAGACTCTGAAGGAATTTGACGAGAGGAGCAACCGTCTTGAAAATAAGGTACAATCGAATCTTGAATTCATAACAGTCGTGGAGACTTGGGTCGATAAACTCTTGGACTTCAAGAAGGAGGCCAAGGTGGTGTTTGAACAGCTAGAGTCAGTAAACCTTGAGAAGCTGGGTTCGTTGGATTTTGAGATGTTAGAGTCTCTGGAAGGGATCCAGGAGGAGGTTCAATGGGCTGTTAATGGCTTGGATGTGAAGATATCTGAGCGTGGCGATTCCTTAGAGGTTACAGTGGAAACTCTAAGAGAGGAGGCCAAAAAGATCCAAAGTGTTGTGGAGTCACGTCTAGAAAAGTTAGAGTCCATGGAGGGCAAGTTCAATGACGAGACGCAACGCATCCTCAACGAGTTGGAGGTAGTTCGAGAGAGTTGTGCTTGTGAAGCCAAGATGAGGGATTTGCAAAAAGCGGAGGATTCTTCTAAGGAGAAAACCGCGAAGGAGATCCAAGAAGTTCTCAACTCGGTGTACGAGAAGTTGAACCAACAAGGTAATTCCCTTCAAGATGCAGTGGAGGCAATGAAGGCAGAATTGGAGTCGTTGGAAAAGAGGGTTCTTAGACTTGAGAAATTCGAAGAGGAGGCCAAGCAGACCCAAGGTGTTTTTGAGTCCCGTCTTGACGAAGTAGAGTCCATAGATGACCGGTTCAAGGATGAGACACGAGAAATTCTCAACAAGTTGGTGACTGTTCGAGGGAGTAATGCTAGTGAAGCTGAGATGGAAGCTTTGCGAAAAGAAGTGGATGAGCTCAAGAAGGAGCTGCTCAGTTGCAAGACGGCAATGAGTGAATGTGATGCGCTCAAGACCTTCTTAGAGGGATTTAGACTTGGGGCGAAGCTCGCAGTAGAGCAGGGAGATGCCCAGAGACTTTCAGAGGCTTTTATTGTTGCCGAACCTCTGACCGAGCCCGCAGAATGCAAGCAGGCGAATGTTGAGTCAACCAAGCCCAGTTCGAGAGACGAGGGGAATGGTGAGGCTAAGTCCGTGCCAGAGAAGAAGGGGAGCAAGAAGTTGAAGGGCTACTTCTGTGATGGTCCTCATTTGATAAGGGGATGTCCCGAGAAGAACCGCCTAGCTGCCATGGTGAAGACAACAGATGAGTCAAAGGGTGAAGTAGCGAGACTTGGGGCGATTGCGTGTGTTAATGCTGCCAAGCGGAGTGAGAACCGTGGTTCGACTACGAGTGTCAAAGTAGTCAAGCCAGTGATGAGACTTGGGGTGATTGTGAGTGTCAATGCCGCCAAGCGAAGTGAGAACCGTGGTTCGATTACGAGTGCCAAAGTAGTCCAGCCAGCGATGAGACTTGGTGCGATAGCAAGTGAGGAAGCTGTCGAGCCGAGGGTAAAGACGAGACGATTGAGGTGCTACCGATGTAAGGGACCTCATAAGTTACAGAGATGCCTGTTTCGAGACAAGTGGTCCGAAGGACAGGACAAGGCCAAGAGTAAAGATCTTGTGAAACTTGGTTCAGAGTTGTCTAGTTCTGCCAAGGTAAGCGGAGACCATGAGCAGAATGGGTTGAAGATGTCCGGGAAGGCTGGGAAAGAGCTTGCCGAGAATGTTCAGGTGAAGAACATTGTTTTTGAGACCAGTAGAGTGTCGAAGGGGGCTGAGCCGTTGAGGGACATAGCAACCGTTAAGATGCCACATATGGGCAATGTGGGAAAGAAGCGAATGACTTCGAGGAAGAAGTGTCAATGCAAGATTAAGCAACTAGAGTGCTACCAGTGTAAGGGGCCTCACAAATTGCGAGAGTGCCTGGGTCGAGTCAAGCCATCCAAGGAGTTGGGTGAGGCCGAAGAGAGCGAGGCTACATCGCTTGATCCGATAATGTCGAGTTCTGCCAAGGCCAAGGGGGACCGAAAGCAGAAAGGGGTGACCATGTCCGAGAAGGCTATCGAGGAGCTTGCAGAGGATGTTCGGGGAAAGATCATCACTTTTGAGATTATTGTAGAGTCGAAGGGGGCCAAGCCGTTAAGGGACATAGTAACCGTGGAGACACCACCAATGGGCAAGGTGGGAAACGAGCGATGAATTTCAGGTAGGAAGTGTCGACGCAAGAGAAAGCACCGAACTTCAAGGAAGAAGGATCGATGTAAGAGAGCACCAAACCTCAAGTCAAAAGGGCAGATGCAACCAGAAGCAACAGACTTCAGGGAAGAAGAGCCTATGCAGAATAGCGCAACGGACTTTGTGGCGAAAGTGCCGATGCATGCAAAGAACTTCGATGAAGAAGGTTCAATGCAGAGGGGGCCAGACTTCAAGGAGAAAAAAAGGGCTGACCTGTTTTAGAGTAAATGTGATCGAGGAGAATGTACATCTCAAACACATTCCTAGTTTTTTTGGTTTTGATTTGCCATTGTTAATGAGCGTAGGTCAAGTACGACCTAGTCTTCAGTACGGGGGAAAAGAAGATTGGAAGAGACCTTTCAGAGTTCAAAGGGGCAAGCCAGAGTTGTCGACGAATCTGAGAGTTCAGTCTGTGTTCAATGTTGTGACAACTTCCAAGTCTTTACCGCAGGACCAAGTGGGTCTGAGTCAAGGTAAATCGGAGTTTGTGGGAGAGCGCTCCTACAAGAGAGATGTATCAAGAGGCGTGTTAGCACGCGATGTTCAACAACAGTTTGAGTCGAGGGGAGCAGTTCATATGGGGGAATTGCATGAAGCCGAGGCATCGACGAGTAATCAAGTTGACCTTGCCCAAAATCGTTCGAGTGCAGCGAAGAGGGCGTCGCTAAGTCAAGTAGGGGAGTATGTCATGGACCAAACTTTTCGGATCGAGACATTGGCGCGAGCATCAAATAGGGAGGTTGTGCGCAATGCAACAAGTTTGCCAAATGTGGCCCAGCACTCGGAGAATGTCGTGAACCATACCTTTGGGACTAAGGCGTTGGCGCAAGAATCAACCAAAGAAGGTTTGCGCGGTGTAACGGGCTTGCCAAGACCATTAGACTTGGCCCAACACTTGGAGAAAGACGTGAACCAAACCTTTGGGACTGAGGCATTGGCGCAAGAATCAGCCAAAGAGGGTTTGCGCATTGTAACGGGCTTGCCAAGACCATCACACTTGGCCCGGCACTTGGGGAATGCTAGAAAGCCCGCAAGCCCACAAGACTTAGCCAAATCCATGGGGGATTCATGAGGGTAATTTGGTCAAAACATCATCTATTTATTTGAAATATAATTTGTAGATAATGTTTGTGATAATTAGAGATTTGAAATTGAGATTTGATTATATAAGATCAATCTCGACCGTCGATGTAATTTAAACTGAGCCGTTGGATGTAGGGGAGTTCAACTATAAATAGAGGCTCCCTCCTCAGTTGTAAATCACTTCACTTCACTTCACATTAGACCACTTCACTTTGAGTAATACAAGAAGCATTTACTCTAAAAACTCTTTGAGTGTTCTTCATTATTCTTGAGTGTTCTTCATTGTTCTAGCTGCCAATCTCTTTCTGTTGTTCTTTGATTAGTTTTCGCTTAGAACGATTTTTCGTTCGAGGGCTTCGAGTAGTGTTTGATCTTCCGGAGCGAGAATCCTGGCTGAGTTAGGTGTTTGTCGAGAGAGCTTCACCTAAGGACATGACAAGGTACTTCAGGGTGACTTAGCAGACATTTCGACCGAGAAAACGACTAAGGCTCACACGATTCGTCTGGCAAAAGTCTAGCCCGCGACACAAGTGGTGTCCGTGACAAGATCCATTGAAACCTGGAGGGCTTGTCGAAGCCGTTGTCGAGCAGGAGTACTCACAAGGCTGGTTGAAGGCTGACTTAGGCGTAGGAATCGACTGATTTGCGTTGAAGGCGTCTAGGGCCGCACAGATCCGCTAGAGTCAAAATCTAGCCCCGTGACAAAAACGTGTCAATATTTAATTAACTCATAATACATACAATTATATATTATTAATGCAATAAATATTAATCATTAAAAATATCGTTTATTCGTTCAAAAATAAAAATAAAATATCGTTTATTATGCTTTACCTCTTTTGTAGGAAAAAAAAGTACATAACTGCCTAGTTTTTCATTACTTTTTTCTTTATTTTAATTTTTAATACGTCGAACCCAATAAGTACTCTCAGTGAAAAACGAATAATATTTTTCTTAAGAGACCCGAGTTCTATTGTTTTATCTGCAGGTGTGTGCGCATTGTTAAAGGGTTAAAAATATGTATGGCCAAATACTGCATTGTAATCACCTTTAGACTAAACATGTAATTAACTATATATATATATATATATAAACGCAATAAGTTGTCTTAGGAGAAAATCGGATAATGTTCATCCTAAGAGACTCAAGTTCAATCGTTTTATTTATAAGGTGTCTGTGTTTTGTCAAAAAGTAAAGAATATGTATGAATAGATGTTACCTTGTAATCACCTTTCAACTATATATATAACTTAAAAGTTTTACACTTTTTTTGACATTTGGATGAATGTAAATGGATAGATGAGATTAACAGTAGAACATGTGAAGATTATCACTTGAAAAAGATAAAGAATAATCTGAGCCATTTATTATCATATTCCAACGGCCTCAAAAATGTGTAAAAGTAATTGAGTTCACACAGTCTAAGTGGACCCTAACTCGTATATATAACCATTTTATTCTTCTTTTTACCTGGACTCGGTAATATTTGAATTCGAATAAGTTGATATAAAAAGGATAACTACCACTTAAACAACTATTTATCTCAAAATTCAACTTTAATCTTTTTGAATATGCTGATATGATTACAAGATAGTATCTGTTCAATTTTCTTAGCTCTTTAATGTGTACACACCGTGCGCACATAATGCTCGAACCGGGTCACCTGAATAAATACATTATTCTTTACTACTGGACCATTCCACAAGTTCAACTTTAATCTTTAATTAGTATAATTATATTTTTAATGAATTTTATTAATTTAAGGAGTTTATTGTGACAACGGTCTAATTTAATTTTTTTAGGTATGATATAACGAGTTGTGAGACTTAAAAAAATCACCCACTTTTTTAATAATGATCATGCATTCATTGTTTTAAAAAAAAACTTGTTTGCCAACCTTTTAATTTTTAATTAAATAACTATTAATATTTACCTAATTTTGTACGTTAAAAATATTTATTTATTATTTCTTTGAAAAGGTACTTCAATTATTTTAATATAAAGTTAAATATAAAATAAATTTTCTTTTATGAATATTGTTATTTTTATTTTTTTTACAATGAGCATACACTTTGCAGGAAAAGCGATTTGAACTCGTGTCTCTTAAGATGAACTTCATCTGTTTTTTTACTGGAACACTGATTGAATTCAACAAAATTTTCCTTTATGAATATTGTTATTTTTTTAATATAATTTAAATATTTCTAATGGGTCTAAGCCCATAACTTAAAAAAAAATTGATACCACTTAATTACTGGGATATGTGAACAGTTGATATAAATTATAAATTGCTAATAATGTCTTTTATATCCATCATATCAAATAAATGTTCTTGTCAAGAAAATGTAGTATTATTACTAAATATATAATAAAAATATCACATTAGACAATAAAAATAGGAAATATTTTTAAGCCATTTCCTTTAGAAGAAAAAAATTATTACTAAGTGCGTATGGTTCATTAAATGTAGTATTATTACCTTTGAAAATAAGATTTTAGAATATAGCATTATTTGGTACATGATTATGAATGTTATATTATCTTATTTAGTTTATTTACTAGGAATGTAAGATTATAATATTTGATTGGAAGAATATAGGATTAACTGAAAATAAAATTACCAAATTTTTTCTTATATTATATTTTTATTTTTCTCATGTTAAAATTTTAATATTAAATTAAAAATGTTTACATAAAAAATTCATAGAACTATTTTTATTACACTATCTAAAATTTGTAATATATATAATTAATATATTAAATATTTTTTAAAAATATACTTTGACCTTGTTTAATAAATAGCTTTTTGAGCCAAAATTAATGTTCTGAAATAGAATATTAGATAAAGAATTAGAAATATTCTTTTATCCTTTATAATTATAAATAAGAAACCAATATAAAATCATGTGTACATCTAAATTTTATAATTAGTGAAATTATATTCAAAATGTAATTTCATAAATAAAAAAATTAATATATTCATCAAAGTTTAATAATTATTAAAATTATATAAAATGATAATTTCATAAATAAGAAATTAATATATTATACGAATACAAGTTAAAATTTAGTTGCAACCTTGAGCAACATCATCGACGAAAGCCTTAAGGTTCATGTCCAATATTTTTTAAGAGCTTGGTTCCTAACACCAAACTGTAAACAGAGTGCAACCGATCAGCCCCAATCTCTATTCGACAAACGTCAGTTGTGCGCAAGGCTAGAGCCATTGATGAGAATTGGTGATATTTATTTTTTCGAAAACTTGATTGATAGAGAGATAGCCTACCAAGTGTTCGATAATTTTTTCCAAAGAATTTTTATAAAAGGGTTGGCGTTGCCGTTTGAGTCGCATACTGCTGGTTGTGCTTGGTTCCGTTTGATCAACCAAACTTTGCACGTGGTTCCTTAATTCGTTGTTCGTATCTCTGTTCATCACCTACCGTCTTCATCATTCGGTGAGTTTATCCAATCTTTCATTCTATTATATATTAGCAATGCCATATTGGAGAAGAGGAGAAAGTTGTTGAAGAAATAAAATGGTGAGAGAAAACAAGGGAGACGATGAACATTATAATTGCTGGACTCTATTTGTCAAGAATATAGCACCGAACCTACACTGACAAGGGCTATGGTAGTGTTTTGATAGGCACGGGGAGATTTTGGATGTTTTCATCCCGAATAAAACAACCTGTGATGGCGTGAGATTTGGATTCGTTCGTATAAGGTCGGAAGAAGATGCTAGACGAGTAATAGAACGGTTACATGGTTTTCGATTATATGGATCAAAGGTCAGTGTGCATATGGCACATGAGATCCAAGATTATCCTATTGGAGGCACATAAGTAGGGTGAGAAGATATCAAACATGTGCACAGAGTCACGTCCATGTTTGAGGTGAAAGGAATCGAGCAACGTCATCTATTGATCAGAAATGTGTGGTTGGAATAATTGATGACCAAAAAGTTGAGACTTTGAGTAAGTGTGTAGTGTGATGGTGCAAAGATCCGTGGACAAGTGAAAAATTGGCGACTTTTACAACACATGGTGTTATTATCATGCGAATCGCAGGGTCCATGGTGATTTTGTCATTTGATAGTACTGAAAGGAGGAAGCAGATGATACAGTCACGTAATTGGGGAATCTAGTTTACAAAATTGGTGGAGTGGTCAACTAAAATTAAAGTAGACAGTTGACAAACGTGGCTTGCCATTAGTGGCTTACCGATGCATGTATGGTGGATTGGAACGTTTGAAAATGTGGCCAAGTTATGGGGTAAAATTGTACGTGTGGATACATCGACGACGGAGCCTTTATCTTTTTAACGTGGACGAGTTTTAATAGAAACTGTCCAGGTTGAGATAATTGATGAATTGGTGGACATAGTGATACAAGGAAATAAAGTGTTAATTCGAGTGACGGAATATGATGCAATTATGTGGAATCAAAATGTTGAGACTGAGGACACAGATTCAGAACAATCTGATTCGGGAGAGGGTATTATGACGAGGAGGAATGTAGAAGAACAAGAGGATTTTATTGGGCAGACAATAGAGAATACAAATGATGGGGAGGAGATTGTAACTACTAAAATTTGACAACAAGATAGTTAATTTATCACGTCAATGACGATACGGTATGATAAGAGATGTCGAAAGGGTACTCAGTTGAGGTCGTTGGAAGACTTGCGGTGCCTGACTCTTTGAGGTTCCAAGACGTATGGATTCTTTTGGTGAGTCGAATTCATGGTAAATCAATCAACTATGGGAGGACAATCGACGTGAAGACTTACGTGTCATTGTCACAAGTTTGGAGCCTTCGAAAAGGATGCCTGAAAAGACTGTAGGTTTGATCATATGAGCGGATGAGAATCACATAGAAACCAAATTTAGTAGCTAGTGCACAGGAAAATGATATTGTTGTATTTTCGCTTAATAATGCTATTGAGGTGTTTCAGTCTGAGACTGCAAGGACTTCCAAAGCCGATCTTATTACATATAATGGTGAAACTCGTAAGGTAAGGAGTATGCCAGACATTGTTTTAAGTTTTTTTTTACCTTCAGATGAACGCGTTGCAGCCGAAGATAAGGCTAGGAGAAAGGGTAGAGGAAGACCTCAGAAGAATCCTCCCAAGAACAAGGCGGCTGCAAATAGCTCAATGTCCGATTCTGACTTCTACAACCGAAAAAGGATTATATTGAGGGAGGCACATGAAACTTTAGACTTGAGAAAGTTAATTGGTGTAAAGACGATTGATCGATAAGAATACATCATTAAGGATTTAGCGCGAATTATTGAGGCTCGAGAGAAAGGCCAATAGCTTTCAGAAGATGTTTTTGGCAAATTGTCTTTGCTGGACAAGAGGTGTACTAGAGTCTTTCTCAGGAGATCGCTTAGCTATTTGGAGGATAGATAATTAGGCGAGAACATTATGAGTTTTTGGCGATGGGTTGTGGAAGATGTGAGGTGGGACAAAATGAGATCATGTAGTTTGGTGTAGCAATTTGGACAAGGTATTGGTCTGTGGGTTACTCTTACATTTTGCGTTTTGATTGTTGGGTATTGTGTTATGGTTGCAATAGTTTCTCATAGTTTGGTGTAGCAATTTGGACAAGGTATTGGTCGGTTGGGTGTTCTTATTTAGAGATTGAATGATGGTCGACATGGAGTGATATGTTATTTTCCATCGTCGGGTCATATTGTATTCTTTAAAGTGAATAGTTTTGCAGGCATTTAGCGAAGGGGGGCGTAGATGGAAGAACATGGTTTCTAGTGTTTCTTTATTGTTGGGTGTATGAGCATTTTGCACTCCTCGTAGGTGTTGCGTGTTGTGTTTCTTGGATGCATTTCGATGGTATTTTTTTCTTGTTTTGCTTTCTCTTTGGAATTTTTTTTGTTCGAAATGTACGTACTATCATGTGTACTTTTTTTCCTTCGACTAGGATCAGAGAGTTTTTAACGAGGCACTTGGTAGTACTTCTTGTATGATTTTTTTATCTCAATAAAATCATACACTATTGAGCAAAAACAAAAATTAATATATAAATCTTTCATAAATGCTTAGTAATATATTAAAAAATAATTTCTAAATATAATTAATATTAATAGATACAAAATATTAATAATTAATAAATTATTCAAACAAATATTGAATATAATCACGTTATTATATTTCATTTTGTCTTTTCAAATAACCAAACAACTATAAGCTTAGTTAGTTTATCCAAACATATTTGTACAATAACCTAATGCAATCTGATAGTCAAATCAGTTAATACTATCATCTATCAACTAATGTATTCTGCTAATTGTCAAACAACACATATATTTATATTTTACATGCACTCGTTACTTTTTAATTTTTTTTTGTAAATTGTCAAATATTAAACATGTAATATGTTTAAAATTCTATAAATTGTCAAATATTTTGCATACCCTCGTTACTTATGTCAGTTAGTAAAATAAATTACATCAAATAATAAAACAAATATAAAAGTAATCAAATAGAGATAAAAATAAATTAACCTACTAAAACGTTTCTAGATAAAAAATATTTACACTGTTTAAATAAGTGTAACATAATTTAAATATTAAGTTAATATTAAATAAAAAATATTTAATAAATTTATACCACAAAATGAAATGTCATTGAAAAAGCAAGAAAGAATTTATATGAACAAAATCCATTATCTATAAGACAATATTATCCAAAGGATGAAGAATTGTGTAACACATAAGAAAATGGTGAGGATGACAATTTGCATCATTTAAGGAAAAAACATGTCACGGTTAGAAAAATATTATTATTTTGATCAAAACTATAATTTTATTCATGCAAAATTATACAAATAAAATTAGTACAATTCTCATTAAAAAATTCTTAAACTTAAATGGGGAAAAGAGTACTCGTACTAATTTAAAAGAACCACCAGAATGAAAAACATCTCAGGGGGCAACACAAACTCAAGGACGAAACCCAAAAACTCAAACAATCACCCGAAGCCAAACCTCCATATCCACCCCTCCTTTTACCAAAGAATCCGCAACACAATTAGCTTTGCGTAACACATGATGAAAACAAACATAATGGATCGTACTACAGGCAGCATCAATAGGCGAAACCAATGACCCAATTTCCAAAGTCGGCGATCACTGTTAAGCACCCATGCCACTGCCACCCTCGAAGTAGATTCCACAACCAACGACCTTCCATTACACTATAGGGACGAAACAATCATTTCCAAAAATTAAGTGACCGTGCATACCTTAGTCGCATTGGACTCCAAAACACCGAGAGGGCCTAAATATAACGCCAAGATACACCCTTTCGCATCCTGTAACACCCTTCCACATCCTATCAGCCCTGGTTTTTCAAGCGTCGATCTATCAACATTGAACTCCAGCGAACTTGACACAGGTGGCTGGCAAAAAACACCCACTCTAGGCAAAGAGCCCGAGCCATTACTCATGCAACGCCAAGAGCAATCCCATCAAATTGATTCCACCAACGACAAATTATCCGTCAACAAGGCTTTTACCTAATACCAAGAGCGAAGTTGGACAAGGAAAAATAGTTAGCTTACCCGCAAATGTTTGCAAATTGAAAAGAACTTCATTGCACGCCAACCATAAGGTCCACAACACCACCGAACACCCTGCTAACCACCATTGATGAACCTCACCCGAGAAGCAGCCATAAAATCCTTGAGCCAAAAACTTCGCAAGCTACTGTGGCAACACCAAAGACAAATGCCACCACTGCAAAAACAATATCCAAACCTCTCTAGCATGCATACAATGAAACAAAATATGCTCAAATTCATCTTCGCCTTCCCCACAATACACACACTAAATCCATTTCGCCTAACGACACTCCATGGGCACGAAGCAACACTCGCGTAGGCAGCTGTTGAATCGACACAAACCAGAGGAAACATTTAATCTTTGGTGGCACTACGATGAACCAAACTCGAAAAGCCTCACCCCCATCTGCAATGATACCCTACGAGCTCATCAAAGAAGTAAGCTCTCACATTGAGAAAGCCCCTTAAGTCTTTGGCTCCTAGACCAAAGAGTCTTCAACATCTGGTCGCACAACCCAGCTGCGAACAGCAGCCCGCAAGTCTTGTAATTGCCGTAGTTCAAAATCGTGCATGTCCTTCGAGAAAAAGCCTTCCCAACAATCGTAGTCTAAGGAACCAATCTAGGCATATTGACATACCACTGCCACCTTGTCCGTTGCCAAATGAAATGGAAAACAATATGCAGTGGCTCCCCCAAACACCATCTATCGTACCAAAACAAGATCTGAAGACCATCCCCTAGTTGCCAATAGAAGTTATTAAAGCCATGAATTTTTCAACTCGTTCATCTTCATGAATTGCCACGATCTGACGCCAAATAACAAACACATGATGACGCCGAGAATCATTAAATCGCCAAGAGAAAACCTGCGACCCATACTTAGCCATGATCAACTTCTTTCACAAGGAATCCTCTTCACAGGTATATCTCCAAGCCCACTTCGCCAACAACGCAAGATTAAGCACATGCAAGTCAATAACACCCAATCCCCCAATCTTTTTTGGTTTACAAACCGTAGCCCAATTCACCTGACTCATCATCCTCTTCAAGTCGGCATCACCCAAAAGAAAACGATGTCTCATTGAATCAATTTTCTTTACAACGCCCTTAGGAATAAAACTACTCCCATATAATAAACATGGAGAGTGGACAACACCGAATTTACCAGAGTCAATCGTGTAGCAAACAAAGATGAACCCACTGTCACCCTGTAAATTTCACACGGAATCGTTGCAACAGAGGTTCCCATATTGCCAGTCCTCGCGGATTAACCCCCACCGGCAATCCAAGATATGTAAAAGGCAACTCTCTTCGCGCACATCCCAACATCGATGCCATCCCTACCAAACTTGTCTCATCCACATTAACTTCATAAAGACAAGATTTTTGAAAATTAACCTGCAAACTAGAACAGTGCTGAAAACAATGAAAAGCCTCTTCATAGTACGCGCCATCTCAACATCGCCTTGAAAGAAAATAATGGTATCATCTGTAAATTGCAGATCTGAAATTTCCAGAGCCGAAGCCAAAGACACCCCACGAATCAAACCACGCCCCTTTGCATTACACAACAAAATATGCAACACTTCAGTTACCAAAACGAATAGTAAAGGCGGTAGCGGATCACCTTGTCTCAGACCTCTCTCTATCGAAAAATTGCATGTCGCACTGTCATTGAGCAAGACCGCAAGCCTAGCCGTTGCAACGCATTCAAGTATCCACCTTCAAAATCGTTCACCAAAACCCATCCATTCCAAAACAAACTCCAAAAAGTCCCATCGGACACAATCATAAGCCTTGGCAAAGTAATTTTAGAATAACGCCACCACTCCTATTTCGCGATTGCTTCAACGAGTGAATGACCTCATTTACAAGCAAAATGTCGTCTACAATTTGTCTCCCTTGTACAAATCCTGATTGTGAATCACTAACCAACACATTCATCACCCTTTGCAGACGGCTAGTCAACACTTTCGATACAATCTTGTAGGCCGAATTAAGGAGACAATAGGTCTATACTCATATACCTCTAACAGATTGTCTTTCTTAGGGATCTAAACTATAAATGTCGAATTCAACCCACGAGGCAGGCACCCCGATTCAAAAAAATCTTTCATCATCTTCACTATGTCATCTCTTAGAAAAAGCCACCATTTCTTGTAAAACTCAAAGCTGAAACCATCCGGTCCTGGTGCCTTCGCTCCATCACACCCCTTAATCGCCTTCCACACTTCCTCCTCGATAAATTCCAATTCCAACATGCCTGCCTGCTCTCTCTCGATAAAGGTCTAATATTTAATTTAACTTTTAAATTATATTTTTATTTAATTATATTGTTGTTTTAATTTGTTTTCACTCTGAAATCTAAACCAATTTTTATTTTCAATTTACACAAGAAAGTGAAGAAACTTGTATAGCTTTGTCAATCTATGTTATGGATGACATCATTTATTATTGTTATGTTTTTATTTACCGACATTGTGAATTGCTTTAATGCTATTAACTTTTATTTAGTCCTTTAGTCTTCTTCCTAAAAAATGACTTAGTATTGTATTTTTTAATTAAGGTTTTTGTTTTCTGTATATTCAAGGGTTGTCGATAAGAATTAAATAAATTTTTATAATTAATAACTATAAACTATTTTTGAGTGAGTATTAGTTACATTAAATATTCTAAATTAATAGAATATAACTTTTTAAGGATATAATTAATTATATTATTGTAAATTATATTAAAAAGCAAAATAAACATTAATAATACTTTCACAAAACCTAATTTTTTCTCTTAACTATAGAAGTGCCGCTCACTTTTGCTCTTTTTTTTCTTTTAAATGTTGCCGGCGGCACCGATTTTGATACTGATCTCTGACCGTCGAGATCGATCGTTCCGCTTGTTTTGTTTTTAGTTTTCAATAAATTATTCTATTCTTGTGGCACGATTTACTCTACCTTTTGGTATGTTTTACTCTGCCTTTTGGCACACTTTTCTCTTTTATGTTTTAGTTTTCTATTAGGGTTGGATCTGACGACGCCACGACTGGTCAATATGACACTCTTCTCATTATGCAGTCGATCCTCCTATCTTGGACCTTCGAACTGGATCTAGATACACGATTACATTCACCGTTCCTTATTCGAGATTGAATTGTGGTAATGACCTTGTTGTCAACTTACCTCACTGTAATATGTATTTTTATGTTGTTTGTTTATGGTTTTACCTTTCATTGTCGATCCTTGGTGATGTTTGTATCTATCTTTTGTTTCAAGTCTTTGGGTTAGGTTTTTATCTTTTCCTTGTATGGTCCTCTTTGATCTTGAGACGCTAGTTTTGTTTACTAGAAATACGTCTAGATTAGGTGTTTTGTTTACTAAATTGTAAACTTTCATTATATTTTCGAATATATCCCCGTCTAATAAAATTAACGGGTTTCAATTAAAAAATATTAATGACGTGGATTTTCCTTATAGTTGTATATAACAAACCCATTATTTAATTGTTTTTTTATTTGATGTTAGCACCATGGATATAAACGTATCAAGTTACAATTTATCTATAAATATGTTAATATCCCATTAACTTGCAAATATTATTTTTAAATTGTTTATTATAATCAAGACAATAACGAGTTAAATTCTACATTTAAAAATAGCCTAACAAGTTGGTATGTAAACCTGGCGGTGGCTTAAGATTCCGTATTCGAGAAACTATCGATTAATATACAATACTTAAAATATAATTTAAAGGAATTTGTCCAAAAAATTATATAAAACATTATATTTTATAAAATTCTATTAACAATAATTATAGGCGTTGTGATATAAATTTATTTTTATTAAATACGAGTTCAGTTTTTAAAGTATATTTTTTTGAATGCATGCATCCTTTAATCCCGAGTCTTTCCTTTTAAGATGATTACTAAACAATTATCCCTATGTGTCAGTAAAATTGTTTGTGTTTTAAATTGTCTCAGTTAAAATATTACTTTTAAAATTTTAACAATTTTGTTTTTGTAAAATACATTTATTTTTATATTTTTTAATTTCTCAACAAAAATAAAAATTAACTTTTAAAAGCAAATTTATTATTTAAATTACTTTACACCACACATTTTATATAAAATATTTTCTTAAAATACGTAAAAAATCAACATGTAACACAACTAGTAAAACAAACAGAGTATATTTTAATTATTTTTTTACTTAACTATAAAATAAATGCCTAAACGATATCTTTTTTTTTTTGTAATAAATGCTCAAATTAACTTGATAAGTTAAATATTAAAATCAAAACTTTATATAAAAAAACTTTTCTTATTTCTATTTTATTTTTAATTGTTTTCTTGTTAATCATATCACGCTGCCACTACTGCAGTACCAAACAAATATTTTATTAAAAAAGTGTGATTTGATATAAAGGTTTTCAATTAGCTTTGATTTAATATATGGTGCATCATTTTTAAACACCACTCAAAGTTAATGGGGAGTTAATTTATAGAGACGTGTCTCGCGATTGGTTTACAAAATTAAGGTTTTCAATTAAATTATGATACTTGTTTTTGGCATGCAACTTTATGTAATATCTTTTAATTCACGGGATTTAGATATTTTAGAGTAAGCATCGATGATCGGTTGATCAGAACCATTCACCTATTTTTTTTTTTGCTTTCTTTAGATTCTGAGTTTAAGATTCAATAAAAATATTTTTTCTTTTTTAAAATTTTCTCATTCCCTTTAGGTAGAAGTAAAAATAGGATTATAAAAAAATAGTTTAACATGTCAAATATCTTTAGAATAGGTAATAAAAAAATTTCGGTTAAAATTTTTTATTTGTGAGTTTAATACTCATTATGAGTAAATATTTTTTCCCTTCTCTTTCTAAATAAAAGTTGTTCAAAAAATTAGTTTAATAATAATATATGTATATATTAATACGAGTTATATTTTAATACACAACCTGCATACTTTTTTTTCCACAACCAATCTTTAAATTTTGAAACCTAAGGCCATAGCTCTAATACCCAAAATTATAAACTCTAGCGGTCCTAAATTTTAAATTCTAAACCCTACAACCTAATCCCCTAAACTAAATTCTTAACCCCTAAATTTGACAAATACGCATAAACTTTAGTTATGTGATATTGTTTTCTCTATTCAATACGCTGATAATAGCATATCATTACCTTTTAAAATTAATTATTTTTAATTAAGTTTTTGACACATTAACCAGAGAGCTTTATTGGTAAATAAAATATAATCAGAACATAAACATAATCAAGGTTTTAGAACATCCAAAAGAACAAAAAAAAAATCATAACTCTTAAAAAGAAAAGTAAGCATTGCACCAGTCAGATTATATACTTCCTCTTTGTATCAAAGAAAATCTCTACGATCCAAGGGTCCATGGGGAGTAGTCAAAACACGAACTAGAATAAATCCCCAAAATCGACAACAACCTTTCACACCTATTCTAAAAAACGATGATTCACTATAGATTACATCGACAAACAACCCAAAAGGGGATCAAACTCTACGTGACTATCGACAACACGAATCATAGACAAGGAATGTGAGGGTCACTGTACTAACATAAAAAACTTACAAAAGTAACCATAGAAGCATGCCATAAGGCAAAGGCTTGCCATAAATGTAAAAAAAAACATGCTACAGAGGCAGAGGAAAGCATAACAAAATGTACGAAGAAAAAACAAGACAAATAAATAAAAAAAAATAAAATATAAATTACCGACAGTTGATAACCAATACAAAAACTGGTATCACTGTTGATTAAATAAAAAAAATAAATGGCTATGATTGAGAGAAACTGAAAAGGCGACTAGATTTTTTATTTAGGGACTTGTTGATAGCATGGAAATAACTATTTTTTAATCTAAATTATAATTAAATTCTAAATTAATTTTTTAATTCTTAAATTTGATAAATACGTATAAATTTTAGTTTATATATATTATGTATCAAAATATGTAATAAAATTTTTCTCGTTGATATAGCATAGCATAACTTTTTTAAATTAAATATAAAAAATACATTTTCAAATTAACTGTTTCTAATTATGTAATATTGTTTTCATCTAAATTTTAATTGAACTGATTTTGACATCTAAATTATACTCATTTCGCATTTTGATTTTTTTCTCGCTTTGAGACTTAAATTATAATTTTCATCTTATTTCACCTTAAAAATTAGGAACAAAAATCCTATACTCCCTAATCATGTCTCTTGTCATACACTAAAAAATACTAAAAAATTAAATTATAAATTCTAACCTTAAATTCTATATCTTAAATCCTACGCCTTTTATACATTAATACCCTTAAATTTAAACCATAAACCCACTTTTTTAAAGTGGGATATCACGTTTTTTATTCTATTACAAGTAATTGCGTTTCTCGTAACTTCTTAAAAAATATGGATGAAATTATATAACTTGACAAGAATTTTTAGAAAATAAATAAAAATAATTACATATATGAAAAAAACAACAACTCAAAAATAGTGTCGTAAACACATCTGGAACTTTGATTTATTCTTTTGCAAAAGGGAAACATGATACAAGGCACATCCAACGATACTTACCCAATTTGGTATCATATTTTTTAATACAATGTTTAAATTATTTAAAAAAATTATATTTATATTAAAAAATTTATTATGTCAACAATAAAATCAATCAAATTAAAATCAGTTTATTTATGTAATATTTTGTTCAAATAATACGAACTTGTCACATGATTTATTTGAAACAGTCAACTTTATAGAAACGATGGAATTTGAATATATAGCTTTAAAAAATACTTGTCAAAAGAGAAAGACAGTTGAGTGAAATTATATTGCTTGTAAAGCATTTTTATATTTTTCGTACAAAATATTCCAATCCATTATTTAGGGGAACATTTCTTTATGGGCACAAAGATTTTTCTTTTTTTTTTCCAACACGAAAACCTAAGACATTGACATTTTTAACATTTGAAAAAAAAATATAAAATGAATATTTTGAAAAGAAAAACACATGTTCAAGTGGGAAGACTTGGAAAATAAAAGGTGCATACATGACTATCAAATTTTTGTGCATTATTATTATTTTATTAATTTTATCAATTATCGATTGGTATAGTAGGACGATTATTAAAATTTTTAAATTAAAATAGGAGTTAAAATTTTGATATTGTGAATTAAACAAATAAGGTTGAGAGAATTATTCTCTGCAATACTCGTTTTAAATTAATCAATTAATAGATCAGATATAAGTGATTTATTAAAAATATATATACTTTACTTTCAAGCAAATGGGTATCACACCCAACTTGAAAAATAAAACAACTACCAGAGATAAGACATTGATTTTAAATTGGGTCCACATATTTGTGTTTCCTTTCGCTTATTAATTTGAATCGAGAAAATTCCTAATTTGAAAGCAATCAATTTCTACCTATCTTCCTCTTCCGTCCCTCTTTCTTTCTTCTACATAACATTTTTTGGCAAAATTTAAATCCGTCAATTAGATGACTGATAGATCTGATTGGGATTTAGTTTTAAACATTTTTTTCTAAGTTTAAGACATGTTTTATAAATAATTTTTTGAGTCAGAATTAGAAGTTTAAAGCATTTTTAAAGGTTTGACCAGTCAAATTCGCTAACTTAAATATTTGACAAATTGATGATTGTAATAGCAGATTAGGGTAAAATCTCTCTTTTTAAAAAAGCTTTAGGAGCTTTTTGAGTTAGAGGTTTGGATAAAAGACTTATAAAGATTTTTTTATCCTCGATAATTATATATTTTTGAATAACATAAACTTGAATAATTAATAAAATTTAAAAAATAATTTTATAAATCACAAATTAATATATGCATATAAATTTAATAATTAATAAAATTATATTAAAGATATAATTTTATAAATAAGAAATTAATATATACATCTAAATTTAATAATTATTAAAATTATATTAAAAAGATAATTTCACAAATAAAAAATAATATATACATTATTTATATATATTTAGTAACATATTAAAAAAATTAATTTTCATAATATAACTAATATTAATTGATACAAAATAAAAATAACTAATAAATTATTCAAACAAGTATTGAATATAATCATGTCCTTATATGTCACTTTGCTTGTTCAAATAATCAAACTATCAACTATCAATTAATTTTACCAAACACTTTTATACAATCAGCTAATGCAATCCGCTGGTCAAATCAGCTAATGTAATCAGCTATCCGCTAATTGACAAACATGACCTAAACTTGACACGAACGTTCAAATCCGCACAAAATACTTGTTTTACTGCTCAAAATATTTTTATATTACTTTTAAATGTGTTTTATAATTTTTAAAATTATTTTTGTTAAGTGGATACAAATTTGTGTTAAATTAAAATATAAGAATTAACATTAAAGGTAAACTTAATTGAAGATTTAAAATTATAACTTCATATGATTTGATAGAAAATAAAATGATGAAAAAATATGTTTATATAAAATACTTTTTGATGTTACGAATTAATTGAACACTGATTAAATTAAGAAATATTAAAATTAATCGCAAATAATTATTTTTTTTTACATTTTTTAAGTTGAATGATTATTTTACAGCTTTTTATAAGATGAACTCAATAAAAGATGACATATCATCGAATGACTATTTGCATGTTTTACTCCATCTTTAATTAATCTAACGGTTACAATTGCATAATCATTTAATTAATATATTATATTTTATATCAATCGTGTATATCGGTGTATGTCATGCACTCTAAACTCATCTCAATAATTAATATATAATAAATTTAAATGAGAAATCTAAGTGACGTTTAATCATAGTTTTATCATCTTAGATCACTTTTCCTTCACACGACTAATAACAGATTGACCAAAAGCTTTTCCAAGCCTAGGGGAAAAGGCCAACTGCGTTCATATGATTTAATTATAAAATAAAAATTAATGACTATTCAATTCAATACAAATTTATTCGACTTCTTTTAGAAGTATTCGTTTAAGTTATAAAAAAATCATATTTTTTAACTAAAAAAAATCACGTTCACCAACATCAAAGTATGAATTAGGAGTTTTTTTTTGAAGTATGAATTAGGAAATCTGAACTATTGACTTACAAGGAGTAATAAACATCTAATCAGAAAACGTGTAAAATGGACCGATGCCTCGTCGAAATTCAAAGGCACTTGGTGATAAGAAAAACAAACAAATAACCGATAAACATTGTTTAGGGTGACGTATTAGATTTTTTAAATAAAATAAAAGATTTGAATTTTAACAATATAAATAAAATAAATTAAATTTAAAGAGACCGTCTCTAAATAGACTTTTGTAATATTTAATTTAGACTAAAAAATCGTTCTTATAATACGTCTCTATAATATCTATTTTTGTTATTAAGCAATAAATTGAATGCTGATGATTAAAATAAAAAATAAAGAAATGAGAAAGTAGGAGATTCTAGACAGAAAAAAGAGGCAGATGGCCTAACCCCTCAATCAATTGCACTTGGCCTACGGCCACCACCACAAATCAGGTCCACACACCCCACGTACTAATTACTACAAATTTATCATGTTTTGGTCTCATCTTGAATTTACTATTCGGGTATTCAAAATTAAATTCAACATTGGTTGGATCATGTTCTTTATTTAAGATTTTCGGGGATGGATCATCATGTCGGTGAAATTCATTTAATTCTCTTTGAAATACTTTTTAGGATGGATATTTGATTTTTTAATTATTTTTATATAATTTGGTTTAGGTTTATTTTTATAAATTTTTTAAAAACATGTTTGATTTAGGTGCTGTTTAATAAATGAAGAAAAAGTAAGTGTTATAAAATTTAAGGTACATTTAGACATCATAATATAGTTGTGTAAAACTATAATTATTATTGTCGTAATTAACACACATATGTTTAAGTGTTGATATTTCTTACTTAAGAAAATACTTCAATCTTATTGATGGAAAAATAACAAGATGATTTACATAAAGGATCTACTGTCTTTTTATACAAAGCTAAGAGAAGGAGTCTATTAAGCTAACAAACTAGCTCAACAATTTCAACAAAGTTCAACAACGCGAACAACTATAACCTCTTGCTGCTGACGTGGAGTAACTGGCGTGCTGACATGGCTCATGAGATGCTAACTTGCTCAACGTTCTCCCTGCTTCCCTTGTTCTTCATCTCTTTAGAAGATATAACATTGACTTTGTATCGAAAATCCGTAAATTGCACTCTGGACAATGCTTTAGTGAGTCCATCAGCAACTTGGTGATTGGTTGGCACGTAATTGACTTCAAGCTATTTAGCATTCACCTTTTCCCTCACAAAATGTATATCCAACTCAACGTGCTTTGACCAAGCATGATAAACAGGATTAGCACACATTGCAATAGCACTTGAGTTGTCGCACTAGATGGTTGGAGTTTCTGTTTGTTCTATTCCCATGTCACTGAACAATGCTCCAATCCAGGTCACCTCTCATGCAACATCAGCCACACTTCTATACTCAGCCTCTGTGGCAGACCTTGAAACACACTTTTGTTTTCTTGATGTCCATGAAACTATATTGCTTCCAACAAACACCCAGTTTCCTGTAATGGACCTTCGATCATCAATATTTTCTCCCCAATCTACATCAATAAACGTTGTAATGATAGGCTTAGATTCACTGGACTGAAACTTCAAACCATGATCTAGTGTGCCAACTAGATATCTCAATATCCTTTTTACAGCAACCCAATGCTGCTCATATGGTGAATGTATGAGTTGAGCTACTCTATTTACACTAAAGGCTATATTTGGCCAGGTGTGGCATGCATACAACAGTCCCCCAACTATACTTTGAAATTCAGTAGGATCTGCTAATGGTTCTCCTGCACCTTGAGTCAATTTGGATGCCAAAATTATTGGGGTAGGACTCGGATTAGCATCCTGCATCTTTGCCTTTTCCAATAGCTCTCCTATACATTTCCTTTGACTTTGGACTAATTCATCACCAGACCTTGTAACTTCTATTCCAAGAAAGAACCTTAGATCCCCTAAGTCTTTAAGTGAAAATTTCTCATGCAACAACTGAATTACATCCTTAATATCACTAGGAGACATACTTGTGAGAATTATGTCATCCACGTACACGAGCATATATGTATACACTCCATTTTGCAACAAACAAGCTCGTGTCTGCCCTTGAGCTTTGAAATCCAATTTGCAGCAGAAATTGTTTCAGTTTGGCATGCCAGTTGCGTGGATGCTTGCTTTAATCCATATAGAGCTTTCTGTAGCTTGCACACCAGCTTCGAACCATCACTGCCTACTTGCTCAAATCCTGGAGGTTGCTCCATGAATACATCTTCCTCGAGATCGCCATTTAAAAAGGCATTGTTCACATCTACTTGCCTTAATCCCTAACCATTCATATCTGCTAACGAGAGAACAACATTTAGTGTAGAAGCCTTGACCTTTGGGCTAAATGTATCCCTAAAACTCTGGCCAAGGACCTGAGAATACCCTTTTGGCCACTAATTGTGCCTTGTATCTATGAATTAAGCTGTATGGATTGTGTTTCAATTTGAACAACCATTTGCAACCTAATGAGGTTCTTTTTGGTAACTCCACAAGTGACCATGTATCATTCTTGTGTAATGCATCGAGTTCAGCCATCACAACTTCCTTATATTTGGTTGACTTAAGTGCATGTTGAAAGCTTGCAGGTTCATCTGTATCATTATCATATGTAGCCAAGTAGCTTTTTGGCTTGAATATCTCATTCTTGCTTCGAGTCATCATTGAATGCTGATTTATACCATTGGTTGTAACTGCAATCTCATATCTATCGCCCCTTTCACTTGTCATATCAGGAACCACTCCCAACTCAGCTGAGTCAGCAACAGTAGGAGCTTTATTAACTCGCCAACTCTGCTCCATTACTTTAGTGAGTAACTGACGAGTATCTACTAACTGAGATGCTCCTAGGACACTTTTAGTTTCTATTCCTCCTCTCGGAGCAACGTCACTGTCACCTATCAAGGGAGGATTGGATCTTGAACACCCTTCAACACTCATAGTGTCAGGCACACACGTTGAGTCACTATACAAGCCACCATATGCATTACCATTTGAGTCACTATGTAAACCATCATTTGAGACCCTATGAACTTCACCACGCACATCCCTATGTGAGCCATCATGATGTGACCAAGTATGGGCAGCTTGTTCTCGAGCTCTATCGACATGTAACTTGTCCACCCCAGCAACAAGTGGTATTGCTTGTATCTTGCAAAACCATCTTTCCCCTTGAGTGAGACTCAACAGGTTCTGTAAAAGGGAAAATACATTCATCAAACACCACATGCCTTGAAGTAAATACCTTACCATCATTGGCTAAACACAAGATTCCAAGATACGTGCAAGGTTGTGACATGAAACTTATCTTATACCGTTGAAAGGGTCTGAGGTGAGGAAACACTTGCACCCAAACACTCTTACATCAAAATAATCTGGCCTCTTTTGAAACAATTTTTCAAAGGGTGAACTCCTATGTAAAACTCTGATTGGCAAGCGATTGATTAGATAAACTGCTATTACAATAGCATGTGACTAGAACTTCAATGGCAGCGATGCTTGAGCCAACAAAACTAGAGCAAGTTCTATAACATAATGACGCTTACGCTTTACAACCCCGTTTTGCTCTAAAGTATGAGGGCATGTAACACGATGTTTTATCCCTTCCTTAGCTAACAACCTAGACAGACTTCGAAAGTCGTCTCTCCAATCACTTTGCACCTCTTTTATAATCGAATTAAATTGATTATGCAACATCTTCTAAAAGAGTTGAAATGCCACAATTGCTTGACCTTTATCCTTAAGCAAATAGAGCCATGTATGCCTTGTGAATGTTTCCACAAAACTAACATAATATCGAAACCCATTAAACACTATATGAGAATGACCTCATAGATCTGTCTACCGTCTTCTAAAAGAGTTGAAATGCCACAATTGCTTGACACTTCATCTGCTTGTTCAAGACTTTGAGAGTATTCTCTAGCCAATACTCTACTATTTCAGGGTTGTCATGTTCTTGGCCGGCGAATATATAAATTAGATACTATTTGAGCTTATCAATAGGGCTCTCGAGATAGATGGAGATGCTTTAACAAGCTGCAGTGGCAACTCTTTCCTCAGAGACACGACCACTTGTTTGATCATCTCAGCCATGGACATCAAATATTCCTACTAAGCGGGAGGCATCGAAAGGGGGTTAGGCGAGTCGTTCTGTCCCACCTGTTCTGGTCAGACTTCAGCTCTAAGGTTGTTCCCCTATTTTGATGAGGAATCGGGTTGTGGTTCAATCGTATCAAGCTTATCACCAGGTGTAAATATTCTTAAATCTAATAGAAAAGAAGAAGTTAGATCGTGTTAGTTGCATGTCACGGATAATATATACAAATAAACTCCTAGGTGGCATATGCACATACAGACTCATGATAAGCCTTGTTTAGTCCTAGAATCGACTAAACTCTTGCTCTGATACCACAAATGTAATACCCCTTTCCCGGCCTGGTAGGAAACTAGGTCAAAAAGTGCTACCAAAAACAAATTTAGAGATCAGAAGCTTAATCAGAGTTTAGAATCTTATTTGGAATGTCTTATTAATCCCTTTTAAGACCTATTGAACTAACTTATTAATAGCTTACTCAATTTGGGTTCAATTTTTTTTTTGAAATTAGGGACTAAATTGAAAATTTTATAAATTAATGGTCCTTAATTGAAATTCATGTTATTGATATGAAGTTTAACTTTCTAATTATTATTTTGTGAAATTTCATTACAACCCGAGGTCATATACTTATCCAATTAGACCATACAATATTTAGTGACCATTTTGTAAATTATTCAAAATTGTAGTTTAAGTCTTTTAACCGAATTAACTACCCTCATATCGATACCCTTCGGTGCTGTATCGATACAGGTAGACACAAATTACATCTTCATTCTACTCTACCCAAATCCTGTATCGATACGCCATCACCCGTATCGGTAGAGGTTGACCAAGGTTGACCCGTTTCGATACACCCTGAGGCTGTATCGATGCAATTTATTTCCCAGACCTTACTGTCCAAGTCCATATCAATAAACCCATTTTTTGTATCGGTATGCTCTATTTTACCAAGTCCAAATATGCAAGGCCGTATCGATATAACTTGACCCGTATCGATACGTTTGTCTTGTAATGACAGATTTTATCTGGTTTTTATTCGAATTAACAAATCAAACGATGTCCGAATCTTACCAAAATTTACCAGCAAGTTTATAAATACTTAATCTACTATTATGTCAAATTTTAGTTATATTTGAATCCGTTTACTATGATTTTACATTTTAGTGCATTTAAACCCCTTTTAACTAGTATCCCTAATTTACAAACACACCATATTTGACTTTTAGCACTTGGACATTTTGGGGCCATTACATACATATTAAAATAGACCAATGTAACATGTCTAAACTCTATGCCACCTTACTAGTAGATCAAAACAAAACGTAAGCATACATGAAATTGACGGAAGTGACTTGTAACTTTAATAACACGATTGAGGCTCGAATTGCTTCAAGGTCCTAAAATGCACGAGACACACGAATGTTAGGCTTACATAGCCTAGTGAGGTAGTTATAACAAATGCAACATAAATTTATCTACGGCATGAATGACATGTACATATATCATAAATCATATATATATATATATATATATATATATATATATATATATCATACTCAAGCCAAATGTCATATTTTCATGCATCAAATGTAAACCATAAACACATATCATCTCCTTGGACATAGAAACCAATGGATACGCGGATTCCCCTATACACCAAATCAAATCGAAAGTAGGCCTTGGCCATGAGCTGTAGCTCCAGAGTCCCTTGTACAATCCAACCTTTTCTCCTCACATATAGACCGTAGCCCGGATCGTAGTCCAATCCCTTACTTAGTGAGCTCAAGAACCCTATGGCATGCAAATTGTATCCAATGTCCACAAGTGTCCAAGGTTACATATTTCATTATAAATCTTACCTTTGTGCCCTTAGGCCATAGCACATCGGATTGCCAATTGAGCCTTAGCTCCATATAACATATCATATCATGAATGTATCATATCAATTCTCATAAATGTCAATATTAACATTAAACATTTTCACATATAACGTATGACAAATGATTTATAAGACATCGAAATGCATCAAAATTATTAGAATGACCTTACCATACTTACCACACGAAGTTTGTACCTTATAAGCTCTACTTGAGCTATCCAACGAAGGCATAATATGGACACAAATCAAATGCAACTAGGATAGCACCTAGCGAATCTTGAGACACAACTACACCCACCTAGTACTAAGAGACTTCAAGGATAGCGATCCCCTTGCTGTTGGAAGAATTCAGAATAGCCGAAAGTGAAGATGACTTGTCTTCCACCACTTGAGATAATTCAAAAAATAGAGAATTCCATTAGAATCAAAACTAATGATTCACAAATGTTTTTCAAGCTTACCAAAGCTCGTAGATAAATTTGAAACAAAGAAATTGGCTTCCTAACACATGGGTTCAATTTGAACATTCAAGACTTAAATCTTGAAATTAAACTCTAAGGATTGATGGAATCATCAAATTGACATAGGGGTTTTACTTACCCAATTGCAAGCTTTCAATTGATGTATCAAGATCAAACAAAGGCCAAGGATTGGATCGAGGTGCTTGCTTGAGCTTAGGGTGGAAGATGACAATGGAGGTGTGTGCTTGGTTTCTTCAATCAAAGATTTAGTTTTGGTTTCAGGGAAGCAAAAAAAAAATACGAGAGCTTTTCCCCTATTCATTTTAAGAAGGCTAAGGCCTTAATCATAACCCACCTCACCAAGGGCCAATAGAAAGCTTTCCTTTGGCAAAGGGTAAGCTTAACCAATTCATGCCTTTTTACAAATTTTAGGCATTTGATGACCAATGGTCATTTTTTCTGATCATTCTCATGTGAAGGGTGGCAAGCAAGTAGGTGAGTCATCCCCTACTTCAAATATTTTCAATTTGGTCACTAAATCGATTTGGACAGGGACCCGTATCGGTACACCTTATGGTCGTATCGATACGGATAAGCTAAGTTGGGTAAGTTAGTTAAAAGCAATTAGGCCGTGTCGATACAAGTCCTATCGTATCGATATGCCTTGCCCACATTCAACATTTTCAGCATTTTCAATAAAACCCCTAACTTCCATTCTTTACAAAAAGGTCCAACAACTTCAATTAAGCCCAAAATAACTCCCATAACATCAGAATTGGTTAAAAGTATCAAGCAATTACATCATTCAAGCATAACCGGTACAAAATTTCCAATTACCGGAACCTAATTTTGACTAGACCAGTTTTTGTGGTGTGACAACTCTCCCAGACATTCCACCAGATTTCGAGACATGGGCAACATCAGCACTTAGGGGTAAAGACTCAGGCTGTAAATCAAAGCCTTGCAACTGAGTTTCTGCATCAACCAAAATATTAAAGACCCTATCAAGAGTATAAGGTTCTTTGCTCACTGTAATAACAGCCATAAAGGGTTGATAAATCCTGGACAACCCATTCAATACACTCGCAATTTGCTCAACCCGAGAGACTGGACTACCACAGGAGGCCAATGCATCACAAACTTCTTTAATTGGTGAAAGGTAAACACGCATACTTTCATCACCTTTCTTTATAGAGCGTAGTTTATAATAAAGACTCATAATGGAGGTAGTAGATTGATTTGCAAAGAATTTGCAACACTGTGTTCCAAACAGTAAATGCAGTTTCAACTCTCACAAACTAAGATATCTTATGGGTACTTATAGTGGATAGCAGCCATGAGGCGAGGGCACTATCTTGAGCCACATATACTTCATAATCCTCATTCGGAGTTGTAACACCATCAGCACCACGAACCACCTTGGGAGGCACCACCATCGTCCCATTTAGCAACCTTTCCGATCGATGACTTTGAACTATAAGTAGAATTTGTTGTTTCCATAGGAGGAAAGTCGTCTCATCAAGAACAAGATTCACTCTTTTTTCGTGAATATCGTCGTGTTTCTTGAAGACGTATCAGAGATAACAGTCGATCCACAGGTACCAGAAAGGTCCAGATCAGAAGACATGATTGAAAACGACAAAACCCTAAAAACGATAACCATAGTGAAAACACACCCAGAATTTTCAAACGAATGATACGATGTTGATATTTCTTACTTAAGAAAATACTTCAATTTTTGATGGAAAAATAACAAGATGATTTACATAAAGGATCTACTGCCTTTTATACAAAGCTAAGAGGAGTCTGTTAAGCTAACAGAATAGCTCAATAGTTTCAGCAAAGTTCAACAACGCTAACAGCTATAACCTCTTGTTGCTGACATGGAGTAACTGGCGTGCTGACATGGCTCCTGAGATGCTAACTTGCTCAACATTAAGTAAAAAAACATTCATATGTTATATTAAAGAATTCTAATTTTCTAGTCATGTTTAGTACTGTAGTAATATTCTATGTTATACTGTTTAGTAGTAATTTCAGTATTCAAATCTCATCTAATTAGTTTGTTTTTTAAATTACTGCAAATCTTATTTCAATTATTGCACGTGATATCACTATAAAATAAAAAAATAGATTTTAAAATATCATTTTATTTTATTTTGGTAATATACATGTTAATGTTCGGGGTGCGCATAACACTTGTTGGTAAAATATCATTTTATTTAAATCTAACTTATATTTTGTTCATAAAAAATCTAACATATATTTTTATATTTATATTAAATATGTATTTTACAAATATAATAGTATCTATATTTATATATTATTTTTAATATCATTAATTTTCTTTTACGATTCCTCAAACTTATAAAATTCTAGTAATCTAGCTTTTCATTCAAACAAAGTAGTATAAATGCTAACATTTTTTGAAGGTGAAAAGGGGAATTATTACTACGAGCCTCATTAAAAATCTCTCTAAACCTAGTTGAAAAACAAATACTCATGGTAATAATTAAATACAATAAAAAAGTTCTAAGTAGCCGACAGAACCGGCAAATCCCTGTCCAAATCTGAAGATCCGAGTCTAACAATGATATCGACATAGTCGGGGGAGATGTCTAGTTAGTCACCTCAAAACTACCTAACGTAACTACCTTGGCCAACGAATCTGCAACGCGATAACCACGACGATCAACTGTAGAGTTCTTGTTGCATGTCCTATTTTATATTGCTCAGACATGTGTCACGGTCGGGTTGTCATGGCATGTTAATTGGACTGGCTATGGCTTGATGCCCTAGGCTCGCTTCGTCAACCGTAGCAGGCACGTGTTATAGCCACGTGGTCGCCATATGAGATGCAATGTAACTCGCAGTCTTACATGTTCGCCACCGATTGTGAGGTATCACACAGTTTGTGGGTTGTCATGTGTATTGCTTTACGCGTGCGTTGTTACACTCATCCCTGGACGTCCCTCATGTTACACTGCCCATAGTCTTCCTCATCCTGATCTCGAAATGTGATGGTAGGTGTTTGTAGGTAATAACAATTGTCCCCCAGGTGAGGGAAGGTTTTAAAGTGACATTGGAAAAACTTGATAAATCTAAAGGGGGCTCGTAATATATAAACTTTGTATGACAGATTCGTAGAGACGAGGAAGGGGGGCCACTATATGAGGATTTCATATGCAAGTCATGTTCAGTGGTTTGTTCATTTCTGACTCTAAATCCTAAAACCATATGGGCAGCTGGGAGACAGCTTGTTGCTGGTAACAAAAATAAAAGTGTGGTGGAAGACATCCCTTCTAAAGATGAAGCTGAGAAACTTGATAATGATCCGTGCTCTGATGTTGTCCAAAAGTATTATTTAGTTGTTGATACTAATGGTGAAGCTGCATCTGATGAGAAGTCCGTTGTTGGAGAAGGCTATGAGAGCAATGCTAGCTCAAGTCTCTCTGGAAGTATTGCCGGTTCACATGCTACTTGTGTTCTTGCAGTGGACTGGATGGCTGCATCACTTGATTCAGAAAGTAGCCCCTTTTTTCTTTCTAAGAATTGGAGAGATGCCCTCTGCAAATGTGATAAATGCTTGGATATGTACAAGCAGAAACATATCAGTTATCAACTTGACAAGGAGGATTCAATAGCAGAGTATGAAAAAAGTGCTAAACAAAAGAGGGATGAAAAGCTGCAGCAAAGGGAGGGTGCGGCATTGGATTTCTTTAACAATCTTGGTCATGTAGAAAAAATGAAAATTCTGAATGGCATTGCAGACTTCAAAGATGAGTTCCGGTCCTTCCTGGTATGGCATTGATATTGTATCTTTCTGTTTAGTGTTATTTGTTTTTCTTGACCACGATTGTGCATCTTTTTAGTTTCTAACCTATATATTCAAAGGAAGCCATAAATTTTTTCCGTGTTCGGTAGTTGTCAGATTCTTCATTTATGTATCATTCAGATGCATAAGTGCTGTACCTAAGATGTACGTTTAACTTTTGTTTCTCATCTTTAGGTGTCGGTCGATCCTTCAAAGGCAATCACAGCAGCCGATGTCAACAAGATTTTCGAGAACCTTAAAAACAAGCGCCAGCGTATGTAGTTTAAGGCTTTATTAGCGGATATTACTGCTCTTGCTGAGTTTTAACTTAGACTGGGTTTCTGTACTAGCTGAAGTTCTGCTATGTGTGACAATATGTATGTACCCTGTTAAGAGGCTTCAAGCGTACTTTATGTGGTTTTATCCAAGTTAGAACCTGCCAACGCCCAATCGATGCGGCTTTTTGGCTGCCTGTGTTTTGTTTCATTCTTGTTCGTTCTCTTACCTGTTCGTTCTCTTACCTGGACCGAACTGAGTTTTAAGTCTTTTGAGTTCAAGCAAAGTAGGCAGTTGGACCCACCCGTCATAGGTAGCCTATTTGGTTTCCAGTTCAAAAGATGAATTGTTTTTGTTTCAATTATTGATGAAAGCCATAGGTTTTTTATTCAACAAGCAAGAAGATAGTGTCCCTAATCAAATCAAGGTGGTCAGTCTTTTTTGTTTTTCAGTTAAGATTTCGGCCCTACATCATGTTAGTCACGAGACAAACAGGAAAAGGGAAAGGAAACGAAAACAATGATTGTGCATAATTAGGGGCTCTCAAATGTTCAACTGGTGTTCATTAAAATTTTTTATTACATTGCTCGTTAACTTTGATAAGATTTTTTTTTATTTGTGCTTGTTAAAAAAAAATTTATTCGTTAAATTTGGCAAAAAAATTTCTTATTTTTTAAATATAGGTAAAATTTAATAATACTATTAAAATTTACTCTAACATAAACATACAAATTCAGAAGAAAAAAAACGTGACTGGGGAGATAATTAAACGAACTTGTTATGACCGAGTTAGAGATGAAGTTGATATTGGAGTGTGAGTTTTTTTTAGTTTCTCAATAATCTTCGATAAACAACAAAGGAGAGAAGGTCTTCAAGATCGGTGTTTTGACTTTCAATCGTATTTTTTTAGGGTAAAACTATGATACACAGACCGTGTAAAATTAATTTTACACAAGCCTGTGTATTTATACTATAAAAACCCAAATCATAAATTTTTAACCCTAACCCTAAAAAACTAAACCCTAAACCTTAAACCATAACACTAACTTCTAAACACTAACCTTAAATTCTAAACCCTACAACCTAAACCCCTAAACTTTAAACTCTAAATTAAAACCCTAACCCCTAAAACTAACAGGCACGTGTAAATTAAAATTTACACGACATGTGTATCAAAGTTTTTTCTATTTTTTATACGGGATTCGAAAACTTTTTTCCTTTTTTACTTATAATTTAATTTTTTTGATGGATAACTTATAATTTAATTTTTTATTAATATAAATTAACTTTTGAAATCTCGGGAAATAGGAAACGAAAAACGTTTTGAAAATTTGAAACCAAATATTTTATTGGTAAATTACCTAGCAAGTCATTAATTGTTTTTAGGATTTTCAACTAGTATTTAAACTTCTTGGAAAATAATCTTTTAAGGTAGTTTTCAAAAAATCATCAAAAATCTATATTAAAAAATAATGAGCTGCTCGCGAACTTATCGAGTCGAGTTAGATCTTACTCGACTCGGCTTGTTAAGATCTCGAGTCGAGTTGGATCTTACTTGACGCGTTAAGATCTCGAATTGAACTCAAATTTGAGTTAAGTCAACTTGAATCGAGTTTTGACCGAGTCGAACTCGAGTTGTTTGCGAGCTGCTCAACTCAATAAATATCCTTAACTAGTGGTGTTCAAAAATAGCCGGCCCGAACTACCCGACCCGTCGACCCGCCTACTCGATTGGAAATTACCGGGTATTTATAATGAAAATACCCGAATTTTTCGGGCCGGGTACCCGACCTGTAATTTTTCCCTGGTAGTCGGGCTGGGTCAGGGCCAATTTTTTTTTTGTAATCGGGTACCCGACTCGACCCGATAATTTTAATACTTGTATATTTTAAATTTTAAATTATACTTTTATTTTATGTTTCTTACTATTTTCTCCTAAAACTAATTTTAAATCTCTAACTTCTTTTTATACTTGTATTATGCACTTTTAAGTTTTAAATTTTTCAAAAATATTTATATCAATTTGTCAATATGAGATTCGAAAGAAAAATCTTGATCTAGATTAATATTTTTAATACATTCTTTTGTCGATAAACTTTATAATATATATATCTAAATATTTCTCCGTTAAAACTAACCTCAAATCAATAATTTTTGTGTTTGAAATATATATCATAAAATTTTATGCGTTTCCTATATATATATATTTTTAAAAATAAGTCTAAAAAATAAATAAAAAAATAAACCGAATATCCAGTACCTGATTTTGTGGGTACCCAAATTTTACAGGTACCCATTTGCTGGTACCCGGTGGGTCGTATCACGGGCCGAGTACCTGGATATGAACACCCTTACCCTTAACACAAGGATGATATTGAAAAAAAAAGTTTTGAAAATTTAAAATTGGCCCGTCTTTTATGTTATTTTTAGTGCCCGATTGAGTTTTAGTTGTGGAGTTTTAATTTTGTTTTGCTTTTTAATCTGTTCATATTGTGTTTGGTAAGCATGAGATTATACAGTTACATTTAAATAAAACATGAACTTTTTCGTTCTATTTAAAAAACAAATCCCTACAACCAGATGATCTAATGAGATGAGGTGTTAAGTCTTTTAAGTAAGGTTAAATGTTTAATTTTTGATATTGTGAATGAAAAAAATTAGACTGTGAGGGTCTCCTCATATTGAGTCTCTGCAAAACCCGATCAGGACTAGTTGATCAATGAATTAAATATTGATGATTAAAAAATCAAAATTCAAACGGAGACATATGGTTAGGTTGCATTTATGCCCTCGAGGAAATGAAAAGGGTTAATTTTTCCACGATAAAAGTTTAAATAATTTGAAACCAGTCACTTCCCATTACCAATCTTTAGAGACTGTCGACTAATAATCTTCACTGCTTTGACGATCGTCTCGATTGCGATTTGCGAAATCCTCTCCGTTTTATATTCCATAAAATTTTCTCATGTATCAAGTGGACAGGAAAAATACAACGGCCATGTAGGTGCTAGGTAGCCCTATGTTCCCATTGATTTGTTTGCGATTATATCATTTTTGTATTCAAGATGCATGTGAGTAGTCTGTAAGCAATTAGAATATTCTTAATTTCTTTAAAAAAAATCTATTTACGTGACATTAAAAAAATGTCGATTGAATCTAAATTCGATTAACATAATCAAAATTGTATTTAATCTTTTGACCTCTAATATAAAATTTATAGCTTCGATCCTATGAAAGTAACAAATCATAATACTCTAAAAATTTCTAAATAACATAAGTATATGGAATTACATTCAATACACCGACAATTTATCTAAAAGTTTTCATAAGCGTTTTAGTTTTAGAATTTAGGGATTTGATTTAGGGTTTAGAGTTTATGAGTTTAGTATTTAAGAATAATGGTTAGAATTTAGGGTTTAGATGTTAGTGTGTAGTTTTTAGAGTAATATAATGAGGAATTTAGGTCTTAACTTATAAAGCATAAATTATAAAGCCATAGACTCTACTATCTAAATTGAATCTTTAAATCCTAAAACTAAGACACTTATAAAAAAATTTAGTTTCCACCGTTAATATATAGAATAATTACCCTAAGTATATTCGACGTCAATATTCTGTCATGGTAACCTCTATAGAGTGGGACGTCCTTCAACCGTCCTTGCTCAATCAGCAGTGTCAAAGGTTTATTACAAGTGTTGGTTGGAAGTTTGTACGACACAATTAAGTTGAAGCAAAACGGTCAGCCCACACCTAAATGCATATTAATATCCATGCCTTTAATGAAAGAAAAAAAAATTTAATACGCAGGCCGTATAAATTTTAGTTTGCACGTACCTTTTAATTTTAGGGGTTATGGTTTTAGTTTAGGGTTTAAAGTTTAGGGATTTAAGTTGTAGGGTTTAGAATTTAAGGTCAGCGTTTAGAATTTAATGTATAGGGTTTAAGGTTTAGTTTTTTAAGGTTATGGTTAGAAATTTAGAATTTGAATTTTTATAGTGTAAATACACATGCTTATGTTTACACAGTCTATGTATCAAAGTTTTATCCTTAATCAAACTCAATTTGTGTACCCTTTTAATTTCTTTTCAACACAAGTCTAGAAGCACGGCAGAGTTTTCCAATGGAGGTTTCGGCTTCGGTTTCATTACACAAGACAAAACATTAGGTATAAAAGTAGTGCAGCAGAGGAGGTTCCCTGCAAACATTATCCTATTCTTAGTAAATTTGTTTTTTCGTTTTGGCACATAAAATCTATGTCCACACCATGTGGTAAAGACATGCTTGCAAACCACCCACGTGGGTTGACAGGAATTAAAGCCCTGATTAATTAAGAGAAGCTTTGAACAAGTCCACGGAGATGGATTTCCGTATACGTAGATACTATAAATATTGTTTTATATTGTGAGATTTATTTGATACATAAATCATGTAAAAATTGGACTACATAATATTTTCTATTTCAACTTCAATCCTAAATGTTGATTGAATCTAGCTCGGTTGACATATCACTAGTACAATATATAAGAGGACGTAGATTCAAGCATGTTTAGGCGTTTAATACCCTAAATATTCTAAACCCTAGATTCAGAATCGTTCTTGAAATTCTAGTGGTCTAAGGGTGAACAAACCGTTGCCTTGTGAAACATCACAGGATGAACATCTTTATTAGGAAGTGTGTCGAGTAAGACACGGTGTTTGGTTATATATAAACTTTAGTTGGCATTCTTGGGTTTTACTCTGTTTGTCTTATTTGTTGCCTTTGAGTTTTTGAGAAGAGTAAAGGAGATCTTTAGAGAGAGAAAGACAGTCTTTCTTGTGTTAATGGCTGGGTTATCCGTTGTGGTGTGATGAGGTTCGTTGTACTACTAAACAAGATGAGTTGTTAAAAATGTTGGAGTGTCGGGGTCTTCTAGCTATTAATCATTTATGCTATCAGTTCAGCGTGCTAGTTGGGATATTTCATCTGAGTACATGTTCTGATGAGAGAAGGTCATGGTTTTTTGTTCCTCTGTTTACTTTTGAAGCTAGGTTCCATTTACTGCTTCATCCCTTTTTCGTAGTGTGGTTGAATTGGTTTGATGTAGCACTAAGTCAATTAAGCGGAACTAGTTGGTGGACTTTTGTGACTTATTTCTTGAATTGTAAGATTCATGGGGACAAACTTCTATTGATGTATTATGTTACCTTTACAATGTGATAACCGGCCATGACATGAATACGAAGGGTTTCGTGACCATTTGTCATCGTAGAGGGAAAGAGTCGTTAATGAGTAATCGTACTGATAATCTTCGTTTGGACAGGATGAAATATATCAAAGTGGAATGTATCATTAAAAGCTTTTTGTTCCCTGTTGTATGGCATCGCCCAACGGAAGATAGGGTTGTGTCGCCTAACGTTGAAAAAATGTCACATATTGAGCTAAAACTTATCATGAGGCTGGAAAGTGATCTACCCTGTCGTTTTGAGGAGGTATGCAACCTTAGAAATGTTCCGGTGCACTACTTGGAGGAAAAAGTCCTAATGGTTGAGACGAAAAATTTTTTAATGTGTTTTTAGAAAGCTCTTTGGCGAATGTGCCTATTCATGTTGAGGCTTGGCCCTTTGGTGAAGAAGAGATGAACGAGTTGCGAGGGTTCTTATAGGAGATGAGAATAAACTAGGAAATTTCTTTTTGGAGTATACTGGCCTTCATACTCACCTCTAAAGATATTATAAATAAGATGCTCTCGAGAGGGATTGGAGGGGAAGCCGCTCATGTTGCTGCAATAGGTTGTGTTAATGTGAGTCCACTCGGGTCTAATCGTAGCAAGGGGAAAAGAAATGGGTGGTTTCGAGTTCACCTGCTATTTTTGGCTCGAAATATTAAGGAAGTTGTCTACGTTTAGAGCGTAGGTCGAAGAGGCGAATGGATACTGGTAATAGTTTGCTAATTCCTTAAAGGAGAATGAACTTTTTCTGCTTATATGCATGTTGTGGCCCACTAATCTTTTCTCTCTCTTTTTTTTACATCGGTCATAGTTTCTCCTTTGTGCATTGTTGGTGACAAAATGATTGATTGGATTGTGATGTTGGATACTCCACTCTTTTTGGCTAGCAACGTTCTGTTAGGTTCGCATCAATTAATAAAAATGACGCCCTCAAATGCTTTTAGCGGTGAAGAAGTAAGTTTGCCCTATTTGTTAGCTTTAGCTACCGAGGCGCTATCTTTGGAGCATAGATTTCCTGCTGCTTCTTATCTGGGGATTTTTTATGGTAGCTAAAATGTCTCTATAGAAGTTCCAGTGGATTTCATAGAGGCGACACGAGAAAGTGTGGCAAGGCGAATGAGGGCTTATGGCTCAAAGAGGCTTTCTTTGAGTGCCGAAGAAAAGATGATGGGAAAGAGGCTAGTGTTTGATACTGATATTACTAAAATTTAGCCAGAGTTGCATCGTGATGCTCTACCTATTTTGCTCAAACTTCACAGTTCTTCTTATATAGTTATGACTGGCGCTATTAGAGTGATGTTCTTGCCAGCTTGGGTGCTGGTCTGCCTACTATTTGTGTGTCTTCATGTGTTTTAAGTAATGTATGTTGTTGTTTTTAGTTTAGTAGCTTCGTTATTTAGTTTGTGACCAAGTTTTGTTTATTGGGTTTGTTTATAGGAGCAACAACCACTGATTCTATTATTTTTCATTGTTTCGCCAAAGATATACCCCATACGGTTGCACTTGTTGAGCATGAGCCTTTTGCAGATGTTGTGGTAACTCATTTGACACCTTTTTTGGCGATGTTCCTCCGTGCGAAGGGAGCGATCCATTTGCTTCATTGAACGTGTTTTATCCTTGGAGAATGTGCTAGAATCAAAGAGTTGGTTCCATCTTAAATTTGCTTCCATGAGGTTATTTAGATTGTATTCAAATAGTCTTGGCGCTTCCCCACCTTGTATTAATATTAGGAAGACTGTTGAAAGGGGTTGGGGTCTTATTTAGGAGATATGTTGCGTTCAAATATATATGGAGATGAACACAAAGGTCCTTCTTGAGGAAAATGTGAAGTTGCGTTCGCAGGTGGAATGTTATGTTTCTCGATTAAGGGAGGTACAAAAGAAACACGAAGCAGGCATTTGGACACAAGTATGGGACTTGCACAAAAATCATATAGAAGAAATGGTTAAGAAAAAAAAAGATTGATCTTGCTCTTAGGATTAAGGATAAGCTTCTTGATACCATGAAGTCTTAAGGAAAAGCTGGAGCAAGCACAAAACGCGGCAAATGAAAGCTTTGAAAGTTTCATAAGGAGATTAACAAAGCTTAAAGAATCACACAAGAATGAAATTATGGTACACGAGGTTACCCATGATGTTGTTGTGGCGGAGAAGGTTAAGGCAGTTGCGGACACAACCTCTGCCTTTATGGTTGATGGGATTGAGAGGTCTCGAGACACTGCCATTCTTAGCTTTCAGTTAGCGTGGGGTCCTTTTAATGTTAGGGGTGTGGACAAGGTAGCTGCGAATTTCGGCCTAAGAAATCCTTTTGGGCCCTTATGGGAAAACTTTGCTGCGAAATATAAGAACATTGTGGCTTTTTCTGATTTTGACTCGAATACGTCCTCTTCCTTGAATAAGCGCAACGATGCTGCAGTTGTAATAGATGGTAGCGGTGTTTTGGGTGATTGTAGTCAGGGTGTATAATTGTTATTATTTATTTCTTTGTTTTATTGAATGGAAGAAAAATATATTTTAGGGGTTGTTTCGGTTATTTTGTTATTTTTTGTTATTTTTCTACCCAGGTCAAAATTGATTTTGATGTTATTTTCTTACAGTAAGAGTATGTAATTGTTAATGTGGTTTATATGTATGTTTTGTATGAAGAAAACTTATCTTGTTTCTTTTTTTATTGTTGTCGGGTCCTTAAACACTGCATTTATATTATCTTAGTGATTTAATGTTCTTGGACATGATGTGAGTAATGAGTTTCGCATGGTCTTTGTATTATACAATTATTGATTTTTCTTTAGTCTGTTTTGCGTTAATTTTCTTCTCCAGAATTTTTTTGCGGGGATTCGTATTGCTAAAAGGATTATGAACATCTTAATAACTTGAAGAATGTTTGTGCATTCAATTTCTTTGAAGCTTGTCGTGGTCTAATTAGGCATGTCTAAAATTACTAATCTCCCCATTTTTGTTATGAGATACTTCTATTGTTGACTCTCCTCATACAACGACTCAATTTGTGTTATCTAGGAGAATCCAGGTGTTACTATTAGCGTTCCTATAATATTATATTTAATAATAATGACTCTGAACCGGTAGAAATAAGAATCTTGTTATTTGCGCACTCTTTTATATTCCAGTGTATATGAAGAGTTTTGATATTGGTTTAAGTGGGCCGGGTTGTGGATAGTTGGATGAGATGAGATATGTGTTTATTACTATGAAAAGTAGGATATTGTGTAATGTTTTTTGTTTATTCCTTGTTAAATTGGTTTCCCGTGCTTGATATCTATTGGTTCTTTGCGTTGATTTTTTAAGGATGTCCTTATTCCCCTTATATGTAATATTGGTTGTAATATTTCGTTTGTTGTGTTTGTATGAGAAAAGTTGTTTTCTTGGGTATTTGAAGTCTTATGGTCACATGGATTGTCTTGGTTTATCTTTATGCACATTAATCTTTAATGGGTGAACTTTTGGTTTCGTGGGATGATTCTTAATTAAGATGCTCCTATTCACGTATCTCTATTTGGATATATGCTTGTCTTCTTAGAGTATATTATACAAATGGTCGTTTTCATGGAATCATACATAGGGGTGTTCATGGTAGGTTAACTGTACCATTTAGCATAAACGGTTGGTTAACTATTATAGCAATTATTAAACCATAATCTAACCATTAAGAAATTGTTAACCATTAAATTTTTAAACAGTTAACCGTTATAGTGGTTAACTGCTACTTAACATTTCGGTTACAGGTTAACCTGTAACCTATTACAATTATTTTTTCAAATGTTCACTAATTCTTTTAAGAATAATAAAATTATCTCTCCGATAAATATTGTATTAAAATTTTTAGAAAAAAATATTTAAATAAAGAATTTCTAATAAAAAACTTCATTTTATGTCTAAAGAATTTCATAACGATTAACCATTAACCATCATTTTTAACGGTTGGTTAACCGAAACCGTTTAAGCTTTGACGTAGGTTAATTAACCGGTAAAATTTAACACTTATACCAGTTAACGGTTACTATTTATTTTACACACCCCTAATCACGCATTGCATAACGACTTGATTTGGTGGCGGCGTATATGTGTCATACTTTTGTATCGTAATGAGGTGTTGTCTTTCCTTTAGGGTGAGGTTTTTGCCCCCAAGTGATAAAAAAATATATGAGGAACGAGTTATAAAATTGGAATTATATATTTTTGTATCCTAATGTTCGTATTGCACTTTTTCTTTCGTCAATTTGTGATAAATATAAATCTTTAATGCTTGTAATTTTGCAAAATAAGTAGGTGGAAAACCCTTGCCCCTGTTGTAATTAGTTCGGTGGTGGACTTGCTTTACGTTGTTTCTTGTGGAATGACATCACTTTCTCAGAGCAGATTATATATTGATGTTGTTACCTAGCGTTGGGAGGGTTTGTGGGGGATAAACTATGTATTTGCTAATCTTATCACTTTATTCTGTTCTTTGTTAGAGGCGATAGATACTAAATCATTTTTAGTATACTCATTTTTACAGTGAGTGTAACCTGGATAGGCTGGCAAATATCTATTTTTAGATATTGTGTATACTCATTTGGGAGCAACAGACATTTTAGATGATCTATTTGTTTCGACGATCTATTTTTTGTTGGCAGGTTATTAATGTAAACTTCCAATACTTGCGAACTTATATTGTAAATGGGTAACAAATGCTTGCCCCCCTTTTTGAAAATATTTCGTATGAGGGCTCACTTTTACATAATTTTTCATAGAATGACATGTCTTTGTGAGGGCTGATTATATAGTTATCTTAAGTTGGGAGGGTTCTTTCCCCCACTAGGCGAGATAACTTTGATTGTTATAGAAGTGTTCGCATATTTACCGCATACTTTGAAGTGGCTAAACCTGAAGACGGTATATTTTGTTTAATTGTTTTTCGTGCCTTTTTATCATATAATCTCAACTATTATGCACTTAAAGTTTAGGTTTTATGATATTTACAAAATTATAATAAAAGGTGCCTTAGCTCAAAATCAAAGACTTTTGGTATGCTTGTGGTTGCCAATATCTAATAAGGACCATACTTTGAGTAGAATTATGTTTTCTTGTCTTGCTTTGGGAACGACAACCATTAAGTCGACTTATTTACGCACACTTTTTGAAAGTGGCAGATACTTAGACGATCTTTTGTTTATTTTTGCTTGCTTGCTTTGGAAGCAGTGATCGTTGAGCTGATTCTTTTATGCATTACTTCTTAAAAGTGGCGGACGCTCAGACGATCCTTCGTTTATTTCTGCTCGCTTATTTTGGAAGCAGTGATCGTTGAACCGACCTCTTTATACACACTTCTTGAAAGTGGCAGACGCTCAGACGATCCTTTGTTTATCTCTACTTGCTTGATTTAGAAGCGGCGATCGTTTGGCTGACTTCTTTATGCATGCCTCTTAAAAGTGGCAGGCGCTCAAACGATCCTTTATTTATTTTTGCTCGTTTGCTTTGGAAGCGGAGATCGTTTAGCTGATTCCTTTATGCACAATTCTTAAAAATAGTGGACGCTCAGACAATCCTTTGTTTATTTATGCTCGCCTGTTTTGGAAGCGGCAATCATTGAGCTGATTTCTTTACACAACTTCTTAAAAGTGGCGGACTCCCATATGGTCCTTTGTTTATTTTTGCTCGTTTGCTTTGGAAACGGCGATCATTAAGCTGATTTCGTTATGCACATTTCTTAAAAGTGGTAGACGTTCAGACGATCCATTATTTATTTATGCTCGCTTACTTTGGAAGCAACGATCTTTGAGCTGATTCCTTTATGCAAACTTCTTAAAAGTGGTGGACGGTCATGCAATCCTTTATTTATTTCTGCTCGCTTGCTTTGGAAGCGATTAACTGAATTTAGAAGGCTCGTAAGCTATTTTCATATAAGAGGAAGTGTATAAAATGAGGGTAGTAAAGAACTTATGGCGGTAGTTTCATATAGATGAGAGACTTGTTACAAATCTACGTTTATTGTGTACAAAATGTGTACAAAATGAGGATATTTCAATGTGCATGGAAGAAAAAAAGGAAAACAAAGAGAGGAGGTGGAGAAATGGACCTTGAGAGAAGAGGCAAGTATCACAAGGTCCAAGAATCCTCCATTCCTCAAGATTTTTTAGTCGCTTCATTGTCCACAACAACTTTTCTTATCCTTTTGTATATTGGTTATTCAGTCTTGTTCTGAGGTTTTACTTAAAAAATTAACTTCGAGTTTTTTCTACTCTTTTTACTTGGCGGTAAGTTGGCATTTTCTCCCATCCTTATTACCATATTAAGCTGCTAAATAGTTTGCAGCTTTACATTGGATGCCAACCCGCAGATATTAGTCTCATCTACCAAGGAGGTTATGGGGGAACGACTATGGTTATAAACTTTTGTGCTTCGAATTTTATCAGTGGGAATTAATTTCTCTCTTTTGACAAGGTGACCACAATGGCACCTTACATACCTCATCCAAACTTCCTACTTCTCGTTCCTGATGTCTCCCCGCACTACTCGAAACCCTCTGACTTTTACATTTCTCATACGAACTTCCTTTATTCTCTACCCTTATGTCCGCTGAATAACTTTCTTTTTTGTCTCTAATAAATCTTTCTAATTGTCCCCTTCTAATGGCGGGCTTTATTCCATCATTCAAGTGAATACACTCATCTTTATCATGTTCATGCGCCCTATGAAATTCACACTCGTTACTTGATATTTCTCTAACTTTATTTGGCCTCATTTGTAGTATGGGCTCCAGGATTCCCAGATGCTTTACTTGATGCATGATGCGTGACGGCTATTTTGTTAAAGGGTGATACATGTGAAATCTTTCTCTTGCATGTTGTTGGACCTTTTTCAGGATTTCCAATGCTACGATTTTTCCCTATTTTCGTGATTCTCTTCTGTTCTTACAGGATGGTATGCTTCCTTCTCTCTACCATAGTTTGAGGGTGTTGGGTTCCGCGCATCCTCAACTAAAACTCTTAAAGGACTTACCGTTAGGGCGTCTTAGTTGATTCTTGTTGCATGTATGCATTCTCTCTACCATGTACTACGATATAATCTTGTCGTTGTCGAAGTTGCTTTAATGTGGTATAAGTATATTCCTCCATGAATTCTAGCCTATTTTGCATGCCAGCTAGCTGGTTGTTTCCGACTTGGGAGAAGGGGAATTTCCTCATTCTCTTCCTCCATGATTTCTCGCTTAAGACCATTCCTCGTCACTTTTTGAGAGTCATACTAAAAACGTGTTCACTCCATGCTTACCGCACCAATTGTTGATTGTCAAAATGGACAGGGACCAGAGATGGTGGCTCGATAGTGGTCAAGATGGTCGTCCCGGGTCGGAGCTCGTGTGTGGCTCTTGTCTTTGGGTGGTAATGGTTCTTGGAATGGAAGATCATGGTGTTCTTCTTGTTGCATGTCCTATTTTATATTGCTCGAACATGTGTCACGATTGGGTTGTCATGGCATGTTAATTGAACTGGCTATGACTTGACGCCCTAGGCTTGCTTCGTCATCCATAGCGGGCACGTGTTATAGCCATATGGTCGTCGAATGAGACGCAATGTAGCTCGCACTCTTACATGTTTGCCATAGGTTGCGAAGGGTATCGCATAGTTTGAGGGTGGTCATGTGCATTGCGTTGTGCATGCGTTGTTACACTCATTGATGGATGTCCCTCATGTCACACTGTCCGTAGTCTTACTCATCATGGTCTCGACACATGATGATATGTGTTTGTAGGTGCTAACAAAATTATTAAAAATTTAATTTCAATAATTTTATTGTTTGGTAAACTATCAAATAAATTAGTGTTTAGTTTATCAAAATCAAAAAATAAATTTGTGTTTAAAATCAATATAGATTTTTAAAATTAAAAAAAAAAGAGGGCATGACCCTATTACACATCAGTTTAGAGAACCTGATACAGTCCATAGGTAATTTCCATACTGTCTTTCGAAATTGTAAAACTCAAGATTTTTTTTTCGCTCGAGAAAGTTTAAGATTTTATTAAGGTTAAAAGTTACTTTTGCTCTTGAGTTTGACCTAAAAAAATAATTTTGTCCATCGCTGAAACCTGTATCTAATGTGGCCTTTTAGTCCACGAAATTAATCAAATTGACCATTTGACCGACATTCGTTACAGTGCTGACGTGGCAGTTAACGGTGATAATGTGTCGGTCCACAATATTGACGTGGCGGTCTATGATGCTGACTTTAGTAGTACATTGGGATGATGACATGATGAGGGGCTTCATTGGTTATTTTAACAAAATTCGAGGGTGTAATTGATTTTTTATTGAATTCAGGGACAAAACTAATTTTAATTAAAAATTTGATAACTTATTTAATCTTAAAGCTAAAAATAAAAATATTAATATTTAAATAATATTCAAATATTAAAAAATAAAAATGCTATAATAAATTTAAAAAATTAAATAAAAACATTAAAACCAAAAATATCAAAATTTATAAATATAAAAAATCAAAATTTAAAAATATTTATAAACAATCGGAAAAGTCTTCGACTGTTTCTCGTTATGCTAAGCGTGCTGATGTTCCTTGAACATGTTTTCAATTGATTTTTTTTATATTAGATTAGTAATAAATCTAAATATTCTCTTTTATTTTTTTACATCAAATGTTAGTGAGCATCAATTTGATGTAGAAAAGCGAAAGAAAATTTCAGTTTTATTGTTACTCTGATACAAAGTTAATTCCACTGAAGATTTGTTTAATGAATGATAATACTTAGACTGGAGAAATTGAAGACTTTATGAAATTGTTCAATTTTTAATATTTTATAAACATTTTTTATTACGTTTTTATATTTAAATTTTATCATTTTATAATTTCTAATACATTTCTATTACGTTTTTATTTATTTTTTAATAATCTATAAACATTTTTATTACGTTTTTAAATTTAAATTTTATTATTTTATAATTCTAATACATTTTATATTTTCATATAATTTTATTTCAATAATTTTTTGAATATTTTATTTAATTTTATTAAGTTTGTGGATTTTTATAAAGAAACCGAAGAATATTTTGGTTTTTTGTGAGAGTCCCCACTTTGCTTATTTTTAAAATTATCAGATACCCAAAATATATTTACACCAATTTGTTAATGAATTTTTCATATATTCCATTTGTAAAAGTTCATTTCAAAAAACCAAATTATTTATCTAATTTTACTAAAAAACTAAATAAATCAATTAAATTAACTTTGAAATTTAAACAAATTATTTATACAATTTTAATATTTTAATAATTTTGTAAATTCTTATTTTTAACTTAAATATTAAATAGGTTATAGAAATTTTAATTAAAATCAATTATGCACTTGAACTCAGTGAAAAAAAAATAATTATTCCTTCAAATTAGGTTAAAATATTCAATTCAACCCCCTCCGCCACGACATCATCTAACGTATACTATCACGTCAACATAGTGGACTGCTACGTCATCACCCTTAACTGTCACATTAGTTACTATAACGGTCAACGTCGGTCAAAAGGTCAATTTGATCGATTTCGCAGACTGAAAGGTCACATTAAATGCGTTTTTTGGTGAAAGATAAAATTGATTTTTTGGGTCGAACTTAAGGACAAAAATACTCCTTTAACATTTTATTAATAGAAAGAACAAAATTCCTCTAATAGCACAACCAAAGCAACAAAAACTCTCGAAAATATTATCTAATACCCCAACAAAATACCTACTAAAAACACCCAGCAACAACCGGCTTTTAAACTAAATTTATATACTAATATAATTTAAATCTAAAACCTGAAAGTTTTCGAGGCCCCTTCATTACCATTTAATAAAGTCTTTGCTGGTTATGCAGTTCGATTTTTAAAGGTCAAATTATAGTTCAAGTCTATCTACCATTTCAAATTGGAATATGGTCTTTATACATTATTGAATTCGGTTTAAATACTATTGTCGATTTTGTTGTTAAAAGGACATATTCCAACTGATTATCTTAACGTGTTTCTTGTTGGAAATTGTGATTTTAAGAAAAAGATACGTGCTAACAGTTTAATTTGAATAATTAATGGTGTCTCTTGATGTTATAAAATTAGAGGATTGAATTATATCAAATAAAGATGCAAAAGATTTAAAATCTTAAATTTAAATATAGCTGAGGGATCAAGACTATAATTGTGTGTTGAATAATTAACATGTAAAAAGTTATAATGTTGTATACATATAAATAATTAGATAGTGATACACACACCTAATATTTTCTTTAAATCGGTATACAAAAATATGTTAGGTATCAGGCATGTCATTAACATATATATACTAATATTTTCTTTAAATCGGTATACAAAAATACGTTAGGACTCAGGCATGTCATTAACATATATATATATTTCAAATTGAATCACAATAGTAACTTGCACTAGCATAATAAAGAAGGGACCGTTGGGCTTGGCCCCCAAAAAATTTTGAGAAATTATAAGTAGTTCGATCCTTTAAAATTTCAAAAATTTTAGTTAGACTCTTTTATTTTTTTTAAAAATTTAGTTTAAACTTTCATTTTTTAAAAGTTTTAAGTTGACTCCAAAACTCTTTTACCAAATTTCATCGTTGATAACTTATAAAACATAACATGACACGGCAAATAACATTAATATGACATGAACACACAAGAAAATCAAAATCTTGAAATAAAATTATAGGCTTGTGAAATAGTGTATCTAAAATGATAGAAAATTCAAAGTAATTTATTTTTAAAAGTTTTAGAAAAGAATTATTGTGATAAAAATATAATGATCATTATGACATTTTAGCCTCCAATTAAGGTTGAGTTGTCCCTTAAGAATCAGCTTATTCTTTTATTATCACTTTTACCCTTCATATTGTTTTTATTATCATTTGACTTTCAGTTAAGTGATTCTCTTGACACATCGACATTATATATTAAATATAATGTATACAAATATAATTTTATTGCTACTCATATATATATTGTTTGATATATATACATATATACATCAATAAATATAAATTGATACATATTAATATCAATTAAAATTAAAAAAATAAATTATTTAATATCGATGTAGACATACACGATGCAATACTCAACGTTCAATACTTATAGATTCCGATATCTTATCGACAATCATAGATTAAAATATAAAACAATTAAGAATGTTCAATTTAACATAAGAATCCAAAAACTCATATTTGTTTTATTTATCAAAGTATAAGCATAAATCATGCCTACCATGATTACGGAGCATCAAATCTTAAGCCACTTGTGAATCAGACAAAAAGTTAGACAACTTATGGCTTTGTCCGAAACCAAAGTTTAGTTGCGACTTTTAACTTCAACTTTGTCGGTAAAGTTATAATATTTTTAGTTACCTCATTTTTATGTTTGGTTTCGGCTTGATGACCTAAATTAATTAACGTTGCCGATAAGAAAAAGTTTGGTTAAGCTTATCTTTCCCGAGTTTAATGCATTAATAACAGTGTTAGGTTTCTTCATGCATTAATAACTGTGTTAGGTTTAGGGGTTTAGTGTGTAGGGTGTAGAATTTAAGGTTTATGGTTAAAATTTAGACTTTAGGGCTTATGGTTTAAGGTTTAGATTTAGGTTTTAAATTTTATAGAAGGGTTGTGTAAATTTTTTTACACAACTTGTGTATCAAAATATAACTATATATATATATATATATATATATATATATATATGAGATAGAATCCTCTTACACTATGTAAAACTCTTTTTTTGGACCATTGGATGAAGGTAAATGGATGGATGAGATTAACAATAGAAAATGTGAAGATTATCACTTGAAAAAAAATAAAAATAATCTTAGTCATTTATTATCCTCATCCAACGGTCCAAAAAATATGTAAAAATAATTGAGTTTACACAATATAAGAGAATCCTAACCTTTTATATATATATTACGTTTTTTCACAGAAAGCTAGCATTAATTGAAAACAAACACAGTACAACAAAAGAAAATAGAAGAAAATAAAGAAACAAAGAAAAAATAGATCACATACATGGAGAAGGGTCCCGAAAATAAACCAGGGGATAACACAAACAAGAAAACAACAATAAAATTGCAAACAAACAAAAAAAACAAAGCGTGGATGATTCATCAAGGCACCAAAGTCAGGCGAGAGAAGTCACAACTGCATGTCAGTAAACGGATCATCGCGTCAAGATATTGAAATCGTAAACAGACTATCGCATTAAGATATTGAAATCGTCGATGCCTGATGGACGAAAAAGAAAGAACTAAAGCCGAAGTGTCTAGTCAACGAACATCAATTAGCAGAAGGATGAGGAACCTGGCTAAACATAAACACCCTTAAAAAAATGAAGACTTGCACGAACAGATACTAGAAAAAATCATCGAACGTAAAAAAGAAAAAAATAACAGAGGAAAAAAAGTAAGAGCTTTCATTCGCGCATGTTCCTCCTTCCACCTCATAAAATTAAGCTCAATCTAAGATTGCCGACGAAATTGAGTAGGTCATCGAGAAAAATAAAGCACCAAAAAACATAAGAAAAGAAAACAAGCAAAAAATTAAAAAAAAGAAAAGAAAAACGAGATGAGAGGTCAACCGTTGTAGACAACAACTGACCGCCGTTAAGAAAAAATTAGGGTAGGTTAAATTTGAGAGGATGACTAATGTTAAATTACGTTTTTCTTTAATAAAAAAAAATCATTATTGTACGATACGGGGCAAAGGGGTTTATGTCAAATGTGCTTAGTCAAAAGTTATTGGCTGATTTTTATTAAATTTTATTATTGTCCGCACTATATTATTGCTCGGCGGCCATGGAAACTTGATCACCTTAAACAAATCAAAGAGGAGAGAAAGTATGTCACTTTTGCAAATTGGAATAAGTCAGTGTTTTAGGGTTTTTCATTGTCTTCAACAAGTTTTCATACATTTCATTAAAAAAACAACTCATTCGAAACGTAAATATTACTAAAACATGTGAAGCAGAAAGAGAGAGCAACAAATATTTCAATCAACTCTTTAAGTTAATAGCTTAAGATTGTTTTAAAAATAACTGTCATCTATTTAGACACTAATAATATTACAAAAGTAAATGATCGAATTCTGTAAAATTAAAGAAATGCTTTTAAACCAGGCGTTAATTATCGTAGTCCTGTGATCCCTTCTATAGGAATTCAAATTATGTATGTCAAGAAATGCTTTTATTTGGGTGCATATTGAAGAAAAAAGTAAGATTTTTTTGGAACATTTCTATTTAGGAGAGAAGAAGAAGAATTTTGTTTCTAATAGGTTTAGAACTCACAATCAAAGGGAGGGAAATGTGTCAACCGAGAATAGGAATGGCCACTGGACAGGGTGGGTGCAGATACCTCATCTCCCATATCCATATCCACTTGAAATTTTTATATTCACCACCTACCCACCACCCACGGCAGGCATCATTTTTTAAATCCATACTCACCTAAGTGGGTACATTCTCAAATCCACCCCTACACTTACTACCTAATTAGGTGCCCACCACCCAACATGTATACGCTCGTACCCACTTGACAATCAACCATTAGCATCGAATTATGTAAAAATAAACCATTGACTTGTGCAAAAAAAGTAAAACTTCGTATTTTTATTGATTAATCAAGTACATATATATAATACATTGTTACATATATAAATTTAACTATAACTAACTTAACTAAAACACATTTATGCATGTATAAATTTACTTTACTACATCTAACTAACTAATGGCGGTAGACAATTGTAAAGAAAGTTTATACCCTAAGATTTAATTAAATTATATGACAGGCCCTTTAAAATCTTAAGATTTACAGAATAAGCTGTGAACTTATTCTTAAATTCATAATGGGCCAAAATTTCATATGGTGGGTAATTAGTGGGCGGGACTAGTGGATACAATACATGTAAGGTCTCAAATCTATCACTTACCCACTACCCACGGCGGGTATGACTTTTTACATTCACACCCGCTCACTATCCACCAAACTCGTACTCATCCTCACCCCAACTGGGACGGGAACGGTACAAAATTCGTAAAACTGTGCTCATCATTATTCCTAATTGAAAGCTTTTAATCACTTGTTTTAAATATTATTGACAAAAAATAAAAAGAAGAAGAAATTGATTTTTAACTATTTGGAAAGCGGCATTTTGGTTAGATTCGTTTGAGTTTTTGACGCAAACGGAAATTAATTGTCATCGCACATATAAATACGAATAAGCATTTTTCGGTTTAAAGAAAAATAGTAATCAACATTTTCGGTTAACTCGATTTGATTTTAGGTGCTTTAGTTAGTTTTTGGATTATAGAATCAGTTTTCTTGATTATTTCGACCTGTTGTTGGTTTATTAATTTTTTATGATAATATATATAGGTTAATAAATTAAGTCGGTTAAATATTTTAATTATATAATAATTATATTATATTTTTATTTAAAAATTAGGGTAATTATATCATGTATTGTCAGTGAAAATATTTTGTTATCACAATCGCACTAATTTTAGAGTTTATAGTTTAGGGGTTTAGGCTTATGTGTTTAGAATTTAGGGAATGTGGTTTGAATTTAGAGTTTAGGGTTAGAATCTAGGGCTTATAGGTAAAAATTTAAATCCCTACCATATTACCCTAAAACCTAAACTCTAACCTCTAAAGCCTAAATTCTATTCACATACTATAAATTATAAATCCCTAAACCCAAACCCTTAAACTATGAACCCTAAATTAGATTTATAATCCTTAAATTTAGAACGCTTGTGGAAACAAAATGTTTCCACTACCGGTGCATCATATATTTTCCCTTAAAATTATACATTTAAATTAAAATAGTTTGATTGAAAAAAAAAAACCATTGCTCTACGCTGCATATAAATTAAATTAAAAGTGATTAAAAGAACTGCTGCTAAATGAAATATATTTTAGTATTCTAATTTACAAGCGTTGGAATTGTCAAATAAATATATTTATGATCTTTAATAATTAATTATGAAAAGTAGTATAGAGCGTCGGCCTACAGTGACTAAAGAAATTAATGACTTGAATGATCTGCAAAAATTAAAAGGGAATTTTAGAGATAACAAAGATAAAAAAAAGTAATGAATGGTAAATGAAAATAGAAAATATAAGGAATTCAATAATGATGAGATATCCCTAAGCTTTGCTAGCCTCAATTTCGACCGATCATCAAAAAATACTTTTTGAAGTTGTTAATGTAAATTAAATTCTCGCTATTAGAATTGAGTCATTACAAAGCTTTAAGTTAAGTAGAAGTTTAAAGAAAGAAAATAAAATAAGCTGCTATAGATTGGACTATGCTTAGTATTATGGTATGGAAAATACTTCTTGAAGTTGTTAATGTAAAAAATACTTCTTGAAGTTGTTAATGTAAACTACGAATAGATTGGACTATACTTAGTATTATGGTATGGAAAATAAAGAAAGAAAATAAAGTAAAAGATCAAAACAAAATAAGCTGCTATAGAATTAACCAAGAGAAATACAAATTCCAATCGGCCTTCAAAAGTCGAACCTAGGGGTATGTATACTCGAGAATCATAACAAGGTAAAATAACTAAAAACCCTAATAAAAGATAAAAATAAAGTTAAAATATTCAAACTAAAAATTTAAAGATTTATCACAAAAGACAAGGATGACAAATCTGAATCATGTGGCTCTGGATGGATTTGTTTTATCTTCAAGACGACCTCATATTTGTTTTCATGCACTTATCTTCAAGATAATTTCGAATTTGACTTTGAGATAATGTTGATCCGCCTTTTAGAAGTTGCTAATTGTACCTTCAAATTCTGGTGCATCAGAATCGGGCTGTGTCGTGCCCACGACTCCTTCCATAGCATCTAATGAATATTCAAATTCTACCTTCAATTGATGGTTTTGGACTGACAAATTTCAACAAAGCTCTTAACCAAAATAAGCCCAAAAATTGACGAATTAGTAATATCTCAGCAAAAATTGAGGAACAAATATCACTAATAATATGTAATATTTTACACTTATCACTAATTCATTTACAAGATAGTATTCTAGTCTAATTTTAAATTCGAATAAACTCATGTACACATGCATACTATACTGCTTGAACTTGAGTCACCTAAAAAATAATGACATACTCTATCACTAGAACCATTCAATAGATTTTTTCCAGAACAATGCTACTCAGTAGATTCTATTTTTTTTTTTTACAAATATAAATCCCACTTTGAGAGGAGGAAAAGAGGATACTATAGGAGAAGAAACTGGATGTTCTTAGTGAGTTTAGAATGTGAGAAGACAAAGATAAGCAGCTTGATCAACCTGTCAAATGTGCGTGCTTGATTCTAAACAATTTATAAATGCACTAAAATTTTTTAGCCCTTTTTTAGACCGATGTTTTTGTTATTTCGTACCAAGATTATTCTTATAGTTAATGGTCCACAGCTTAGGAATAGAAATTTTTTGTCCACTTCTGGTGCTCTATTTATACCCACACACTAAAAAAATTAAGTTTATATTTTAGGATTAAGGTTTAGGGTTAGGGTTAGCATTATAGTGTAGGAAATTGGATGTATGATATATTTTTTAGGGTTTGAGATTTAGAATTTAAGGTTAGGACTTAAAATTTATTTTTTTTTGCCGAAAAGGGGCAAAGAATTTTTATTTGCAGTTTACGAAAAAAAATTATATAAAGATGTTGTATATGTTCAAATACATTATACATAGAGATAACCATGGGTCCGGTTGGTTTGGCGTTTTGGTCAATCTGCACTCGACCCAAAAATTTAACACTTCCATCTAGACTCAACCCTACATTTTATGATGTTCCACCCGACCTGAACCTGAACCCGAATTCTAGAGCAAAAAGTCGAACTCAACCCGACATAAATAAAAAAACTATCAATTTTCATTATTATTCGATAAAGTATAGAGCTATTTGAAAAAATATAAATAGAGATGGAGCATTATAATAATTATTTTATTTTTAGACAAGATAGGAATTATACCTAAATATTTAAAATAAAATTAAACCATTATTTCGAGTCGGCTATGATATTTTTCACCTTAAACCCAAACCTAACTTAACCTCGTCCTCAAAAACTCAGACTCGAACACAAAATTTTCTTTTTAAAAACCTGACGCTGTGCGTGTTGTCAATAATAGTTCATAATGTTTCATAATTTTTTTAAATTTAAACTTTTAATTTTCTGGGTAATCTTCGTCGAAAGTCCCTTTTATTTGGGATTTGTTCTGTTTTTGTCACTCAATTTGAAAAAAATTAAAACAACTACATATATTTTCGATTGTTACTGTTTGGTACTACTGTTAATAAAAAATATTAATTTTAATTTTGACTTTTAAACTTTTGAAAGTTTATTTTTCCACCTTTTAAACAAAAAAAACATTACCCATCACCATCTTCATCCCCATAGGCAACTCTACCACTCGACCAAACAGCCGTTCACCACCAATCTCTCAGCCCACACCTACATCAAAGCTGCCCCTAAATCAAGCAGCTCACTCATCCCATTCACTCTCTCACCCTCTAACCTCACCACCACCATTACTTCTAACCGAAACCACAACCTCTCACCCGAACCTCCCTCATCTACACCTCCCCTAACCGAAACCACCTTAAGCCACCTTGTTACCCATCAACATCTCCTTCAATAAACAGTAAACCCAGCAAACAACCAGTACCAAAATCAAAAGAAACAACATGGAATTAGACAAAAAGAAAAAATGAAGAGAGGAAAGAAAATAGTGCTCACCCATTCTCGGCCGTGGTGATTTTTCAACGAACGGAGCACCACCAGATAGATCCCAACGGTGGACGACCCTCATTCGACGAAAGGGGAGACATACTTCGATTTTGTGAAGATCCGACGGTGAACAACGTCAAATCGAAGCCCTAAAACACGAGAGCCTTTGGTCTTGTTTCGAGGTATTCAGGTCCGTTCTCGGTGAGGTCAGGCCGAGAAAGAAGAAGATGAGTAGAAAATGAGTCATTTGGTGGTTCACTCGATCGGAATCGGCAGCGAACGGTGGAGATCCAGCGTGAGCAAGATTCGAAGTGGAAGTCAATTTTTGTAGATTCTAGGTAGCGCTTTAGGTTCACTATGAGGTTTTTGTTTGATGTGGGCGGAAATAATAAATTTTCAAAAGTTTAGGAGGTTAAAATTATAATTAATATTTTTATGAATAAAAGTTAACGGTTTGGTGATTAAAAAAGTAATAATTAAAAATATAAGTGAGTATTTTATTTTTTTTAAAATTAAATGACCAAAATAAAAAATCCAAATAAAAGGGATTTCCCGTAAAGATTACCCTAATTTATTTTGTTCAAACGACTCCTTGAAATATTAAAAGAATTAAATAACTCTCTGTACATAATCAAGTGACAGTGATGATATGACACGATATCTCATTTCTTCCCATCATCGTTAATTCCAGTTAGTGTATACCAAAGAGGGATTGCCAACCATATATTTATCTAGTATGATGGTGAGCCTTTCTTTGATCAAGTGTGTCATAAGGCTGTTAATTTCCGTGTTCATGAACTTGTACCTGTTGACGGGCTCTAGGTCGACATGAATGAAGCGTCGAATTTCTGTTCCCGGAAGTGAAGGATTCTGAAAGACAAGATTTGGGCCAAGTGGGAGTGGCCCTGGTTGGATCTGTTGCTTGGACTGCAAGAATATAACAAAGTCAAGATGGGACAAGCCACCATACAAGATAAATGCTTCATTGTTACAGCCTGCAGTTACTAATTGGGTTCAAAACAATTGTCACTAGCGCTGTTCACTACAACAATGTTATAGAGTACGATGCTCATAGTCGTGCAGATGCACGCAGGTTCTATCCTGCTATAACCGAAGTGTTTTTTTTTTTCTTTTAAAGAAAAGCAGGCTGGCATTCAAAGAAAGGAAAAACAAATACAAGGAACAACAGAATACAGAGGATGAAGAAAAGAAACAACAACACAATAACATGACAACAAAGAGCAGAGAGAAAACAAACAAGAAACTAGCAATATAGAACCAAAACAACAAGAGCACAAAACATAACAAACTGCAGAAAACAGGGGAAACGCCAAGGGGAGAGAATCCAGAGACGACGAGGGAGAAAAGAAAGAGCACCAAGCCAGTACCATTCTTGCAAATTGCATGGTCGCTTTCGATGGCAGGAAGAAAAAACGACGGTGATGCAGCAAGAAAACCATCGCGTAAGAAACCATAATCGTCGATGACCGAAGGCGGGTGAAGCAGGAGGCGGAGTCATGACAACCGCCGAAGGAGGAGGCAGCTCAAGGAGCCACAGTCCAGAGAACCCAGCAGCCCAGAAGGCAAGGCGTCGATCCCACTTCTCAAACGATATCCCAGCTTCTCTTCACCAAACGGTAACCCGAATAGAGCCCCGGGCACCAGGGGAGCCAGATGCGCAGCAAAATGACCAAGGATGGTCGGAGAAGACGACACCGAGAAGAGAAAACAAGAAAACGAAGAGGATGAAGGGACAGATCAGAAAGGAGAAAAGCAGTAAAATAGAACGGGAAGAGGGGGTGGCCCCCGCTCAAAACTGGGAGCGGCGCCACCCAAGGAGGGGGTCCGAACCAAACTGAACTCCCTATTCTTGCTCAAGCAGTCTCATTTAAAAAGATTAGGGGCGTTTTCATCATTTTACCAAAACGTAAATATCGTAAACCCTCTATACCTGTTTCCGTTTTCACATAAAACTGGGTTTGTTGATACTGATATTGGTATCGAAGAACACTAGGAAATCAATTAGCGTACCCCGAAAACTCTTTTGCTTTTTGTCCACCATTTTTAAAATTTGTCATGCCAATATAAGGTTACTAACCGAAACCGGTAAGGTTTAAGTTTTTGAATACACTGGGATACGTGAGAGGTGAAGCATATTTATTTATAGTTGGGACCTAAATAGAATAGACATTACATTAAATTGCACGTTAAAAATTTAAATATTTAATTAATATTTATTCGAGTCAGTTGTCAGTCAATCGATCAGACTAAATTTTATATTATCAACAGAGTTTTAGTTGTATTAATATTTTAAGTAGCCAATTTTCTCTCACACTTAAATTTATTTTTATAGCCGCGGCAAGTTTTTCTTATTTTCTTTTTGTTTAACCGATGGTAACAATCAATCTTAATACTAGTTGTCGATTATTGGTGTTTATTATTATTATTATTTTTATATTCTTTTAATTTTAATAAAAATCTATGTTCTTGTGGCACGTGTTTCCTTTGCCTTTGTGGCACGCTTTTCATTAGATTTTGTGTTTTGTTTTATCTGTCATTTGGCACGATTTCTCTCAAACTTAAATTTATTTTTATAGCCGCGGCAAGTTTTTCTTATTTTCTTTTTGTTTAACCGATGGCAACAATCAATCTTAATACTAGTTGTCGATTATTGGTGTTTATTATTATTATTATTTTTATATTCTTTTAATTTTAATAAAAATCTATGTTCTTGTGGCACGTGTTTCCTTTGCCTTTGTGGCACGCTTTTCATTAGATTTTGTGTTTTGTTTTATCTGTCATTTGGCACGATTTCAACAAACCGTAGCGATTGTTTGGTGCTTGTATAGAGATCCCCACGACGTTAGCTTTCTGGTTTGATTCTGTCGGTAGTCATAGAAAAGATTGATCCCCACTCGTTCGTTTAATGGTTTGTTAACCGATGTAACTAGAACTATGTAGCGGAGCAATCTGTCTGATAGTTTGGTTCGCTCACCACTCCTTTTCATCTCATAAAGTGTCTCGTTTGGCTAGAGACAATGAGATTTATGAAGGTTTCTAGATTATGCTAATCTCCATGAAAGGGTCTGATTTTCTTTGTACCTTTGTATGAGATTTTTTTTCTCTCTTTTTGATGCATTATATTTGTAATATCTTTTATATTCATTAATAAAATTCATATGATATTATTTAAAAAAATATTTTAAATAACTAGAATTTAAATATATTTAAAAGGCAATTACATTCTATTTATGGGGTAAGTATTCTATAAAAAATTAATTTTTGATGAGAATATTATTATCATACTAAATCATTACTATTATTAATAAATATATGGTGTTTATGCTTTATAGCTAAAAGTTTATTTTACAAGTGTAAAGGAAATTATGTTGACAAGGAAAAATTACAATCTCATTTTACGTCAACTAAACAGTGAAAAATGAGGAGAATGTTTTTTAAATGAATTACACCAATAAAAAAAAGTTCAAGGTTATTAAATTTGTTAAATTATTCAATTTGGTAATTAAATTTTTAATTGTTTTAATATTATTATTAAACTTTTAGTTTTATTTTAATTTGACCACTGCTGTTAACAGACGTTAAAAAAAGTGATGTGGCATTAAACAAAATTTTACAATAATACATTTAGTCCTACACGTTTACACATTCAAACAATCCAATCCTATTTTAAAAGAAAATAATAAATTTAACCATTATTATTTACACATTAAAGAAATAGGTGTTCGAACTTGGACATTGAGCCATGAGAAAGCTTGAAGAGTTGACCATCAGTGGGTGCCATGAACTAGAATTGCTTCCACAGCAAATTGGGGAACTCCATAATAAGATTCATATAAAGGTGAATTCTCCCTCTGATACAACTAAGTCTGCAAAGATGTGATTTCCTAGTATATTTTTGAGGACTTCTTTGTGGAAGACAGTCACATAGTTTTCTCAACAAAATTGAAGCAAAAGTAATCTTTTTTTTTTATTTCTTCTTCATTTTGTATGTTGGATCCTGATATATTCCCTACTTTTATCCTCCAAATACATCTTTCCACTCTCCACCTCTTGCCTCCAATCTCACCCATGATGGCTGCAATAAGAGACAATATATAGGATATTGATCTTACTTACAACATAAGCATAGGTTGCGAAAAATATAGGTTGAAAACCATAGCGGTAGGAACTTTCGGAATGTTTTGTGGAACAATGATTCGTATTAGAGAATATCTACTGATGACCAATCATTTTAAATTAACAATTCTACTTTCTGAGTTTCCTATTTTTCGGACTAATTTAAAATAATGTATAAATAATAAGAGTTAAATTTATTATTTTATTTCTAATTATGATTAAATTGCTTGAATGTACAAACGTGGAGGGCTAAATGTGATATTGTTTGAATTTTTTTAACTGCAACGTCACCTTCTTAACGTCCGTTAACATCTCAAAGGTCAAATTGGAACAAAACTCAAAGTTTAATAAACATGACATAATTAAAATATAAAAAATAAGATTTTTTTAATAAAAAAGTTGGGTTATTTTATTTTTACTTTTTAAGAGTTTAATGAAAATTTCTCAAATATTTGGGCCTCCTAGAGGTGGCAAACGGGCCTCTTTGGGCATTGACTATTCGTGTTTGAATTTTTTGGGTTACGGTCCTTTGAAGTTTATACCTTTATAAATTTAGACCTTTTGACTTCTATTTCGAGGTTGAGTTTAGATTCGTTTTAACATTAGATGCAACTTGTAGCCATCTTTTTGTTCTTCTAAAAATTTGAACTTAAGGTATCCCATGTCATTTTTGAAATTTGGATGAAGGGATATTTTTTTTGAATTTTTTTTAAAACGATGAAAAATTAGAGTCGCCACCGGCCACTTGAGTAAGGTAGGCTGGACACCATAAAAAATTAAAGATTCATTTTGAAAGGTTTCGAGACTTGATTACGTGTGGGGAAGGATTAGCACTCCCGTTACGCCCAGAAATCGGTACTAAAATATTTGTTGCTTTTAAATGGATAGAAATTGTTGAAATTTAAATTGAACTTAATTAAGTGTACTTAATTGAAAATTGATCTTAATGAAACGGGCTTTATCAAATCAGTGAGCTCAAATTAATTGGACATTTAATTAATAAGGTTGACGATACATCGGACCATATATTAAACCTACATCATAGAAGCCCCACTGTTGTGTTAATTTATGGTTCGAATCTCGTACGTCACCTTTATTCATGGTGCAAACTTTAAGATATGATGTAATGATTTGTCAACTTTTAATCATCATTTACCTTGGGACGATAAGGATTAATTCAAATATTTGGTCAACATCTTTTAAGCTCGGACTGTTACGACACAAATACCAAAATTAATAAATACCTCCATTTTATGATTTAAATTAATTAATTGAAAGTAAACATGTCATACGAATGACAATTAACATGCATGCCACATAAGGGCTTAAAAATAAACACACAAAAGGCTCACTAAAGCCATATCCTAAAAGGCTCAAATTATGAAAATTTAATTTGTAATCTAATTATTAGCCAGGTTAATCTAATATTAACCCTAAATTAATTATTCCTAAAAAGAAAATCCAAGGGTCAACAAATTATCTTGAACGATAATTAATTTGATTGATTTTAAACTAGTATCCCAATAAGCCAATGATTCTATTTAAAATGAATCAAGTTAATCGACCGCGATTAGAATTAAGTATTCATCTAAGTGCCTTGTCGGTTTTATCCTAAGGAGTAATTAAGATATATTCAACTAATTTAATGAATTTGGCATTTATCCCAATAAGCCAAGGGTAAATGTAAATTCACCAAATTAATTCGAAACTTAACTCTAACTATGACTCTAAAAGACTAATGTAAATTAATTTAAAGATTATGTCCCTATAAGATGGGCGCACACTTCAAATCGGTTGAACTAATCTCGCCTTAATCTAATCTATAGGATTAACCTAACAAGCCCAAAGCTCATTTAAACTAAGCACAAATTAAAACGACCACGCATATATACTTATATAAAATTACACTTTAACTATACATTATACTAAATATATAAAACAAATATTATATATATATTTAAAACTATATTATACGTTATATAAAAAAAATATGCATTATATACATTATGGAAAGCTTTATATTATATATTATAAAACTTACATTATATATATTATGAAGACTTTATAGCATATATTATAAAAGACTGTATTGTATACTATAATAAACTATAAAAATTATATTATATATACCATATATTATATAAAAACATCTATTGCATAAAAACATATGCTATATAATAAAACTATATATTATACAAGAACCATATATTACATAAAACAAGTGCAAAATATATTATATATTATAAGTACTATGAAAAACACATGTTACGTACAAAAAAATACATGCCACAAATTAAATCACACACATTATATACATGTTACATTTACATTCGACAAACACATATCATAATAAAACTGAAATTAATGACTGAAATAAAAAGAAACTGAAATACAACGCAAAATTTAAACAAATCGTAAAAGAAAGGGCAAAACAGTGAGAGTTTTAAAAATGAAAGGTTACGACCGAGATTTCTAAAGGCGGAAGGACCACAGTCGTAATTTAAAAAGGGTGGGGGTTTTAAAAAATAATTAAACCATCTTATTTTAAACGACGTATAAAACTCTTTTTTTTAGCCAAAAACAACACAATTTGAGAAAAAAAGAGCCTATCTCTGTCACCCTCTCTCAACCCTTTGCAACCAGGGATGAACGCCACCGTGGCATTCATCCTTAAACCCAAAAATTGCTCCTATTTCCAGAATTCGGTGCCCAGCCACCGCTCCGGCCGCCGTTGGAAACTAAAAAAAAACCTTTTTAATCCCTTTTCTTTTCTAAACCCAAACCCGAAACTCTTTATCTTAAAAAACAATCAAAACCTCTTTCTTTTATAAAACAAAAACAAAAACGCTTTTTCGTTTCCTTTTTTTTACGAAAAGAAACCAGAACCGAGCCTTTAAAAACCCTTCTAACGCCCATTTCACTATTGGTTCACCATATACCGTATCGGAAAGACCGGGAGGCTTATCACTGGCGAGGGAACACGACGATGCAACAGAAACCGAAACACCATAAAGGTAAAAAATAAAACCCTAACTCTGTTCGCTTATGATGCATCGAAATGAAAAAAAGAAAGATGAGTATACCTCTGTAAACGTGAGGCTTTTGCTTCCATTGCTCCCAATTTTTCGAATCATTTTAGGGCTTTGTTTATATACCTTGAATATTACACGATTTAGAAAAATAGGAAATAAAAACCTAATAATCCTATTAGTTGCCTTCTGTCACTCTAATATTTCGTTGCATTTCTAAACTTGCCGGTTTGTCCCCTCTTGCATTTTGATAACCCGTGTCATTTTTTATTCATGATTGTCGTGGCTCTCGTACGAAGGGGAGAGGACTAGAGAGATGGCTTGCTAACGGGGCTGTCGACGTGGCAAGGCGGTACGGATGTGGTGCTTGGCCAGTGGTTCTCCTTGCCAGTGTAGAGGTACGCTGGTGGAACGGATTACTCGTGGACGCGGCTTGGGAACTGAGGAGATAGGCAGTGTCACACACGCGCGAGTGGGGGATATGACGAGCCGCGCGTGCGGGAGCTAAAGAGCCGACGCGCATAGCTCACGTAGGAGCTAAAAGCCTCGATCTGGACCGTCAGGTTGTTTTAGATCTGACGATGGATATACAGCTGCGCCCAAATAAATAGGATTAGGTTTTTTGTTATAAGATTAAGGCCTTATTGGGCCAAGTCTGTATATTTGTAATATTTGCTTTTTTTGTATATATGTAAATGGGCTAGGTGTATAAAAACTTGGACTTTTATTTATATAAAATGTATGGGCTGGTGTATTATATATATATATATATATATATGGGCTGATAATGTATGGTTTAATTTGTATCAAGTGTATGGGGATGATTACATTATATATAGATGGGCCTTTAATTAACATAGTTTATAATTTAAAATAGATAACAACTATAGCCATAATAATGATAATAATGAGAATAATAGCAAGATAAGAATAATGATAGTGATAATGATAAAAGGTAAAATGGGTCACCCCGGACAAAATTAGTGATTACAGCTGTCCCTTTTTGCTTATCCTTGTGGAACAAGAATAAAGCAAAGACCATAAGCACTGATTTTGTCCCACTTGCCTGTTTGAAGATTTTGAGCTGGGAGTTCCTCTTATATAAAACTTTTCACCCTTCCTCTCCCTAAAACCTAGAGCTGTGAGTACCTGCCTCCTTCACACTGAAGTCTTTGAGCTACATGTATATGCCTCTTTCGCTCTAAAATCCTGTTGCGGCGAGTTTGAAATCCTTTGCTTGAAATCTTTGAGCTTTGAGTATCTACCTCCTTTGCTCTGGAATCCTGACGTGGCGAGTTTGAAATCCTTGAGCTTCGAGTATCTACCTCATTCGCTCTGAAATCCCTTTCGGGCTCCTCATCTTGTTGTTTACTCATTTTCTTAGGAGGTACCTGACCTATCTTTTAAATATTTGTGAAAAGAGATAAAATGCTATGATGGTATAAATTAGCATGCTCCTAACCTAGGGATATCTAACTAGATATGATGCATGAACGGTGGGATCTAAACATTACTCCAACACTTTCAATTTCATGTTTAATCTTCTTTTTGATTCCTTAACCTTTGACGGTACTTTATCTCATATTCGGGTTCAACCATCAATATTTTTATTTTTGAACTTCTGCTCTAAAGCGTCTTTTCAGGTTTTCAATTTAGATTTGTTTTCTCTTTAATCGTCATTTTTGGGTTTTTCTTCTTTTTCTTCTTTTGTTTTTTCTTCTTTTTTCCTTTTTTTATTTTTTCCTTTTGGGTGCCTTTTCGGGTTTCCACCTAGAGATGGCTTCATTTTTATGACGCTTCTATCTCTAAGCGACATGCTTGATTTCTAATACGGCTGGGACTTGTCGTCTTACCCTAACCTAGTAATTGAAATCTCATCTCGGTTCGACTTTAAAATAATTCTTTGTACCAGCTGCACTTAAAAGGTTAGAACATAGTAATACCAAGAAATTTTTTACTTTTTATGAATTTACATCAACCTACTTGTCGGATGCCTATAAAAATGATAGAAGAAGGTATGCTATAATACTTCATTAATATTTCAGAAGTTCAAAGTAATCTGAAAGTCATGGCAAACATGGAAGAAAGGGAAAACAAAGTATGATGCCACATACCAATTATCTGAGCCAACCTTTTTGAGTTTTCGACTCAAATCCACATTCGATTTCAAGATGCCAATTTCTAATTTTCATCTTGAACCCCCTCTTTTTTTTCTTTTTTATACGTAGTACATGTTGACTGAACTAGAATTTACTAGATTATTCAACACCCTTCCATCCATTTCTATTAAGATCAACGCCCCTCTAGAAAAAGTCATTTTTAACAACATAAGGTCATTCCCAATTAGGCATCCATTTTCCATGGGAATCTCTTTGAGTTGGCAAGATTCTTTTAAGTACTAGATCCCCCTCTCAAAATTATCTTAGGGGAACCTTCTTATCGTAGGCTCGCATTATCCTTTTCTAATACATCTGACCATGACAAATGGCTTTTAGTCTTTTCTCCTCGATAAGATTCAACTGGTTAAATTGAGTCTGCACCCACTCGGCTTCTTCTATCCTCGCCTCATTTAAAATTTGAAGTGATGGAATCTCTATTTCAATAGGTAACGCTGCATCCGTGTCATAGACCAATGAGTATGGCGTTGCCCCTGTTGAATTACATACAGATATTCAGTAGGCAAAAAGAGCAAAAGGCAACTTTTCATGCCAATCCTTGAAGGTGTTTGTGGTCTTTGATATGATCTTCTTGATATTCTTGTTGGCAACTTCTACCACTTCGTTCATCTTGGGACGATAAATAGTGGAATTATAGTGTGTTATTTTGAATTACTCGTACATTTCGGCTATCATCTTGTTATTTAAATTGGTAGCATTATCGGTTATGATCTTTTTTGGAAGACCATAGCAACATATGATTTCTTTTGTAAAGAACATGCAAACTGTAGCTTTTGTGATGCCAGCATACGAAGCAGCCTTTACCCACTTAGTGAAGTAATCAATGGCTACCAGGAAGAATCGATACCCGTTAGAAGCTTCTGGGTAGATTTGGCGAATAATGTCCATGCCCCAAGTGACAAAAGGCCATGGTGAATTTATGGTGTGAAGTGACATTGGTGGGGAGTGTATCTTATCGACATAGATTTGACATCTATGACATTTCTTCGCGTAACTAATGCAATCTCCTTCTATAGTTGACCAGAAATAACTATATCTCATAATTTTTCTAGTCATTGAGAAACCACTGGCATGGGTTCTGCACAAACCTCTATGGACTTCCGCCAAGATGGTTCATGCATCTCGAGCATCGACACACCTCAACAACATCTGGTCTTGGCTCATTTTATACAAAACCTCCCCGTCTAGAACGTATCATGTCATCATTTTTCTAATGGTTCTTTTATCGTTCTCATTGGCCTCTTTAGGGTAGATTTGAAACTTGATATACTAAAGGATATCATGGTACCATGGGCTAACATCTGCTTCTTCTTCCAAATTATAGCAATGTGTCGGTATTTCGAATATTTGTATCTTGATTGGCTTCATTTCGGCTTCAATACTTGCTTCAAACATTGCAGCTATTATCGCCAAAGCACCTACCATTTGATTATCTTCCCTCGGGAGATAGGTGAAGTTGATCTTTTAAAAGTTTCTAACTAACTCTTGGATCAGTTCATAATACTTGACATTCGAATCTCTTGTTTCCCACTATTTCCGGAGCTGGTAAATTACCAAAGAGAAATCTCCAAAAACTTGAAGCACCTTAACTTTCCTTCCAATGGCCGTATATAAACCCATAACACAAGCCTCATACTCGGCTATGTTGCTTGTGCAAAAGAATTCTAATCTACTGGTGAAAGAATGTAGACATTTCCTGGAGAGATTAACACTACCCCAATTCCATAGCCTAAGGCATTGGATGCTGCATTGAAATAGAGCTTCCATGACTCATTCTTCAAAGTAGTCTTCTCTTCGACAATTATGCACATCAAGTCTTCATCGGGAAAATTAAAGTTCAAAGACTCATCATTATCTAAAGCGTGGCTTGCCAGAAAATCCACTATAGCACTCCATTTTACCGCCTTTTGACTTAAATATAGTATGTCAAATTCAGACAAAAACATTTGCCAATAGGCCAATCTCCCATTTAGTGTTGGTGCTTCCATTAAGAATTTTAACGGGTCCAATTGGGATATCAACCAAGTAGTATGATACAACATGTATTGGCTGAGCCTTTTGGTAGCCCCTACTAGAGCACAACACAATTTTTGAATCGGTGAATACCACGTTTCACAATTGGTGAACTTCTTGCTCAAATAGTAGATTGCTTTCTCCCCAGACTCATCATGTTGCCCTAGAACACAGCCCATCAAATTCTTAAAATCGTCAAGTATAAGATCAAAGGTCTTTTTGATACCAGTGCTATTAGAATAGGAGCGTTATTCAGATAATCCTTGATCTTGTCTAGAGCCTTTTGACACTCTTCATCCCACACCCCTGGGTTGTTCTTCCAGAGCAATCTAAAGATAGGGTCATATTTGTCGGTTAGCTGAGAAATAAACTGAGATATATAATTTAATCTCCCTAAGAAAGCTCAAACTTCTTTTTGGGTATGAGGTGGTAAGAGATTCTGGATGGCTTTTACTTTGTCAGGGGCAATCTCAATCCCCTTTTGGCTAACCACAAAGCCTAAAAGCTTACCGGATGTGACAACGAATGTGCATTTTACTAGGTTGAGCTTTAGCTGATACTTTCTCAATCTTTGGAAGAGCTTCCAAAAGTTTTGAATATGACCATCTTCCGTTCGAGACTTAGAAATCATGTCATCTACATATACCTCAATCCCCTTATGCATCATGTCATGGAAAATAGTTACCATAGCTCTTTGATAGGCTTCTCCGACGTTCTTTAATCCTAAAGGCATCACCTTATAATAGAATGTCCCTCACATAGTCACGAATGTAGTTTTACCCATGTCTCTAGGGTGCATTCTTATTTGGTTGTACCCTAAAAAACCATCCATGAAAGAGAACCACGAGTATCCCGCGGTATTATCGACCAAAGTGTTAATATGAGGCAAAGGGAAATTGTCATTGGGTCTTGCCTTCTTGAGGTCTCTATAATCTACACATATGCAGACCTTCCTATCTTTCTTGGGAACATGGACTATGTTTGCCACCCACTCAGAGTACTTGGCAACTTTCAAGAAACCAGCCTCATTCTACTTTTTTACTTATTCTCGAATCTTCAGCAACATTTATGCTCTTATTCTTCTTAGCTTTTGTTAGACTGGTTTATATTTCGGCTTGATTGGTAGCTTATGCACCATAATATCTGTGTCTAACCCTGGCATGTCATGATAAGTCCATGCAAAAACATCCTTGAATTCTAGAAGCAATTCGATCAATTCATGCATGGTCTTAGAAGAGAACATTTTCACTTCCCTTCTTTCTTCCTCCGTCCCCAAATTGAGTATCTCTAACTATTCTTGATGAGGCAAGATTCGATTGTTTTCCCTTTCCATTAACCTAAGTAATTCATCTGGGACATTCACTTCTATCTCATCACCCCCTTCATTTATTTCGGCTAAGTACGAAAATTGCTCAAAATCTACCTTGGGATTAGATTCAGAATCATTCATACAGTTAATAATAAGGACCCTGAAATAATTTTGAAATTAATATGTATTGGGAAGAATATTATTATGGATGGATGAAAATAATAAATATAAATGTAATAAAAGTATGCGATAAATATGATGTTTGCCATTTGAGAAAAAGTGGAAAGCATTTGTTTCATTGAATTGAAAAACAAGCAAGTTAATATAGAAGCCCTTTATAAAAGATCCCTATTGCTCGCGGGCAAAAGCGAATAGGGTTGGTTTTGAGCATTACTCTGATTTAAACCTAGAAACTACATGTAAGTCCACACTAGTCTAATTGTTGAGCGTCTCCCCAAGAAGTAGGGGTGGATTCCCCATCTTCGGTTATTACATTAACATCAATTCCCTCTAACATCTCATTAAGCCTTTACTCCTTATAGAGCTTGGCGCCCTCTAGACTAGCCTCGTGTAGCATTTGTTCCACGTTGATTATCCTGTCAGACAAAAACATTTTTATGTCGAGATAAGTCAAAAGCTCCCATGAGATATCTTCACCCTTGAATCTGGCCTTCCTTTGTTCATCTCTCTTCTTCCATTCTACCTTTCTTTGCTGAAAATTAGGTTTATGGCCGAGCCTGAATCAATCTTTCTTACCGATAAGACTCTTAGCGCACAAGCACTCTTGTAAGTTTCTTCTGAGTCCTTTACCTTTCTTAGCTCATCGTCCCAAACTCTGCAAGACCGTCATTTTGGTGTAATTTGACCATCTAGGGCGTGAGATCTTGTTTCTTTCAGCCACAATGGTAGTGTTTACAAATTCCAAGGCCCTAAAGAAGCAATCAACAGCATCCTCGTCGGTTTGGATGTAAGGAGCTTTGGTGGTTATAGAAGCAATGATGTCTTGTTCGACTCCCACACTTACCAACTTTCTATCGATAAAAAATTTCATTTTTTGGCGAAAGATGAAGGCACGACCCCGGATAATGAATCCACGGTCTCCCTAGCAGACAATTATAAGTTGGCTGAATGTCCATTACTACAAACTCAACGACATACTCAGTAGGCTCAATTAGCAAGGGTATTTTAATCTTCCCGATATCGTCATTTTAAGTGCCATCAAATGCCCTAACAGAGTTTTAGCACGGATTCATATGCAAACTGTCCATTGGTAACCTTTGCAAGGTCGATATTGGTAGTACATTCAAAGCGGACATGTTGTCGATAAGCACTCCCGACATGACATACCCTTTGCAATGGGTGGCAATGTTCAAAGCTTTGGTTGATCTCATGCCACCGTCTGGAATTTCATCATCACTGAAAGTGATATAGTTGTCTGTAGCAATGTGACCCATTATTCGGTGTAATTTTCTTATCATGATGTCATTTGGGATGAATATATGGTTTAACACATTCAACAATGCGTTTTAGTGTTTCTCTAAGCTTAACAACAATTCCAGCAAAAAATCCTTGCTTGTTGTTTTTGGAGTTGCTCGATAATGCTATATTCACAGTGTTTTAGGAACCTTAAGAACTCTTGCACTTGTGTCTCAGTTATTGGCTTAAAGACCTTCGGGGGTGGTTCATCTCCAAAAATATTTTTAGGCTCAGTTTTTATTGTTTTGCCTTTGTCATTCGACTCCTCCACCACCTTGGATGTTTATGGTGAATAACACCTTCCACTTATTGTAAAAGGCCCCCACTTCATTCATTGTTTTGGATGGTTCCTCCTCCTTTGTGATTTTTTCTTCACCAGACAACTTCTTCTCTTTTTGTGGTTCTGAATTTTCTGGCACTGAGATGTGAGCAGTGTAGCTCTATAGAACCTTTCAGGTGTCCTTTAATGGAAAAGAGGTAGGAGCCAAAATTCGGATTTGCAAAATTACCTTAGAGCTTTCACCTTGGGATGAGCTTTCCTCCTTTAGTTTGAGCGATATACAAAAGGCTTGTCTACCCCATACTTGTTTTTGGTGCTGTCCGATGTGCACATATCTAGCTATTTTATTTCCTCTTCCTTCTCAATGAATTTGATCTTTTTATTATCCATCATCTTCTGGATCACCTGTTTAAACTCATAGTATTAAATATCGTGTCCTTCTTCTTGATGAAACTCATAATATGGTCTGCACCCTTCATGCACGATTTTCATGCCCTGATCAATTAGGCGTACCATACATAACTGTTGGAATACCCACCTCAAAGGGGATTTGACTTTGGATACCTCTGTCCTTTCCGTTCTGGTGTACTCTTCTTCGATTGCATTCATACCACGACCCTCATGATTATGTAGTGGATTGGTGGCCACATTCGGTTCATCAAGCTGCAACACCCTGGTCTTTATCATGTTTTGCACAAACTTTTTAAATGTAATACAATTCTCAATTGAGTGTCTCGGGACTCCGACATGATAATTGCAGTACATTTTTTCATCGTACCACACAGGGAATGGTGGTTTGAAAGGGGTGGCGTAATAAGGTCAGACCAAGTCAGCTTCATGCAACCATGAATATAATTCAGCATAAGATACAAATAGAGGAGTGACATACATCTTCTTATTTTCCTTCTTCGGGGCTCTAGTCTCTTGTAGTTCTTCCGAGATTTCTCCCCTCTATCAATCATTCCACTCTTTATGGACACTTTAATCGACTCCCCGATTCTGACTATGTTGCAAAATTCTGGGTGGTGGTATTTATCAACCGGTCGAATAATGCGGCCCTCAAAGTATTGACAAACAACGGTGTGATCTCGTGTTCAGGGATTGATGGTTGGATATGTGTGGCCACATCACGCCGCCTTTGAGAATACTGAGTAAACACCCATTCGACCTTTGCTCCATTCCCTCTAACATGATTCAGTTAGGGATCATGTCGATTACATGCTTGTATTGTTCCACAAAAGCCCTTGAAAGATCCTTCCATGACTTGATGTTGACTCGACTGAGCTGAGTGTTCCATCGGGTCGCGAAACCAGTCAAGCTATCTTGAAAACAGTGAATGAGCAGATTCTCATCCTTTAGAAAAGCTATCATCTTTCGGTAATACATGGTGATGTGGGTTGAGGGGCATGTAGTTCTATCATACTTGTCAAAATTAGGAGCTTTGAATTTGGGTGGTAGGATCAAGTCCACCACAAGGTTCAAATCACTAGCATCATTTCGTGCTTATCCGTCAATTGCAAAGTTTTGAATTTTTCTTTGAAGGAACAGAATCTTTCTTCGTACTTATTTTCCATCTCGGCCCTAATCCTTTCCTCCACTTCATTCATCATGTTTAGGTCCGACACCTCATTCTCATAGCTTGCCCCCAAATCGATGGGTTGATTTGCTGAGGCTCCTAGGTGCTGGCTAGAAGATGCCCCTATATGATGGTTAGTGGCTGCCCCTGCCATATTGATATATACTTTCTTTTTTAGATCTGGTACTTCTGGCTAAACCCTCGCATGAGATTCGGTACCATCTTGTTCTTCGATGTTCGAGCTATCAATAGAAACTCCTTCCTTGCCTTTTATCTTTAGTAGCAAGTCGGTCATCTGAGCAATGATTAAGACTTGAGACTTCGTGATCTGATCCCTGATATTCTGTTCAATCCCATCCAAATGAACCTCAAGGTCTTTCTGATCTTCTTCTACCTTAGCCATCATTTTCTCCATTTCTCTTGACTACAAACGGGTACCGTACGAGTGCAAAATGGTTGTAGAATGATTGTAACTTAAAGAACCAAAATGCTATCTTTTTTCTCTTTAATAAAAGCCTTTTTAATTAAGTTTAGCAAATAAATAAAGTGTGCAAATAAATATGTTATGTATGAATGTAAAGAGTGACACCGAGTTCGACAAACATCCTCGTTAAAATACTTTCAGTAAAGGAAGCATTGTCTTGTTACAATAATTTAGAGAAACCAACTACGCATATGGTTCTAAGTTAGTGCCCAGGTCGACGATGTCCCTCAAAATCCAAACAATATTCTCTCCTTTCTCGGATTTATCATCTACGCAGTCATGGAGCTCGACTGCACTTTTCACTAGAAACTATATCTTCTGGGCGACCCTCTGCATCTCAGCCGTCCATTGTGCCAATTCCTGGTCTTGCCTCCAAATAGTGTAAGCGACAAACTATAATTGCTCCAAAGTCGGCATCTGATACACTTAGACTGCTACTGGCATTTGAGTTGATGAACCTCGGCTTCCAGTTCTTTGACATGAGCCTTCAAATCCTGATTCTCTAAGCTATTGGCCTTTAACTTGCTGGTTGAACCCTTGTGCTTGAAGATAGACCTTTCCAAGCCTTTTACTTGATCTCTCAATGCTTCATTTTGGCGTCGCTCCTTTTCAAGCTACCTCAAGTGAGAAGTCCGTAGGTTCTCCATTTCTTGTGTTAATGCAAGCACTTGGTCTTTGTGCTCGAAATACTCCTTGTAATTCTCGGCTCTCGCCCTCTCCTCTTTGAGTCAAAGCTCCAACCCTTCGCTTAGTCCGTCCTTTGCGACTCTCTTACTTTTGTTTAGCCTTTTTAGTTTTTGGATATCCTCTTTTTCCAACTTAAGTTTGAGTTCCAACTCTTCTTTCTTTCTATGTAAACCTTTGACCACCCCCCCAAACTATGTCTTTTCCAGCTCGAAGTCGAATCTCTCTTGGTTGGCTTTCTCTTCGAGCTTGGTGTACCTCTTTTTTTCTTCTTCAAGTTGCTTCCTCATTAAATTGGCCTCGGTAAGAAGCATAGATAATATCTCCTCCACAGATCTCCTACCATCGGGGTTCAAATGAGGAAAATTGTCGTTGACTCTATTGAACCACCACTCTTCGTACTCAAAGGTGACCATATAAGGAACATTCATAATCCTGACACCACCCTGCTTTGAACCATACTATCTCAAAACTAAAAGAGGTGCATAAGCTGTATGTCCCCAAAGACCAAGTATTGGTACCCAAGAATGTTCTCCGCAACTTTAGAGAATATTCCTTGTCGATATCCATGGAGCCTTTCAAACTATGTCTTCCTCTTTTAGATTTTGGAGAACGTCTAGCCAAACCTCTTCGGATCTTCACGTCGGCCAATCCCATTTTCGCTTGAAATCCTCTAATGGTGAGAACTTGCTATCATAGATAGGCCTTGAGAAGTTGACATCAGACCAAAGATGACTATAAAACCAAACTGTTAAAAGCTGTGGGCATCCCCGGAAGCGACCCCCACCGTGTTCTCTACAAAACCTCAAAGACCAAAAAGTCTCTAACAAAATTACGGGTACCGAGTTGGTCCCACTACCCAGACGATCAAACAAATTCAAAAGTGACGGGTCGATAAGCCCTAATGCTTTAGGAAACAACACCAAACCATAGATCAAAAGTACAAATAAGTCTCGCTGAACTCAGCCAATAGGGTGTACCGAAGCTAAGACCAACATTCCTTCCCACTTGAGATACTCCTTCTTGTTCCAAGTTGTAACTTGATTGTCGACCCAAGATGGCAGAGTGTCCGTGAACCTATCAAGCTTGCCCCGGAAAGATTTGTTCTTGTTCAGTTTAGAGTAGACTCGCTTCTCACTAATGTTCTTGCAATTCACGAGGGCTTGGTATTCTTTGATTGTCGGGGTTAAATCGAAGTTACCAATTGTGAAACAACTGTAAGCTGGATTCCAAAATCGTACCAAGGATTGATGTAGTGATTGGTCGAACAGAACATATAACAAGTATGCAATGTCGCCATATTCATCCTTGAAAGCATTTGTTGTCTCAGAATCCCAACCATTCCATACTAACCTCAATTCAGATACATCATTAAATTCTATGTTCATAAAAGTTTCAGCTGACATTGTTAACCGAAACCCAACAGAAATATTGTCCCCGTCATGAAGCTGCTCTCCTTCTGGCCATACTTCCACATCAGAATTATTCTCGTCATTGCTATGGATCAAGTCTCCCATTGACCTAGCCTTTAATTTTAGACTATTTCCTGACTCAATATGCTCTTCATGATATGACAGGTATGCAAAATAAAAAGGTAGAAAGAAAAAAGTAGAAAACAAACGGAGTGTCAATTAGTTAAAGGATAAACAATAAATTCAGAAATGAGAAAAGATAAACGCAAAGGGAACAAATAAGCAAAAGACAAACACATAAAGAAAACCCTAACTACATGAATTCTAGTTCGCTATGGTTATTCGCATGGCTCTAATGGGGTGGGCTTCCAAGATTCTCACACATGGTTTGGTTCTAATTAAGGATACCTGAACCTATCATATTACCTACTGAGGCAACAAGAACCCCAATTTTGGCCTACTACAAGCTTGCGAATTGGTTTAGGTTCGAGGGAAAGCATAACCTAATAACGTGGAGGGCTACTTACATGTCAAATGCGTGGATTCTGGAAGTGAATTATCGACCCGTGGAGGGATACTCACGTGGGTATGTGGCGTTTTACTCCCACTTAAGGGACGAAGCTCGGCGTGGAGCTTGATGAACATGGTGCAACACAGGTCGGTGATTCCTTAGAAATTAAATGAAAAATTAATCCGAAGACCAACAATTATCAAAGCCCGTGCAATCAAATCACATTTTCAAGAAAGAATTTTCCTCATTGAAGTCAACTAAAATTTCAATAATTTCCATCATTAGAAGCAACAAACGTTTTCTTGGCTAAACTATCTATTTGTTTTAAAAAATAAAGTTAGTCCCCAGCGGAGTCGCGAAATTGTAGCGATCTTTTTGTTCTTCTTAAAATTTGAAGCTACTGGTGTATCCCCATGTCATTTTTGAAATTTGGATTAAGGGGATTTCTTTTGAAAATTCTTATTTTTTTTAGAACGGGGAAAAATTGGAGTCGCCGCCTGCCACTTGGGTAAGGTAGGCCAGACACCAAAAAAACCAGAGATTCATTTTGAAAGGGTTCGAGAGTTGGTTACGTGTGAGGAAGGATTAGCACCCGTATCAATTCCGAAAGTCGGTACTAAAATATTTGTTGCTTTTAAATGGATGCAAATTTTTTAAATTTAAATTGAATTTAATTAAGTGTACTTAATTGAAAATTAATCTCAATGAAACAGGCTTTATCAAATCGGTGGGCTCAAATTAATTGGACCATTAGTTATCAAGGTTGACGATAAATCGGACCATAGATTAAACCGACATCATATAAGCCTAACTGCCGTGTTAATTTATGGTTCGAATCCCGTACGTCACCTTTATTCATGATGCAAACATTTAAGATATGATGTAATGATTTATCGACATTTAATCATCATTTACCTTGGGACGATAATGATTAATTCAAATATTTGGTCAACATCCTTTAAGCTCGGACTGTTATGACACAAATACCAGAATTAATAAATACCTCATTTTTATGATTTAAATTAATTAATTGAAAGTAAAGAGGTCATGTGAATGACAATTAACATGCATGCTACATAAGAGCTTAAAAATAAACACACAAAAAGCCCACTAAAGTCATATCCTAACAGACCCAAATTATAAAAGTTTAATTAGTGATCTAATTATTAGCTAGGTTAATCTAATATTAAACCTAAATTAATTAATCCTAAAATAAATCCAAGGGTCTACAAATTATCTTGAACGATAATTAATCTGATTAATTTTAAACTAGTATCTCAATAAGCCGAGGATTCTATTTAAAATGAATCGAGTTAATCAATCGCGATTAAAATTAAGTGTCCATCTAAGTGCCTTGTCAATTTTATCCTAAGGAGTAATTAAGAGATATTCAACCAATTTAATGAATTTGACATTTATCCCAATAAGTCAAGGATAAATGTAAATTCACTAAATTAATTTGAAACTTAACTCTAGCTATGGCTCTAAAAGACTAATCCTAAATTAATTTAATTAATTTAAAGATTATGCCCCTATGAGACGGGCGCACACTTTAAATTAGTTAAACTAATCTTGTCTTAATCTAATCTATAGGATTAACCTAACAGGCCCAAAGCTCATCTAAACTAAGCACAAATTAAAAGGACCACACATATATACTTATATAAAATTACACTTTAACTATATATTATACTATATATAAAACGAATATTATATATATATATAAAACTATATTTTACGTTATATAAAAAATTATGCATTATATACATTATGAAAAGCTCTATATTATATATTATAAAACTTATATTATATATTAAGAAGACCTTATAGCATATATTTTAAAAGACTATGTACTGTACATTATAATAAACTGTGTATTATATATCTTACAAAAACCTTATATTATAAAAAACTATACATTATATTTTACTATAAAACCTATATTATATATACTATATATTATATATAAATATATATTGCATAAAAAACATATGCTATATAATAAAACTATATATTATACAAAAACAATATAGTACATAAAACCAAGTGCTAAATATATCATATATTACAAGTACTATGAAAAACACATGTTACATACAAAAAAATACATGCCACAAATTAAATCACACACATTATATACATGTTACATTTGCATTCGACATACACATATCATAATAAAACTAAAATTAATGACTAAAATAAAAAGAAACTGAAATACTGTGCAAAATGTATACAAAGCATAAAAGAAATGGCGAAACAGCGAGAGTTTTAAAAAAAAGAAAGGCTACTGCCGAGATTTCCAAAGGCAGAAGGACCACTACCGTAATTTAAAAGGGCCTGGGGATTAAAAATAATTAAACCATTTTTATTTTAAACGACTTATAAAACCCTTTTTTTAGCCAAAACGATAATATCTGAGAAAAAAACGAGTCTCTTTCTCACCCTCTCTCAAGCCTTTACAACCAAGGATGAACGCCACCGTGGCGTTCATCGTCAAACCCAGAAACTGCTCTCATTTCCAAAATCCGGCGACCTGCTGCCGCGAGCCACCGCTAGCCGGCACTGGAAACCTAAAAGAAAACCCTTTTTAATTCCTTTTCGTTTCTAAACCCAAATCTGAAACTCATTTTCTTAAAAAAGAATCAAAACATCTTTCTTTTATAAAACATAAACGAAACCCATTTTTCTTTTCCCTTTTTTAAGAAAAAAAACCAGAACCAAGCCTCTAAAAAGCCTTCCAGTGCACGTTTCCTCCACCTGTTCACCATATACGGTCTCGGAGAGACCGGGATGCTTATCACTGGTGAGGTGAACACGACGGCGCCAGGGAAACTGAAACACCATAAAGGTAAAAGACAAAACCCTAACTCTGTTTGCTTATGATGCTTCGAAATGAAAAAGGAAGATGAGTATACCTCTATAAACGAGGCTTTTACTCCCAATTTTTTGAATCGTTTACAATCGTTTTAAGGCTTTGTTTATATACCCTGAATATTACACGATTTAGAAAAATAGGAAATAAAACCCAATAATCCTATAGGTTGCCTCCTGTCACTCTGATATTTCGTTGCATTTTTGAAATTGCCAGTTTGTCCCCTCTTGCATTTTGATAACCCGTGCCGTTTTTGTTTCATGCTTGTCGTGGCTCTCATACGAGGGGGAGGAAACCAGAGAGATGGCTTGCTAACAAGGTTGTCAACGTGGCAAGATGGTGCGGATGTGGTGCTCGGCCAGTGGCTCTCCTAGTCAGCGTGGAGGAACAACAGTGGCGCGGATTGTGCGTGGACGCGACTTTGGAACTAAGGGGACAGGCGGTGTCACGCACGTGTGTCGCGACCTCTACTTTATCTCCGACAAACTATATAGGGTTTCATACGTTCGGTGCTACGGGTTATCCCAAAATCATTCTTTGAAAATTGATTTTAAAGGGGACCACTTTTGGAAATCTTCATTTTTTTGAAAATGATAAAAAAAAAAACTTGGAATCGTCACCGGCCACTTGGGTAAGGTAGGCCGGACACCATAGAAAACTAGAGATTCATTATGAAAAGGTCCAGGAGTTGGTTACGCGTGGGGAAGGATTAGCATCCCCACCACGGGAATCGGTACTTGAATATTTGTTGCTTTCAAATTGATGGAATTTGTCGAAATTTAAATTCAATTTAAATCGGCGTACTTAGTTGAAAACTTTCCTTAATTACACGGGCTTTATCAAATTGGTGGGTCAATATTATTTGGACATTTAATAAATAAGGTTGACGATACATCGGACCATAGATTAAACCGACATCGAATAAGCCTGACTGCCGTGTTAATTTATGGTTCAAATCCCGCACGTCACCCTTATGCATGATGCAAGCATTTTAAATATGATGTAATGATTTGGTAAAGTTTTTATTTTACCTTGAGTCGGTAAGGATTAATTCAAACATTTGGTCAACATCCTTTAAGCTCGGACTGTTACGATAAAAATGTCGTAATTAATAACTACCTCCCTTTTATGAGTGAAATTAATTAACACGTAAATCAAATGGACTAAATGATGACAAATAAAATGAATGTCAAACAAGGGCTTGAAAATTAAACACACAAAGGCTTACTAAAAGCCTTAACCTAAAAGGCCCAAATTATAGAAATTTAATTAGTGATCTAATTGCTAATTAGGTGATTCTAGTATTAACTCTAAATTAATTAGCCCTAAAAGACTAAAAAACCTTAACAAATTATGAGTTACCTTGTGATACGATAATTAATTCAATCAATTTTAAACTAGTGTTTCAATAAGCAAAGGAAACTGTTTAAAAAAATTGAGTTAATTCACCATGGTTTTAAAATTAAACGTCAATCTAAACTTGTAATTGATTTTATCCTAAAAATAATTAAGAAATGTTCATTTAATTTAATGAATTTAACATTTATCCCAATATGCCGAAGATAAATTTAAATTTACTAAGTTAATCCGAACCTAAATCTAACTAAGGATGATGCTAGATGCCTCGGCAAACGGCATACTCCTAGATAAGTCGCCGGAGGAAGCATTGCAAATTCTAAACAGGCTGGCCAAGAATGATTATCAATTCCCCTCTACTAGAAGATGAGGAGTTAGACGCCAAGCCACAATACATGAACTAGGATCATCAGATTCAATTTCGGCACAATTGGCTACTTTAACCAAGATGGTCCAGAACATGCAAAAACCAAACAACACACATGAGGTTAAGATAATGGATTCTTTTGTGAGTTATGTGGTGATAACCATGATTCTTCTGAACGTATGCAGAATCCGGAATCCAGCTTCTACGTGGGGAATTACAATCAGAACAACAATGTGATGTCCAATACATACAATCCAGCTTGGAAGAAGCACCCGAATTTTTCATGGAGTAATCCCAACAATGCTCTAAACCAAAACAATCAGAATGCACAAGCATCGGGATTCCAGCAGAATATGCCATGGCAATAGTTGCCGCAGCAACAACCGACAACATTTAGTTCTTTGGAAAATTCTCTAAATGCTTTTATGATGAAAACTGAATCTTATACGGCTGAGAATAGTAACTTCATAAAAATAGCTGATGCTTTTATTAACAGGACCCAGATGAGATTGCAAAACCAAGAGGCGGCAATCAAATCATTAGAAAATCAAGTCGGACAGTTTGCTCAAAACCTGAATACTAGACCGCAATGAGGTTTACCTAGCGATATTGAAGTCGCAAGAGGAACTGGCCATGAGCAATGTAAGGCGATCACCACTAGAAGTGGCCAACAACTTAAAGAGGCTCAAGCCCGCTCATCAAACAAAACTCCACAAAAATATCAAGACAAACCTAGCGGCAAAGCCTCAGATGCTGAACCAGGAATTGCCGCGGCAACCGACAATAAGCATGCCTTGGAAACCGACGATAAGGATGCTTCGGCAACTTGTGATAAGCATGCCTCGGCAACCCCAGTTGATAATGCCTCAGTAACTCCAGTTGTCCCGGCAATGCCGTAAATCAGGTTCCAAACCAATGAAAGGACCGAAGATATCCGACTTCCACCACCATTCCCACAAAGGTTGAAGCGACAAAAACAAGAATATCAATTCAATAAGTTTCTTGATATCCTAAAGCAAGTCCACATCAACTTTCCATTGGTGGAAGCAATTGAACAAATGCCGAACTATGCCAAGTTTCTTAAAGACATTGTGTCCAAGAGAACAAGGCTAGGAGAGTTTGAAACAGTTGCCGCAACAGAGGGATGCATGGCCATGTTGCACAATCGTATGCCACCTAAGTTGAAGGATCCCGGAAGTTTCACAATACTATATTCTATTGGAAACCACTATGTCAGGGAAAGCATTATGCGACCTTGGGGCTAGCATAAATTTGATGCATAAATCAGTTTTCCAGAAACTAGGAATCGGGAAGGCAATACCTACAAAAGTTATGCTACAGCTAGCCGACAGATCCTATGTGCATCTAGAGCGAAAATCGAAGACATACTGGTAAAAGTTGATAAATTTATTTTCCCCGCTGACTTTATTGTTTTGGATTGTGAAGCAGATGAGCATGCACTTATCATTCTCGGGAGACTATTCCTAGCAACAGGGAGAACCTTGATCGATGTTGAAAAAGGAGAACTCACAATGAGGGTGAATGACCAGTAAGTTAAACTAAATGTGTTCCAAACACTAAGGTATGCCGATGATCCAGAAGAATGCCAACTTCTTCACGCCACGGTAGAGTTTAACTTCGACGAGGAATTTAGTTGCCTCGGCAACTACATTGCCGATCAAGAGGAACCTAAGGAGTATGAAGAACCAGTCCATGAGGAACAACAAGAAGAGGCAAATTGGCTAGTCAATCAACCAGGTACATACTTTGAACCACTGGATTACTCAGGTAAAGAAGGTAAACTCGAAAAGCCCTCTATTGAGCAACCACCGATTCTTGAGTTGAAACAATTGCCAGAGCAACTAAAATATGCATACTTAGGAACCGATAATACATTTCCTGTAATTATTTCTTCTAAGTTACAACCTGAGTAGGAAAAGAAGCTGATCAAAATGTTGAAGCTACACAAAAAGGCAATATGATAGACAATTGCCGACTTGAAGGGAATTAGCCCGGTAGTGTGCATGCACAAGATTTTGTTGGAAAATGATCACAAACCTTCAATTGAGGCCCAGAGGAGACTGAATCATGCCATGAAAGGGGTTGTAATGAAAGAAATCATCAAGTGGCTTGATGTCGGCATTATATACCATATCTCTGATAGTACATGGGTAAGTCCGGTACAATGTGTACCGAAAAAGGGAGGTATAACGGTGGTAAGTAATGAAAACAATGAACTCATTCCACCAGGACTGTGACCGGTTTGAGGGTTTGTATGGATTATCGAAAGCTAAACAAAGCCACTAGGAAAGATCACTTCCCATTACCCTTTATTGATCAAATGCTTGACCGTCTTGTAGGTAAACCCTTTTATTATTTTCTTGATGGTTATTCAGGTTACAATCAAATTGCCATAGCACCAGAAGATCAAGAAAAGGCAACCTTCACATGCCCATACAGTACTTATGCTTTTCGAAGGATGCCGTTCAGATTGTATAACGCCCCGGCAACGTTCCAAAGATGCATGATGACACTCTTTTCAGATATGGTCGAAGACTTCCTTGAGATCTTCATGGAAGATTTTTATGCTTTTAGTAATGACTTCGATAGCTGTCTCGGCAATTTAGAGAAGGTGTTGGCAAGATGTGAAGAAACTGATTTAGTCCTCAATTGGGAGAAGTGCCATTTTATGGTAGATGAAAGAATAGTGCTCGGCCACAAGATTTCATCCAAGGGAATTGAAGTAGACAAAGCCAAGGTGGACATGATCGAGAGATTACCCCTACCAAGTTCAGTTAAAGGAATTCGAAGCTTTCTTGGACATGCAAGTTTTTACAGGAGGTTCATTCATAATTTTTCTAAAATCACTAAACCCTTGTGCAATTTGCTTGAACAGGATAAAGTCTTCGATTTTGATGATTCTTGCACCCAAGCATTCGAAGCCCTAAAAGAAAAGCTTGCCTCGGCACCCATTGTCGTTCAACCAGATTGGACGCTACCTTTTGAGCTCATGTATGATGCAAGTAATTTCGTGGTAGGAGCAGTCCTAGGCCAACGCACAGGTAAGACCTTCCATGTGATATAATACGCTAGTAAAACTCTTAATAGTGCTCAAGTGAATTACACAACAACAGAGAAAGCGTTACTAGCTCTAGTTTTCGCATTTGACAAGTTCCGATCCTATTTGATTGGTACAAAGGTAATTGTTCATACGGACCATTCGGCAATCAAATATCTATTTGCTAAAAAGGATGCCAAACCTCGTTTGATTCGTTGGATATTACTTTTACAAGAATTTGATATTGAAATTAAGGACAGGAAAGGAACAGAAAATCAAGTGGTCGATCACTTATCACGTTTAGAACGCAATAGGGAGGAGGATGCGGATCTAGAGATATGCGATGCATTCCTGGATGAACAACTTTTAGTTGCCTCGGCAACCATGGACGCGCATTCCTCAGCAACCCTCGACGCCTTGGCAACTCTCGACGCCTCAGCAACCCTTGACGCGCACGCCTCGACAATTTTGGGAGCAGTCGCCATGGCAGCACATACCTCGACAATACCCTGGTACGCAGATTTAGTTAATTTCCTTATTTGTGGTATTTTACCTTATGGTCTTACTCACCAAGGGAAGAAGTGGTTCCGCCAAGATGTTAAGCATTACTTTTGGGACGAGCCTTTTTTGTTTAAACAATGTGCATATCAGGTTATACGCCGATGTGTCCCTGAAGAAGAGCAACATAATGTACTCCGGCAGTGCCATTCTTCACCCTATGGAGGACATTTTGAAGGAACTCGTACCGCGGCCAAAGTTTTGCAATCCGGGTTGTATTGGCCAACATTGTACAAAGATGCCCAAAACTTTTACAAGCAATGTGATCGTTGCCAGAGGACGGGCAATATCTCTAGATGACATGAGATGCCACTCCAGAACATCATCGAGGTGGAATTGTTCGATGTATGGGGGATCGATTTTATGGGACCTTTCCCATCTTCATTCGCAACCTCTACATTCTACCTGTAAATCGACTACGTGTCTAAATGGGTTGAGGCAAACAGTAGTTCCCAACAACGATTCCAAGACCGTGCAACGATTCTTGCAGAAAACATATTTACACGTTTAGGATACCGAGAGCAATTATCGATGATTTAAGGCAAGCATTTTGACAACATACTTATTGCCAAGATGTTGCAACGCTTCCACATATCACACAAGATCGCCACAAAGATATCACCCACAAACCAACGGGCAAGCGAAAATTTCCAACCGGGAATTGAAGGGTATACTCGAGAAAGTTGTAAATCCTCTAGGAAGGATTGGTCATTAAGACTAGATGACGACTTTGGGCATATCGTCTCGCATTCAAAACACCTTTAGGTATGTCCCCCTTCCGACTTGTCTATGGCAAAACATGCCATCTACCGGTGGAAATCGAACACAAGGCATATTGGGCAATCAAGACCGTGAATATGGATTGGGAAAGTGCCGGAAAATAGCGTTTATTACGCGCAACACTATGTATTTACATATTATAAAAACTCACATCATATATATATATATATTATGAAAACTTATATTATATATATATTATAAAAACTTATATTATATACGTAAGAGAACCCCATATTACATACATTATCATATAAAAAAACTATATTATATATTATAACAAAAAACACATTATACTTTATGTAAAGACTATTATATATATGTACTATATATTATATATCATGAAAATAAAATATATTACATATTCCATATAAGGGAAGGCTATACGTTGTAAATTTTATATTTATAAAATTTAAAAACTACATCATATATATATCACGTATTATATATATATGTATATATATTGTAAAAAACACATATTACCTAAAAAGAACATACTACACTAGTACAACAAACATACATATACACATTAAAGCCTCATTTAAAAAGTTTACCATAAATGATCGAAACACCTAACATGAAATTAAAGGCTGCAAGCTAAATAAAAAGGAACCAAACAAGGATTAAAAAATGCATGATGACCAGGGGGTTAATACACTGAAATACAGACCAAAACGTAAAGAAGATAATTCTAAGGGCTAAATTAGAAGAACATAACAGATTTGGCTAAAAGATGGCCAAATTGCAAACATTTGTAAAGTTCAAATAATTAGGGAAAGAATTATAAAAGGCGAAAGCCCCTTTCGGGCGTAATTTATCCACGCGGGAAGACCAAAGCTGTTAATTTCCCATGCGGATGACCGCAAGCACTATTTTGACGGGGCGGAAGAATTTATAAAGCGATTATACCCTTTTTAATATGGGGACCGGCTATATAATACAAAATCAAACCTTTTTTTGCTTCTTTTAGTAAAAAAGCGTTGAGCTCTCTCGATTGCCCTTCTTTGGTTCCTAGAATAGGGATGAACATCGTCATGGTGTTCATCCCCAAACTCATAATACACCCCAAATTCCAGAATCTGGTGACCGGCCACCGTGGGCCACCGCTTCGGCCGGCGCTGGAAACCTAAAAAAACCTTTTTAAAGCCCTCTCTTTTTTTGACCCAAATCTAAACCCTGATTTTTAAAAAAAGAAGGAATCTTTCTTTTTATAAACGAAAAACGCGGTGACTACCCCTGGTTGGCCTCTTTACCATTTCACCTCTCACAGCCTCATAGAGGCCCCATTCAGGCTTAACAATGGCGAGAGAAGGCGGACCGACGAAGGGGAGATGTAATGGCAAAGGTAATAAAAAGCAAAGCTCTAATCCGTTTATGTATATGTTTTTTTTAAGAACTAGAAGAAAGAGGTATACCTCAAACTGTTAGAGGCGTTCCTTTATTTTTTTTTGCTCTATTCCTTTTTAGTTGTCAAATGAATTACAATAGTTAGGGCATTGTGTTTATATATCCCAATATTAAATTTATTTGAAAAAAATGAAAATACTGCCTAAAATCCCTATTGGCTACTGTATTATTATGGCCGGATTCATATTGCTTCTACTGTTGTTGGTGCGTTTCTGAGCATGTCCCCTAACTTCTTTGCAATTTTCTGTTATTTCATTCCTTTTTCATGTAATCAAGCATTGGGGAAACGGGGACCATAGAGAGAAATGCCATGGGCAACAACACTCTGGTGATTCGAACTGACGTGGTAGAGCAACGGACGACGTGGTGCTTGGCTGTTGGTTTATTCTGTCAACGTGAAGGTGACCTGAAAGGGCAACAAACATGGGTGTGTGACACACGCGCAGCCGAAGAGAGTTGAATAATCGGGCGATACGTGGGGGAAGATGATGAGACGCGTGTGGAAAGCTGGAGGGTCTCTCTCTCAATCGATCTGGGCCGTCAGATCTCATCCGGATCTAACTGATGGCATTAGGCGACTGCAAAAGATAGGAGGGCATCAGTATTAGGGCTTAATTAGTTGAGCCGGATATAACATATGTACATATATTTGTTTGGGCTTTTGTATATTGGACTGATATATATAAACTTGGGTTATTATTATTTATTTATTGGGCTTTCTTTCTTTTGTTTGTTGATTGCAAAAGCATTCGAGTAATATATACTAGTAATAATAATAGAAGACAGTAATGATAATTATAATAATAACAATGTATAATAAACAAAAGAAGACAATAATAACTATATTGACATAACATTATCGTAATAATCATAATAGCAGAACATATACATATATAACTAGTTAATATTTAAGGGTTTTCTCAAATGGATAATGATGTGATAACAAATAACATGATAGATAACTAATGACAATAGAAATATTTTTGGCTTTTGGACTTTAAATGACAATCATATGTACATACTATATAGTAATAACATAGATAAGGTAAAAAAACAAAACCCCTTGTATGTATTCTCATAGAATAGCACCATATAAAAAGCCCATTATTGTAAAAATAAAAGACGGGTTAACCCCCGGACAAAATTAGTGATTACAGCTGCTCCTCTTTGCATATGCTTGTGGAACAAGAATAAAGCGAAGACCATAAGCACTAATTTTGTCCCACTTCCCTATTGGACGATTTGTTCATCCAGAATAGTTGCGAAGAAATCTAAATAACGTGCTTTCCCGAAATGGCAAAAACAATTGGATAGCGCTAGTATGTCCTTTCGAAGCGGCAACAAACAGACCAGATAGCAAACGACTCATTCCTCTAGAGTGGCAGTGAACGGATCCACATAACTTTACTTTCTCGAAATAGTAGAAAGCAAACAGGGTAGTGTTGGCGTGCCCTTCCGAAACAGCAGCAGACGAGCCAACTGACCTCCAAGCAACTCATTCTTCCAAAACGGTAGTGAATGACTTCAACTAACTTTGCTTTCCTGAAGTGGTAGAAAGCAAACTGGGCGGCGCGGGGATGTCCTTCCGAAATGGCAGTAGACAAGCCAAATGGCTTTCAAGCAACTCATTCTTCCGAAATGGCGTTTGAATGAATGCAAATAACTTTGCTTTCCCGAAGCGGCAGAAAGCAAAGTGTGCTAATGCGTCCCTCTGAAATGGTAAGAACAATGGGTAATTCCTGTCATTAAGTTTCTATTTATTTTGGACCTGTATGGACGGGCCTCAACCTTAGGAGGTACTCAACCTTCATTGTGATTTTCTCCAAAAAGGGATGCCAATTCTGTAAGGATAAGACTTATCATGCTCCTAATCTAGGGATGCTTGACTAGACATGATACATGAATGATAACAACCTCAAATTTTCTTGGGCAATTTCCCTTCTTGCCATCTTTTTGGTCTCATCTTTTGTTTTTTCCTTTACGATGGGGGCGCTTCCTCCCTCACTCGGGTTCACCTTCATGCCCTTTTTTGAGTTCTTGAACCTTTTGTTCTAAAGAGCCTTTTCAGGTTTTTACTTTAAAGAATCTTTCGTCTCTTTTTTCTTTTCTTTTTTCCTTTATTTTTCTTTTTTTCTTTCCCTTCTTCTTTCTTTTTTTTCTCTTTTCTTTTCCTTTTTTCTTTTCTTTTTTTTTCTTGAGCACCCTAGCAGGTTTTTGCCTCCAGTCTTTCGGACTTCAAAATGAACAGCGTCCGATGCCTTTCCGTGATAGGTCTAATAAACTTTGCCTCCGATATTCTTTCGCCGCAATTTTGGCGAACTCCTTTCCTAACTGGAAAAGAACCTGCACTTCATAGGTTAGACCATATTAATGCTAAGAAATCATTTACCTTTTTCCATTCCATGCCAACCTACCTGCGAAATAAATATGATAAAAGAAACTAGAATATAATTTTATTAATTAGGATAACTTGGAAAGTCATGGAAAACATGATAAGAGAGAAAGAGGTATAGAAAATGTCAATTGTATGAATGAAGTGAACCTATCAACTTCGGAAGATCTCTACCTAACCACTCTTGGCTATCTCCAACGATTTGAAGACCGAAGCAAAACCCTTTAACCGAAATGAGTCTCGTCAGTTGGATGTCAAAACTTAATTCTATCTGAACCGTCCTTTTCAAATTTTCAATTCAAATCCTCATTTGGTTTCAAGTCACCCATTTTCAGGTTTTCACCTTAAACCCTCCATTTTTTCTTTTTTTCTTTTATTTTACGCGTGATACTTCTTGACGGAGTCCGAGTTTATTGAGTTGCTCAATTTTTTCCATCCATCTCTGTTAGAATTAACGTTCCCCCAGAGAAGCCCTTTTTCACGACATAGGGCCCCTCCTAATTTGGCATCCATTTTCCCCGAAAGTCTTTTTGATTCAACAAGATATTTTTGAGCACCAGATCTCCCTCGGGTAAACTTTCTTGTTATAAGCTCGCATCACTCGCTTCTGGTACATATGATTATGGGAAATAGCTTTCAATCTTTTCTCTTCGATGAGGTTCAACTGATCAAACCTAGCTTGCATCCACTCGGCTTCATCCAACTTTACTTTGTTCAAAATTTGAAGTGACAGGATTTCCACTTCGATGGGTAGTATTACTTCGGTGTCGTATACTAAGGAATACGGCGTTGCCCCAGTAGAAGTTCTCACGGATGTCTGATAGGCAAATAAAGCAAAATGGAGCCTTTCATGCCAATCCTTAAATATCTTTGTAGTTTTTGCTATGATCTTTTTGATATTCTTATTGGCCGCCTCTACCTCTCCATTCATCTTGGGGAAATAAACGGTAGAATTATGGTGTACAATCTTGAATAGTTCACACACCTCGGTCATCATCATTTTTTTCAAATTGGAAGCACTATCAGTGATGATCTTTTCGGGCATACCGTAACAACACATGATCTCTTTCTTGAGAAACTTGCAGACCGCCGCTCTAGTGATATTAGCGTATGAGGTGGCTTCCACCCACTTGGTGAAGTAATCAATAGCCGCAAGGATGAAGCAGTGCCCATTGGAGGCCTTTGTATGTATCTGACCAATGAAGTTCATTCCCCAAGTAGCAAAGGGCCACGATGAATTCATGGTATGAAGAGGCACTGACAGGAAGTGTATCTTATCGATATAGATTAGACATTTGTGACATTTCTTCGCATAACTAATGCAATCGTCTTCCATAGTTGACCAGAAATAGCCATATCTCATGATTTGTCTTGCCATCGAGAACCCGCTAGCGTGGGTCCCACATAAGCCTCTGTGGACCTCAACTAAAATGGTTTCGGCTTCACGAGCACTGACACACCTCAGTAGTATTTGATCATTGCTTCTTTTGTACAAAGTTTCCCCGTCAAGGACATACTCCGAAGCTAACCTTCTGATAGTCCTTTTGTCATTATCATCAGCCCCATTTGGATATGTTTGGAACTTGATGTATTGGAGGATGTTAAAATACCATGGGTTTCCATCCTCATCTTCTTCCAAATTATAGCAAGGGATGGCACCTCAAAGGTTTTCATTTCAATTGGCCTCATCTAGGCTGCCCGACTTGCTTCAAACATGGCGGCCAGAGTCGCCAGGGCATCGGCCATCTGATTATTCTCTCTTGGCAAGTAGGCGAAACTGATTTCTTCAAAATCCTCGGTAAAATCTTGGATCAAGTCATATTATTTGATCAACTTTGGATCTATAGTCTCTCATTCTTTCTGAAGCTGATAAATCACCAAAGAAGAGTCTTTGAAACCCGAAACACCCTGAACTTTCTCTCTAGGCTGCTCGGAGTCCCATGACACAAGCCTCATACTCGGTTATATTGTTGGTGTAAAAGAATTCCAAACTGCTTGTGGAATGTTAGTAGACATTGTCTAGGGATACCAAAACTGCCCTTACTTTATGGCCCAAGGCATTCGATGCCCCATCAAAATAAAGTCTCCGTCCTTCATTCTCGACAGTAGACGTCCCTTCGAACAAATCACATATTAGATCTTCATCCTGAAAACTGAAATCCAATGGTTCAAATTATCTAAGGCACAAATTGCTAAAAGATCTGCCACCACACTTTCTTTTACTGCCTTCTGACTTACATAAACGATGTCAAATTCTGACAAAAGTATCTGTCAACGGGCCACTTTCCCGATTAATGTTGGTGCTTCCATTAGAAATTTCAACGAATCTATTCGAGAAATCAAATAAGTGGTGTGATACAACATGTATTGATGGAGCCGCTTAGTAGACCATACCAAGGCGCAACATAACCTTTGGATCAACGGGTATCGTGTCTTACCCTCAGTGAATTTCTTGCTCAGATATTAGATCGCCCTTTTCTTTTTTGCATGTGTCATCGTGTTGTCCCAACACGCAGCCCATATAGTTTTCAAAAACTGCCAAGTATAGAATCAACGACCCATATGGTACTGGTGCTACTAAGATCGGAGGATTGGCCAGATACTTCTTAATCTTTTCTAGTGTTTCTTGACATTATTCATCCCAAACTCCTGGGTTATTTTTCTAGAGCAATCTAAAGATAGGGTCACACTCATCGGTCAACTGGGAAATAAACCGGGAGATGTAATTCAGTCTTCCCAAAAATCCTCAGACCTCTTTTTGAGTTTGAGGTGGTGGAGGATCTTGGATTGCTTTCACCTTTTCATGATCAATCTCGATACCTTTTTGACTTACCACAAACACCAAAGGTTTTCTTAATGTAACTGCAAAGGTACATTTGGCTGGGTTGAGTTTAACTGAAACTTTCTTAGCCTTTGGAAGAGCTTTTGCAGATTTCGAATGTGTTCCTCTTCAGCTTGAGACTTGGCTATCATTTCATCCACGTACACCTCAATTTTCTTATGCATCATGTCATGGAACAAGGTAACTAAAGCTCTTTGATACGTGGCCCCAGCATTCTTCAACCTAAAAGGCATTACCTTATAGCTAAACGTGCCCCACATAGTCACAAAATTGGTATACTCCATATCCTCGGGGTGCATTTTGATTTGATTGTATCCCGAGAATACGCCCATAAAAGAAAACCAAGCATGCCCCCACCGTATTGTCAACCAGAGTATCTATATGAGGCACGGGGAAATTATCTTTAAGGCTCACCTTATTAAGGTCCTTATAGTCTACACACATACGCACCCTCTCATCCTTTCTTGGCACTGACACTATGTTAGCCACCCATTATGGGTACTTAGAAACTTCCAAAAAACCAGCCTTAAACTGTTTTTTTACCTCCTCTCTAATTTTCAACAACATGTCCGTCCTTATTCTTTGAAGCTTCTGCTGGACAGGCTTGCATTCCGACCTAATGGGGAGCTTATGTGTTACAATATATGTGTTTAAGCCTGGCATATCTTGGTATGACCATGCGAACATATATTTAAATTATAAAAGCAATTCTGCCAACTCCTGCTTGATTTTTAGTGATAGAGTACCTCCGATCTTTACTTCTTTCTTTTGTTCGTTAGTTCCCAAATTCAAAACCTCTATCATCTCTTGGTGTGGGAGAATTTACCTTTTCTCACTAGCCATCAATCTTAGCAGCTCATCAGGAATCTCATCATCCGCATCTTCTACCTCTGCAAGGTACGTGGGTCGTTCGAAATATACTTCAGGATTATGTTCCACATCAATCATACAGTTTATATTAATAGGCCTACATGATTTTGAAAGTGCGTATTGGAAAAGGAAAAGTATAGTTTATAATGTGAACAAATAAATATATAAAAATAAAATATGAATAAATAAATAAGTAAAATAATAAATGAAATGGAATAAAATGGAATAAAATGGAATGAATGTTGTGTTTTCCATTTAAGAAGGAAAATGTAGACATGGTCTATTTCATTTAAAATGGATAAATATGACATAGCTGCCATTTTTACAAAGGATGTCCGTTACTTTTAGGTGAAAGTAACGGGATTGTTCTGAGAATTACTTTGACTTATTCCTAGAAAATGTTGGTACATCCCCAAAGGTCCAGTTGTTGAGCTCTTCTCATGGGAGGCAAGGGCGAATCTTGGCCAAAAATTGGTTAGCCTCGCTCTCGTTGCAAATCATGTCCACATTCATCTCTTCGAGAGCCTCATTGATCAACTCTTCCTGGAGGCACCTCTCACCTTCTCGGTTCATCTCTTGGACATCCACCTTCGTGTTTTGAATTCTGCCAGATATAAAGGTACCCTTGAAGTCTCCATAGATGATAGGGGCCCATAGAATGTTCTTCCCTCTAATCATAGCCTTCCTTTGCTCTTGATTCATCTTCTATTCTTGCTTTTTCTGTAAGAAATTTGTCTTGTAACCGAGTCCAAAGCGGTCAACTTTTTGGATCCCCTTGATGGGATGAAGGCGTCTTTGCAGATCTTTCCCAAGCCTTTCTTTTTCTTTGCTCATTTACCTAGGGTTCGTACACTACCATCTTAGTACAATTGGATAACTTAAGGAATAGAATCTTGTTTCCTTCGGTAACAAAGGTAACATTGACAAGTTCCAAGGCCCTAAAGGCACACTCAACTGCTTCCTCATTAGTGTGGATGTACAGCGTATCCGAAGTCACGGAAATGACGATGTCTTCCTCGGCGTTCACTATTACTAGTTTCTATTTGGTGACAAACTTTAACTTTTGATAGAGTGAGGACGAAACGGCGTCGGCTGAGTGTATCCATGGCCTCTCTAACAAGCAGTTGTACGATGGTTGGATATCCATAGCCACAAAATTGACTAGGTATTCGGTGAGACCAATGAGTAGAGGTACTTCTATTTTCCCGATCACACCTCTCTAGGTCCCATCGAAAGCTCGTACAACATTATGACATGGCTGCATATGTGAACTGTCGATTGGTAGTCGCTGTAGTATAGCTAATGACATAACATTTAGCGTGGAGTCATTATCAATGAGCATGCCCAGCAATACATGACCTTTGCAGTAAGTAGTGATGTTCAAGGCCTTGGTAGATCCTGTACCTACCCCAGGGATTTTATCATCGCCAAAGGTAATGTGATTAACGTCAGTGATATGGCTAACAATCTGATCCAACCTCCTAACTGAGATATCTTTTACAACATAGGTCTTATTCAAAACTTTCAACATGGCCTCATGATGCTTCTTTGAGTTTAGTAAGAGATCAAGCATGGAGATTCAAGCTGGCTGTCTCTGAAGTTGGTCGACAATGTTGTACTCGCTGTGCTTTAAAAACCTCAAAAACTCTTGAGCTTGAGTTTCTATGACCGGCTCTCTGATTCTAGGTGGCAGGTCATCTCTCAAAACTTTCTCAAGCTAAACTTCGACCTCTTTATCTTTCTCTTTTGGTTCCTCTGTTACCCTTAGGTTCTCTAGAGCATAGCATCGGCCACTCCTCATGAGATACCCTACATCCTTTACCTCTTTGGCTTTGGCCTCCAATTGTTCTTCTTGAATAGGTTTCATCCCTATTTCCACGTTTTCTCCTTCGTGTAAGCTAGAGGAACCCGATATTGTGATGCTTATGGTGTAGTTCCATGGAACCATCTTTGTATCCTTGAAAGAAAATGACCTCAAAGAAGTAATTATCATCTTGGGGGTTGCCTTTGGTGCGCTTGTCTCACTTGGCTTGAGTTTGAGAACGAAGGGTCTCTTGGTACTATACTTGGTCTTCTGGCTATCTGATGCACAAACTTCTACTTTCCTTACTTCCTTCTTCTTTCTCAAAAAACTCAATCTCTTTTTTTATCTATCATAGCTTGTATCAGTTGATGGAACTCCTCACAATCTTGAATCTCATGATTTTTTGATTGATGGTATTCACAATACGGGCCACAATCTTCTTCCACAATCACCATTCCTCAGTCAATAAGGCGTTCCATACACAACTGTTGGAAAACCCATCTTAACGGAGACCGAACCTAGAACATGTTGTCCCTAGTTTTTCTAGCATTCTTGTCTTTAATATCATTCAAGCCTTGACCTCTATGATTTGGTTAGGGGTTGTTAGTCGTGCTCGGTTATCCCAATTGTACCACCCCAGTCTGGATTAAGTTTGAACGAACTTCTTGAATGCCATACAATTTTCAATCGAATACCCCAGAACATCGGCATGGTATTTGAAATGAACCTTAGGGTCGTACCATGCTGGGTAAGGTGGGTTGTAATGAGTAACATGATAAGGACAGACTAAATTGGCCTTGTACAACTGTGAGTAAAGCTCATTGTAAGAGATAGGAATAGAAGCGAAGGATCTCTCCTCCCTTTCCTTTCTAGGTCCCATGTCTTCTCTCTTGTTGAAGTTTCTGGAATTCCCTACAGGGGCTGGGAGATGGTGAAATTCTTGGTTGCCTCGAAGGTGTTTGTATTGTTCACCTCATGGTCCTTTTTCTTGTATTGCTTACGCGAATGATCCCCTTCATCAAATCTTCCGCTCTTGATGGTCACTTCAAAGCGTTCGCCAGTCATGACCATCTCTACAAAATTGCTAATAGGTTTACTGATAAATCGATATAAAGCGTCCATTTTACCATATCTACAAACATCTAGGAGATCTCGTGCTCGTGAAACAGTGGTTAAACTTGTGTTGCCCCATCACGCCATCTTTGAGCATATTCACGAAGAGTCTCGTTGCACTTTTGTTCCATACCTTGCAACAACAGTCGGTTGGGAACCATGTCGGTTACATGCTTATACTGATCTATGAAAGCTTTTTCCAGATCCCTCCACGACTTAATTTGAGCCCTGGTTAGTTGATTATACCACCTCGAAGCAGATCCTACTAAGCTATCCTAAAAACAGTGAATCGGGAGATTCTCATTGTAGGTAAACCCGGCCATCCTCTGGTAAAACATCACTATGTGAGCAGACGGGCAGGTGGTTCCATCAAACTTTTCAAAATCGAGGGTCTTGAACTAATATAGGATCTCCACATAGAGGACCAAACTGAGTTCCCTAGCACTTAACCCATATGAGCCATCCTCGTCTTCCTTCACTCGAAACTTTTCCTCCAAGTCTTTTTGAGTATCTTCTAATTGCTTAGTGAATTTTGCCTTCATTTGGTTCATTTTCTCTAACTCATCAAAGTTTGGGATGATGTCCCAAATAACTTCGGGATTCCTAAAGGTCACTCCCGGTTGAGTTTGAGGAGCTAGAACGATATGAGGGAATGATGCCTATTGTGGGGGATTAAGAGAAGGGTCAAAGAGCATGGGGTTCTGGACGATCTGGGCATGTGGGCGATCCCCCGAGTTTTGAGCAGGATTCTCAAAGGTACTTTTGCCTCTCGGATCTGGTCCTAGCTGAGCTTGCAGCATCTAAGATATTTCCTTCATCATGTCCTGCTGAGACTTGATGATGGTGTCCCTTAATTCCTGTTGGGCTCGTTCCAACTAGCCACGTAGGTCTGCCTCCAACTTGGCAAAGCTCTCCTCTATTTGCTTTGATCGAAAGCGGGTGTGACAAAGGTGTTGAATGATGACAATTTTTAGGAAGCAAAATGTAATCTTTCCGAAATAGAAAGCCTTTTAATTAATAAATGGTAATTAATCAAAAATGCAAACAATTATACTAATTATATTATTATTAGTTTTTTTTACAAATAATGCAAATGAAAGAATCATGCATGAATGCAAAATGTGACACTGAGCTTGGCAAATATCATCATTAAACGAATTTCATTAACAGAAACATTGTCTTGTTACAATAACTTAAAGAGAACCAACTACACATATGGCTTCGAGATAGTATCAAGGTCAATGATCTCTCTTAGAATCCAAATGGTCCCCTCTCCTTCCTCAGAATCGTCGTCCATACAGTCATGGAGTTCGGTAGCGTTTTTCGCCAGAATATGTATTTTTCAGGCAACCTCTTGCATTTGATTCATCCAATGTGCTAGCTTTTTCCCTGCCTCCAAATGAACCTCTTGAATTTTTTGGGCAACACGGTGTTGGGCGTACTTGAATAGCTCCCATAAGGCTTGCCAATTGATCCTTGAGTTGTTGGACCTCAGTTTCCAACTCATCGACACGAGTCTTCAAGACTTGATTCTCTAAGTTGCTAGCCTTCAGCTTGGTAGTTAAACCTATTACATCCCGAAAACTAGCTTAGTCAGAAGTAGGTTTTGGTGATCGTAAATTTGAATCTGATGTGTTAAACATTTGTAATGACTGACCTTTGTACCCCTCTTGCATAATGAAGTTACATTTTGGTCCTATTTTAGTGAATAAACTTCCTTGTACGAAATTCAACGCTAAAAATGCAAATTCTGAGCTAGGCGTAATGATACGGTCAAGCCAGTATCGATACGGTCCAACTGCCAATAACTAACTTACCTGTTTTAGTGAGGGCATATCGATACGGCCCTGAGTGTATCGATACGGGTACCCTGTTTTGAATCTATTTAAGGCTTAATTGGAGAGAAACTGAAGGAAGGTGCTTACTCACCTCCTTGCATGGCCTTCCCCACATGAAAGTCATCAGAAGAGATGACTAATTGTCATCTAATTGACAATTGAATGATAGAAAGAAAAGTGATTTAATTGGGTTTAGCAAACCCTTGGGGAAGGGTAAGCTTCCTATTGGTTGCTATATAGGTGGGAAATAATTAAGGTTGGCTATTAGGAATTCTTAAAGAAAGAAAGCTTTCTTCTTTGCTATGTTCTCTCGAAACTAAAGACTCCACATTTGCTTTGCATAAGCTCACACCTTCATTTCTATCATCAACCCTAAAGCTAAGCTAGCACATCGGTGCAATTTTGATTTTCGTTCGAATCCGATATACTATTTGAAAATATATGACTCAGGGAGTAAAATCCTTATATCGATTTGTTGATTCCATCATTTGTTGAGTTTTAATTTTGAAAGTAGGTTTTCTATGTTCAAAGGGAAACTCATGAACTATGGAGTTAATTTTGATATTTCGATGTTGCCTACAAGTTTTGGTAAGCTTGAAATATATTTCTGAATTCTTAGATCGAATTCTAATGCAACTCCTAATTTTGTGCTAGCTCGAATAGTGGAGAAGGATCCCTTGACATCTCCAAAAGAAGCTAGGCACAACAGAATTGTAATTCGAGAATCTCGTAGCCAAGGTGAGTGTAGTCGTGTCAAGGGACCAACACGGAGCCATCTCGTTGCATTTGATTTGTGATTTTCATGTTAATATGTATCTTGTTAAGGGCTCAAGTAGAGCAATGTTCATGTGGATGCTAAAGGTGAGCATGGTAAGCTTTTGATATGGTTGATGTTCTATAAGTAAATATGTGATAATCGAGACATGTTACATAAGAAACTGTTATAAGAAAAACATCATATGATTTGCTAAATTTGATACAAATATGTTATGATATGATACGTATATGATATGATTCGTTATATGGAGCTAAGGCCCAATTCTGATTCCAATATGCTATGGCCTACGGGTATAAAGGTAAGTGATATTATGAAATATGTGTAACCTTGGACATTTATGTGTTTTAGATACAATTGGCATACTATAGGGTTATTTGAGCTCGTATATGTAAGGAATTGGACTACGGTTTGGGGCTACGGCCTATATGTGGGGGAGATCATGATGGATTATGTAAGGGCTACTATCTAGAGCTATGGCTCAAGGCTACAGCCTACTTTTCGTTATATGTGGCTACGGCCTATTTTTTTATATATGTGTGGTGTAAAGGGGAATCTGTGTATCCACTTGTTATATTGTCCAAGGGAATTAATATGTGTTAAGCTTTGTTATGATCATGTGTAACTGCGTTAATTGGTTTTAAGTATATGAGATTTATGTGATCTAAGAATGTGACTATGACATCAATGTAAAGCATGTTAATAGTATGTCATTCATGCAATATAATTGTTTTACGTTGGTTATGACTACCTCACTAGGCTATGTAAGCCTAACTTGTGTGTGTCTTATGCATTTTAGGATCCTAAAGCTTCTGGACATCGATCGTGTATTTTGCAGTTGTAAGTCACTCCTACTACCATATGTATGTTTATTTTTGTTTCTAAACTCCTATGTGTTGTAATCACTTATTTTGATGTGGTTGTGTAAGCCTAATAGTAACTAGGTGTGGTATGAATATAATGGTATGTTTTGAAATGGCTAAATAGACTAAAATGAGCTTAAGAGCCCTATTTGGTAAAATCATAGTAAACGAATTCGAAATGCCTTGAAACTTGACACACAATTAGATATGTTGTTTTTAAAGTTGCTGGTAATATTTTGTAAAATTTGGATAACGTTTGGATGGGTAAATCGAATAAAAACCAGAAAAATTCTATCCTTACAGGCCAGGGGTATCTATACGGGTGATGGCGTATCGATAGGGCCCTTACATAAATGGTCTAGTCAACACTAGTTAAATAGGGCGTATCGATACGGTTTAGGCGTATCGGTATGGGAATTGGTCACTGGAATCTGGAAATGGAAATGGTATTGATACGGTCTTATAGCGTATCGATACGGGGTCAACGCAATCAACTGGTATCGATACGAGCTTAACTATATCAGTACAGGCTTGATATCATTGAATCTGGAAATTTGAAATTAGACTTGGAGTATCAATACATCCCTTAGGGTATTGATACGGTATTAGTTAAATCTGTTATAAGGAATAAAAACAGAATTTGGACAGTTTACAAATTGGCTACTAATAACTATACGGACTCATTGATTAGGTTAACGATATCCGATAGTAACGAAACTTCACAGGTTAATAATTGGTAAGTTTAATTACAAGTTGGTAATAAAGAATTTGGATTAGGATCGCTAATTTATGAAATTTACAATTTAGTCCTTAAGTTTTTAAAAGTTTAAAATTGAACCATATTGAGTCAGTAATTGATAATTGGGTTCACTAAGACTTAAATAAGAATATTAGAACTCCCGAATAAGTCTTCTACTCTGATTAAGCTTTTGATTTCCGAATATGTTTTTTGATAAAGCTTATCGACCCGGTTCTCTACCAGACCGGGATGATGGTTATTCAGATTCTGAAAGATATGCTCTGAGCCTGTGTTATCGACTTTGGGGATACGTGGGAGAAATACTTACCCTTAGTTGAGTTCGCATACAACAACAATTATCAGGCTTCGATTCAAATGGCTCTATACAAAGCTCTATATGGAATGAGATGTAGAACTCCTCTTTATTGGACCGAACTCGGTGCAAGCAAGATGCTAGGTCCTGACTTACTTCAGGAAATTGAAGAATGGACAACCATTATTCGTGATCAACTTAAGGTTGCCTTCGACCTACAGAAGTCCTATGTTGACCTGAGGGTAAGAGATATTCAGTACGAGCTTGGCGAGAAGGCATTCCTCAAAGTGTCTCTATCTAAGAAGATCTTCTATTTCGGCAAAAAAGGGGAAGCTAAGTCCTCATTTTATTGGCCCATTCGAAGTAATCGAAAAAAATTGGACATGTTACGTACCATTTAGCCCTCCCCAAAGAGTTAAGCTAGATTCATAATGTTTTCCACAACTCTATACTACGGAAGTACCGGTCGGATCCTTCCCACGTGATCAAACCAGAATCGGTGGAGATTCAATCCAATCTGACGTACGAGGAAGAACTTGTGCAGATCCTCACACGAGAAGTCAAAAGGCTTCGTAACAAGTCTATGCCCTTAGTGAAAGTTCTTTGGAGAAGCCACTCGGTTGACGAGGCAACGTGGGAACCTGAAAAAACCATGCAAAAGCAGTATCCTCACCTCTTTGCTTGATGTGAAAATTCGAGGATAAATTTTATTAAGGAGGAGAGTTGTTAGGTCTCGAAAATCAGCCTAATCAGAAGTAGGTTCTGGTAATTAGAAATTTTGAATCTGATGTGTTAAAACTTTGTAATAACTGACCTTTGTACCCCTCTTTCATAAAGAAGTTACATTTTGGTTCTATTTGAGTGAATGAACTTCCTTGTACGAAATTCAAAGCTAAAAATGCAAATTCTGAGCTAGGTGTATCGATACGGTCAAGCCAGTATCGATACGGTCCAACTACCAATAACTAACTTACATGTTTTAGCGAGGGTTTATCGATATGGCCCTGAGTGTATCGATACGGGTCCCTTGTTTCGAATCTGTTTAATGCTTAATTGGAGAGAAATTAAAGCGAGGTACTTACTCACCTCCTTGCTTGGTTTTCCCTACATGAAATTCATTAGAAGATATGACTAATTGTCATCCAATTGACAATTGAATGAAAGGAATAAAAGTGATTTAATTGGGTTTAGCAAACACTTGGGGAATGGTAAGTTTCCTATTGGTTGTTATATAGGTGGGAAATAATTAAGGTTGGCTATTAGGAATTCTTAAAGAAAGAAAGCTTTCTTCTTTGCTATGTTCTCCCGAAACTAAAGACTCCACATTTGCTTTGCATAAGCTCACAACTTCATTTCTATCATCAACCCCAAAGCTAAGCTAGCACCTCAGTACAATCTTTGATCTTTGTTCGAATCTGATATACCATTTGAAAGCCTACGACTCGGTGAGTAAAATCCCTATATCAATTTGTTGATTCCATCATTTGTTGAAGTTTAATTTCGAAAGTAGGTTTTCTATGTTCAAAGGGAAAACCATGAACTAGGGAGTCAATTTCGATATTCCAATGTTGCTTACACGTTTTGGTAAGCTTGAAATATGTTTCCAAATTCTTAGATCGAATTCTAATGCAACTTCTAATTTTGTGCTAGCTCGAATAGTGGAGAAGGATCCTTTGTCATCTTCAAAGGAAGCTAGGTACAACGAAATTGTAATTTGAGAACCTCATAGCCAAGGTGAGTGTAGTAGTGTCAAAGGACCGGTACGGAGCCATCCCGTTGCATTTGATTTGTGATTTTCATGTTAATATGTATCTTGCTAAAGGTTCAAGTAGAGCAATGTTCGTGTGGATGCTAAAGGTGAGCATGGTAAGCTTTTGATATGGTTGATGTTATATAAGTAAATATGTGATAATTGAGACATGTTACATGTGAAATTGTTATAAGAAAAACTTGATATGATATGCTAAATTTGATAAAAATATGTTATGATGTGATATGTATATGGTATGATCTGTTATATGGAGCTAAGGCTCAATTTCGAATCCGATATGTTATGGCCTACGGACATAAAGGTAAGAGATATTATGAAATATGTGTAACCTTAGACATTTGTGAGTTCTGGATACAATTGCCATGCCATAGGGTTGTTTGAGCTCGTATAAGTAAGGGATTAGACTACGGTCCGAGGCTACGGCCTATATATGGGGGAGATAATGATGGATTGTGTAAGGGATACTATCTGGAGCTATGGCTCAAGGCTACGGCCTATTTTCCATTATATGTGGCTACGGCCTATTTTTTGATATATGTGTGGTGTAAAGGGAAATCCACGTATCCACTTGTTATATTGTCCAAGGGAATTAAAATGTGTTAAGCTTTGCTATGATCATGTGTAACTGCGTTAATTGGTTTTAAGTATACGAGATTTATGTGATCTAAAAATGTGACCATGACATCCATGTATATCATGTTAATAGTATGCCATTCATGCCATATAATTGTTTTACGTTGGTTATGAATACCTCACTAGGCTATGTAAGCCTAACATATGTGTGTCTCATACATTTCAGGATCCTAAAGCTTCCGGACATTGATCGTGTATTTTACGGTTGCAAGCCACTCCCACTACCATATGTATGTTTACTTTTGTTTTCGAACTCCTAGTAAGGTGGCATAAGGTTTGGATGTGTTGTAATAACTTATTTTGATCTGGTTGTGTAAGCCTAATAGTAACTAGGTGTGGTATGAGTATAATGGTATGTTTGGAAATGGCTAAATAGACTAAAATGAGCTTAAGAGCCCTATTTGGTAAAATCGTAGTAAACGAATTCGAAATGCCTTTAAACTTGACACACAATTAGAGATACTATTTTTAAAGTTGTTGGTAAAATTTGGATAACGTTTGGTTGGGTAAATCGAATAAAACCAGCAAAAATCTGTCATTACAGGTTATGGGGTATCGATACTGGTGATGGCGTATCGATACGGCCCTTACATAAATGGTCTGGTCAACACTGGTCAAACAGGGCATATCGATATGGTTTAGGCGTATCGGTATGGGAATTGGTCACTAGAATCTGGAAATGGTATCGATACAGTCTTATAGCGTATCGATACGGGGTCAAAACAGTCAACTAGTATCAATACGGGCTTAATTGTATCGGTACATGCTTGACATCCTTGAATCCGGAAATCTGAAATTAGGCTTAGCGTATCGATACGGCCTTAGGGTATCGATGTGGTGTTAGTTAAATATGTTATAAGGAATAAAAACATAATTTGGACACTTTACAAATTGGCTACTAATAACTATACGGACCTATTGATTAGGTTAACGATATCTGATAGTAACGAAACTTCGCAAGTTAATAACTGATCAGTTTAATTACAAGTTGGTAATAAAGAATTTGGATTAGGATCACTAATTTATGAAATTTGCAATTTAGTCCCTAAGTTTGTAAAATTTTAAAATTGACCCCATATTGAGTCATTAATTGATAATTAGGTTCACTAAGCCTTAAGTAAGAATATTAGAACTATTGAATAAGTCTTCGACTCTGATTAAGCTTTCAATTTTTGAATATGTTTTCTGATAACGCTTTCTGACCTGGTTCTCTACTAGACCGGGGAAAGGGGTGTTACAAAACCCTTATGCTTGAAAAGAGATTTTTCCAAACACTTCACTTGATCTTTCAAGGCTTCTTTCTAGCGTTGTTCTTTTTCGATCTATCTCGAGTGGGAGATCCGTAGATTCTTCACTTTTTCAGTTAAAGTGAGCGTTTGATCTTTGTGTTCGTAGAAAATCCTTTTGTAGTTCTCGGATCTTGCTTTCTCCTCTTTCAATCGGATCTCTAACCCTTCACTTGGTTTATCTTCCGCGGCTCTTTTGCTCTTATTCAACCTTTTAAGCTTCTGAATCTCTTTCTTCTCCATCTTGAGTTCAAGTTCCAACTCATCCCTTCTCTTCTGCAGATCTTTAACCACTCCCTCAAACTGCATCTTCTCTAATTCGAAGCCGAACTTATCTTGATAGGCTCTCTCCTTGAGCTTGAGGTACATCTTTTGCTCTTCTTCAAGTTGTTTCCTCATCAAGTCAGCCTCGGTAGGAAGTGTGGCCAATCTCTTATCCATAGATCTCTTTTCATCGGGATTCAAGTGGGGAATGTTGTCATTGACACGATTAAATCGTCATGCTTCGTACTCAGAAGTGACCATGTATGGAGCATTTATGATTCTAACCCATCTTGCATTGGTCCAAGTTGAAGAAGCGTTGTATACCATCGTCTTGTAGCCCTTCTCTTTTGCAAAATCCACATTAAACTCATTTAGTCCTTTGGTGGCTGGCACAAATTGCTTCGAATCGTACTGTCTTGAAACTAAAAGAGGTCCATACGCGATATGCCCCAAGAGGTCAAGCAATGGTACCCACGAATGCTCTCTACATTTATAGAGAATGTTCTTTGCCAGCAACCACGGTGCCTTCCAAACTACATCCTCCTCCTTTAGATTTCGGAAGACGTCCTGCCATAATTCCTCGAATCTTCGGGTTGGCCAATCATTCTTTTGCGGGAATTCTTCTAAGGGTGAGAACTTGCCGTCATAAAGGGGTCTTGAAAAACTAGGGTTGGTCCAAAAGTGGCTGTAGAACCAAATAGTCAAAAGCTGCAGGCATCCTCGAAAGTGACCTCTACCATGCTCTCGACAAAACCTCAAGGATCGAAAAGTCTCAGCCAAAATTACAGGTACTACATTAGTCCTGCTATCTAAAAGATCAAATAGATCCAAAATTGATGGATCAATGAGTCTCAATGCTCGGGGAAAGAGTACCAATCCATATATCAACAAAGCAAAAAGATTCTATTGAACTCGGCCAACAGTATGCACAGAGGCTAAAACTAAGATCCCCTCCTACTTAAGATAATCTTTGCTTTTCCAAGTAGTGACTTGATGTTTGACCCAAGATGAAAACATATCTGAGAACTTCTTCAACTTTCCTCGGAAGGCTTTGTTCTTACTTGGCTTTGAGTACACCCGATTCATGTCAGTCTTCTTGCAAATTATGAGGTCCTGGTACTCTTCGATTGTCGAAGTTAAGTTAAAGTTGCCAATTGTAAAGCAGCTGTAAGCAGAGTTCTAAAAACCCACCAATGCTTGTAGTAGTGCTTGATCAACTAGAACTTCTAGCAAGTACGCAATGTCACCATACTCCCCTCTGAAAGTACTCTTCGTTTCAAAATCCCAACTATTCCAAACCGGCTTCAATTTGGACTCATCATTGAACTTTGTGTTCATGAATATTGTGGTTGACGTGGCTGATCTGAACACAGTGGCAATACTCTCTCCTTCATGTAATTGCTCCCCTTCCGACAATATTTAAACATCAAAATTATGTTCATCACTACTACGGACTAAGTCTCTCATTGATCTAGTCTTTAACTTCAAACTATTTCCAACTCAATGTGCTCTTCATGATATGATAAGATATGAAAAAGAAGGGTAAAAGAGGAAAATGAAGAAAATAAAAAGAGGCGTTAGTTATAAGATAAATAATAAAACGGAAATGAGAAGAGATAAATGCAAAATGAAATAAGCACAAGACAAGCACATAAGCAAACAAACCTAACCACATGAATTCTAGTTCACTAGAGTTATCTGCATGGCTCTAACGGGGTAGGTTTCCTAGATTTTCACACATGTGTTTGGTTTTAGACAAGGGTACTCGAACCTATCTTATTACCTACTAAGGCAACAAGAACCCTAATTTTGGCCCATTACAAGCTTGAAAATTGGTTTCAGTTTGAGGGAAAAGCACAACCCAGTGACGTGGAGGGCTTCTCATGTGTCAAAAGGCGTAGATTCTGGAAGTGAATTACTGACCCGTTGAGAGCTACTCACGTGGGTATATGGCGTTTCACTCCCACTTAAGGGACAGAGCTCGGGTATAGAGCTTGATGAACATGATGCAACAAATGTCGGTGATTCCATAGAAATTAAATTAAAAATTAATCTGAAACCCACCAATTGTCAAAGCCCGTACAATCTTAGCCACATTTTCAGAAAATGATCAACCTCGTTAAACTCAATCGAAATTCCAACATTTTTCATCATTTTAATGCAACAAATATTCTTTTGGCCTAACTCTCTTTTGTTTTGTAAAAACAAATTGAAGTCCCCAGCGGAGTTGCCAAGCTGTAGCGACCTCTTCTTTATCTCCGAAAAACCATATAGGGTTTTATACGTTTGGTGCTATGGGTTGTCCCAAAACCATTCTTTGAAAATTGGTTTTAAAGGGGATCACTTTTGAAAATCTTTATTTTTTGAAAATGATAAAAAAAACTTGGAGTCACCACCGGCCACTTGGGTAAGGCAGGCCGAAAACCATAGAAAACCAGAGATTCATTATGAAAGGGTCCAAGAGTTGGTTACACGTGGGGAAGGATTAGCACCCCCACCACGCCCGAGAATCGGTACCTGAATATTTGTTGCTTTCAAATGGATGAAATTTGTTGGAATTTGAATTGGATTTAAATCAGCGTACTTAGTTGAAAACTTGTCCTTAATTACACGGGCTTTATCAAATTGGTGGGTCATAATTAATTGGACATTTAATTAATAAGGTTGACGATACATTGAACCATAGATTAAACCGACATCGAATAAGCCTGACTGTCATGTTAATTTATGGTTTGAATCTCGTACGTCCCCTTTATGCATGATGCAAGCATTTTAAATATGATGTAATAATTTGGTTAAGTTCTAATTTTACCTTGAGTCAATAAGGATTAATTCAAACATTTGGTCAACATCCTTTAAGCTCGAACTGTTACGACACAAATGTCGTAATTAATGACTACCTCCTTTTTATGAGTGAAATTAATTAACACGTAAATCAAATGGGCCAAATGATGACAGATAAAATGAATGTAAAACAAGGGCTTGAAAATTAAACACACAAAGGCCCACTAAAAGCCTTAACCTAAAAAGCCCAAATTATGGAAATTTAATTAGTGATCTAATTGCTAATTAGGTGATTCTAGCATTAACCCTAAATTAATTAGCTCTAAAAGACTAAAAAACCTTAACAAATTATGAGTTACCTTGTGATACTATAATTAATTCAACCGATTTTAAACTAGTGTTCCAATAAGCCAATAACATCATTTAAAACAAATTGAGTTAATTCACTATTGTTTTAAAATTAAATGTCAATCTAAACTTGCAATTGATTTTATCCTATAAATGATTAACAAATGTTCAATTAATTTAAAGAATTTAACATTTATCCCAATAAGCCGAGGATAAATTTAAATTCACTAAGTTAATTCGAACCTAAATCTAACGGCTCTAAAGAGTCTAATCCTAGAATTAACTTAATTAATTCAAGGATCGTGTCCCTATTAGACGAGCACATGACCTAAATTAATTAAATTAATTCTTAAACTAACTCAAAGGCTTTAACAAACACAAAGCCCACCTAAACTAAGTCCAAGGCCCACTAAGCTAAGACTAAACCTAAGCCCAAAAATATAACAAGGCCTAAACTATCCAAACTAAGCAAGCCCAAAGCCTAAGCACATAAATGTATTCCACTATATAAAAAACAATATATGTATTTAAAACCATATTATATATATATTACAAAAGCTATGTATTATACATATTATAAAAACTCACATCATATATATATTATGAAAACTTATATTATATATATATATATTAAAAAACTTATATTATATACGTAAGATAACCCCATATTACATACATTATCATATAAAAAACTATATTATATATATTATAACAAAAACACATTATACTTTATGTAAATACTGTATTATATATAAGTACTATGTATTATATATCATGAAAATAACATATATTACATATTCCATATAAGGGAAGGCTATATGTTGTAAATTTTATATATAAAAAATTTAAAAACTACATCATATATATATCGGGTATTATATATGTATATATATATATATTGTAAAAAAACACATATTACCTAAAAGCATATACTACACTAGTACAACAAACATATATATAAACATCAAGGCCTCATTTAACAAGTTTACCATAAATGATCAAAACACCTAACGTGAAATTAAAGACTGCAAGCTAAATAAAAAGGAACCGAACAGGGATTTAAAAAGTGCATGATGACTAGGGGTTAATACACTGAAATACGGACCAAAATGTAAAGAAGATAACTATAAGGGCTAAATTAGAAGAACATAACATATTTGGCTAAAAGAGGGCCGAATTGCAAACATTTGTAAAGTTTAAAGGATTAGGGAAGGAATTATAAAAGGCGGAAGCCCCTTTTGAGTGTAATTTACCCACGCATGAGGACCAAAGCTCTTAATTGCCTATGCGAAATGACCGCGGGTGCTATTTTGACGGGGCAAAAGGATTTATAAAGTGATTATACCCTTTTTAATATGGGGACCGGCTATATAATACAAAATCAAACCTTTTTTGCTTCTTTTAGTAAAAAAAGTGCTAAGCTCTCTCGATCGCCCTTCTTTAGTTCCCAAAACGGGGATAAAAACCGCTATTGTGTTCATCCCCAAACCTAAAAAACGCCCTAAATTCCAGAATCCGGTGACTGGCCGCCACAGGCCACCGCTCCGGTCAGCGCTGGAACGCTAAAAAAACCTTTTTAAAACCCCCTCTTTTTTGCCTGAATCTAAACTCTGGTTTTTTTTAAAAAATAGAATGAATCTTTTTTATAAACGACAGAAGCGTTGACTCTCCCTGGTTGGCCTTTTCACCATTACACCCCTCACGGCCTCATAGAGGCCCGATTCGGGCTTATCAATGGCGAGAAAAGGCGGACCGACTATAGGAAGATGTAATGGCGAAGGTAAAAAAAAAAAGTAAAGCCATAATCTGTTTATGTATGCTTTCTGATTGAAAGAACTAGAAGAAAGAAGTATACCTCAAACTATTAGAAGTGTTCATTTGCTTTTTTTCTATTCCTTTTGAGTTGCCGAATGAATTACAATAGTTAGGGCATTGTGTTTATATACCCTGATATTACATTCATTTGAGAAAAATGAAAACACTGCCTAAAATCCCTATTGGCTACTGTATTATTTTGGCTGAATTCATATTGCTTTTGCTGTTGTTGGTGCGTTTCTGAGCATGTCCCCTAACTTCTTTATAATTTTCTGATATTTCGTTCCTTTTGCATGTAATCGAGCATTGGGGAAACGAGGAGTAAAGAGAGAAATGTCGTGGGTAACAACACTCTGGTGATTCAAACCGACATGGCGGAGCTGTGGACGACGTGGTGCTTGGCTGTTGGTTTCTTCTGTTAACGTGGAGGTGACTTGAAAGGGCAACAGACGTGGGCATGTGGCACACGCGTGACCGAAGAGAGTTGAACAATCGGGCGATGCGCGCAAAGGGAATATGATGAGGCGCGTGTGGAAAGTTGGAGGTTCTCTCTCTCAATCCATCTATACCGTCAGATCTCATCCGGATCTAACAGATGGCATTAGGCGGCTGCAAAAGATAGAAGAACATTAGTATTAGGGCTTAATTAGTCGGGCCGGATATAACATATGTACGTATATTTGTTTGGGCTTTTGTATATTGGATTGATATATAAACTTGGGTTATTATTATTTATTTATTGGGTTTTCTTTTCTTTTGTTTGCTGATTGCAAAAACATTCGAGTAATATATACTTGTAATAATAATAGAAGATAGTAATGATAATTATAATAATAGCAATGCATAATAAACGAAAGAAGATAATAATAACTATATTAACATAACGTTATAGTAATAATCATAATAGCAGAACATATACATATATAACTAGTTAATATTTAGGGGTTTTCTCAAATTGATAATGATGTGATAACAAATAACATGATAGATAACAAATGACAATAGTAATATTTTTGGCTTTTGGACTTTAAATGACAATCATATGTACGTACTATATAGTAATGACATAGATAAGGTAAATAAACAAATCCCCTTGTATGTATTCTCATATAATAGCACCATATAAAAAGCCCATTATTGTAAAAATAAAAGACGGGTTAACCCCTAGACAAAATTAGTGATTACAACGCGCGAATGAGGGAGGTGACGAGTGTGAGAGCTGAAGAGCCGGCGTGCGTAGCTCACGTGGGAGTTGGAGAGCCTCGATCTGGACCATTAGATCATTTTAGATTTGACAATGGATATACAGTTGCGCCCAAACAAGTAGGATTAGGTTTTTTGTTATCAGATTAAGGCCTTATTGGGCCAAGTCTGTATATTTGTGATATTTAATTTTTTGAATATGTAAATGGGCTAGATGTATAAAAACTTGGACTTTTATTTACATAAAATGCATGGGTTGGCGTATTTATATATATACATGGGCTAATAATGTATGGTTTAATTTGTATCAAGTGTATGGGGATGATTACAATATATATAGATGGGCCTTTAATTTACATAGCTTATAATTTAAAATAGATAATAACTATAATTATAATAATGATAATAATGAGAATAATAACAAGATAAGAATAATGATAATGATAAAAGGTAAAACGGGTTACCCGGACAAAATTAGTGATTACACAACTATAAACACATAATGTAAATGTTTATAATTCTATTTCAATATTAATTATAATTTACTATTATTTTAAGTAAAATTTTGTTTTAGTTTGTAACATAAATCTAATTATATTTTTATTAAAATTATTTATCCCGAGTAATAAAGTTTATAGGCTTATATTTCATTCGATAGTACAAAAATATTTGATGAAGTAATTAATAATTTTAATTAGATAATATGTAGGGGTGGGAATCGGATGAGCGAGATGGTTTTGTATTTTCCACTCCGTCTTCAATACTTGCGGTTACGGTTTTGGAGACTCCCATTAAAAATTTTGGGGATTTTTTCGTCCCCACACCCTCCTCGCTCGGATCCCCACAATTTCCGTTGAATCTCCGTTCCCAAAAAATTAAACAAAATTACTATTTTACTAACCAAAATAAACGATCAATTCAGTTTAAAATATAAAGCTTGTATACTTTGATCGGGAGCAATTACGAAATGATGAAGATTGAAAGGGTGTTGTGTTGGGAAATATTTAGACGAAGGTTTTAGCTTATATCTAAAAAGTAAGTTAGAAACATGTTGAGAAATTTGAGTGTAGCTAGGTTTGAGAGAAAGTTAAAGTGATAATAATATAATTATAATTTTTTACTAAGATGTGTATAAGGGATATATAAATAAATAACTATATATTTTTTAAAAATTTTGTAAAATATCGGGAACCTTGCGGATATTTGTTGGGATCTCTGCGGTTATTTATACGGCTCGGTTATCCACATAGTTCGTATATAGCAATCATTGTCCTCATCCCTATTTGAGCTTCGGTGATAAAACTTTGCCCGACCCCGTCCCCGTGGGTAAAAATTCTAGTTATTCCTCATCCTCGTCGGTTTAGATCCTCACGATTTTCGGATATTCCTTACCCAATTCCCAACCCTAATAATATGTAATAAATAATTTTAAATTTAACCATCTCATGTATTATTTATATATTAATTAAGATTCATTGTTTTTATTTGTTATTTTACTCTTTTTCTACTTCTTCTATTTGTTCTGCGACGGTTACAAAAAAATTCTAAATTTTTTTTCGTTGTATTTTTTTCACTGACGGCGGCATTTGGCCGTTTTACTAATTTTATACATAAATAACATTCATCTTTGTTGATGAATATTTTCTTTTCAAGTTTTTTTATTTCTTTTTTACTTTGTCATATTCTTTTCACATCTGCTTTTATGGCAGTTTTTGTCTATTTTTATGGTAGTTCTTTCGTCTGTTTTTATAGCAATTATAGCCTATGTTTGTGACAGTTATCTGTCTTTTGACAGTTTAGCGTTCGATTGACGAGCATCAACGAGCGTTTTTTCAGCGAAGGAGATCAGTCTGTATATGCTTATAATTCCCTTTTGTGGTTGTGCCGATATGCCAAGAACAAGTAGCGAAATAATTGCTTTCTTCATAGAATACTTTGGTCAAAATAGTTGTTTGCTGTATTTCATTTATAAAATTATTTAAAATATAATTCAGTTTATTTAAAAAAAATATTGTATTTTACATTTTCTATTAAACATCTATTGGAACGTCTTTAAATAGATTTTCTTTGACTTAATTCCGAAATTCGAAAGCTAGGATTTGAACCGCGAAAATGTTGACAAACCGGTAGTTGAGAAAGGGATTTAACTCGAAACCAGTTCATAACAAGATGAAAATGCATTGGTTTAGAGGGTAAATTACACAAGAAGTCACTAGTTATAAGTTTAGTAATAAACATGTTATTTTTTTTAAAAGTAACAATTGGATTAATCAACTATAAATTTAAAAATAAATATTATTTTTCTTTTAAAAATAATAATTCAATCATTCAATTTATACTGAATAACAACAAGGTCGCTCAATTAAAACTTTGTGACAAACTGTTATTAAAGTTGAAATAAGTGCATTATATAATAGCAATTTTTGTCCCCAAAATATGCATTCCATTAATTTAATTTAATTCAAAATAATTTAATAAATTTAACTTTTTTATATTTTAAAATAATTTTGTTTTAATATCAGGAACACAAATAATATTAAAAAAATGAGACATTTGAATAAAATAACCCAAGTAATACGGAGGTGCATTGGGACTGGACAAAGACGATGCTCTCCGCTATTTCCAGCAGTGGCCAGACAAATAGGTATTTGGTCTATCCCTATTTACCTTTCCCTCTGCTTGTTCTTCGAGGTCGACGCTTTTTTACTCTTTAGCTCGTTTTTAAACAGAAATGATTAAATTTGTTAAATTATTTTAAAGTTAGGTGTAAATTGATTGAAAGTATAAATACTTTTTTTAAATATTATTATTTTAATTAAAAACGAGATTTCATCATTTACATTAGTTATCAAAATTGATTTAATATTCGATGACTTGATCAATACCAAAATAAAGTACTAGTGACCTAATCAATAATTATTTTTGCTCCGTTGTCAAAATAAAATTAACATCGTAATTCAGAGATTATTATAGATAGTTTACTTTTTACACGCGTTTAGATTAATGTCACAAATATTAGCACTTTATGGCAAGATTTTACAGTTGCATTATTTTTTAAAGGAAAACTACATTCATGGTCCTTTAAACTTTTATAATGCTTTTATTTTAACCACCAAACTTTTAAATTTTGTATTATAATCATTAATTTTTTAATTCATTTTTATTATGGTCATTATTGTTAGCTACTGACTATTGTTAAGAATTGCTCATGCGACGCATCAACGCCTTTTTTCCCTAAAACCCCATAATTTTTTCATAGTAACAATCGTCGCATAAACTGTTTTCGATGAATGGAGTGATCGTCACATCATCTCTATAGTAGAAAAGTATTGTTTGGCCATAAGATTAACATAGTTTAATTTCAAGCTGATTTGATGGTTGATAGTGACAATTTAGAATGTTTTAGCTTTTAGTTTTAATTGAGATTTGAGAATGTTGATAGGATTTTTCAAGTTTGAATTGAAAGAAAGAAAGAAAAAAAAAGGAAAAATGATAATTTTTGTGAACTTTTCTATTGGAGAGACCACCGAACAACGCCATAAATAACAGTGATGTTCCGATAGAAACTTAAAGTTGAAATTTTGATTTGTCATTGTTTAACCTTCGGATCAGCCCAAACAAAGTTTTTATATTGTTGAAATTGATCGAGGATGGCTTTGTTCATTAAAAACTCGGCCTCTTTTGGTGATTGGCAATTTAAATTTTTTAAAAAAATTAAAAAAAAAAATTTTAACATGTCATGTCAATATTTTCTAACGACAATAACTATAATAAAAATGAATTAAAAGTTCATTGATTGTATTATAAGGATTAAAAGTTTGACGATCAAAGTAGAATTACTCTAAAAATTTAAAAACTACCAGTACAATTTACATTTCTTTTCAATGGTCAAGTCAAGATCTCATTGCTTAAATTTGTATTTGTATCTGTTTAGTATTAATTTTTCCTTATAAAAAAGTGTATCAAGTCAGCCTTTTCTTCTCGCACGAACGTTAGTAGAATAGTTTAATTTACATAATTTAGATATAAAAGAACAGTATTAACGTGCTTGTACTTAGTATATTACAACTGTTATGTAATATAGTATATTCCCATTAATCGTGTCCCTCATTAATAGCAAATAAAGATAGAGGATATGAGATAATATATTTTATATATTAAATACTAAATAAATATTAAATAGTTGTGTATTAAAAGAGCGGGAGCTTTGTCACGTGACCATGCTCGCATCTGCAGCCGTGTAAATAGAATAATAACAAATAATGAAAAAGGAAGAAGAAAATGCAAATAACACTGAGATCTTGTCCCCTATTGCAACGCCCGCCCTTACCCATTACTGCAAATATTTTTTTTAGAAAAAAAAAATAGCCACAATAACTATCCATTGGTTTTTGTCGTCACAAGTCACGTGACTTTACATTACCATGTTTATTATGTCGAATGAAAATAAAAACATAGAAGCATCATACATTAATGCATGCATGCATATATGTTGACTAAAAGTAAAAGCAAGATAAACATAAAAATGTTTTAAGAATTCTTTTCATATAACAATCTCAAATAAATAATTTTGTACTTTATTTTTAATTAAATTAATTTAGCTTGTTTATTTTTTAAAAAAAAATCAATAATGTTAGTTCTCATTTTTGATTTTATCAAATTAATTTTAAATTTTTTAAATCATATTAATTTCACTCTTTGACTGTTGTTAGCTAAAAGAGTCGGTAAATTAAGTGTGTGACCGCTATTTGTTTCCATAATTATCACCAAGTGTCTTCCCGTGTTGATGATGATGAAATAATTTTGATGATGTGATAGTGCTAATTGAAAGCTTTTATAATTATTTGTTTGTTTTAAATTACATAATTAAAAAAATCAACATCAATTGTACGTCTACATCTTCAAAATTAATTAGTCGTCACCTTATTATATAATATTAATTTATTAAAAAAATAATATATAGATATATTAACTTAAATAATATTAATTATTTAACAACAGTGTGTTAACGTAAAAAAAATGATCGGTGATAACAGTTTGTTAAACAACAGCATTATAAAGGTCAAAATTAATATAATTCAAAATTTTAAAGATTAAATTATTGAAACTAAAAACAATAATTGATTTTGTCTGACGAAATACAACTAAAAAGAATGAATATATGATGCAGAGGCCAGGTCCCGCACGCAAGTGGAGAAGAGTGGACCAAAAAGAGGTAGCTTGGCTTTCCCGCCAAATGATGCTGAGGTGGATCCATTCCCGCCAAAAGAAAAGCTTAGCCATTTGGAAAGTCCAATACACATGGGAGAAAGAGTGACAGGTGTGGGACATCTGTAGGGGACTGGTGTACTTGGTCGATGATGACGAGATTATTATATTAGTATTAACGGGGACAGACACTCCTTTTTCTTCCAATTTGAGGTTTTTTGTCTGCAACTGCAAATTGCTCCCCAGTCTGATCTGTATACACTAACCTTTCTTTGCTTTTTTTTATTATTAAATAAAAAATAATTTTGTTTTGGACTGTTTGGGTGGTTTCTCGGATGCCGATGTTGATGACGTGGCTTTTTGGGACCTTTCCTTTTTGCTGCGTGACAGCTGAAAACTCGCCCTTCTTAATTTTATGTGGAAGTTGCGATTGTCATTTCAATATCATTTAAGATCCCGGTTACCTTAAATTATACATTTTTAAAATGAAACTCTATTTTGCAGTAAACAAAAACTCAATTATAAAAATACTTTTAAATTTAATTATTAATGTACTAAAATATATAGATAAAAAAATATAAAATATGTCTAATTTATTTAGGATAGAAATAAGTATCATCAAAGTTTAGAGTTTCGTCACATTTTAACTTGTACTTTAATAAAATTTTGATTAATTATTTTTAATAGTTTTAATGAGATTATAAAGTAATATATATTCATATATATTCTTAACCCTTTAACAATGAACACATATATTATAGATAAAACGATTTGAATTTAGTTCTCTTAAGATGGACATTATCTTATTTTCTACTGAAACTATTTTTAGGTTCAATTATGTATAATTTTAATGTATCAAAGTGGTATATATTTTAATAAAATGTCTAATTTATTACTTATAGGTAAACATAAATCGAGCAAAACGCAATGGAATGATCGAAATTCATAAATACCTTCAGCCATTGTCAAAATCGTATGCCAAATTGAGATGTGGTTGCACCACCGTCGAACACGTCGAACCACCGTCAGATGCTTAAAACCACCGTGAAAAATCCTCGAACCACTGTCGAATATAACGAACTCGACTACACAAAAAAATTAAAATGCCAAAGCCTTCTAAGCACTCGAGAAACCTCACTAGATGGAATATAATACTTTTTGATTCTTGGTGCTTAGGGACCTTATGCCAATGAGTATTTATAGGGATGATTTCCCATCAAAACCACTGGTTAACTTGAACCATGATTCCACACGTCCACCACAACTGAAAGTGGAACGTGCAACATGGAAAGTTAAACCACACACGTTGATTTTAGTTGCCACATGCAACTCCACGAACCACACTAATGGTTGGTTACCCAACATTCTCCCACTTGGTTCTTATTATCTTTAAAGTCGAAATATAATATATGAATCATGGCGATATTTCCTCTTTGGATTTGAGTAGTGTCTTCCATGTATCACAATACATCAAGTCTCAACACTTTAGCCCATATACTTAATGAATAAACCCGATGTTTATTCTAGGTCCAAACTTTAGTGATATTTCTCGAAACAATTAACTTAATGTGCATACAATATATATGAGAAATATCAAACTTTATTAGAGTTTCAACAGTATCATTCTTACAACGAAAATTTACAAAGTGGGAACTAGCCCCATAGTAACAACATGATCCTTAAATTTATATGGTGGCAAACCTTTAGTTAAAGGATCAGCTAACATCTGCTCAGTGTTAATGTGCTCAATGACCATTTTCTTTTCTTTAACACGTTCTCTTATGGCTAGATACTTAATGTCGATGTGTTTACTTTGAATTCCACTTTTGTTGTTCTTAGCCATAAAGACATCAGCTAAATTGTCACAATATATCCTTATTGGCCTAGAGATTGAATCCACAAGTCTCAGCCTAGAAATGAAACGCTTTAACCATACTCCATGTGAGGTAGCCTCAAAACACAAAACGAACTCGGCCTCCATAGTGGAAGTGGTTGTCAATGTCTTCTTGACACTCCTCCAAGATATAGCTCCACTGGCAAACATAAATATGTAACCTGATGTTATTTACGTGAATCAACACAACCAGCAAAGTCTGAATCGGAGTAGCCAATCACCTCCAAATGGTCAGATCGTTTGTACGTAAGCATGTATTCTTTTGTCCCTTTGAGGTATCTTAAAACTTTTTTTGCAGCTCTCCAATGGTCCATACCCGGATTACTCTGATATCTTCCCAACATCCCAACGGCAAATGCAATGTCAGGTATTGTACAGACTTGAGCATACATCAGGCTTCCAACAACATAAGCATATAGAACGTTTTTCATTTGCTCCTTCTCAAATTTGTTCTTCTGGCATTAGTTCAAATTGAACTTATCACCCTTCACGATAGGAGCAACACTAAGTGAACAATATTTCATCCAAAATCTTTCTAAAACTTTGTTGATATAGATTTCTTGAGATAGACCTAAGACACCTTTATGTCTATCACGATGAATCTCAATGCCAATGACATAAGATGCATACCCATATCTTTCATATCAAAATTTTTAGAAAAGAATTGTTTCACCTCTTATAGCATACCCATGTCATTTGATGAAAGTAAAATATTATCCACATATAGAATAAGGAAACAAATTTTACTCCCACTGACCTTCTAGTATATACATTGATCCATGATATTCTCAACAAAACCAAATGAAGAGATAACCTCATGGAATTTCAAATACCACTGACGGGAGGCTTGTTTCAATCCGTATATAGATTTCTTTAACTTACAAACCAAATTTTCACCATCGCTAGAGGAAAATCCTTCAGGTTGTTTCACGTATACCTCTTCCTCTAGGTCACCATTAAGAAAGACATTTTCACATCCATTTGTTGTAACTCAAGGTCAAATTGAGCTATTAATGCTAACACAATGCGTAAGGAATCTTTCTTAGATACTGGACTAAAAGTTTCAGTGTAATCAATTCACTCTCGCTGAGTGAATTCTTTAGCAACAAGTCTTGCTTTATATATTTCTATGTTGCCTTTTGAGTCTATTTTTGTTTTGAAGACCCATTTGCATCTAATGGCTTTTACACCATCAGGCAACGGTACAAGATCCCAAACTTTGTTGTTTTTCATAGAATTCATCTCATCTTTCATAGCATCATACTATAATTTTGACTCATTGCAGCTCATGGCAGTTGAAAATGACTCAGGGTCATTTTCAGCTTCAACGTTATAGTCAGATTCTTGTAAATACACAAAATAATCACTAGAAATTGCTGATCTCCTTTCTCTAACATATTTCCTTAACGTTAAACCAACATTTTCTTGTGGATCATGTTGTTCAACTGGTTGTTCAATAATTTTTAGATTTTCTTGAACAACTTAATCTACTGGAGTATTTTCAGCAGGCTGTGGAACTTCATTGATTGGTTGTTCAACACCCAGTTGAACTTGAGGAGTGTTATATATGATAACCAATCTCTCACTTGAAGTGGATGGATGACCTACCGGTATTGAATCCCGAGACAGATCACTCCCACTGATTAAGTCATTTTCAAGAAATTTTACATTTCTTGATTCCCCAATTCTAGTGTTGTTAGATGGACAATAGAATCTATAACCTTTGGACCTTTCGGTATATCCAATGAAATACCCATTAATGGTCATTGGGTCCAGTTTCTTTTCTTGAGGGTTATAAATTTTCACTTCAGACGGGCATCCTCATATGCGTATATGTCGCAAACTCGATTTCCAACCTTTGAATAACTCAAAAGGTGTCTTTAGGACAGCCTTAGTTGGAACCCGATTTAATATATACACAGCCGTCTTGAGAGCTTCAACCCATAAAGACTTAGGAAGCTTAGAGCTACTAAGCATACTTCGCACCATGTCCATTAGAGTTTAATTTCTTCTTTTTGCAACACTATTCTGATCAGGCGAGCCTGGCACGGTGTATTGGGCAACTATACCGTTGTCTTGAAGAAATTTTGTAAATGGACTAGGTGCTTGTCCATCTTCAATGTATCTACCATAATACTCACCACCTTTATCGGTTCTCACAATCTTTATTTGCTTACCGCATTGTTTCTCTACTTCAGCCTTGAAAACCTTAAAGGCTTCTAACGCTTCACTTTTATGATGAAGAATGTAGAGATACATGAACCGTGAATAATCATCTATGAAAGTGATGAAGTATTTATGACCTTGTATATCCATATCTGGACAACAGATACATGAACCGTGAATAATCATCTTTGACTTGTTAGTTTGCTTGCCCTTAATGCAGTCTACACACGTATCAAAATCAGTAAAATATAAGGTATTGAGTACCCCGTTATTTACTAATCTTTTGATCCTTTCAATGGAGATATGTCCTAATTTTCGGTGCCACAAAGTAGAGGAATCTTCATTTATAACACAACGTTTAGTACCAGTTTGAATGTGGATAACAATATGAGTGGCATTATTTTGTAAATCAATAGAGTAAAGACCATCACTTAAAACACCATTTCCAACAATTTCAGATTTATAAAATAAACTGAATCCAACATTTGAAAAATTAAAACAATACCCCAAGGGTGCAAGTCTTGAAATGGAAATTAAGTTTCTAGAAAAAACTAGGAATATAAAAAAGTCTTTTCTAAAATTAAAACAAAGCCACTGCTAAGCACTAATTCGCAGGTCCCAATAGCTTCCACATGCGACTGCATCTTGTTTCCCGAATAGATGTGTCGCTCAGCTCCCACTGGTTCCCTCGGGTTTTTTTAATCCTTGTAAGGAATTTGAGACATGGATTGTAGAACCAGAATCAATCCACCATGTGTTATAATTAACATCAACCATATTTGACTCAAAGCAAACAAGTGAGATTGATTTACCTTCCTTTTCAAGCCAGCCCTTATGCTTGACACAGTCCTTCTTCATGTGTCCCTTCTTTTTACAGAAGAAACACGTGAACTCTTTCTTTATGTCAGCTTGGGGTTGCATTTTAGCCTTCCCCTTCTGCTTGGCTTGGACTGACCTCTTTCCTTGAGTAACCGTCAGTGCATTCTCTTCCATCTCCAGTATGAGCCTACCCTCTTATTGATCACACATGGTCAAAAGTTCATTAATAGACCATTTATACTTAAGTGTGTTATAAGAGATCTTGAATGGCCCATATTGAGGTGGAAGAGTGTTCAATATCTAGTGCACCAGGAAAGATTCAGACATTTCAACCTCAAGTGCCTTAAGTCGAGCTGTTAAATCTCACATCTTATTGATGTGATCACGCACACCTTTCACTGTAGTGAGCTTTAGTGATGTGAACTTCATAATTAGGGTGCTAGCTAATGACTTTTGAGAAGTCTGAAACTGTTTCTCTATAGCCGTTAATAGCTCTTTGACATTCTCATAATACTCAATCGAGTCACGAACATCAGCATGAACCTTGCTCTTAATGAACATAATACTTAAGCTATTGGATCGCTCCCACTTTTCATATAGAGCATGATCAACCTGATTGCTGGTGTCAGTGATATGTGGCTTAGATTTCCTTATAGTATAATCAATATCCATACACTCTAATTGAAGAAGAATATCCTCCTTCCATAACTTAAAGTTTTCACTCGTTAATTCAGGGATATCTACTTTATTATCAGACATATTCATAGGTTGTAATGCTGCAAAATAAATTGACACACATGCTTACTATAAATTTGAGGCAAACATAAGTCATAACTTACCAATGCAAATTATGTAAATAATGAATCTAATGACATAAAAATTGCTTGTTGCCTAAATTTTTAATTTGATTAGATTCATTTTATGATAGAATTATTTTTCTATCCCTTATATAAAAATTATTAAATTTATTTTCATAATTCCTGGGGTAATTATAAAAACTCATCTAATAATTTTTATCTTAATAAGTTATGTAATGGGATTTAATATCTAAGCTTTCCGTATGTGATTTTTAACCTTAGTAATTTCATTTAACTAAAGATGTTGTGGCTAGTCTTTAACTAAATAAAATTATGAAAATCACTTAGCTAGATATTAACCCTAAACTTTATTCAAAGTTGTTGTTAATTCATTATGTAACATTTTATGTCTAATCCTTATGAGATCCTTACCGTAATTTTATTTAATTAAAGTTGTTGTGGCTAATTCTCTAATTAAATAAATTATTCGGATCCCTAGACATATATTCTATAGTTTTTATTGCTTAATACTTTATGCAATAAATCTTAAAGTTTTATGTACCTAATTTTATGTATATATATAATTACCAGATAAGTTATATAGCATCTATTAATTTAGGCACATACAATAATTATTTCTAAAATTTATTTCTAATAAACTAATTAATAAATTTTAGAAATTAATTTAATAAAATCTTATGATTTTAAAACAAAAGTCTGCAACATTATTTTTCTCAAAATTTTAGAATTTAAAGATCAACATGGCATTTTAATTTTGAGAAACATACAAATTTTAAAACGACAAGACAGAGATTTAACCATGCTCGAATACCAAATGTAAACATAAATCGAGCAAAATGCAGTGGAATGATCGAAATTCATAAATACCTCCAGCCACTGTCAAAACCGTATGCCAAATTGAGATGTAGTTGCACCACCGTCGAACCACCGGCGGATGCTTAAAACCACCGTGGAAAATCCTCGAACCACCGTCGAATATAACGAACTCGACTGCACAAAAAAACTAAAATGCCAAAGCCTTCTAAGCACTCGAGAAACCTCACTATATGGAATATAATACTTTTTAATTATTGGTGCTTAGGGACCTTGTGCCAATAGTATTTATAGGGGTGATTTCCCATCAAAACTACCAGTTAACTTGAACCATGATTTCACGTGGACAACTGAAAGTGAAACGTGCAACATGGAAAGTTAAACCATACACGTTGCTTTTAGTTGCCACATGCAACTCCACGAACCACACTAATGGTTGGTTACCCAACATTATAATGTCATCCTATGCATCATCATAGTACTTGAATTATCATTGTTGCATACTTACTAAAATAAATGAGTTAACACTAACAACACAAATAATAAGGAAATAAAACGATAAAATTAAAAATATTGCACGGCAAATAACTATTGCTTTAGAAACGATTTTACTAATTAGAAATCGACATCGTCCCTAAAATTAACACATCTTTCAAATATGAACATTCATATGAAGAAAATGAAACTAAAAAAAGTTACTCTTTTTCTAAGAAGAAAAATGGCAGAAGGAAGCAGAAACCCAAAAAGCAAACTGGAAATGTGTGGTGTGAATGACGACAAATTTCCTTTTATAGGAAGAACAAAAGGGAGAGAGAATCTAAAAAGGATTTGTACACATTGCGAAATTAATTTGTGTACTCCAACTAATCATTTTTAGTTCATGTTTTGTGAATTTTAAGTTATGTATCAAAGATAAATAAACACATTTAGTCGCTTAATTAAGTTGTTTATATTTTTTAAGTTACGAGTTTAAGACTATTATGAATACCATTTTTTCTCCTAATTTTTTTTTCTACGTAAGATTAAGATTAGATAAAATTTATCAAACAAAATTATGTATCAAAAATTCCAATAGTAATAGTTAAATTCTGGAACGTGAATTAATAGCAAATTTAAATAAAAGAATTAATATTTACAACTGAAAATTTAAAATCCGAAAAATGTATACATGATAATATAATATTAGCCGATACAAAATATATGTGCCGATTTATTTCCAAGAATTCCGAGCCTTTTAATCTTTTAGGTTATATTTTTTCAGTTTAATCCTTGTAAATTTATTCAATTTAATTTCGACATCTACTTGTTTTAAAATTTTATAATTTATTATAATATTTTTATTTAATAAATGAAAAATTATTCAATACACGTATAACTTATTTTATTTTAGGGGTTAGAGATTTAATTTATGATTTTGAGTTTAGTTTGTATGGTTAGAATTCAAGGGCCAATTCAGGGATTTGAGTTTTGTAGATTTAGAGTTATTGATTTAGATTTTAGTTTTGAAGAGTAAGTATAAAAGTTTGTATAATTTTTACATAACATGTGTACAAAAAAATACTCTTAATAAAGTAGGGAAAATTTTTCGATATATAAGCAGTTTAAAGTGTAAACTAAAGTTTATATAAGTTTATCACTTTTATGGTTTATGGTTTTTGCTTAGGGTTTAGAGCTTAATGTATAAGGGTTTATGGTTTTTGCTTAGGGTTCAGAATTTAAAATTTAGGGTTTAGTATTTACAGTGTAATATTTTACACATTTTAAGTATCAAAAATGTAACTCATAAATTAGTACCGACGATGTAAAATGATGGAGGATAATTAGGAAAAATATGAATGCGAACGAGAGGATTGAACTTGGAACGTCCAAAATAATAGCAGAACATCGAACCACAAAGTCAAACCCTAAAATTATATTATAATTGCCTACTTAGGTTACACTGATATTAAGATTAAGTGTATTTAATATATTGTTAAATTAATAATAATTTTGAAATGTTCTTAATTAAAACAAACTAAAAACATTACAGTAGTATACAACAATATAAGAATGATGATGAACGTCAAATGATTATTCGAATGGGTATGTACTACTCCACTCATTTCCGTTTTAGTTTATCCTGTAATTTATTATTCACCGGAATAGAACACCATATTTTTTTAGGCAACTCGCATTACATGCAAGAGGTCAACGAGTAGTTTAAAAAACTTCTTCTCAAGAAAAAAGATGGCTACAACTACCTACCTTCAATCCCAAGAGAAAATGGTCAATCGTATGATAGTGGTAAGCGATATGGTCATATGACAACGAACTTGGCTGAGGTTGTAAATTCGTCATGGAAAGGAGTGTGATATTTGCATATCACCTCCGTTGTTAAGGCGACATATTATCGGTTGGCTACCCTATTTGCAACCTTGGGAAAGCAAGCAGTAGACTATATGGAAGGTGGCCACGTTGTCGACCCACACCTTCGCGATAAATTTCAAAACATTATGCGGTATTCAAATGATATGACTGCTACCTGCTTCTCGCGCTAACTACATTCATTTCGTATATCAGAATATTCGAGGCCTTTGGAAGGCATACAACACAACTCGTACGTCGTTAATCTAGAATATAGAACCTAGGAGTGCGGGGTATTCTAAACATGCAAGTACTCGTGTTCGCACGCCATTGCTGCTTGTTCGCCTGTACGGATTAGCTACATACAACTGGTTGACCCAATATACTTAATCAAAACCGTATTCAAGGTTTATGAATACGAGTTTCCTCCTATTGAGAACGAAGTTGATCTAGTCGTAGTTGATGGTGAACCTATTATATGGCCAAATTTTGGACTACGAAGCAAAAAAAGGGTCGCCCATGATCAATACAGATTTATAGTGCTGAGGATTTGGTCGAACATCGAGAAAAAACTGGACAATCGAAACTATGCAGTAGATATGGTAATCCTAGAAACCATAAAAACAATTGTCCTAATCACTCAAGCCCCGTATTAATTAATCGTACTTTTTATTGTACCAATGTTATCTTAAGTAATAAAATATCTTCATGTAGTTTTCTAGTGTTTTTGAACGATTTTAAACATGATTATTTACACGGTTGGGGAGGTTAATTCCTATATGTTTGATATCTGAAGAAAACAACCATCACCCAATGAAGATTCACTTACAATTATAATTTTCTATTTTAAATAACTATTACTTACAATTAGCTACTGCTCTAATAAAATTTATTTGTACACAGTATAATTTACATTTCAAAAGTAATAAAATAAAAAATTAGACCTCGCGCTTTGTATATAGCGTGGTCCATTGACATGACAATATGTACTTCACCTGCCACGTTAGGAATCTCTGAAGACCTCGCGTTATGCAGAACGCGAGGTCCATTTCAAACGTGAACAAATACATCGCATTTTGGAGGGCATGAATGTTTGCCAATATAAGGCAGAAACGAGGGTAAACATGCCCATCGGCATTTGCTATCGCTTCATCAAAATCTGTACCATATTTGAAGATGATATACAATTGTTGCTACTACCACCCCAATGGCAACAAACCACATTTCTGGAATATTTTTCTGCTATTGGTGGGTTGACAGTTTTTGTGATAGGGGTGTTCCGCGTTTTTGTTCAAGATGAACGATAGATTACAATATCAGGAAAAATGTGGTCTTCTTAAAGTGCCGGTAATCCTCTTAACATCTAGATGAGGTTACGGGTAACTTATTTTTATGCCTTAATCGTGGAGGCTAGGTGAAGATCGTCACGACTAACCGTAGCCAAAGCTTATTCCACTACTGTTGATGATGGAAGTGGGGAGCAATTGCAACCTTCGGGGGGACCTCAAAATCCTCGACTGGGGTACAATTACAACTTTTAGGGGGACATCGTCAAAGCATGTTTAGGGGTACAATTGACCGGTAACAACATCGCTAACTTCACCTTGGTTATGTACAAGATGCTATCTTCTACCGATATTAGTAGCTTAACTACTATGGGTGTAAATGAATAGAGTGTTTGACGAACTGTTCGTGAATCGTTTTTATAACGTTCGTTTATGTTTGTTTATTAAACTAAATTATCGGGCTATTCACAGGCTGACAATTTTCATAAGACAAGTGGGTAACAATAGTGATGACTAGGTGAAGACCACAACATGTAACCATAGTAAAAACCCATACCATTGTAGATGATGATGAAAGTGGGTAACAATTGCAACCTTTGGGGGAACCTCAAAATCCTCGATTGTCCACTTCATCAAAGCAAGCATGTTTAGGGGTACAATTGACCAATTATAATGTCTCGTATGTGCCAATATCAGCCTCATAAGTTCAGCAAGAAATAGGACATTCACCGTGTAGGGGTTGGATTGGACGACTATAGCGAGACCTCAACATCCGTACATGTTTAGGTGACCGATGTACAAGATGCCTTCTTTGGTCGGGATCAAGATTGTGAATGTGAAATTCTCTTCAAATTACGATGCAAAGTGGGTACCAAGACAAGTTGAGGAATTGAATAATCGCTCAGGCTTGAGTATCAATTAATTGACTATAACACCATTGTCTAAATCATGTTTAGGGGTACAATTGACTGGTTAGAACATCATTGACCTCGCCCCGATAATGTACAAGATGCCATCTTTGACCATGATGGATGACCTAACTATCATAATCTATTTTCTTCATTTTATGTGGCCTAACTACCATAATCTATTTTCTTCATTTTATGTCTTTGTTTGAAATGTAATAAATTTATATTGTTATTCTTACTTTAAAAAATCTTCGAAATCATTTTTCACGTGCTTGTTACACTTGCTAATTACAATTACAAATCAGTTATAATTGCAATTGCTTAACATCTAAAGATTACATCTACAATTACAATTATCAGTTTTAAATAACTATTACTTAAAATTATAATTACAAGTGTAAAAAATGTTACACCAATCAATACGAACACACCCAAACCATTTGCCGCTTCTCTCATAGAATTTATTTATTGGCGGTTGAAATTTAAGATTTACATAATTTTTAAAAAATTGACCTCACGCACTGTATATAACGGGGTCCGTTAACATGATAACATGTAATTTTCCTTCCACGTCATGAATCTTTGTAGAACTCGTATTTTGCAGAATGCGAGGTCCATTTAAAACGTGAACAAATACATCGCGCTTTGGAGGGCGCAAATTTTTGCCTATATATGACAGGGCAAACAAACCAACCAACATTTGCTATTGCTTCTGAAAAATTTGTGGTTAATCAGAGTGGAAGAGAATATACAAATGTTGCTACTAATGACAACAGATCACGTATAAGGAAAATTGTTTTACAAATTAATTTCCTTGATATTGCGATCTGTTGGTATAAGTTGTTGTATTTATACAATGACTACATTATTTGTCGGTTAATAATATTTGGCGATATGTGTCTTTCGTGTTTTGATCCAAGATCTACGACAAATCGCAATATCAGGGAATGAGTGGTCCTTTTTAAGCGTTGGGATCAGTCTTGACCTTTTGTTCGAGGTTGCCGGTAGCTTCTTCGTACGCCTTCATTGTGAAGGCTATAGGAAAACAGCCGCATATAACATAGTTGGAGCCTCTAGCATCATGGATGATGATGAGTATCGAGTACTCACGAATCCACGAAGCTAGTCCTCGACTGTCTACGTCGCGGAATAATGAATCATGGGCTCCAACAGCTGTGACGAACTATGACTCCATTTGTCTACAGAAACGACACATCTCTCGAACAAATTAATAATTTCAGTTCCTATGTAACTTATTTTGTCTGCATATTTAGGGGTACAATTGACCGTGTGTTTAGGGTAGATTTTGATCGTCTACGTGGCTTAACCCAATAATTTTTTTCTTCATTTGATGTATTTGTTTCAAATTAATAACTTCACTGTGTAATTCATTTGATGTAATTAGTTATTATCGTTTCCAAAACATTTGATGAGAATTATTTTTAAGATACAAAAAATAAAAATATAATTTATATATTATTTGAACTCCGATAACATCATCATATCAGAAAACATTGTATACAACTCAAGCTCAAGGGCCCCCTAAAGAAAACTGCAGGTAGGATTCTGCCATCAATTCCATATTAGCGTTGTTCACAACGTGAAATAATGAGTACGTTAATGGTTTTAATGACGTCGGCATTCGAAACTTCAACGGTTCCAGCTTTTTCCCACGACCGTATGGAACATGTTTCTTCACTTCATTCATCAACTTCTTATACGATAAACTGTATGACAGCATAAGCAATACAATACTTGAGAACTAAAATACGATGTTGAGAGATGCATCATCGACTATCTGCCCATTGTAGTATACCAAAGCCATAATAATTTATCGTCTCGACATATTGTACCCGTTGAACTCTTTACAAATAATTTTAAATAGTTGAGTAAGATAAAGAAGAATGAAGATGAGTTGTGAGAATATTCGGAGCCAGTCATCCTCAATTTATAGGCTAAAATGACCTCGCTATATGTAGAGCACGAGGTCATATTATGGGAAAATACGGATAAATATGTCAACTTATTCTTAATTGGGCATATTTATCACCATAATTAAGAAATTAATTAAACGAGCCTCGCTATCTACAGAGAACGATATCACTTTTTTCCTTTTTATAATTTTTACATGATTCTCAAGGATTACGCGAATGCGACAATTAACTTCCTGGATAAACCATCAAACATGATTCTCAAGGCATTTTCCTTTTTTATTCATGCCCAAAAACAAGCTCTGGAAGCTTTTTCAGGGCCCTTTTTACATCGTTTATAATGTCTTTTCTATGCTAATATCAGTCTCGAATGAAAGATAAGTTTCAATACTACGCCTCTAACCTAAAATATTACAAAAATTATTCTAATAATAACCCGGGAAAACACCTCCAACATGCCTACCAAGACATTTCAACTTCTTATTCTTGGACAAAACTAGCGTTCCAACCATTTTCAACGCGCTTTTTTATACAATGTGTAATGCCTCGTACGTGCCAATATCAGTCTCAAATGGAAGATAAGTTTCAATACTACGTATCTAAGCTTAAAAATGACTAAAATTATCGGGTTAATGGCACGATAAAATGCCTCGAACATGCCTATACACCATTCTATTTCAGCTTGGATTACGAGGACCTCGCTATGTGCAAAGCGCGAGGTCCCTACAGTAATTATTGCGATATATTAATGCAGCTTTTCAATATCTCGGAGACCCCGCGTTTTGGGTAACGCGATGTCTTATCCGGTAATTTTAAATTACAGAATTTAAAAAGACGGCCTACGTCTGACGAACCTCGCTCATTGTAGAATGCGAGGTCCAATGTCTTGTTGTCCATAATTCGAGGTAGCCTTACGTGGACAATTTGTGAGTCATTTTTTTAAATAACATTGAATGAGGGTCATTTTCGTAAATAAATATTTAAAATGAGTTTTTTATATAATAAGTCCAATACATTGTACCATATTTATCTTTCAAGTCAAACACCCAAAATAAAGAAGAAGAAAAAAACCTAGACTTATTTGTTTGATGTAATTTAATTGTATATATACAGTTTTCACGATTATAATATTTTAGAAAACTAATTAATATTTTATAATACTGTTTAATACATCACTTCAACATTTCTTATATGAAGAAAAATTAATTAATTGAATTTATTGTGGCTGTAATTTATGCAGTTTGTTGATGTATTGATTAAGGTTAAATGTGTTATAATAAATTCAGGCATAAATGAACGGTTAAATGTAAAAAAGAAGAAAAGATTGCGTGTTGGATTTCCACGACATTGACTTGTGTTTATGACTGTTAATTGAAACCCTAAAAGATAAAAAAAATGGAAAAACATTGGTAGCTGTCGTTTTAATTTTTTTTATAAAGCGAATAAAACGTGTGTAATAATTATAACTACCAAAACAGTAAATATCAACAAAATTAAATTTGAAAATTAAAAAAAAACCTTCGAAAATTTAGATAAAATTATTGATATTTTATATATTATCGATATTATCAAAAATTATATTCATTCTGATACTTTTGAATTTTTTTAATACAATTCTGATAGTTTTGAAAGCTTATTGATTTTATCTTATTTTCAATTAAATATTTGAGATATAGTTCCTAGGAAAATAATTTGGATATATTTATTAGCTTTTAATATCATTTTAAATTACAAAACGAATAAGAGTGTGATATAACTACTTATTGGTGTGATAGGTTGAAACATTAATCTCTTAAACAACATTCAGAATTTAAATTTTAACACGTAAACAAAAAATAATTATGTTACAAGAGTAGATATTGGTGGTTGTATAAGAAAATATGTTAAAAACATTAAATCTGTATTCTAAAACAAATAATTTATCATCTACTTTTAACTGAATTTTTGTTATTGATTACCGATATAAATTCAATTATGGAGTAAATATGATGTTTTAATTAAAAATGAAATATTTTTAAATCGTAATTAATATCATTTTAAAACATTTTATATATTTTCTGTTTTTATATATTATTAATTTAAATTGAATAGAAGTTATTGCTAAATACAAATTTAGCAAACCGTCATTCAAATTAATCCATTTGCATGTGATTTTGTTCCATGTGCATGTATAAATTTTTCGTCCTCATATGTCAATAACTTTAATTTTACTGCAAATTTGATTATATTTCTTTAATATTTCTAAAATTTCATATTTTCCTAATTAATATTTTTTGTTAATCAATTTTTCCTAATTAAGTCCCATAGTGACAAAATAAAAGAAAAAAAAAACCTAGATTCTCTGTAAAAAAAAAACTAAATAAAGAAGGTGAGAAGAAGGGAATTAAGAAAAGGCGAAGGCCAAGGAATCGTAGACCGTAGAAGTTAGAACTGTGGGTGAGACGAACTCTGGTTACTTCTTCAGTGGCAATATTGTAATTTACAAGAGTTCCATACCCGAATGTTACGAGAATCTAGTGGTAAACGCCAAGAAAAACCCTTCCCCTAATACGCTGCCGAATCGCGGCGCTTTGTTTATACCGAAATAAAACTGCGGACATCAGACTTTCTATACCCAAACCCGACACCTCCCGCGTACACTCAACACGCCACAGTCCGTCCGATCCCAAGCTAAAATGCCCGTCGATGCGAGCGTGGAACACAGTCGCGAGTGGGAAGCGTTAGTTAAACAAAACCTCGTGCAAATAAATAAATAAATATAGAAATTAGGACAGTGAAAACATGATACGCATGAGATGGAAAATTGGTAATGACTGGTCATGGCATTGATGGGCATGCATGACAGCTCATATTTACATTTATTTATTTCCATATATAAATGAATATATTTAATTTTTAACCCTTTTTTTCGCTTTAATTATTTTAATAACATTATATAAATTCCTTTAATGCCGGTTTTAGACTGCTGGGTGTGGTAAAAAGGGGAAGAGCCTTGGAAGAAAAACAGAGCCAGCAGAAGAGGAAGAAAAGAGAAAGCGACGTAAAGATTTGAATAAAATTAGAAGAAAATCCAGAACCAGTCCACACCCACTACAGAGAGAAGGTAATGGAAATTATTATTATTATTAGCATTTTTTTCTGACTTTTCTCGGGAAAATGGAAATGGGTTTTTTATTTAATTTATTTATTGAGATTTGTGTCTTGTGTTAACCTCGTTGGTCGGTCGTATTTTTTTACACTGTTTTTCACTCTGGTCTATATTACTGTTTTGTAGCGAGGGGTTAAGGGCTTGTTCTTTCTTTATTTTTTCTCTTCGCTGTGGTTTCCGTTGCGGTTGTGAAGAGCACTAAAGGGGGGCTGATTAGTGGATTTATGTCGGCTGAGTTTGATTTGGCTTTGATTGGGGCTCAGTTGCAGCTCTGTTTTCCTTCTAAATCAACAATCGTCTGTGCCCGCTTGTTCTTCTCCGCTTTGTTGGCTGTTTCTTGCATGATTCTCTGCTTCTTTAGGCAGAGACTGAATCTCGTGTTCCCGGCTGTTTCGATGCGATTGAGACCAAAAAAGTATGTCAAAAACATATAAACCCATTCTCTAGTATTTTTTTATCTGATTCTGTTTTTTGTTTGTTTATTTTTCTGGGTTTTGATGTTGGATCGTCCTGTGTTTTGTTTGCAGGACTTGTTCCGGACTTAAGTGTTTTGGAGGTTACCACATAAAACAACGATTTTTCTTTCTTTTCTTGTTTCTAAGAGGGCCTGATACTTGATACTGCTTTGATAGTGTCTGAGAAATTTTGTTCACCTTTTTGTTTTGTTTTTATAGTTGTCCACAGTTTTCCGGGTGTTTTGAGGGGGGGGGGGGGTTTGCTGAGTTTTAGCCAGTTTTGTTTCCAGAAAATGTTAGACCAGCGAAAACAAACCATGAAACCAAGCAAGTTCTGCAAAAAAACCATGAAACCCGAACGAATCATTACTGAAAAAGAAGCCCAAATGACTAGAAAAGTTCGAGTCATCTATCATGATCCTTATGCTACCGATTCGTCTTCAAGTGAAGACGAATCTGTTGAAACTGTTGCTGGAAAAGCTCCTAGGGGAAGAAGAATTGTTCGGGAGGTTAGGGTTCCTGTTTTAGGCTCGGCTCCTGTTGCGAAACCCCTTGAATCCGAGACATCTTCTCAAGACAGTAACTCTAAAACCCCGACCATCAGGAAAAGGGTTTTGAGCAAAACCCTCAAAGTCAACAAATCTCAAGTGGCGAAAACGAAAACCCCTGTTGGTGTTCGCCAAAGGAAGTGGGGCAAATGGGCTGCTGAAATCCGGCATCCACTGAAGAAAACCAGGATTTGGTTGGGTACTTACGACACACTCGAAGAAGCCGCCAAGGCTTATGATGCTAAAAAGCTCGAATTTGAGTCTCTGGCAGTTGCTTCTGCCGCTGATGCCTCGACTTATGTTTCATCTGAGAAAACCATTGGCCTGTCCCGCTCTGCTGCTGCTTCTCACAACATGACTCCCTCTACTTCCGAGGTGTCTGAGAGCCTCTTATCGCATACTTCCCCAGCTGTACCGGAAGCGGATACTTCTGCATCAGTTTCAGTTTCAGATTCAATCAACAACAATGATGATTGTGGTGATGCCAACAAAGAATTGTTTGATGCGAACTTCGCTGATATACCAATACCCGACCTCTGTTTCATTGATGATCCTTTACTGTCGGGTTCAGTTGGCCAAGAACTCAACATAGATGACGATGCTGGTGACTTTCTGTTTGTCAACGATTTTGGTATGATGTTGGAGGATTATTGCAGCATTGAAGACCTGAGTATATGTGGTATTGGGGCCGATGAACCTAGCGAGCTACCGGATTGTGATTTTGGCACCGATTTTCTATTTGATGAAGTTGCCGCCCCCCTCAACATAGCTTGCCCATAAGTTTTGTAGTTAGGAGAAGTTCAGTATTATAAGCGTTATTATTATTTAGTTTTTAAGCTGTTGATCTATCCCTGGGACTCTTGAAGTGGGTTCTTAGTTTTGTGAGTTGGTTCAAAATCCGTGTTTTCTGAGTTGAGAGTGAAATGAGTCCGAGTCATCATCATTCCCATGGGTTTTCTTGTGCTGTAGAGCCGTCCCAAGGGATGAATCTATCTGGTGAAGTGCTTGATCTTGCAAGTACCATTTGTACTGTGTTTTTGGCTCATTCTCACATTTTTTAAGATACTATATTTATGGAATTAAGCTTTGTTATTTGGTATAATTTTGCCTTGTTTTGCTGTATTATTTTATATGATAATGAAAGTCCGATGAATCTGCCTATTAATAAATGTGATTCGGGGGGAGTGTGGGTTGAAAATGCCGCGTATCTAAGGAAACGGGTTGTTTAGGTTTTTGCTCTTTATTCTTCTCTTGTGTGGAGTGGGAGCAAAGTTGTGGACTATTTCTTTTTGTTTTTGAACAATGTGTACTAATTCAATAACAATAACATTCGGAACTCGGAAGTTTATTTTTCCAAGTAGATTCTACATGTCCATATACATAATTTTTCGAATATACGTATATCTGAATATTATGATATTTGAATACACAAATATATTTTGATGCATAAATTTTGTTAAGGAAATTGACAACAAAATTTCTATTAAAAATTTAAATTTTATTATTATTTTTTTTTGGTTTGATTTGTTAGTTATTCATAGTCGATAGCAATGGTTAATTCTTTCGGTGCGTGTGTTCTTACTAAGAAGTAAACAGCTGGTCATGAAATGTATTCCATTCCCATTGATAAGAATTGAATTTCTGATCTCATAGTTAATGGATGAAGTGAACAACCACCGTATCACATCTCATGGTTTTAAATTTTTAAATTTTGAACTTTAATTATACCTTAAATTTAAAATCTAAACACAAATTAGTTCCTAATTCTAATTTCTTTAGATTTATGTAAGTTTTTTATGAATAAATATTTATGTAAGCTAAAGTTTATACTAGATATATTATGTATTTAAATATTAGTATTGACATTCAATTTTTGATTATCTTTAAATGCTGCATTGGAGATAAAACCATAAATCTTTAAATTGATTTTCATTCATAGTAAAATTTATGTAGGGGATATATTAGTATTGAAAAAATAACATAATTTCCTTTAATTTATAGTTTATAAAAAATGTATAAAATAATATATTAATCAGTATACTTTTTGGAACATTTTTTATATGTTTTTAGTATAGTACATGTTCATTTTATGAAACATTTCTTATATAGTTTATAGTAATATTTGATTAACTTTTAATCTTTGATAAATTTATACCTATCCTATAAAAAAACTGTTTGAATTTAAATATTTAAAATAATACATTTTTTTTTCATTGGAACTTCTTGGGTTCTAATTGATATTCTTACTGAATGATGGTTGAGTTTGGTAGACATCCTTTAATGTTCACTTCCCTATTAGCTATTCGGTTTTTTGCTTTGGAAATATCCATTTGATAGAAACCTTTTAGTTTTATTTTGAACGACTTTTCTTCAAATTGGGGATTGGGATAAATATAATTTCGAATTTTTTTTATTATTATTATTATTATTATTATTATTACCTTTGGGTATTATTTAATTCAACTTAATTTTATGTCATTTAATTTTTTATTTTCTGAAAATTAAAAAACTTTAGTTTCGTTGTTTTTATTTACTGTTGGTTATCATTCTTTATAAAAAATGAAAAATTAGTGCATATTGACTCGAACGGTGTTTAAATTATTGAAACATTATTTTTTTTTAGTTCACTAATAAAAAAGTTTAATGTTAATATTCATCATAGGAGATCTGATTCAATTAGTATTGTCTGCAAGACGTGTAATTTATCAAAAAATTAAATATAAATACGAATAAATATTATCTCGTAATCACCTTAAAACTATTTAAAAAATTTAATAATATTGTTTCAAGAAAAAAATGATGATAATATTTAATTCTATTAGTTTTCTAATTTTTATAGTTTAAAAATCAAATTCTATCTAATTAAAATATAAAGATTTATTCTCAAATGAGAAAGAGGGCGAATCTTGCAGTTACAGTACAATACGTGCTTCAAATTAAATATTATTGGCCCATAAATATCTAAACGATTTTATAATATTAATTATTTTTAAAAAATAAAATTTCATTGTCAGTCAGAATATACAAATGTTAGGGTAATCTTCACGTTTTATATATTGGCCATGACATGTTTTGTCGTCAGACCATAACCTGATTATGACATGAACACATGTATATAATTTCTTTAATTAATTAATTAGTGAAAATGATTTGATTTTCCCATATCGCAGCCTCTTGTCTGGTGGGGTGTGGCAGAGTTGAGGTAGCCCACCAAAGCATGGAATAGGCAGTGGTGTGTGCAATTTGCTCCATCTTTTAAGTCAATGTCTCCCCATTTTATTATAAACGCGATTCAAATCATATTTGAGTTACGTTATTTTATTTTGCTTAATCAGTCTTTCTATCATCGTAAAAAAATGATGAGTGATTTTATTTGTTTTATAGAACATTTTTCTTTGCTCAAAGATATATTTAATATTGTTTGTTCGGTTGATATTTATGTAATTTTTTATTAATTTATTTTTATTTAAAATTATTAAACTGATTCTCTTATATTGATAGACACACGTATTCACTAAAAGTATGACTTAATTGAGTTGTGATAAGTGACGTCTACATCCTATTGAGCTCGTTTTTCCTTCTAAGTGAAACTTAGTTTATAGAGTTAATCACACTAAATAATATTTTTAGATATGACACGATTACATAATTATAGATGCAATTAAAAGATGTCGATGAGATGAAATTCATTAATTGATCAAGTAAACATGAATGCTTATATTGTCGATGAGAAAAGTGTATAAAAATAAGAGTAAACGAATTATGTTAACCAGTTATTTTTCTTAAAACCATCAAAATGCACAAATTGACTATTAAAGGATAAAATAAGATCATAGAAAGAAAGAGTTATAAACTCGAACAAACAACTCGAAAAATGAAAATACACTATTGTCGATAATAAAAAATAAACATCGTCAACACAAACATAAAATGTATACGACAATGAGGAAATGATAACAAAGTGGCTTAATTAATTACTTTGGTCGACTTTACTTTTAATGCCTCGATGTATAGATAATGTATGCATGAATTTATTTATTTATTTTGACATAAGTGTATGCCTGAATTTAATAATCAAATTTCTTTATCAATTTAATATTATAAAACTTATATTTCCAGAGCATCTTGTTTGTAGTGGGAGCCATAGCAAAACATGGGATGCCATATTGTCTTTGTCAGGCTGAAATTTGTATCTTTTTCTCATTTGTCCCTTTAAATTTTCAAAGACATATACGAAATTATATTTGACACATTAACTAAAGATAATATGTAATTTTATAAATTATTAATGAAGAAAATTTAAAATTAAACTTATTTAGTTTCTTTATTAAGTGGCATCATTTGATTCATTAATGGTGTATCATATATAAATCTAAAAATATTTTTAATTTATGTAAACAAATTGAGCACAGTGAACTATTGTTCTATTGACTACAATTTAGACATTAACTCTAGTAATATATTTCAAAATTTTAATTTTTGGATTTGATTTTTGAATTTTTTATTAATAAAAGAATAACATTGTTTCAATACGATTGTTTTTATATTTATTCACAAGTTAGCTTATCAATAGTGCAGGGCCGGTATTGGACTTTTGGTGGCCCTGGGTAAATCTAAAAATTGAGCTCTAAATCAAAGAATTAAATTGCGGTTGCGGTTGCATTTACGGTTGTGCTATGTTTATCATGGTTATAAACATTATAAATGTTATTTCGGTAACTGCGAGTATTGCGATTGTAAAATTTTTTAATAACATACGTTATTGTGGACATAATAGTTGCAGGTGTTGCAGTTTCAGATGTTGCCGCTACAGCCATATAACGATCGTAATTGCGGTTGCATACCACTATTTAAATTCATGTCTCTAATAGTAGGTAATGAAAAAATAAATTTTAAAAGTAGGTAGATAATTATAAATATTTAAAAATTGAGTCCCTAATAATAAATATTAAAAAAATTAAAATTTAAGAGTGCCCACAATAACAAATATTAGGAAAAATCCGAGTCCATAGTAACAAGTATTAGAAAAAAATTAAATTTTAAGAGTATTAAAAAATAGATCTTCGACAACAAATATAATTCGAAAAAAATTATTGAGAAAAAAGCCCTTATTAATAAATATTAAAAAATTAAACTTTTAATAATAAATATTAAAAAAATAGATCTTCAATAATAAATATATTTCAAAAAAATTACAAAAATATATTTTTTCTGAACAATAAACTCTAAACGAGCACTCTTATTGTCCTAGCCTAGGGCAGTGCCTGCCATAACGTTGAAATCTCAGTTTTTAGCTTAATAGTCATGATCATTCACCTTTCAACCTATGTAACGGGTTTGAAGTGAGTGTGTGAAATAATTTGTTTTTGTTAGAAAAGGTTAATTGTAAAAGAAAAAAAAATCAATAACGTTGGCCAGATATGGTTTTAAATAAAATTAACCTCAAGAGCGTAGAAGCTATGAAACGTAAAAAGAGACGTAAAGAGTATCGTAAGTTTTTAAATTTTTTTAAAAAATTAATTAAGTTTTTAAATTATTTCGATTAATTATATTCTTATATTCTAAAATTTCATTAATTTACCCTTTAACCGACGTTGACCGATAAATTTAATATTTTTTAAATCAATTGGCAACATATCATGTTACAATGTTATCATTTGACTTTCTAGAATTTTTTATTTTATTGAAAAAATCCTTTAAAAGTTTTTAAAATTTTTAAAATTTATAAAAATTATAAAAAATAGTCTTTTAAAAAATCTATAAATATCACATGACGGGACTGTAATGAGTCACGTGACAATAATATATGAGAAAAAAATCTTCAAAAACTAATAGTCAAAATCGGTCAAAGGATTTAATTGGGTGTAAAATAAGTTCATGAGCTTAATTACCCCCTCTTAAAGTTCAAGAGCTTAAAGCACCTTTTAAGCCAAACAAATCAATTAAGCTTTTAAATTTTTGTTTTCTCCTAATTAAGTATTTTAAACAATAAATTGAATCAATTAAGTTATTTGACCAATATTAACTGTAACAATTCTTGTAGATCTATTGGTGTAGCGCGTTTTGCCATAGTATTGTCACTTGACATTCTTAGAATTGTTTAGTTTTATTTTAAAATTCTTTAAAAGTCCTTAAAATTCTAAAAAAAACTTATACAAGTATATGTTGATTTGAAAAGTTTTTCTATAACGAGTTTATAATATGTTAAAAAATAAATTAATTAACTAATGAATTAGATATGTTTTAAATTGTGCGGATGATAATCGTTCATTTTTTATGAGGGCAAGATAAATGTCGTGTTTAACAGGGCCAGAAACTCATGGAATGACTTAGAAATCAAATCTTCATTGACTAATCTTATTTCTACCTAATTTCTACCACAATTCAGTTTTCAATTAGTTTAATTTAAACCAAGTTGATGCCAGTAGGGTTGGTGATTATATATGTTAATCATTTCAATAGCAGAGATTCATTTTGGTTGAGTAACTTGTGAGCAATGGCACATAGACATGATTAGGTTACTTTTTAACTCACTTTGACTTGAGATTGAATTTATTTATGATAATAGTTTTAAAAAGTTTTTTCTAAAAATAATAACACAACAAAAATCAAATTTAAATTTTTATTCACCGTTTTAGATTTTGCGTCACTTCTCTATTAAATTTTAAAATATTTTTATATTTTACTTATAATTTAATTTTAAACCCAACAAGTGGTTTCAGTAGAAAAGCCGATGATTATCATTCTAGGAGATTTAAGTTGAATCGTTTTGTCTGTAAAATATATATGCATTGTCAAATGTTTAAGAATATCTAACTTTATATAGAGAGTTAGATCCACTTGTACCACGTAGGATCATTAGATTAATTTGATTTATTGGTTAAAATTAAAACTTTTAAATTAAGAAAAATCCGTATTTTTTAAAAATTTATTGTTAATCTCAATCATTTATTTTTATTCATCTAACGTTTTTAAAAAATAATATACCATGACAAATGATCCTATCTCATATATATGTGGATGAGATCTAGTTACATGATGTAAAACTCATTTAGTTTTACACTAATCCATGACCATTAGATGAGTGAATTGGATGGATGAGATTAACAGTAAAAAATGTGAAGATTATCACTTGAAAAAAATAAAGAAATAATCTGAGCCATTTATTACCCTCTCCAACGGTAAAAAAACTGTGTAAAAATAATTGAATTTTACACAGTGTAAGTAGATCCTAATCCATATATATATATATATATTAACGATGTGTAACTTTTTGTGCTATCGATGAATATGATAACAACATAGCAAATAAAACACCATCATTGATTGTTCTTTTATGGAAATGTGTTTTGGTGGAAATATGCTTTTTTTTAGAATAAAGGAAGTATGATTTTTTATAATTACTTATATTTAATTTATTATTTGACTATTCTAAATTAAGTACTGCAGATGTTTATTATGGAGATGATCCTTTCAACCCAATTTATATCGTTTACAACATCAACATTTGAATCCTTAACATTGCTTAAGAGATTTAATACCTCATCATACTAAGTAAACCAATTGTCGGTATAAAATATGTTTTTAAATGTAAGTAATAGGTGATGTATTTGTTGTTTGTGTGGTTAGGTACGATCATTAGGCCCACTCTGAAATGACGAAACTAAGACCTAATTGGTTTGGGCTTTATGAATACGTTCTTACCCAAACAATCCTTCGTATAGATTGGGAGGTCAAATATTTTAAAAGCCCAAAACATTTGACTATGTCACGTTGGAAAAGAAAAAACCAAACTGGATTCACCTTTTTCGTTTTTTGTTCTCCATTTTATAGAATTTTTGAAATCGATCTACCTATAGTTTGGATCTTTGGATACAGGGTTAGCAAAACACGACTTAAAAAATTAAAATTTTCAATTTGTTTTGTATAAAATATTTGACTCGACTAAAAAAACTTCAAATGAAAGTTCAAATAAATCAAAAATTTTAGTAATTAATGTATCACTTTTCGAGTTTGAGTTGAGCCCCTCAAGTCTCCTTAAATGTATATATCACAAATGAAAAAAATGAAAAATTATATATGTATATCATATATAGTTATAAAACCAATTAGTACTTTAACATTATAAATGTTTACAATTAAATTTAAGCAGAAACTCAAACAACTCGACTCGATTAAAAAAATTCAAATCAATTTTTTGTTGTAAAATAATACTAGTCGACTCTACTAACACTAATTTTTTGACTCTATCAAATGCTCATCCAAGTTGAAGTTGAGTTGCGATATAGTCAATTATCCTTTACATGATGCCATGTTTGAGTTTATTTATGTTCTGTTTGAATTACGATAGAGTCAATTTTTAACATGACGCCGTGTTTATATTTATCCTTTACAACTGAAAATGTTGTTTGTTTGTATCTTTAACTTTCTTAAATTATCTGGTTGAGTTTTTTAAAACAACGATGCCCTTAAATTATAGTTTTTTAAAACAACTTTCTTAAATTATCTTTAACTGAAAGCTTGTAGATTTTAAGTTTAGGTTCGGGTTCAAATTTATATTTTGTTTAAATCCCAGAAACTTGTTCGTATTTATTTTTTGTTTAAATCCCTCTGTTGCGGCAACTGTTTCAAACTCTCTTAGCCTTGTTCTCTTGGACACAATGTCTTTAAGAAACTTGGCATAGTTCGGCATTTGTTCAATTGCTTCCACCAATGGCAAGTTAATGTGGACTTGCTTTAGGATATCAAGAAACTTATTGAATTGATATTCTTACTTTTGTCGCTTCAACCTTTGTGGGAATGGTGGTGGAAGTCAGATATCTTCAATCCTTTCATTGGTTTAGAACCTGATTACGGTATTTCCAGGATAACTGGAGTTGCCGAGGCATTATCAAATAGGGTTGCCGAGGCATGCTTATCACAAGTTGCCGAAGCATCCTTATCGTCAGTTGCCGAGACATGCTTATTAACGGTTGCCGCGACAATTCCTGGTTCAACATCTGAGGCTTTTCCGCTAGGTTCGTCTTGATCTTTTTGTGAAGTTTTGTTTGATGAGCGGGCTTGAGCCTCTTTAAGTTGTTGGCCACTTCTAGTGGTGATCGCCTTACATTGCTCATGGCCAGTTCCTCTTGCGACTTCAGTATCGCTCGGTAAACCTCATTGCAGTCTAGTATTCAGATTTTGAGCAAACTGTCTGACTTGATTTTCTAATGATTTGGTTGCTGCCTCTTGGTTTTGCAATCTCATCTCGGTCCTGTTAATAAAAGCATCAGTTCTTTTTATGAAGTTACTATTCTCAGCCATATAAGATTCAGTTTTCATCATAAAAGCATTTAGAGAATTTTCCAAAGAACTAGATGTTGTCGGTTGTTGCTGCGACAACTGTTGCCGTGGCATATTCTGCCGGAATCCCGATGCTTGTGCATTCTGATTGTTCTGGGTTAGAGCATTATTGGGATTACTCCATGAAAAATTCAGGTGCTTCTTCCAAGCTGGATTGTATGTATTGGACATCACATTGTTGTTCCGATTGTAATTCCCCACATAGAAGCTGGATTTCGGATTCTGCATACATTCAGAAGAATCATGGTTATCACCACATAACTCACAAAAAGAATACATTACCTTGACCTCATGTGTGTTGTTTGGTTTTTGCATGTTCTGGACCATCTTGGTTAAAGTGGCCAATGGTGCCGAAATAGAATTTGGTGGTCCTAGTTCATGTATTGTGGCTTGGCGTCTAGCTCCTCCTCTTCTAATAGAGGGGAATTGATAATCATTCTTGGCCAGCCTGTTTAGAATTTGCATTGCTTCCTCCGGTGACTTATCTAGGAGTATGCCGTTTGCCGAGGCATCTAGCATCATCCTTGTTGCTGTATTCACAACATTGTAAAACATTGTTACTTGAGTCCACACCGGGAATCCGTGTAGGGGGCATTTGTGTAGAAGTTCTCTATATCGCTCCCAAGCCCCGTACATGGATTCATCATCTGCCTGCCGAAAAGAAGTAATGTCGTTACGAAGCTTATCATTCAAATTTGTAGGATTAAACCGAGTAAGGAAATCACGACAAAGATCGGTCCAAGATCCTATTGACCCGACAAGAATGCTATTCAACCATGCTTTATCCCCATCCCTCAGTGAATAGGGGAATAATCTTAATCGTAAAACATCGGGGGTGACTCCGTGTATTTTGAACGAGTTGCAAATCTCGAGGAAAGATTTAAGATGTTGTCGTGCATCTTCAGTTGCTGAGCCGCCAAATTGACCAATTGTGTTGATCATATTAAACATTATCGGTTTCAACTTAAAGTGGTCGGCTTCAATTTCAGGTGCGACAACACCTGGATTAATTCCATCAAGATCTTCTTCAAGATAGTCTCGAATAGTTTTGTTTCGTGCAAGAATCACTCATCCTCCTGCTGGAACATCTTGATTCATATTGCCGTCTTGATTAGCCATTGCTACTCTTATCCTTCGTCTAAGTCTTTGTAAGGTTCGTTCGATTTCTGGATCAAAGGGATATTCTGGTGTAATCGGTCTCGCCCTGGTCATATACCAATGCAAAACCAAAGTTTGTTAGCCCTTTGAATCTTAAACAAGAAAAGTAAAAAGAAAGTGCAAGAAAATAAAAACAAAGTCGCTATTGCCAATCCCCGGCAACGGCGCCAAAAACTTGTTGCGCGTAATAAGTGCTACGCAATTGTGCAAGTATACACGTCGCAAGTTATAGTCTAAAAGATATCGTCTCCATAGGGATTGGTGCCACTTCAAGAATCTAGTCTCTTGCACTGTAAAAAGTAAAAGAAAACACAAGTAGAAGATTATAGGAGTTTTAACTAATAACTAATCTAGAAAGCAAATAAGTAAAATGCGATGTAATTAAACGAGACAGATAGGCCAGGTTATCGTGAGTTGAGGTGTGATAGCCGATTGGATCTTCTTGGTAAAAGAGTGCACGGGCAACTCAGTTGTCGTGGCAACTTGCACAACTGGGTTGCCTTGGCAACTAATCGATGGTTGCCTGGGCGACTAGTTGGGCATCTGGGCAGCAACCTTCAAGGTTTGGCATAGCGTTCTTCAATGGTTTCTTCTTATCCCTAAGTCGAAACTCTAGCTACTTGTGCATGCCTTGATAATACATCCCTGCGTGAATCAAGGGTGAACAACAACCAATCTTGCGCTCCTCTTAGCCGTTGAAATCCTTAACTTATTCCTAAGCCGGATTAATTTTCACCATCAATAGATTGAATAAAGATAATATTCATTCGTTTCTTGAATCTAACTCTCTCGATATTAGATAAATAGATGAAGTTACGAGATCCTCTTCCAATTCACTCGCAAACAAGAATAAGAACCAATAATGAATAAACCTTGAATAGAAAAATGCAAACTCTTATTACCTAAACAAAATCCAATAGTTTCTCATAACCACAAGACACAATAACCTTAGCCAAATAGATTTAGTTCATGGCTAGGTTCCAAAGAAACACAAGATAAAGAATCCCTAGCATGAACCTAATTGAACAAGGAAGAAAAAAAATGAAGAATGAAGCTTGTCGAAATTTCCTTCCCCTAGATGCTTGTCGAAAATTCTCTCCTCTTGCTCTCTCGGAGTTGACGGCATGGCCTCTAATTTATAGGGCTAGGTCAAAGTCCTTCTTTGAGGAGGAAGTTAAGTTGGAATTAAATTATCTTTAAAGAATATAATTCTTTATTATAATTATATTCCTTCTAGAACTTCTCCTATCTTCTTGGAATTTAATTCTTCTTTAATCTCTTCATGGAAATCATACTTCTTTGGGATTTAGCTTTGCTCCACGTCATCTTGGGCTTGTCTAGTCATCAATTTTGACTACCATGTCACCTTATTCTTTGTCGACAATTGCCCTGGCAACTGGCTCGGCGTCTCCTTCATGCATTGCCCTGGCAACTAGCTCGGCATCTCCTTCATGCATTGCCCTGGCAACTAGCTCTAGCCTTGCTTTGGCAAGTGATCCTGCACATACACACAAAACACACCAAAGCAGCATCTTTTCCCACAAAAACTACCAAGTTATGTAATCAAGCTCAACGTTGGAAGGAAACATGGATTAATGCATGAATGGCTAATTATGCAACTAATATGAGCCTAAGTCTAATAATAATATGAGTAAAAAGGGTAAGAAAAATAGTACTTTTGAACACTTATCACTTGTGATAATGATGATGTAGGACTTTTTGAAGCCAATGATGGTATGAAATCATCATAGGTAGATGAAGTTCCATCCAAATAAGAAGCACAACGTCCACCTCTAGAAGCATTGACGAACATGACTGTAGAGGAAAAAGGAAGTGAGCTGCCCAAAAGAGCTCAACTACGTCAAAGGTGGTGAAATTTTAGGTGATCCATCCAAAGGGGTAACCACTAGGTATTCTCTTAAAAATATTACTAATGTTGCAATTATCTCATGCATTGAGCCTAAAAATATCAAAGAAACATTAAATGATGATTATTGGATATTGGCCATGTAAGAAGAGTTAAATCAATTTTAGTGAAGTCAAGTATGAACTTTAGTTGATAGGCCTAGTAATAAGTCTACCATAGGAACTAAATGGGTTTTTAGAAACAAACTAGATGAGAGTGATAACATAGTGAGAAACAAGGCTAGACTTGTTGCTCAAGGTTACACTCAAGAAGAAGGAATCGATTTTAATGAAACCTATGCACTTGTAGCTAGAATGGAAGCTATTAGGATGCTTCTTGCATTTTCGTGTTATCATAAATTCAAGCTTTTTTAAATGGATGTACAAAGTGCTTTTCTAAATGGTTTTATTAATGAAGAAGAGTATGTTGAATAACCACCCGATTTTGAAGATCCAAAATACCCAAACCATGTTTTCAAACTTTCAAAAGCCTTATATGGTTTGAAATAAGCTCTTAGGGCTTAGTATGAAAGATTATCAAACTTTTTAATTGAAAAAGGTTTTGAAAAAGGAAAGGTGAACACTACAATCTTCATTAAAAGAAAAGGAAAAGACATCTTAGTAGTTCAAATTTATGTTGATGATATTATATTTGGTTCTACTAATGAATTGCTTTACCAAGATTTTGCTAAGTTGATGCAAGGTGAGTTTGAGATAAGCATGATGGGAGAGCTCTCATTCTTTTTGGGACTCCAAATCAAACAAAGGAAGGATGACATCTTCATCAATCATGCTAAGTACATCATGGACATGCTCAAGAAGTTTGGCTTGGAGAATGTAAAACCTCAAGCCACACCAATGAGCTCTTCTACAAAGCTCGACAAAGATGAATGAGTTAAGTGTGCTGATTTAAAGCTTTTTCATTCAATGATAGGATCTTTGTTTTATCTTACCGCAAGTAGACCGGATATTATGTTTATTGTTTGATTGTGTGCTAGATTTTAAGCTAGTCTTGGAGAATCACACCTTATAGCCTTTAAGAGAATCTTTAGATACCTTAGAGACACACCTTGTTTAGGCCTTTGGTATCCTAGAGATTCCTCTTTTAGTTTGCATGCTTATTCGGATGCGGATTATGGAGGTTGTAAGATAGATAGAAAAAGTACCTCCGATACTTGTCAATTCTTAGGTAGTATACTCATATCGTAGTTTTTAAAGAAGCACAATACTGTAGCATTATCTACCACCGAAGCAGAATATATATCAGCCAGAAGTTGTTGTGCTCAAGTCCTTTGGATGAAGCAACAACTTTTAGATTATAGAATTGATGTAGGTATCATCCCTCTTAAGTGTGAAAATACTAGTGTCATATGTATCACTAAGAATCCCATCCAACATTCTATAACCAAGCACATAGAGATAAGACATTATTTCATCAGAGATCATGTCTTGAAAAATGAGGTAGTTCTAGAATATGTTGACACCTTGAACCAATTAGAGATATCTTCACCAAACCTTTAGACAAATAGCATTATTGGTCTCTTAGGAGAGAGTTAGGTTTAACTAGCCTTTCTTGAAACTTAAAGCCTTTTTGGTATTAAAATTTGCTTGAATTTGATTAATTTCTTTGCTTGTGTGTTTTTGCTCCTATATGCATATATGCTTGTTAGTAGGGGGAATATGCTTCTGTTTTAGCTCATACATGATGTTATCATATCATTTACAAGCATTTCGATTCGATTAAGTTTAATTTTTTGAGCATCTTTTAGTTAAAAAAGGTTAGTTTTGGCTTAGGGATACCGATACAGGATAACATGTATCGATATGGGTATCATGACACAGTTTCGGTACAGTTTGACCTATATCGGTACATGATCATGTACCGAAACGGCTAAAAATTGTTTCAATACGTTATTTCGATACGCACAAGTGGCGTATCGGTACGCGTAGCCCCTGGTTTTTAAGTTAGTCATTAAAGGGGTTTTCCTACTTTAACTCAAACTCTAAAAATCCTAGCTACAAAAATCCTCTATATAATCCCATCAAAACCCTTTTTTTCATATAATTCATCAAATCTTTTGAGGGATTTTGGTTTTCTCATCAAACCCTAGCAAAATCATCAAGCTTTCTGCATCATCATCTCCTCATTCAAGGTATAAACCCTATTTTCTTTTATTTTTGTTCTTATTTATATACTATTTTTTGTTTCAAAAATTATATATTTAGTATGTATATAACATTACTTTCAAAGATTTTGTAAAATTTCTTTCAAAACTAATTTTTTCGAATATAGAATTATACTGTATATATTTTCAACAATACTTTTCAGATTTTATTTTACCAAAAATTATTTTTATACTTGTATATGATTTTAAACTATGCGATATATGTTTTTACAATACCTTGATCATTGGATTATTTATTGGAATGAATTTGATGTTTATGCATACATTGTTTTTTTGTGGTTTGATTTTGATTTTAGGTTTTTACCACGACACCTAAGAAACGAGCAAGAAAAGATTTGGGACAATATTTTAATATCAATTCCGAAAACGATGGTACAAAACCCAACCTCACCTATATTTTTCAAAATTGTTTTAATGAACCTTGTTATCCAAATGCCATTGATCGTTTTAAACATTACCAAGGTTACAAAATCCATCGTGAGCGCGTTGTTTCGATCCCTTTCTTGTCTTCCAAAATATTTTAATTTTGATATCTTAATTTAATGAATCAACTGAAGTTCATGGAATTTTTAAGCATACCGAGGATTTTATACAGAAACCTTGTTCTTATCTTTTACTCAAATGCCCAGTGTATTTATAACCAAGATAAAATCGAGGTTATTTCCATTGAATCCTATCTTATGGGAAATAAATTTCAAATTGATTCTTTGGTTTTAGCAAACTTTTTGGGTTTTGAGGATGTGGGAATTGATAATGAGGATTCGTTGAGACATGACCGTACTTGATGCTCATGATCTCATCCTTCACTTGCTTATCACTTGGTGGTTTCTTCCATTTGGTGGAAAATTCTCAACAATCCGCTAAGTCGGTGACTTTTGGATTTGTTGCTTTTGTGAGGGTAAGCGTCTTAATCTTGCTCAAATTATGTTTGCCGAGATTGTCTTCACCGTACAAAATCGCCATACAACTCTTGTTTCATTCTTTATTTTTGGCACCACTTTGAGATTTTTGTTTCACAAGTTCAGGATCGATTGCTCCTATGATGTTTTCGAACCTCTCACCGATCCTATTGATGAGTGTTCTCTCCACCACGCAAAGTTCACATACTACAATGGAGAATTGGTCTGGGTTGCAGATTTCCCTCAAGGTGTTCAACCTGATCTGGTGGCGGCTCCTCAAGTTCTGGAAGCTTTGATTGCTCAACCTTCCCTTGACGCTATTATGGCCTATCTTGATGGGAAGATTGCTTCTTTGGATACGAGTATGAACTTGAGTTTCACTACTCTTGATACTCGTATGACATCTCTTGACACTCGTATGCAATCCTTGGAGGAGAGAGTTACCTCAATCGAGAATTACCAACCTTCTATGGACATATCTCTCACCACTTTTCGTGGAGAGTGGCGACAATCTCTTGGAACCAATACCATGGATGAAGATGAAGAGGATGAAGAAGATGACAATGAAGACACTCCTTAGGCTCTTGCTTCTCATGAAATATCATATCATATAAGGTTTTATGTTTTATGCACCTATGTCTTTGTTTTATGAACTCCTATGCTTTATGCTTTATTTCCTTTGGTTTTTGTTTTTAAGGATTTGAGTTTGATTTTACGTTACTTTGAATATTATGCTTTGAATTTTAATGATATTTATGTTGTTTCCTTAATGCTTGGAGTATTTTATTGCTTATCTTGCTTTGATTATATCCTATTGATTTTGATCTAACAAAAAGGGGGAGAAGAAATTGAGATCAACTATTTTAAAAGTTTTTCAAAATCAAATCTTTTAGCTTTAAAGAAAGATGGAGTATTTTTTAAAACTTACTAAAAAATTTACTTTGGTTTTGTTATATCAAAAAGGGGGATATTGTAAAACCTATATTTGATTTTGATATAACAAAGAGTTTAAGAACCAATTTGTAAAATTGGATAAATTTTTAAGTATTCAAAGTCTTACAAAATGACAAGAATTCGAACTTAAAATGTTTCTAAGTCAAAAACTTAAACCCCAAAATATTTTCTTAGTGTTTTGATACTCAAATAACCAAAATCACCCAGGCGTATCGATACGCCCTTAGGTGTTTCAATACGACTTTTGACTACTAGAATTTTAATTGCAAAATCGTACCGACACTGGTTTACCCGTTTCGATACGGCCTTCAATCTGGGTTTGTATTCTTGGTTACGAGTATCGGTACGACTTCACCTATACCAATACGGGGTGTTAAGATCTTCAAAATCTTTGTAATAAAGTTTTGACCGTTACCTTGTCAATTATTGGAATCACCCAACTTTGAAAATTGGTTACACCTTATCAATACGCCCCTTAGGAAAAACGATGCATTTTTCTTAGACTTTTTCCTCATATTCTAGTGAGCAAAAATATACCGATACAACCTATCCGTTTTGATACAACTATGCTTTTACACTATACTCATTTTCATACGCCCTCAAGCGTATTGATACCCCTTTGTAAAATAACTCTTTCTTCTTATGGCAGGTAACGATACGGTAGTTCACCAAACATTATTTATTGTGGGAATAAATCAGTCCAACAACTCTATTGATTATCCCAACTACCTAAACGGTTAGAAATCAATGAGGGGATATAAAATCAAGTCTTCAAAGCTACAACAACTATTGAACAAGTCTAAAGCATTCAAGTACAAATCCAACCATCTTTGAGCTATTAGAGTCGAATTTTGTAACCCACTTTAGTGTTCTTCAATTGTATCCATTTTATTCAAGTTTTGGGTTGAGAGTACTTGTAATTGGGAAAAAATTTTACCTTTGAGAAGACTTTCAACATTTGCCATTCTTTCTTGTAAAAACAAGTGAACTTGATCAAGCTTTGGGTAGAAAGCTTTGATCGATTGTAACGGTTGCCTCTTTAGCCTAGAAAATGGGAAGAATTCTTAGTGAATTGATTGAAATCCTTAGTGAGGAGCTAAGGTAGTTGATGTAGACCTTGTTAGAAGATTGAACCACTATAATTCCCTATGTCTTAAAATTTTCATCTTTCTATTTGCTTCCACCAAAATACTTATTTGCCAATTCACCCCCTTCTAGGCCTTCCATAACCAATTGATTATCTAAACATAAACCATGTTATCCTTACTGAAATGATGATAGGGTTATTGCCCTCTTTGTCAGGAATATTTTCCTCTTCTTTCTTTGAAAATGAGATTGCCGCGGGTCTCTACATTTTAGTTTTTTCATCATTCCTTCTAAAATTGATATAACTCTCTGCATGTGCGCCTTGCCCTTAGAGCTTGACTAGTTTAACTTTTCATCTACACCGACTATCATATGTATGGTTCCCCTATTATCTTGATTATTTCTTCTGTATTCATGCAATCTCGATTGATGAACCTTCCCGTTATCCTCAACCTGTTTTTAGCGAGAAACCATAAATCTCTCCAACTGACCCTTTCTCACTATGGACTCGATCGCGCTCTTCAAATGTACGCAATCATCCGTAAAGTGGCCTTGAGCTTTGTGAAACTCGCATCTTCATCCAAAGTGCTCCGTGCGCTTACTCTCTCTCTCATTGGAAATGGCGACCTTAAGATTTCATTGTGTTCAATCTAGTGTAGTATCTACAAAGGCGATTCTGTCAATTCGTGATAAGTTCTATACACAGATAACCTTTATTGGGTCATATTACGTCGTTGGCCTTCCTGTGTTTGCCTCTACGATTGATTGCTGCTCTAAACATATTGTGGTCTGCGGCAGAATTGTTGGCTTCCTCTACCAATTCCCTGATGAAGAGGGGGTCTGTAAAGTCTGGGACCGCGATCTTCCTGTCTCTAGCTCTTATGCTACGAACTGTGCGCCATGGCTATCATGTTGTTTGCATCTTCTTTTTAAGTGTACGGTTGGACCTTTTCATATAGTTATGAAAACGTTGCTGGCGGTCGATCCAACAAATTATATTTAAGATGCTGATGCAAAGTACCATTGATAAAAGTAGAGATAATAAACTCGTTAGATGCCTTTTTGGTTTGCATAGTTGCAGCGTGAAATCGTTAAACAAACTCAAGCAAGAATTTACCTAGCTTCTAGATGACGGACATGAGGTACGCCAGTGACCTTTTTAACAACTTGTTTGCTAGAAAACGGCTCATGAACATCTCTGCCAATTGATCAAAGTTGGAAATTGAGTTCATCGGGAGTTGGAGGTATTAGACCTGAGCTGAATCCTTAATGGTCATCGAAAATGTTTAACATTTAACTTGGTCGGAGGCGCCGAATAAATCCATGTTGTTCAAAAAGTACGAAAACTGATCTTGAGGGTCGTCTCTTCCATTATACATTAACTTTAGGACCTTAAAATATGTGGAAAAATGATGCTCTAAAATGTCTACATATAAGGGCTTGTTTTTTTACTTTTAGGGATTTAGAGAAGAATCGTCTTGCCAGAGGCTCTAAAAATTCTTCTCTAGCTGCTCCATCTTTTCCCCTAACATCTATTACTCATCGTCCTTCGTGGGGCTATAATTCATATCCTCTGAATCCTCGTAGTTCTTTTCCATCTCTCGAGGTCGTCCTCCCCCAGCACTGTGTTGGGGGGAGCCTGTTCCTCCTAAATCACCTTGCCTCTAGCCTTTCTAGGAAATTGTCTAATCAACCTTTCACTCATCTCTTCTGTGACTCTATTCTACTCAGTACCGTGTTAGGAGGAGCTTGTTCCTCTCTTCTGTGACTCTAATCGCCTTGCCGCTAGCATGTTCCTCCTAATCGCCCCCCTCGCTTGCCGTGTGCCCTGCCCTACTATAAACCATGGGGGAGGCTGCTCCTAAAACTATTGTCGAAAAATCTAATAGAACTATTGTAGCTGTTGAACAGTCGCTGACGTTGATTGTTCCCTCGAGACATCGTTCTCTACGAATTTTTCACCAGTCGTAGTCATCGACTAGGTTGCCAAGGTGTCCTTCTCGGATGTTTTTTTTTCCTCTAGATGCTCTTGGTTATCTCCACCATGCTCTAGGATTTTCAGACTCACTGATGAGTGTGAAGGTCACGTGTTCGTCCATGTTTACTGCACTAATTGTTGATTGTAAAAAATGGATAGGGACCGGAGATGGTGGCCGACGGTGGTCGAGATAGCCGTCCTTCTTGTTAATTATTGATTTTCACCATGCTCGCATGTGGCTCTTGTCTTTGGGTGGTATTGGTACTTAATATGGTAGATCCTGGTGTTCTTCTTGTTGTATGTCCTGTTTTATACTGCTGGGACAAGTGTCATGATTGGATTGTCGTGGCGCGTTAATTGGACTGGCTATGACTTGACGTCCTAGGTTCCCCTCGTCGTTCGTAGAGGGCACGTGTGTAGTCACGTGGTTGCGAAATGAGACACAACGTTGCTTGCAGTCTTGTCTATTCGCCATAGATTACAAGAGGTATCGCACAGATCACAGGCGATCCCACACGTTGTGATCATTGTGCATCGCTGTTCGTTGTCTTATTATTTCTGATTTTGACACGTGGTGGTAGGTTTTTATAGGTGCTAACATAGGTATATACCAATAAAAACTAATATTTAGCACTGTACGGTAGAAAAATATTGGAGATTGTTAGCATTAAATTAGATGTATCTTAACCAACAACCAGTGGTCTAGTGGGATGAGACAATAGGTTCCTTTAGTAAGACTAAGGGTTCGATTTATATTATCAAATTTTGAATATGTAAATTTTTTAAGCATTAAATAGTATGAATAAAGCTTTATCTCATTATCACTTTAGTGGTTGAAATAAATGGGACAAGTGGGATCATGCCCCACAAAATATTTAAAAATGAAAAATTACACGGTAAAATTGCTCCTCTCAAAAATATATAATTCATTATTGTCTCTCCTAATTTCAAAAATTTTAAATGATCTATTCGATAAATAATGTTAAGTTCCGGCCGACCCCTTTTATACTTGAAGACTTTTTTTTATTCATTTTGGGCCTAAACTTTTCAAATGTGAAACATGTTTCTCTACTTAAATTTTTGATTTAAAAAGTCACATAGCACTCTTGAATCATGGCACAAAAATATATATTAAATTAAAAAACACTAAAAAATAAAAAATCCTTTAAAACTCAAACTATGATATTTTATTAAAATTGATTTTTTGTATTTTATGATTTTTTATAAATTTTTTCTAATTTGTCATATATTTTGTGTCTTGTTCCTAGAATATCATGTGTGTGTTTTTTTTTGCGACAGAAAATTTGAGTGGGGTAACATGCTTCAAATTTAAAAACTTTAAGAGTAAAATTAAAATAAAAATTTCTTCAGGTATCAAAATGATAATATGATATAACTTCAAGGGTGAAAATACTATTTATACATTTCTATAGAGTACATATATTCAAGTTATAATTTGGAATTCTTCGATTTTAAAATATTTTATATTTATATTTAAAATATCTTTGCTGGTAGTAAAAATAAAATAATAAAAAATGAAGTATATACACACATGCAACACATGTGCAGAAGGAAACTAGCCGCTTAAAAAATCTATATACTATTGAAGGATTCAATTGTTTTAACTATAAAGGATGTATATTGTCAAAAAATTAAGAATATATATAAATATATATCATCTTATACTCACTTTTAAATATTTAAAAAAATATCTACATACCATCAATAAATAAGATGGTAATTTATTGTCGATAGTGCATTTGCTCGTAACTTATATCCTACCAAAAGACAAGATAATAATTTATTGTCGATTGAACATTAGTTTAGCTGACATTGTTGCAGCTAAACATTCGAAAAAATATATTTAAGTTTGTTTTAGAGGAAAATATATGACGCACTGGATGCGAAAATATTTTGCTTTTATAAGCGCCTTAATTTTAGGGGTTAAAAATCTAATTTAGGGTTTATAGTTTATGAGTTTAGGGTTAAGGTTTAGAATTTAGAGTATGTGGTTAAAATTTAGGGTTTAGTGTTAGGGTTTAAAGGTTATGGTTTAGGTTTTAGGGTAATATAGTAGGATTTAAGTTTTTACCTATAACCCCTAAATTTTAACCCTAAACTCTAAATTCAAATCACAATCCCTACATTCTAAGCACATAAATCTAAACCCCTAAACTATGAATCGTAAACTGAATTTCTAACTCCTAAAATTAATGCACTTGTGGAAACAAAATATTTCCATTGTCAGTGCATACTTGTTTTAATATAATTATTTTTTATTTTAAGATTAAGGGATTAATGTGTCTCATTTAGACTTTGTAGTTTGTGGTTTAGAAATATAATTATTTTAAACAATTATTGGTGAACATCTAGAATATTTTTCAATAAATTTTAATTATATTCCTTTTAATTTAAATTTTTCTAACGCAAAAATAAATATTTAAACTAATAAAAATAACTTCAGAATATAATATAAATGTTTTAAAAACAATATATAAAAATATTACTTATTTTTTATTTAACAAATATTTTTAAAAATCATGAAAAAGATTATAGAATTTGATCGAATAATGCCTAAAATTTGTAAAATAAATCTCATTTTATCAAAATAAAGTTTTGAAAATTCAAAATATAAAATTAATATGAAAAATTGATACTCAAACTAAATTATTTTAAACGGGTTGAAAATTAAAAAAAATGCAATTAAACTCGACCAAACTCAAACTACCTTTTACCATTTAATAGTCTGATTCGACTCGGTCTAAATATAACAAAAACTAATGTAATTACGAAGCACATAGATCTCAGACAAAGAAGAAGAAAATACAATTCTGTGGGTGAAGTCTCTTTTCAGATTAGAATCCCGGTTAAGGTTCAGGAGTCTAGTTGTCTGCTTTATTTTTATTTTATTTTATCAAGGAGTATAGTTGTGTGTTGTCGAACTATTATAATGGCTCCGTCATTTTTCTTTTGATATATACTTTGTCATATTCATATTTATATTTGATTGACGGTTGATTAACGACGAAATATCAACTCTTTCATACGTCCACCGCCAACCATCTATTAGATCTATGTTCATATTTCTGATTCATAGGATTTGAGACTTTGATTATTAAAAGTGAACTATTATATTAAAATTCATTAATTAATTAAATGATCAAAAAATATGTTATCTTTATTAAAATAGGTTCAAATTTTGTCAACTTAAAATATAATATATTTTTACTTGACAAGAAAATGTAAAATATTATATCAGATTTTGTTGAGGATGACAAATTAATGTCGTTAATTCATGATATGTGTTTATGGACGAGACACGTTTTACATGAGAAGTCATGGTTTAGTTATATTTTAAATTAATAATAATTTTAAAATTAAATTATGTCACGTTCAGTTTAAAAATTAATAAAATTTTAAGTATGGTTTAATTCATTTTAAAGTTAGACAACTTATTTCTATAAAATTAGACAACTTATAGTTTTTATTAGGGGTGTTTAAATTTGGGTACTCGGGAATTCGGATAACCGAAATTTCGGGTACCCGAAATTTTCAGGTAGTGAAACTTCGGGCCGTTATCTGGCATACAAACCGGGAATTTTGCGGGTACCCGATTCACTTTTTTATATATTTTTTAAATTTATTTTTTGAAAAAAAAATACATAGGAAACACAAAAATTATTGATTTGGGGTTAGTTTTAAGAGAGAAATATATATATGTATATGTATTAAAGTTTATCGGCAAAAGAAGGTATTAAAAATATTAATCTCGAACATGATTTTTCTTTCGAATCTCATATTGATAAATTAATATAATTATTTTTAAAAATTTTAAAACTTAAAAGTATATAATACGATTATAAAAAGAAGTTAGAGATTTAAAATTAATTATAGGGAAAAATAGTAAGAAACATAAAATAAAAATAGGATTTAAAATATAAAAATATAAGAATTAAAATTACCTGGTCGGGTCGGGTACCCGGCCCGAAAAATTCAGGTACTTTCAAATAAATACCCGGTAATTTTCAATCGGGTAGGCGGGTCGACGGGTCGGGTAGTTCGGGCCGGGTATTTTTAAACACCCCTGATCCCACCCATATGGGATAAGGGGTATTATTTTTCCTTTACACAATTCATAACTACCTCACTTTGAGCATCGATTTCTCATTCATCACTCAACCATTGTAATCACTAATTTTATCTAGGATGGACTTTTTTATTTTTTGTTTTACAATAATGAGCTTATATATATGTTACTAATCTAAATATTATACTATGGGCTTTGTTTAATTTTAAGTATCTATATATGAATGTGTTTACCATTAAAATCAAAAAAATACAAGAAATGTTACTTTTGATTTTTGTTAATAGTCTTATATTATGTGTGTGTTGCTATTTGTTAAAAAAAACCTAAAAATATTACTAGTGTGTTGTGTTTTTTGTGATTACTATCATATTATACATTTTACTATCTATTATATGATATGTTTTTAAAACCCAAAAAGCCAAAAAAAATGTTACTATTACTATTAGTAAGTGATATATATGTGTGTGTTGTATACACATTATTGTTATAATCTACTAAGTTATTGCTCATTTGAAAAACCCAAAACATTATTAATGAATTATGTTATCTTATTATTATTGCCTTTTCATTTTATTGTCGTTTTCTATTATTATTATTGTTATTATTATTATTAGTATCATAAAACTAAACTGAAAAATCAAAAAGATTAATGAGTTAATAAATAAATAGCCCATGTTTTATTAAATTTCAACCCATAAATAATAAAATCTGCCCACAAATATATATTACAGTCCATTGAATAAATATTTACAAGCCCATTTTCAGCCCAACATTGATTAAACAGAAAACCCTAATGAGCCCTCTTTGATTGCATCTGCCTCATCAGCCACCATTGGATCTAGATCGCATCAAACTACTCAGATTATCCCCGTGACTCCTCGGCTCCTCCCACGCGCGACTGGTCAACTTTCACGCGCGCGTTTGGAGTCCACACCCGTCATTCTATCTTCTCACGCGCGCTTATCTGGCTTCCGCGTCGACCGAAAGAGCCAGTAGGTCCAATGCCACCTCCGCACCGCCTCGCCACGTCGACGGCCACGTCAGAGGCTTGATCCCCAAGTCGGGCCTCTCTCTGGTCCCCTCTCAAACAGCCAACACATGCAACCAAAAAAGACACAAAATCAGAGCTGACATATCCCAACAACATTTTCAGAGACAGAAATCACATATGAATGAAAACAAGGAAATATGCAGCCAATAGCATTTTTTTCATCTTTTCTTATATATCAAATTCCATGTAATTATTGGGGATATATAACCAAAAGCCTCGAATTGTAAAAACCCTGGACGGGGATTTAAAATACAATAGAGCACAAAGAAGCAAAGAAAAACCTCAAGCTTTTGAGGTATACTTCTATTTTCTTTCTTTTTTCGAATAGCATCATAAGCATAAACAGTTTAGGGTTTTGTTTTTTTTACCTTCGCCGTTTCATCTCACTGTCATCGATTCGCTTTCCTCACCATCGATAAGCCCAAATCCAACATCTGTGAGACCGTGAGGGGTGCAATGGTGAAGATGCCAACCAAAAAAAGGATGGTTATTCTCTTTTGCTTTCAGTTTTTTTCCAAAGAGAATGGATCTATTTCTTTAAAAGGAAGTATAGGTTTAGATTCGTTTTTGGAGCAAGAAAAAGGTTTTTTTGGGGTTTTTGAGAGGTCACCGGCACCAGCGAGCGGCGACTGGTGATGGTTCACGACGGTTGTTGCTGCTGAGAGTCGCCGTCTTTCCAGGTTTCAAGAACCCTAACATAGCAAAAAATGGGGTTTATCTTCAATTTGAGGCAGAAGATAGCCAAAATAGGGGCCGGTTTGTTTTGGGGTTATGTTTTATAAGGGTTTGATTTTAAAATTGGGTTAACCTGTGTTTAAATCCCTCCACCCCAGCTTATTTACGTCTGTAAGGACCTCCGCTTTCTTTAATCACGCGTTTGGTCCCTTCGAATGGGATACTTACGTGCCCAAGCCATTATGTGCTTTTTAATCACCCCCTGAGTCTTTGTGACTTTTTGTTTTCTTACAATTTCATCCTCGTTTCAATTTGGCCCCTTTCTAGTATTAAGAACCCTTTTTACTTATTCTTTCTCATACATCTTAATTTAAAATTTGCACATTTATTTTCAGCTCATTAATCTTTTAATGTTTAGTTTATTTGTTTTATCTTTATGTGGTTGTGGATATATATGATGAATGTTACATAATATATGTTTATTTAATGTATGTTTCCTATATAATATATGGTATATGTATAAGTATATAATACATAGTTTTAATGTATATAAAGTTGTTTATAAAATATATAATATATGTTTTCCTCATGATATATAGTATTGTATATAATATGTGTTTTTTACAAAAATATATAATATATTTTTATAAAGTTATAATGGATAGTTTTAGAAAATACATATAATATATAGTTTTTATAGGAATATATAATATATAGTTTTACAGAGTTATAGTTTTCAAAATATATATAATTTCTAAAGCTTATAATATATATAGTTTCTTTAAATATATAATATGTTTTCTTAAAAAATGAATAATATATATATAGTTTTTCATAAAATACGTGATATATAGTTTTGCAAAAAATATATAATGTAGTTTCTTAATATATAATATAATTTTTATATAATATATATCATACAAGGTTTTTTAAAATATAGCTTTTCTATATATATATTTTTTTAGTATAGAATATATAGTAAATATATTTATATTCATATGTCTTTTTATTTTTTGGCTTTTTTTTATTTGGGCCTAAGGTTAGCTTAGCTTAGTGGGCTTCGGGTTTAGTAGATCAATCTTAGATTATAATTAGGTAAAATTAATTTGATTAATTTAAAAATGTGTGCTCGTCTCATAGAGGCATAACTTTAAATTAATTAGGATAATTTAGGCTAAGCTTGGAGCCTTAGATTAAGTTTCAAATGGGTTTAGTTGATTTAAATTTACCCTTGGCTTATTGGGGTAAATGTTAAGGTCATTAAACTAATTGAACACTCCTTAAGTACCTTTAAGATAAAATTGATATGGAAATTAGATTGACATTTTAATTAAAAGCTATGATTAATTAACTGGATTTATTTTAAGTAGTTTTCTTAGCTTATTGGAATATTAGTTTAAAATCAACCGAATTAATTATCATATCACAAGATAACTCATAATTTGTTAGGGTTTTTTAGCCTTTGTAGGTTTAATTAATTTAGAGTTAATACTAGAATCGCCTAATTAATAACTAGATCACTAATTGGAACTTCCATAACTTGGGCCTTTTAAGTTAAGGCCTTAGGTGGGCTTTTGTGTGTTTATCTTTAAGCTTTTACTTGCCATCCATTTTATTTGTCATTCATATGGCCCATTTAGTTTACATGTTAATGAATTTAATATATAAAAGAGGGAAGTATCTATTAATTCTGATATTTGCGTAGTAACAGTCCGAGCTTAAAGGATTTTGGTCGAATATTTGAATTAATCCTTACCGACCCAAGGTAAAATTAGAAACATGACATCATCTCTTAACTACTTGCACCATGCATAAAGGTGACGTACGAGGATCGAACCATATATTAACACGGTAGTCAGACTTATATGATGTCGGCTTAATCTATGGTCCGATATATCGTCTGCCTTATTAATTAAATGTCCAATTAATTCAAACCTACCAACTTGATAAAGCCTGCATAATTAAGGTCAAATTTTCAATTAAGTACGCCGAGTTGAATTCAATTCAAATTCCAACAAATTCCATCAATTTGAAAGCGACAAATATTCAGGTACCGATTTCCGGGCGTGATGGGGGTGCTAATCCTTCCCCACGCGTAACCAACTCCCAAACCTTCTCGTAATGAATCTCTGGTTTTCTATGGTGTCCGGCCCACCTTATCCAAGTGGTCGGTGGCAACTCCAAGTTTCTATCGATTTTCAAAAGAAAAAAAGAATTTTCAAAAGAAATATCTTTAAACCAAGATTTCAAAAAATGGTTTGGGGATAATTCGTATCGACAAATTTTTTTAAAGAAAACCATGCTTATTTTTAAGAAAAGAAAATATGTCGCTACAGCTTGACGACTTCACTGGGATACAATTTTGTTTTTATAAAACAAAAGAGAGTTAGCCCAAGAAAATATTTGTTGCTTTTAAACGATAGAAATTGTTGGAATATTAATTGACTTTAACAAGGTTGATTTTTTTCTTGAAAATGTGACTACGATTGTATGGGCTTTGATAATTGGTGGTCTTCGAATTTATTTTTCATTTAATTTCTAAGGAATCACCGACATGTGTTGCACCATATCATCAGGCTCTATACCCGAGCTCCGTCCCTTGAGTGGGAGTGAAACGCCATATACCCAAGTGAGTAGCCCTCTACGGGTCGGTAATTCACTTCCGGAATCCACGTCTTTTGACACATGAGCAACCCTCTACGTCACTAGGTTGTGCTTTCCCTTGAACTGAAACCAATTTGCAAGCTTGTAATGGCCAGAATTGGGGTTTTTGTCGCCTTAGTAGGTGATGAGATAGGTTTGGGTACCCCAACTAGAACCAAACCATATGTGAGAATCTAGTAAGCCTACCCCGTTAGAGCCATGCGGATAACCATAGCAAACTAGAATTCATATAGTTAAGTTTGTTTCCTTATTTGCTTGTCTTTTGCTTATTTCGTTTTGTGTTTATATTTTCTCATTTTCGTTTTATTGTTTATCTTATAACTAACACTTCTTTTTGTTTTCTTCATTTTCTCTTTTACCCTTTTTGCATATCTTGTCATATCATAAAGAGCACATCGAGTTAGAAATAGTTTGAAATTAAAGACTAGATTAATGGGAGATTTGGTTCGTAGCAATGACGAGAAAAAATCTGATTTGTAAGTATGGTTAGAAGAGGATCGACTCCCTGACGGGGACAGTATTGTTGTGGGGTTCAGGTCAACAATGTCATCCGAGACATTCATGTATACAGAGTTTAATGATGTGATCGATTCGAGGCCGATATGGAGCATTTGGGATTTTGAAACGATGAATGCCTTCAGGAAAGAGTACGGTGACATTGCCCACTTGCTAGAAGTCTCGGTTGACCAAGCATTACTACTAGCTTTGGTAAGATTTTAGAGCTCCGCCTATAGTTGTTCTACAATCAGCAACTTTGATTTAACCCATACCATTATGGAGTACCAATCTCTTGCAAGAAGATCAGCGGGAACCGTGTTTACTCTAAGCCGACAAGAATAAAATATTCCGGGGCAAGCTCGAAAATTTCTTGAACACTTTACCATCAAGTCCCAACTTAGAACAAGAAATAATATTTCAAGTGGGAAGGAATTCTGGCCTTAGCTTCAGCACACCCCGAGGGTCAAGTTCAGTGAGACTCTTTCAAGGGAGCAATTTAAGTGCACCTGATAAGTGTTCAAAAGTACTATTTTTCTTACCCTTTTTACTCATATTATTGTTAGACTTAGACTCATATTAGTTGCATAATTAGCCATTCATGCATTAATCCATGTTTCCTTCTATCGTTGAGCTTGATTACATAACTTGGTAGTTTTTGTGGGAAAAGATGTTGCTTTGGTGTGTTTTGTGTGTATGTGCAGGATCACTTGCCAAAGCAAGGCTAGAGCTATGCCGAGCTAGTTGCTAGGGCAATGCATGAAGGAGACGCCGAGCCAGTTGCCAGGGCAATTGTCGACAAGAGCAAAGGTGATATGGTAGTCGAAATTGATGACTAGACAAGCCCAAGATGACGTGGAGCAAAGCCCAATCCCAAAGGAATTTGATTTCCATGAAGAGATTAAAGAAGAATTAAATTCCAAGAAGATAGGAGAAGTTCTAGTAGGAATACAATTATAATAAAGAATTATATTCTTTAAAGATAATTTAATTCCAACTTAACTTCCTCCTTAAAGAAGGACTTTGACCTAGCCCTATAAATAAGAAGGAGATTTCGACAAATCTATAGAGAGAGCAAGAAGAGGGAAAAATTCGACAACCCCATAGGGCAAGTGGAGAGAAATTTCGACAAGAGAGCAAGGGGGAGAGAGTTCGATTTCTTCTTCTTTGCTTCCATTAGATTCATGGTTTGGGGATTATTCTTTGTATATCTTTTGAACCCAACCATGAACTAACTTGATTGGTTGGGGTTATTGTGTTTTGTTGGTGTGAAAAACAATTGGATTTTGGTAAGGAAATAAGAGTTTGCACTTTCAATTCAAGGTTTACTCATTCTTGGTTCTTATTCTTGTTTGCGAGTGAATTGGGAGAGGATCTTGTAACTTCATCTATTTATCTAATATCTGGAGAGTTATATTCAAGAAACGAATGAGTATGGTCTTTATTCAATCTATTGATGGTGAAGATTAATCCAGCTTAGGAATAAGTTAAGGATTTCAATGGCTAAGAGGAGCGCAAGATTGGTTGTTGTTCACCCTTGATTCACGCAGGGATGTATTATCAAGGCATGCACAAGTAGCTAGAGTTTCGACTTAGGGATAAGAAGAAACCATTGAAGAACGCTCTTCCGAACCTTGAAGTTGCTGCCCATATGCCCAATTAGTTGCCCAGCTAGTCGCCCAGGCAACCATCGATTAGTTGCCAAGGCAACCCCGCTGTGCAAGTTGCCACGACAACTGAGTTGCCCTTGCACTCTTTTACCAAGACGATCCAATCAGCTATCACACCTCAACTCACGATAACCTGGCTTATTCTCTCTTTTTCTTTCATCTATTCTTTTAGGTTATTGCTTTTACTTTTCTCGTTAATTAAAAAATCTATTATCAATTGTGTTTCTATTTTCACAGTGCAGTAACTTAAGCAAAGTGGCCCAAACCAATCCCTGCGGAGACAATACTCGATACTCATATCACTTTATTACTTGCGACGTGTATACTTGCACATTTGCGTAGCACTTATTACACACAACAAGTTTTTGGCGCCGTTGCCGGGGATTGGCAATTGGTGTTAGTTGTTTTTTTTATTGCATTTTTTCTATTAGTTTTACTAACTTTTCTTTTTGTTTGTTTTATCAAAAAAAATTAGGTGCGCTACAAGTTAAGGGACATTAACATGTCGGGAAATAAAAGCCAATCTATTCGAGATATGATGTTGGAAGATATGAATCAATCCAATCAAGAGTTTCTTGCACCCTTTGATGATTACCTATACCAACCGAGAAAAGCCCAAAGAACTTATACCGTGGAAAAATCTTGTGCTATGTGTGGAGAACATCATGTGTTTGAAAATTGCCCTCACATTTTCGGTGCATATAACTACACGGAGGACCATACAGGGAACCAACAGCAAAATTCTTCATGGTATGGTCAAAAAGCTCAAAATTTTTTTTACCATAACAATTTTGCCGCAGCAACAGATATGCCATGGCAATGTAGTCCTTTTCAAGAGCATTCCAATTCCTTGGAGGAAACGCTACTAGCTTCCTTGGCTAGACTTGACGGATCAATTGAAGAGATTCGAGAGCTATCAAAATCTATGGATACGAGGATAGCTCAGTGGGATGCAACCTTAGGGGATTCAGAAGTTCAATTGGGGAGATCCACATATGTCATGGATAACATGCACCACCAATTCATTCCTAGGGATACTGACGTCCCAAGCCAAGAGGATAAGGAGCAATGCAAAGAAAGCTCTCCGATGTGTGGGGAACAACTCAATGTCAAAATGATGCCAATGAGAGAGACTGCCCAACACATGATGAGCCCGAACAACAATTGCCTCGGCAATGATTGAGGAGCCTGAACAGAGCAATGCAGCGACAACACTCAGTGAAGCTGAGAACAACAATACTACAACAAATTCTGAGGAACCTGATGCCCAGAAGGTTACAACGTTGATGTTGAAGCAGGAATATGTAGATTGCTCTCATATACAATTGCCATGGCAATTACACGACCACATGCAAGATCAACGAGATGATAATACTTTGCCAATGGAATATGAGCAAGTAATGGTTGAACCTTTCGAATTCTTTAAAAGCTCACCTCGTCCATTGCAGGTATGTCTTGAGGAACCGAGGTTGGTAGATTTGAAGCCATCGAAATCTCTACTGATGGAGATGTTTGAGAGGCCAAAAGAAAACGGTGTTTGGATTCGTAAAGCTTTTCAGAAAATTGGTTCTTCCCTTGACTTACAGCAAATTTTGGCAACTGATTGCCACGACAATTGGCTTGAACAACAATTGCCACGACAACAAAGGCTACATTCAACCATGATAGAATTCGACAAGAATGAGGTAATTGAATGGTTGAGAATGGATATAATTTTTCCTATTAATATATTTGTGCCTTCAGGAATAGTAGCAAGGTGGAGAGTTTACATGGACTACAAGCGAACAAAGAAGAAAGACACCTCCACCATGGTAACGCAAAAAGGAGTAGTGGCAAGCACATTGGCCAAACTCTTTTTGGGCAATATTGTCACCCGATGGAGGGTGCGGATGGACTATAAGAAGTATCGAAAACGACCATCCTCAAGTTTTCTCAGATATGCACTAACATTAGAAGATGCATGATGGCACTCTTTTCAGACATGGTCGAAGACTTCCTTGAGATCCTCATGGATGATTTTTTCATTTTTGGTAGTGACTTCAACAGTTGCCTCGACAATTTAGAGAATGTGTTGGCAAGATGTGAAGAAACCGATTTAGTCCTTAATTGGGAGAAGTGCCATCTTATGGTAGATGAAGGAATGATGCTCGACCACAAGATTTCATCCAAGGGAATTGAAGTAGACAAAGTTAGGGTGGATGTGATTGAGAGACTACCTTCACCAAGATAAAGTCTTCAATTTTGATGATTCTTGCACCCAAGCATTCGAAACCCTAAAAGAAAAGCTTACCTCAGCAACCCTCGACACCGCAACAGCTTTTGATATACACGCCTCAGCAACCATGGATGCGCATGCCTCGGCAACCTTCAACACCGCAGTAACTCCTGATACGCACGCCTTGGCAACCATGGACGCGCACGCCTCGGCAACCCCTAATGCCTCGACAACCCTGAGAGTAGTCGCCACAGCAGCACATGCCTCGACAATACCCTGGTACGCGGATTTAGTTAATTTCCTTGTTTATGGTATTTTACCTTATGGCCTTACTCACCAAGGGAAGAAGCGGTTCCGCCATGATGCTAAGCATTACTTTTGGGACGAGTCTCTTTTGTTTAAACAATGTGCAAATCAGGTTATACGTCATTGTGTCCTTGAAGATGAGTAACAGAATGTACTTCGACAATGTCATTCTTCACCCTATGGAGGACATTTTTGAGGAACTCGTACCACGACCAAAGTTTTGCAATCCGGTTTGTATTGGCCAACACTGTACAAAGATGCCCAAGAGTTTTACAAGCAATCTGATCGTTGCCAGAGGACGGGCAATATCACCTACAAACCAATGGGCAATCAAGACCGTGAATATGGATTAGGAAAGTGCCGGACAAAAGCGTTTGTTGTACCTCAACGAGATAGAAGAATTTCGTGCACTCGCCTATAACAATGCACAAATCTACAAGGAGAAAACAAAGCAATGGCACGACAAGAAACTATTGCCGCGACAATCATGCCAGGGCAACTAGTTCTCTTATTCAATTCTCGGCTAATACTTTTCCCGGGAAAGCTGAAATCAAGATGGTCGGGACCATTCAAAGTTGTCAAACCATTCTCTCATGGTGTCGTGATAATCAAGTCCATTACCGACGAACATGAATTCAAAGTTAACGGACAGAGATTGAAGCACTACAACGGTGCCCATGTAGAACGAAACAAAGAAGTTGACACCTTAGGAGATGCATGAGCATGCTCTCCTTTCGATATTTTCTTTTTCTTTCTTTTTCGAACTATTTTTTCTATTATTTTCAGTTATTTTTTTCTCTTTTTATTTATTTTTGGAATTTTTAGGAGAGATTTTATTTTTCTTCATTATCTTTAGTTTCCAGGTTTTCTTTTCCACAACAAGACTCACAACCACCATGCTAAGGAAATTCACTGCCGACTACTTGCCACAACAACCACAATAGAAACTGGCGATGCCCAGGCAACAACAACTGCTTCGGCAACTACTGATGCACATGCAAGTGAACCTCCATCGGCAAACATGGATCAAATCAAGGCAATGCTATTCACGCGGTACCAGCCACAAGCATTCAACCACTGACCGAAAATTGAATCAAGCAAACGGCACAAAGAAAACTTATCACTCGAGGTGACGACCTCTCTGACTAACTCATTTCATTTAGTTTCTTTTAAATTTTGTTTCACTTTTACGTGCATTGAGGACAATGCTTCTCTCGAGTTTGGGGGGTGTTGGTTTCTAGTTAGTTTCATGTTTAGTTGCATTCATCTTTAGCAATCACATATAGGTTGCATATGTTACTTGCCATGCCTTTAATTGGATTTAATTGCTTAAGACTTGTTGAATATCCAATGATGAATTTTTGCCACTGCACTTAATTGAAAGAACCTTTAATTTTAGGATTACATGAAAAGAACTCAGAATTTTACTATGATGCTAAATTTTTTTACACGGTTGTGGCTTGTTGATTGAAAGAAACTTAGTGAACTTAGGTTGCTTAAAATTAGGGTAAATTTAAAATTGAAAATTAAAAGTTAATTTCTTGCTAGAGGTGCCCAAAACTGGCTCTAGTAGTAATTGCTCTTTCCTGCTAGAGGTGGCCGAAACTGGCTCTAGTAGTTAATGCACATTAAAGAATCACTAGAGGTGCCTGAAATTGGCTCTAGTCGACTAAAATAAAATGAGAAAATGCTTACTTTGCTAGAGGTGCCCGAAATTGGCTCTAGTGAAAATAAAAATAAATACCCCGATAATTAAATTGATAAAAGCCTATTGTTCACATAGAATCTTGAAAATCAACTTGTACACAACTACGCACACACATTGTCACGAGCATTATAGTTTTGTTCAGGGTAATTTTTGTGCTATCCGAAAAATTAAAAGGTGATCATACATTGTGCCACGGTTCCGAGGTTTGAATTCAAGTTTGAAGCATGTCTTTGATGATTAAAATCTTGGCAGGTAATTGTTAGTTTGCATTGCTTGAGGACAAGCAATAGTTCGAGTTTGGGGGTGTGATAAGTGTTCAAAAGTACTATTTTTCTTACCCTTTTTACTCATATTATTGTTAGACTTAGGCTCATATTAGTTGCATAATTAGCCATTCATGCATTAATCCATGTTTCCTTCCATCGTTGAGCTTGATTACATAACTTGGTAGTTTTTGTGGGAAAAGATGATGCTTTGGTATGTTTTGTGTGTATGTGCAGGATCACTTGCCAAAGCAAGGCTAGAGCTAGTTGCCAGGGCAATGCATGAAGGAGATGCCGAGCTAGTTGCTAGGGCAATGCATGAAGGAGACACCGAGCCAGTTGCCAGGGCAATTCTCGACAAGAGCAAAGGTGATATGGTAGTCGAAATTGATGACTAGACAAGCCCAAGATGGCGTGGAGCAAAGCCCAATCCCAAAGGAATTTGATTTCCATGAAAAGATTAAAGAAGAATTAAATTCCAAGAAGATAGGAGAGGTTCTAGTAGGAATATAATTATAATAAAGAATTATATTCTTTAAAGATAATTTAATTCCAACTTAACTTCCTCCTCAAAGAAGGACTTTGACCTAGCCCTATAAATAAGAAGGAGATTTCGACAAATCCATAGAGAGAGCAAGAAGAGGGAAAATTTTGACAACCCCATAGGGCAAGAGGAGAGAAATTTCGACAAGAGAGCAAGGATGAGAGAGTTCGATTTCTTCTTCTTTGCTTCCATTAGATTCATGGTTTGAGGATTATTCTTTGTATATCTTTTGAACCCAACCATGAACTAACTTGATTGGTTGGGGTTATTGTGTTTTGTTGTTGTGAAAAACAATTGGATTTTGTTTAGGTAATAAGAGTTTGCACTTTCAATTCAAGGTTTACTCATTGAACGCCCAAAATAACTTACTAAATATCCTTTTACCATGAATTATTTTGCCTTGTAAGTTGCAAGTTAGTTTTGTTTCGTATTCTACCATGGTTCTTGGGATGAATATTTGTATTGCTCGTAAAAAAGCTGGTAGCTCATTATACAATTTATCTCAATCACCATACACATGCGACATTGCCTTTTGCTTTGCCATCCAAGCCTTGTAGTAAGATGGAATATATCCAAGCTGACTCCGGATGGATGCCACTAATACTACAATCAAAATCCTAGGTTTTTTTCAACCAATAACCTAGTGTAAGCACATATTAGATCGGAGTCTAAATTAATGTAGTGTGATAATGATATATTTGAACAAGTGTGTTGCTCAATGAACCGTGTCACCTCCCACATCTGACTCCTCTGCTTGTATGAAATTCTTATCCGCCAAGGACATTTGCTCTTCCAACTAATACACCTTGTGCAATAGGTTTGCGTATTAGACTCAACAACACATTATCTCGTATGGTGTTTGATGCAGTACTCCTTATCTGACAGTTGAACATTTTTTTTGTTTCGAATTGAGCCTTCAGTACAAATTCCCCATAGTTGGAAGATGATGAAGAACCAAATATGCGGGCTTCATGTTACAGATCTCGCATTGCAGTATAGTCCATATCATATATGCAAGCTGGAGGTTTATAAGCTAGATAATTGGGTTCCAATTGCTCGGTCTATGGTTCAACATAACCCCAAACAGGCTGCTCATTTCCCAACCCAAGCGTAGTGACAACCTCGATCCAAACATCATCTTCAACATCCAGACCATTACCGTCAGTCGCATCTCTCATAACAGCATCAACATCAGCAGCATCGAGTAAATGAATGTAATCATCTTTCGTAATAGGCACAATATTTTCTTCATCCTCACTAAAATCACCAAGCGATTTGCCCCAACGACCAACTATGTTTTTAGTATCACAATATGTTGACGATCTCATTCTATCTACATATTAAAAAAAACAAATAGTAATAAGCATAGATTAAAAATTTCTTATTAAATTTGTAAATACAAAAACTACATATATGTAACAACAACATCAACTATTAAAAAATAATATACTAATTAAAATTTAAAAAATAAAAAACTTTATTGGATTAGATGAGAAGCCGTGTAAATGTGCTATAAATCCTTCAACAATAAAAAGTAATTATCATTCGAATATATCCTCAATCACACAAAAAAATCTACAAACTCCTGTAATTTAAAAAAATAACAAATTTAAATAAACAAATTACTTACTTACTTCTGAGAAACCGGGAAGATTTATAAATAAATATACTTCAACAATCTTCACCGTCTTCGAATATATTTTTAACAAAAATATCACTCAAATTTTCAACTCAAACTCTCTCAATTTTTTTTCTCGCAAATCCTATACACTCTCTTTCTCCTCAATATCCTATACATACAATATTTAAGAATAAATAAATAAAAACTCACTTGACCAACTTTCACGTGAAAGATGGTCTGCATGCATGAGCTACATTACATCGCCATTTGCACATGGTGTTCTGGCTTAATTCGATTAAAGCTGCATGGCAGCTTGCAGCGCTGCATCGCCTCAGGCTTGAGCCAAGGCTGAGCCAAAATGCATATTGCCATTTACACAGAGTGTTGTTTGAATGGCACAACATAACGCCATTTGCACAGGGCGTTGTACTATAGATTTTGGCCTAGAATCCAAAATAAAATTAGGGAATGGATTATCCCCAATTTTGCCCCAAGTTAAAATTTGAGAATAAAATCTCTACCTTTTTTGTGCCTTATTTACAGGGGTCTTCAAAATCGGTCCAATGGGTACCTAGTAGCCTAGTAATCTCATAATGCAAGTTAAAAAAGTGGAAGGGGAATGAAACATAGTAATAATATAGTAGTGATATTGGACTTATTGGGTCTATGAGTACCCATTGAACTGGTTTTGAACACTTATTTATGCTTCCACACTAAAAATTAAGTTTAGCGTTTAGGCGTAGAGTTTAGGATTTAAAGAATTTAGGTTATGGTGTATTTTCTAAAGTGTTGAATTTAGGATATAAAATTTAAGGTTAAAGTTTAAAATTTAATTCTATAGTATTTTCTAATGTTGTGGCGTAAAGCGTGCAACAAAAATAGATAGAGGATCTTTGTCCAAAACTTGAAGGTAAAAACTTATATTTTTAGTACTCTCATGATTATAAAATTACTAAATGTGAATAAAAATAATTTTTATCTTTAAAAGAAGGGTAAAAGGGTAAGGAAATTATTGTTTTCGAAGCACTGTATCTTAGTCTAGAAACATTATATATTAGTTGATTTTGAAATACTATCTACGTGCTACAAAATAAATATATTTATCTTGTCAACAATAGCATATGAATATAATATTACATGTGTATAATAGCTGAAATTAGGATCTACTAGAACATATTGAATGAAACATATTTCTTTAAAATTTATTATCTCACGGTGTTCAGAAGAACGATAATATAAATATTCTACGAGTTCATTCAAGTGATAATTAATATATCTATCATTAATGCATTGTCTAAAAGATTACATTCATAATTAGATTATAAAAACTTTTGTATCATATATGATGTTGTCATGAAGGGAGTAAATTCATGTCGTACACTTTTCCTTTTGACCCATGTTTTCTCCCACTGAACTTTCTTTGTATGACACTTAATAAGATGATATATATATATATATATATAGATGTTAGGATCCCTTACATAGTGTAAAATTCTCTAAGTTTTACACGTTTTTTGAATTATTGAATGGGGGAAATGGATAGCTGAGATTAACTCCTTACTTTTTTTTTTCTAAGTGATAATCTTCAGATATTCTTCTGTTTCACTCATCCAACGATTCAAAAAACGTGTAAAACTTAAAGAGTTTTACATTGTGTAACTGGATCCTATCCTTATATATATATATATATATATATATAAGTTGTAAAATCTAAAACTTAAATCCTTAGCCATAACACCTTAAAACTTAAATCTTAAAACCTAAACCCTATATTCTAACCATAAACCTTAAATTCTACACCCTACAACCTAAACCCCTAAACTTAATCTACAACCTAAATCTCTAAACACTAAAATTGAATGGCTTGCGTAAAAGTTTACACAAACTTGTGTATCAAAGTATTTTCCTATATATATTATTTGCGGATGTTCACTATGATCATAACTTTAAACTTTAGGTTTTGAAATCCATTGAAACTATGATTTTACATGTTATCCACTACTTATGTTTGTAAATAATGAGTTTGAAGAAAACATCGTGTATATTTTATATAATTTTATGTTAAAAAAATATTTTATATAATTAAATAAAAAGTTTGAAGAAAACCTTGTGCATATTTTATATGATTTTCAATTTGTATTTTAAAAGTAACAACATACATAAATGATAAATTAATTAAAAAATGTAGGTCCACATATCTTATCAATTAAAGGACTATCAAAGTGTAACGATTTTGAGATCTACTAATTAACCTAATAATTAAGGATGTTTATTTTATCTTATTTTTATGGGTTCAAATTTCGACATAAACAATATAATATATTTTTATTTCATAAAAAATGCCACGATTTTATATTTCCACGTATTATTATTTTTAAAATTTGTTGTGTACCTTGTTATATTAAATTTTAAAACATTAAAATTAGGTTTCACATATTATTTATTTGTATCAAAGATGACGTGTCAAGAAATTCAGTATTTCGTAGTGGTGAAAAGGAAAGATTGAAAAGAACACGATGCCTTTGCCGGTGTGGGGACAAAATTTATATGCGATTTGAAGCACGGATGAGTTCGATTCTTGGCGGCCAAGTGTGAGAAAAGCTTTGTAAAGGTTGAGGAGTGTGGACTTTATTGTCTTTCGATAGGGACAGCTTTTTAGTCTTTTTTTTTTCCTTTGAAGGAAGGGGTTTGAAAATCTGAAATTATGTAAAGAAAGTAAGTTTGTAAATAATTGGTATTTATAATTTACGTGTTCGAAATTAATAGATGATTCTTATTATTTACGTGTGGAAAATAGTTTATTTAATATTAAGAGTGAGTTTTAAGCTCATGGATCTTTATTAGACCAGCTTGTGAATCGATTCAACACAACAAATTAAATTTATTGGATTCCAAGAATTGTATTTATTAGAATGGTTAAAATTTTGTTGGAATGATCAATGGATATGAGTAGCCAAGAGGGGGTGAAATGACAATTTAAAAAATGAATGGAAGCAAATTTGGAAAATAAAAGATTGGGACACAAGAGATTTATAGTTGTTCAACTTTCTAACAAGGCTTACATCCACTACCTTAGATTCTCACTAAGGATTTTCCAAATTTACTATAAATTTCTTCCCCTTTTCTAGGCAAAGGAGGCAACCTTATACAACACCAAAGCTTTCTACCCAAAGCTTTGAGAACAACTCTATTTTACAAGAAATAGAATAGCAAACTAAAATTCCTCTCAAAGGTGAAGTGATTTCCCAATTACAAGTTCACTCAAACCCAAAACTTAAACAAAAAGATTACAAATATGAAAACACTCAAGTGGGTTACAGGATTTGACTCTAATAGGCTCAAAGATGGTTGAATTTGTGCTTGAATGCTTAAGACTTGTTCAATAGTTATTGTTGTAGTTTTGGAGGCTTGATTATATACCCTCTCATTGATTTCTAACCGTTTGAGTAGTTGAGATCATCAATATAGCTGTTGGGCTGCATTCTTCCCGCAAGAAAATGTTGTTAGGTAGCTAGACATATCGGTACGCGAACATATGTATCGGTACCTGCCATAAGAAGAAAGATTCGTTGTACAAAGGGGTATCGACTAGCTAAGCCGTATCGGTACCAGTTTTGCTCATTGAAATCTGAGAAAGTTGTGAACCAGAAAAGGTTTCGGTGCACCTAAAGACGTTTCGGTACGTATAACAACTTTTCAAATTTATGGTTCCAATAAATTGACAAAGCAACGATCAAAATATTATTATCAAAGATCTTGAAAATCTAAACACCATGTATCGGTACACATAAAGCCATACCGATACTCAAAGGCTATTTGGTTCCCAAGTATGAATGGTGTATCGATACGGCTACACGCGTATCAGTACCCAATAGCCATTAAGTATAAAATCGTTTTCCAGTAGCTAAAATCTGTATCGATACGGCCAAAGATGTATCGATACACTTGGACCAAATTGGGTTATTTGAGCACAAAAACACTTAGGAAATATTTGGGGTTTTAGTTTTTGACTTAGAAGCAATTTGAAGTTTGAATCCTTGTCATTTTGTAAGAATTTTTGAGTACTTAAAAATTTATCCAATTTTACAAATTGGTCCTTTAAATCCTTGTTATATCAGAATTAAAATATAGGTTTTATAATCTCCCCTTTTTGATATAATAAAACTAAAGTAAATTTTTAAGTCTTTTTGAAAAATACTCCATCTTTCTTAAGGCTAAAAGATAGTTTTATTTTAAAAACCTTTTAAAATTTAATCTCATTTTTTTCTATCTTTTTGTTAGATCAAAATCAATAGAGTAAATAATGCAAGATATAAAATAATAAATAACTCCAAGCTAAATAAAACAACATAGATATTATAAAATTCAAAGCAACATAATAATCCAACATAAACTTAAAACATAAATCAAAGCAAAAAGCATAAAGTCATAGGAATTCAAATAAAAAACATAGGTGCATAAACTTAAATCCTAATATGATATGATATGATATGTATGATATGCAATAAGCCTAAGAATTGTCTTCATCCTCTTTATCATCTTCCATAGCATCATTACCAATAGAATATCATGCCACTCTTCATGAAAGGCAATGAGAGTCATATCTATCGAAGCTTGACGAGTCTCGATAGAAGTAACTCCAGCCTCCAAGGATGTGAAGCGAGTGTCAAGAGATGTGAAGCCGAAAGTCATACTCACAAACAAAGCAGCAAACTTCCCGTCAAGATAAGTCATAAGAGCATCAAGGGAAGGCGGAGGTGGAGCAACTGGATCAACTAGAACATTCTCCACGGGCTAGGGCTGAACATTACCGGGAAGATCCGCAATACGAAACCATTCTCCATTGTAGATGGCGAACTTTGCTCGGCGAAGAGAACGATCATCGATGGGAATGGTAAGAGACATATCAAGGTCATATGAGCAATCAATCCCGATCTTGTAGAACATGTAGCTCAAGGCGGTGCTGTAGGTGAATGATGTCACAAGAGTAGTATGATGATTCTGAACAAGGTAGACTATCTCAACAAACATAATCTGAGCTAGGTTAGGAAGCTTACCCTCACGAAAGCAACAGATCCAAAAATCATCGACTCGCCGAATTATGGACCATTTACCACCGGATGTTGAAACTACCAAGTGATAAGAAAGTGAAGGAAGCGATCATGAGCATCAAGAACGGTTACAGAGCCACTATGAGTATGTCCCAAGGAATCCTTATCATCTATTCCCACATCCTCTAAACCCAAAAGATTTGCTATAGAAGAAGAGTTAAGTTGAAATTTTTGATCCATAAGGTAAGACTCTATAGAAATAACCTCAGTTTTGACTTGGTTTAAATTACACTGGCATTTGAGTAAAACAATAAGGACAATGTTTTTATAAAGTATGTTGGTATGCTCAAAATGGTATGAACTTCCATTGAGTTAATAAATCAAGGTAACAAAAGTGAAGTTCATCGGAAGTCATGAAAGGGATAGAAACAACGTGCTCACGATGAATTTTATAATTTTGGAAATGTTTAAAACGATCCATGGCGCGGGTAAATTGAGGTTCATTAAAATAATATTGAAAATATGGTTTAAATTCCTGTTTTGTACCATTGTTTTCAGAATTTGGATTTGGATTTGAAGAACTAGATACGATCTATTTTCTCACTAAGAAAGAAATCAAACCACAAATCCAATGTATGCATAAGCATCACATCAATCCAATAAATCAATCCAATGATCAAGGTATTATGAAAACCTATATTGTATAGTTTAAAACCATATAGAAGTATAAAAAGAATTTTGGTGAAAGAGAAACTGAAAACAGTGTAGACAAATATACGAGTATAATTTTATATTCGAAAAAAAATTCAGTTTTGATTTTTTTGTAAAATCTTTGAAAATAGTGTTATATACATACTAGATATATAATTTTGAAACATAAACCATGTATAAATATGAAAGAAATCGAAAAGAAAAAGTAGGGTTTATACCTTGAATGAGGAATATGGATGAATGAAGAGATGATTTGCACAATGCTTGATGATGATAACTTGGGTTTGATGTTAGAACCATAAGCCCTCAAAAGATTTTGATGATTTGTGAGAAAAAAAAATAGTTTGAAAGGTTTTTATAGAGGATTTTCGACCTAGGGTTTGTGAAGAAAGAGTTAAAGTTTAGTTTAAATTAGGAAAACCCCTTTTAATGCTTATTTAAGGCTCTAGCGGCTACACGTACCGATATGCTATATACGCGTACCGAAACTACGTACCAATATGAGTTTTAACTGTACCGATTCTTTATCCGTACTGGTATAGGTGAACCTGTACCGAAACTACTTCACGATCCTATATCGATACGTAGAGACCTGTATCGATACCCCTGAGCCAAAAATATCATTTTTGAACGCAATGAACTCAAAAAATCGAACTTAATCAAATCGATGTGCATGTGTATGATATGAGATCATCATGTATGAGCAAAAATAGATGCATACTCCCCGTAGCAACAAGAATAAATGCATATAAGTGCAAAAACACAAGAGCATGGAAATCAATCAAATTCAAACAAGTTTTAAACACCAAAAGGGCTGTAAGGTTCAAGAAAAGCTAGTAAGACCTAACTCTCTCCTAAGAGACCAAAAATGCTCTTTATCTAAAGGTTTGGTGAAAATATCCGCTAATTGGTTCAAGGTGTCTGCATATTCTAGAACTACCTCATTTTTCAAGACATGATCTCTAATGAAATGATGTTTTATCACTATATGCTTGGTTCAAGAATGTTGGATGAGATTCTTAGTGAGACAAATGACACTAGTATTATCACACTTTATAGGGATGGTATCTACATCAATTCCATAATCTAAGAGTTGTTGTTTCATCCAAAGGACTTGAACACAACAACTTTCGGCCGAAATGCATTCCGCCTCAGCGGTAGATAATGCTACACTATTTTGCTTCTTAGAAAACCACGATATGAGCATATTACCTAGGAATTGACAAGTACCGGAGGTAATATTTCTATCTATCTTACAACATCCATAATCCGCATCCGAATAAGCATGCAAACTAAAGGAGTAATCTATAGGATACCAAAGGCCTAGACAAGGTGTGTCTCTAAGGTATCTAAAGATTCTCTTGACGACTTATATGTGTAATTCTCTGGGACTAGCTTGAAACCTAGCATACAACCAAACACTAAAAATAATATTCGGTCTACTTACAGTAAGATAAAGCAAAGATCATATCATTAATCTATAAACCTTTAAATCAACACAGTTACCTCCTTCATCTTTGTCAAGCTTTGTAGAAGAGCTCATTGGTGTGGCTTGAGGTTTCATATTCTCCAAGCAAAACTTTTTGAGCATGTTTTTGATGTACTTAGCTTGATTGATGAAGATGCAATCCTTTCTTTGTTTGATTTGGAGCCCCAAGAAAATTGAAAGCTCCCCCATCATGCTCATCTCAAACTCACCTTGCATCAACTTAGCAAAATCTTGGCAAATCATTTCATTAGTAAAACCAAATATAATATCATCAATATAAATTTGAACTATTAAGATGTATTTGCCTTTTCTTTTAATAAAAAGTTTAGTATCCATCTTTCCTTTGTCAAAACTTTTTTTAATCAAAAAATTTGACTACCTTTCATACCAAGCTCTAGGAGCTTGCTTCAAACCATATAAAGCTTTTGAAAGTTTAAAAACATGGTTTGGGTATTTAGGATCTTCAAAACCGCGTGGTTGCTCTACATACACTTTTTCATTTATAAAACCATTTAGAAAAGCACTTTTCACATCCATTTGAAAAGGCTTGAATTCATGATAACATGCAAATGCAAGAAGCATCCTAATAGCTTCCATTCTAACTACGGGTGCATATGTTTCATCAAAATCGATTCCTTCTTCTTGAGTATAACCTTGAGCAACAAGTCTAGCCTTGTTTCTAACTATGTTACCAATTTTATCTAGTTTGTTTCTAAAAAACCATTTAGTTCCTATGGTAGATTTATTACTTGGCCTATCAACTAATGTCCATACTTTACTTCTCTCAAATTGATTTAACTCTTCTTTCATAGCAAATATCCAATAATCATCATTTAATGCTTCTTTGATATTTTTAGGCTCTATGCATGAGAAAAATGCAACAAAATTACATGTATTTCTAAGAGAAGATCTAGTGGTTACCTATTTGATGGATCACCCAAAATCTCACCACCTTTGACATAGTTGAACTCTCTTGGGTAGATGACCTCCTTTTCCTTTAGAGACATGTCCTTCAAGGCTTCTAGAGGTGGATCTTGTGCTTCTTATTTAGTTCGAACTTCATCCATCTTTGATGATTGTTCTCCACCATCAATTGCATAAAAAATCCCTACATCATCATCATCACAAGAATCCTTCCTCGGAATGAGGTTATCATCGAAAACCACATGTATAGACTCTTCTTCTACTAAAGTTCTCTTGTTAAATACTCGATAGGCTTTAGAGTTAAAAAATAACCTAGAAAAATAGCTCAATCACTTTTAGCATCAAATTTGCCTAAATTGTCTTTTCCATTGTTTAAAACAAAACATTTACATCCAAAATGATAAAAATAGTTGTCGCGACCATTTTTAAAATCGAAGTGTGAAAAATAGCCTGACGATTGATTCTTTTTTGAAAATTAGGGTTTTTGCCCATTTTGATTCATTTAATCTTGAAATTAGAGTTTTTCATATTAAATCAAATTATCCTTTATTATTCTTGAAAATCAATTTGGAGTCACCATCGATCACTTTGGTAGACCGGGCACCATAAAAACAACCAGAGATCTTTTTTTCTTAAAATTTGGGTTCGGGAGTCGATTACATGTAGGGAAGGGTTAGCACCCCACAAACGCCCGTTATTGGTACCTTATTAATTCCACGTGGCATTTTGAGTAATAATTTGAATTTAATTAAATCTTTAATCGTTAACTGGATTTCATTCCAAATGGAGATATCATTTTGTAAGAAAATACATTTTTAAACGAATGTGAGTTTTGAAACATCTAGGTGCTCTAAGATACTTCAATTCATATTCAAAAATATATCTCAACACAAAAGGTTTTAAATGCATGTCCAAATATTTTCTTGTGAATTTTAAGTTCAAATCTAATTAAGGCTCTAATTGATTAAATTATTAATAATCTATGAATATTATTCAATTTAGGGATTTATGTGATAATACCCAAATGCTTGGGCACTATTCATATTAGGCCCTAAACTAATAATATTCTTAATCATTCAGTGACACTAACTACTTAAATCTTATCCTAATTTTATTTTAATTAAACTAACTATGTGTGATTACAATATTCTAAGTTTAAATGAAATATTAAATATTCAACTAAAATGTCCCCTTGATTAACATCTCATTGCAATGAGACACTAATCAACTTAGAACATTAAAGTTTCCATTTAATAATCATTTATTTTCTACAGTTATCTCCCTATTTAAATTAATTGACTAATTAAAGATCTTAAGATACTAAGGCTCTAATTATTTGAAATTATGTGAATTAATCTCCTAAACAATATACTATATGCCCAATTTTAAAATATGCAAGCATACAACAATTAAAAAATTAAATAGATTAAAAGCAATTAAAAATAAGGACCAAATTGAACTAATATTGAAAATTGGGTGCCAAATTACAAGCCTTTAGTGACTAAACTGAAAGAAAAGTAAAACATGATAGCCCGAACTCTAAAAGCCCAAGAGTAGGGCACGGGTTCTCTATACCCAACCTGGTAGCCATGCGTAGATCCTCCCCACACCTAGCTCAAAATGACGTCGCACTGAGCTCACTATAAAAGCTCAAAACTGAGTCCACCCGGTCATAACACTCACTTCATTCTCTCACTACCCTCTCTCTTCTCCATTTTCCTTTGATCAAAAACATCTAAAATCCCAAGATTTCCCTCTTTTGGGATCAAAAGCACTCATTTTGGATGAGTAGAAATCGGATGAACACCATCTTTTCCGGCCATAAACCACCGCCATAACCGCCATTCAATCTAACATGTCACCACCGGCCGAGCTCTGATGTGTTCGCCAGCAGCCAGGGTTCGAACCTCGGCTGTCGCAGGCAATGCCAGTCGCCATTCTGACGATCTCCGGCCACCGTGAACCACCACTGAAACCCTAAAAATAAAAATTTCCCCCTTTTAGATCTAACCCTAAATCTATCATGATTCAAAAAAATTGCCCGACTCTACCCTCCTAAGCCTAAATTACCCAAAACCCGACTCTCTTCAACTCCGACCACACCTCAAAACATTTCGACAACCACAAACACGAGCTTCAATTTCCCGATCTCTCTTTTTATTTCATTTCCTTTTTTTACGTATATGCGAACTGATTTTGTATTCTTTTTTGCAGAAATCGGAAATAGATAGGGGAAGGTTTTACCTTCTCGTCGATTCGATTCACTTTGCTGACGACATTCTGTGAATCCAATAACATTTCGACTTCCGACGATGACTAGGCTTCCCCGACGAGCTTCCGATGAAAGGTATATTCCCAAATTACCCTTTCTCTCTCCTTATTATCACTATTTTAATATATGGTAATTAATTTTATTAGTGATTTATTATTACAGTTATTAATGATTGACAACCTTCTCTCTCTTTGCTATTTATAGGTAGCATCATGAATGACGTCAACAACTGATGAAGGATCTGAATCCATGTGATGTGGGCTTAATCCAATGCCAGCGTGACACATGGCTATTTTTGTAAATGTGTTTCTTTGGGCTTTGCCAACTCTGGACTATAAAAATGGGCGGGGAATTTGTGTTTGTTTGAGTGTAAATGGGTGTTTGTTTGGGTTAAGGATATAAGAATTGGGCCTTGTAACCGAATTGGGCTTTGGGATTATGTAATGGACATTAGAATGGACATTTATGTATTATTTGGGCTAAGATTATTTATTTATTGGTTTTATTATTTATTATTTTTTTGTTTTATTTATAGAGAAACTATATATTTTATTAGGGCACCCAGACAAAATTAGGGTATTACAATAGCTAATGTTAGGATTTTTGATTTTAAGAAGCTCATAAGGTGTTTTATTTAAAATAGGCCTAATCATTACACGGTTGACAATATAACAAGCAACATTAGTGGCTTCCGCCCAAACATACTTAGGCAAATTATTTTCACAAAGCATGGTTCTAGCATTTCTTCTAAAGTTTGGTTTTTTCTCTCGACAACCCTATTTTGTTAAGGTGTGCGAGGAGTGGAAAAATTATGACTGATCGCATTTGAATTACAAAACTCCTCAAAACCTAAATTTTGAAATTTGGTTCCATGGTCAATCGTAATATGAGAAATTGAGTTACCAACATCATTTTGAGTTACTTTTGAAAATGCGATGAATTTTTCTAAAGCCTCATCCTTGATACTTAAAATAGAACCCAAGTGTATCTAGAGTAGTCATCGACTAAAACAAATGCATATGATTTTCCACCCAGACTCATTGTTCTAATAGGGACAAAAAGATTCATGTGAATTAATTGTAAAAATCTACTTGTAGAAACATCATTAATAGGTTTAAAAGAAATTCTTTTGTGTTTGTCTTTAGCACAAACATCACAAATTTTGTTATATGAAAACTTTATTTTTGGTAAACCTCTTACAAGATCATTTGAAATCAATTTTTCTAAAACATTCATGCTTGCATGCCCTAGTTTTTTATGCCATAACCATGAACCATGTTCATCTTTAGCAACTAAACATGCATTTGAAATATGAATGTCATTTAAATGCACCATGTATATGTTTCCTATGCGATGACCAATAAGCACAATTTTGTTAGTTTCAATGTTGATAATTTTGCAACCATTTAAATAAAAAAATCACATTGAAACCTTTATCATAAAGTTGGTATATGCTTAAAAGATTATGCCTAAGACCGTTGACATATAAAACATTATCAAAAAAGATAGAAGAGTATTACCAATGGAACCAATTCCTTCAATGTGGCCTTTAGAGTTGTCACCAAATGTTACTACTCCTCCACTTTTTGGTTTTAGATCCAAGAACCGACTTTTGTCACCGGTCATGTGTCTTGAGCATCCACTATCAAGGTACCATGAATTTGCACATGAAGCTTTGGCCTTGTAGCAATGCTCCCCCTAAAAACAAATAATTACGTCTTAATTTTTGGTACCCAAATCATTTTAGGTCCATGAGTATTAGCTCCCAAAATCTTGGTTCCCTTGGGAATCCAAGAAGCAATAGCACTAATATTATTAGAAGTGACAATTTCCTTAAGAACCCAAACACTCCTAATCCTCTAACCTCTAGATTGCCATTGGAAGCCTCTTCGTTTGTACCAACCAAAGTTCATTTTCACATAGTTGGGTTTTGAAGATTGTCCTTTTTTAAAACTAGATTTCCCAACTTTGTTTAAGGAAGCTTTGAGATCACCAGCTTCCCTTTGGTGATCATCATGAACTTTGGAGAGTAGGTTGTGTAAGTCTTGATTTTTCTTTTCAAAATCACTTTGTGTTGTTTGTAAATCCAAAACCTTTTTCTCAAGTTCCAAGTTGGTTTTAGATAAGGAATCGTTTTGATTTTTCAAATTTGAAACTGTTTTCTTATTTTTCAAAAGTGATTCCTTATATTTCTCCACCAACTCATCATATACCTCTTGTAACTCATCATAAACTTTTTGAAGCTCATCGAATGTAAATTCAAAGTTAGATAAGTTAGAGGTTGCTTTAGGATCACCCTCTAGTGCCATGAGACAAAGGTTGCCTACTTCTTGCTTTTCCTCATCGGATGAGTCCTCCTCGTTCCAAGTAGCAATGTGAGCTTTGTTCTTCTTCTTACTCCTAAAGCTCTTCTTTTTAAGTTGGTGACAATCAAGATTGATGTGCCCTGGTTTCTTGCACTCATAGCAAACTATTTGATCATTATCTTCCTCTTTGTTCTTGTTCTTCAAATCTCATCCTCGATGGAACTTTCTTCTCTGGTTCGATTTCATGAACTGAGTGAACCTTTTGGCTAGCATAGCCAATTTTTCTTCTTCATCTCCACTCAAATTGCTTTCCTCTTACGAAGCTTTGAGAGCAATTCACACATTTTTCTTCTTCACCTCTTTCTTTTCCATCTTCTTCTCTTCTTTCTTATTTTCTTCTTATCTTCCTTTCCTCATAATCTCATGTGTAAGGAGATAACCCAATAAAGCATCAAGCTTCAAGGTCTTGAGATCCTTAGCTTTAATGATCGTGGTTCTCTTTCCATCCCATGATTCGGGAAGAGAATAGATGAGCTTTCGAACAAGCTTGTCTTTTAGGATGACTTCTCTATAGCCCTTAAGCCCGTTGACTATGACAGAAAAATGATTGAACATCTTGGTGATGTCATCATTCGGTTCCATCTTGAAATTTTCATAGCTCAAGTTGAGGAGTCCAATCTTGGTCACCTTTATATCGGCTGTGCCTTCATAGGTGGTCTCGAGCTTATCCCATATTTCCTTTGCACTCATGCAAAAGGACATCTTCGCGTACTCATCCAGTCTAAGAGTATAAAAGATCATGTGCATAGCTTTGTCATTTACTTGTAATTTCTTTTGATCTTCATCGGACATCTCTATCTTGGACTTGGGAACCAACTGGTCTCATTCTCTCTTCATCGGTATGTTTTGTCCATCTTCCACTACATCCTATAAGAGGTAGTCGTAGGATTTGATGAAGATCCTCATACGATTCTTCCGATAAGGATAGTTATCCGCATTGAAATAAAGCGGTTTGGTGATGGATTGAGACTCGTAGAGGTTGTTGCTGGAAGTAAAGGCCATGGCTTGATTGTTTGTTGATTGAATCACCTTCAGATCGTCTCAAGAGGATTTTAATCCTTCCAATGAGTATGTCTTTGATACCAAGTGCTGGCATGATCAATCGATGGTGAGTGGCTAAGAGGGGGTGAACTGGTAATTTAAAAAATGAAAGGAAGCAAATTTGGAAAATAAAAGATTAGGATACAAGAGATTTATAGTAGTTCAACCTTTTAACGAGGTTTATATTCACTATCTTAGCTTCCCACTAAGGAATTTCTAAATTTACTATAAATTTCTTCCCCTTTTCTAGGCAAAGAAGTCAACCTTATACAACTCAAAGCTTTCTACCCAAAACATTGAGAACAACTCTCTTTTACAAGAAATAGAATAGGAAACTGAAAATCCTCTCAAATGTGAAGTGTTTGCCCAATTACAAGTTCACTCAAACCCAAAACTTGAATAAAAAGATTAAAAATATGAAAACACTAAAAGTAGGTTACAGGATTTGACTCTAATATGCTCAAAGATGGTTGGATTTGTGCTTGAATGCTTAATACTTGTTCAATAGTTGTTGTTGTATTTTTGGAGACTTGATTATATACCCTCTCATTGATTTATAATCGTTTGAGTAGTTAAGATCATCAATATACCCATTGGGCTGCATTCTTCCCGCAATAAATGTAGTTTGGTAGTCAGGCGTATTGGTACACGAACATCTATATCGGTACCTACTATAAGAAGAAAGAGCTATTGTAAGCATCGATATGCGAGAGGGCATATCGGCACAAAGAGTGTATTTTATAAAGGGGTATCGGTACGGGCTGAGCCGTATCGGTACCAGTTTTGCTCACTAGAATCTAAGAAAGTTGTGAACCAAAAAAGGTTTCGGTACACCTAAGGGTGTATCGGTACGGTATAACAACTATTCAAATTTATGGTTCCAATAAACTAACAAGGCAACGGTAAAAAATTTATTATCAAAGATCTTGAAAATCTAAACACCCCGTATCGATACGCATAAAGTCGTAGCGATACTCAAAGGCCATTTGATTCCCAAGTATAAATGGCATACCAATACGGCTACACGCGTATTGTACCCAATAGCCATTAAGAATAAAATTATTTTCCAGTAGCTAAAATCCGTATCGATACGGCCAAGGGTGTATCGATGCGCCTGGACCAAATTGGGCTATTTGAGCACAAAAACACTTAGAAAATATTTGGGGTTTTAGTTTTTGACTTAGAAACAATTTGAAGTTTGAATCCTTGTCATTTTGTGAGACTTTTTGAGTACTTAAAAATTTATCCAATTTTACAAATTGGTCCTTTAAATCCTTGTTATATCAAAATCAAAATATAGGTTTTACACGCTCAATGTTGTAAACTTAACATGACTTAGTATCAAGTTAATGTAGAGACTTTGAATTAACTAATAAGTTAAAAAAACATAAAGTTATTATATATATATATGGGTTAGGATCCACTTACACTGAATGTAAAACTATTAGTTTTACACATTTTTTGGATCGTTGGATGGGAAAAATGGATGTCTGAGATTAACTTCTTAAATTTTTTCCCAAGTAATAATCTTCGCATATTCTACTGTTAATCTCATCCATCCGTTTCTCTATCCAACGATCCAAAAAAATGTAAAACTTAAAGAGTTTTAGACTTTGTATTTGGATCATATCTCATATGTGTGCGCGCGCGTGCATGTGTGGAAATATTTTATTTCCACAAGTGCCCTAATTTTAGGGGTTAGGGATCTAGTTTAGGGTTTATAGTTTAGGAGTTTAGGTTTATGGATTTAGAATTTAGAGTTTTTTGTTAGAATTTAGAGTTTAGTGATAGGGTATATGGTTTAGAGGTTAGAGTTTAGGTTTTAGGGTAATATGATAGAGATTTAGATTTTTACTTATAAACCCTAAATTCTAACTATAAACTCTAAATTCAAACCACTATCCCTAAATTCTAATCACATAAACCTAAACCCCTAAACTATCAAGCCTAAAATAAATCTCTAACCCCTAAAATTAAGGCGCTTGTGGAAACAAAATATTTATCCCGCGAGTACATGGTATAATTACCCATATATAGAGAGAGAAAGAGAGAGAGAGCAATCAAAATTAAACTTTTTTTTTGCTTTATCACATCTATTTTCATTTATTTTCTTTGAATTCTATTTGAATATTTCTCATGTATAAAATAGAAATTCATTTATTCGATATATTTTTAATATATTCTTTTTGTTATATTCTAGTAAATCCCGTCCGTTGAATTATTGTTCATATTAAAATGAATTGAAATTGATAAAGAGTTGTTCAATGATGCTCGAACATATACTTGTTTTGAGTGCATATTTATTTTGTATTGGTATTTATGATTGATCACGAGTCAAGATATAGTTAGGGCCCTAATGTGTCTTGAACTTATACTGAATGTGGTTAATATAAATTTTGTAATATTTTCTGATTTTTTTTATAGTCTGCAATTAATAGGAAATATTTTCTCAATTTTTGTTATATATATATATATATATGATTACAAAAGAGATTAAAAGAAGTATCTAATTGAACAATTTCTTACGGTTCTCTTGGAGGAACTTGAACCATAGACAAACCCACCAACATGCAAGAAAGTGTATCGCGGTGTTGGCTTCACAAAGGACATATTTGATTTGAACACACCATTCTTTAAATAATATCTGAATTCGACACATGCACTAAAGAACCATACTCTTGTTGAGTGATATCGATAAGCTTGACTACGAAGATGCTATTACTCTCTACTGTGATATTATGAAAATCTTTATCCCAAATAACGTGAAGTTTATCTAATATCGTCTATAGTTCAGAGTTCAAAATGGAACATGGCAGAGTTAACTCAAATTTTATTTTGGATTTTTATTTAATAAAAAAATGATTAATCTCTTTGTATCTCTACTTCAGTCTTTGGATATGCGACCCAGAAGATACGTCGAAATAGGAAATTAAGTTTGAATAGAATTTCTTTTTATGCAAAATTTTTTTGTAACCAAACGATTAAAATTGAAATAATCAGTTGTATTCTTTTTTTTAATTTATGCTTCGAAATAAAAAGAAAGAAAGATGAGATATCTCAGAAGGTTTTTTTTTGTATTGCTTGTTCTCTGAAATTCCCCCAATTGATTCTTAGGGTTACAAATAGCTTGCTTTCGGTTTATATAGCCGAATTTTTACATTTGAAAGATAAAATAAAAAATACATGTTAAAAATCCTATTGGTTGGTCCCCGATTTGTTTGTATTCATGTCGTAATTTTGCCATAGTCAGATTTTTCTTTTGCATGTGCCTTTGCCTCTGAAATTCTTGATTTTTGTTGGTGTATACCATCTGACATTGTTTGTCTCTTTCCATGTGTTGTGGCTCTTGTGAGGAGGAGGAGACTAGGGGTTGCACGCGCGCGTGAGTGACGCCAAAGATCACGTGTGCGGAGCGCGGGGAGTTAAAGAACCACGCGTGCGGCGCGTTGCAGGAGCTGAAGGGTCACTCTCGGAGTGACCTGATCCGTTCAATCTCTTTTTTGGATCCAATGGCTCAAGATAGACTGCGCAAAAAGATTAGAGGATTAGGGTCTAATTGCTATTGGGCCCAAAATGGGCTTGTGAATATGTAATACATTTTATGCTATTGGTTTTTTTAAAGTAAGAGGACTGTTATTTAATTAAAGAAACTTGGGCTTTTATTTAATTTGTGTTTGTATTTGGACTTTATATATACTAATAAACTTGAGCTTTTTACTTAATCTAATTGGGTTTAAATCTCTCTCTCTATATATTAAGTAGCATAGCGGTAGTAATAAATAACTAAAATAAACCAATTCAACAAAGAAATATACAAATACGTATAACGAGAATAAAAGATTATCCATGATAAAATTAGTAATTACATTTATCCTTATTTATTGAGACTAGAAAATAAAGTTAAAATAATTAGTTGTATTCTTATATTTTTGACATTGTGAAAATTTCTCCTTATCTACCCATAATTTGTTCCTTTTGAATTTTCCACACAAATCTTTATATATATATTTTATGCTTTTATAATCTTTTAATTTTTGTTATTATCATATCGATAATTATAACAAAATAATAATAAATGTCGTTACAATAACTAAACAATCATTAACCCTTATTATCACAGACAATTCCGCATTTGATTGATGCTTGTGATCTCATCTACGTGTTGACAGCCGTTCAATCATGTATGATGTCTATTTTTATACTACACTTCATATTCATAGGATCTGACACTTTGATTATCGGGGAACACAATATCATCAGAATTTATGATTAACTGTAGATGATGACAGATTGGTGTTGTTAATCCACGCACTTTGTTTTTTAGATGCTAAATTATTCCTTAGATTCATAACAAAACTTAAATTTAATAAAAGGCTTGAAGGATACTTTTAGTTTTGTAGTAGTACTAATTTATTAATTTTGTTCTTATGGTATTTTTGCATAATTTGACCATTGAAATAGTCAATTTACATCAACGTTTAGGGTTTAAAAATATTTTTATGTTTCATAATCACTTTAGATTGATAAAAAATTTATTAGAGTTTAAGATTTTGGGTTTGAGATTTATAAATTAAGGTTAGATTGTCAGTCAAGGGGCAAACGGTGATGTAATTCGACTACTTTATGAGTTAAACTAATGCGAAAATACTATAAAGACGAAATCGATAAATTGAGATTACTACAAAGGCAAAAGTAGCTCTTAAGCCTTAATAAAATGGTACTTAAATTTTAAATATAAGTATGGATTTCATTTATTATTTCATGAAAATTGAAAATTTAATATTTCTACTTTAATTTATTATAATTTAATCGATACACTTTATAAAAATTAAAAAATCGGTCTGATTGGGTAACAATGTTTAACCTTGACACTAACCATTGACCAAAAAATCCATATTCATATTATTTGCATTAAATTAAAAAAAAAACAGTTCAACAATATATATATATATATATATATATATATATATATTACATATAGACATAAATCAATATTTCAAGTTTATTTGTTTATTGACAAATGAAGTAACTTCAGCAAAAAAACAAATGAACTAACTTCTCCATTTTCATAAAGTATGAGGTATACATTCTAATAAATTAAAATAGAGGGACTAAATTTTTATTAAATAAAGTAAAAGGATTAAATTCGTAATTTAACCTTAAGTTTAATTTCAAAGGCCAAATCATGGTGTTTTTAACTCCCCAGGATTTAAGCAAAATATTTAAGCCCAAAGGAAAAGAAAAGGGGGAATTACAAAGATTGGGCTGCAAAAGCCATCGTTTTATTGGAATGGGCTCAAGGAAACTGCTATCAAGCTAGCTTACAAGGAATGGGCTAGAGCAGATTAAAAACTACTCAAAAGCCAGAAGGATAATCGAATATAGTTGTTTAAATGTTCCGTCGGGAAATTAGATCTCCCTTTTTCCCCAATCACCAGACAGTTAAAAATAGTGAAGAAGGAAAGCTCACCAGCATATGATCTCCGGTCAGGTAATCGCTTCCCGATTTTCCATTTTCCGGTCATCTTTTTCCTTTTCTATGTCTATTCAAATGCAAATCGTTCAATCAAATCTTTCTTTTTGAATTTCATTTGTCGCATTATACAAAGAAATGATATAGCCGCGGATTTGCCTAATGCCTAGTTGTAACTATTCGTTTTATTTACTTAATCCAGTTTCCGATCAGGGATCGTAGGAGTTCACTGCTTTATCAGTTCACTAGATTTTACTTCTGTGATTTCACTTAGAATTATTGTTTTTATTGTATTTACTTGAACTTTATTGTAAACTTAAAATGTTAAAATCCAATATAATTTGCAGACTTAATAGGCAAGGATTTAGGTGAAGGAAAATTGATCTAGTTTAGCTTATTGTAGAAGAGTGGTTTTGTTCGTTCGGTTTGGTTGCATTTAAACTTCTCTTTTGTTTGGTAATTCTTGATTAGTGGTATTTTTTCCGATCTCTACCTGTGGTTTTATTGATTGGATTTTACTCATTTCCATCCCTTTTTCTCCTCTCCGTATTCCTTTAGAAAAAGTTAAATTTGTAAAATAGTGATTTGTTTTGAAATAGAGATCTTTGATTCGAGTGTATGACCCCGTGGTCACGTGGTGTGCATTGAGTCAATCTGATTTTAACATCCAAATTCCAAATAATTGAGGTTGTGTAGAAAGCTAATGGTCTGATGTTTGTTTTAATTACTTAGTTATGATGTCTGGAAATTAGACTGAGAATGCAGTAATCACTGAAATATGGAAATTAAATGTACCCAGTTTTGATGGTAGAAGTGTTTTTGATAAGATATATTTTGGTAGGCTGTGGTTTTAATTATAGGAGCAACTGGTATGACATAAATTGTGCGTTTGGTGTCTTGTTAGATTCTAAAGGCTTACGATGTTGGTGGAAATATTTTGAAAATATTTCAACTTGATAGTAATTTCCTGATATTTTCTAGCTCCCTGATGTTTGTATTGGTTTCTGCGCTCGATCTACTTCCTGAGTTAATATGCAATTATTTGGTATTTCTTTGTTATATACTAATCTTGATATGATTCTCTAGAGGCTCTTCCTGATAATTGGGATCATACACCACACGTACGCTCATTACGTTCCCTGGATCGTTCTTTTGTTTTTCATGGCACTTTTTTACTTCTCAACCTCTTACTTCTTTAAGATTTAGTATACAGCTCATTTGCATGTACTTGGGAGATATCGTGTTTGAAACTTGAAATTTCTTGTTTTCTTCTCCAGGTGAACAAGTCCATGTTCTAGCATGCTTATCAGCATCTGATAAGGAAGCAAAAATTATTACCCCTTTTAAAGTTGCTGCAGCCAAAAGGCGCCGAGAAACAAAATGGAAACACGGAGGGTGAGACAAGTCCAGTTGCAGGAGGAGAGGAAGTGAGTCATAGTGGTGCTGTAATGGATCAGAATGATGAAAACTTGGAGAAAGAGAAGATTGATCCAGCAAAAGATGTCTATGATAGCGAATCATTTAGAATGGAAGAGCAGAGAAGACAGGCTGAAGCACTATCAATAATGTTTAATAACTTTCATTTCTTAGTTAGGATTGCAGAGTGGGATGAGCCTCTCTGGTAAAAAAAAGTGCTTCTCAGTCGGCTTCTGATTCATCTGAAACGGATAGTCAATGGTCTGTTGGAAATGAAACCAAAAACACTGCCAAGAACATATCTACTCTGGCTGCAGTTTGTTTCTGGTTTAGTAGCTAGACATACTGTCAAGTCAGCATTGCTCTCTTTCCAATGGAGATATAGTGGTAAGAACCACTGAAGAACTATATTGTTAATGATATTGTTTTCCTATTTTCTTTGACTTTGGATACATTCTGGAGGCATTTGTACTTAAATGTTTTTAGCTGATAGTAATAAGTTAATTGTGTCTGTTTTGCATGCAATGTTATTGTAAAAGCTGCTTGATAGTTCTGTCCGATTATGTTGGGTGAGTGTTATTGTCAACCCGGTAAACATTCAGCTGGGTGTAGTAACTGCGGCCTGCTTAAAATCCCGACTTGCCTAGGAATGAGAATGGCATGGGGCAGTGACACATGAAAGTAGTCAACTCTCTGCAACCGTCCTGGCCTCTTTCTTGAACCATCATTAATGTCTTGCCTCCGGTTAGAGGCTAAAGCACTTTCCAATCCACCACTGTCAAAAACTGGAAAGAATCTACCTTCCTATCCTGGAAACTGTTCTTTTTTCTGACAATAAATCTTTTAATGATAATGCTACAGTCAATTGAATTTCCTAGGAAACGAAAGGAAAAAATGGAAAAAATAAAAGGGTGGAGAATAGAGGGATATTTTTAGCAGTCGTTGAGATTAGCCATATTGATCACGAGATGGGGAGCACTATTGGTTAGTACCTTGATGTCATGTAGAGCTCTTAAACTTCCCTTCAATAGATCTTTGCTAGTGAGAGTAAGACCTTGCTGCTTGATATCAAGATTTGCTGACGTTACCTGTATTCTCTGATTTGAGTTCTTGGATGCTATTGTGAGAAGGTGTTGGTAACTTGGAGAAATATAAAATGTAATTACAGGTAGGATATTCCTACCTTGTCTTTTGGAGACTTGCTCATGAGCGCTCCTTGCCAACATAAACGACATTGCTAGTCATGTAAACTGAATTTGATTGAATCATACTTTCAGTATGCTACCTTTTACAAGCTAGCCCTTGGCATGTTCATCTTCCTAGATTCCCCCCCCCCAAAAAAAAAAATAAAGTACTAGAGGAAACTTAGTCAGGCTTTAAATTGCTTTCAATCAACTATTATCTTGCTCTTGTTATGCAATCGATTTCAGAGGCTCTTGGATGCAATACTTATGTTTTGTTCCATGATCAATTGTTCTAGTTTGCATTTTTGGGAAGGTTCTAGTTGGCATATTGAATCAACTATTTTCTTTGCTAGGTGACTTATGGGTTCAGACTAATGATTCTCATTCTATTTCTCTGTTTGGAAGGATGCAGGAACTTTACAAGTAAATTATGGCATTCGTTTTCTCGGAGATCCTGTTGGGACAGAAACCTGCCCAAGAATCAGGACAACTTAGTTGATGCAAATCACGACTCATGTGGAGAACTGTTGAAATGGATGCTTCCTGTGGATAACACTTCCTTCACCTTGTGCTTTATCTTCTCCTTCTTTAGGTTCTGGTTCTGGAACTGGTACCCCATTTGGCCTTGATGAGGTGGATCATTACTCTTCTCAAAAGATTTTGAAGAGTCAAAGATCCGGGATTGATGAGCTTTTATCTTTTCAGGGTGTGTCACTAGTGCAGGAAAGATTTCTGTCCATTGTAGATTACAAGGGATCCATTTTCCAGGAAGAAGATGGAGGAAGAAACTTGAAATAATTCAACCTGTTGAGATCCATTCTTATGCTGCCAACTGCAGTACAGATGACTTTGCGTCCAGATAAAGGTAAACCCTAATGCTTGCTTCCTATACCTGATATATCATGAACTCTTCTTCTCTACTCTCTATGGACATGGTCATTAGGTTCTTTCGTTCACTTATGATGTTATTTGAAGAATGTTTCTTCTGCTCATACCCTCATACACCAGATATTGTTGTATACGTAAATGCTATGGACCACCTGCTTCCTTACCAATTGCATATATTGGAGCTGGAAATGATCATGATTTGCCAAATCTAGCTCTCAGGTTGTTTTCACTGTAGGTACCTTAATTTACTTCTAAGTGTTCTTTGACATTTAGCAGTTTAGCGTGATGATTAAGGTGTAAACCCCCAAAAAATGAAAAATATATATCCATCATTTGTTGCTGTATCTAGTCATGCTTTCTTAGAATATGTGGCATAATGTGCTGAAACATTTTATGAGCAACAAGACCTAATTGTTGCAGAATATTAAATAACAGATTCACAACAAGTTGTTGCATGCCTGGGGACTGCCTTTGAAGGATATACAATTATACATATATTTGGCCGTTATCTAATATCTTGGTGTGTGTTTGGAACTAAGGTTTAGAAGAATTGTATCTACTGTTCCATGGGTGCATAAGTGGGAACAGTTGTCCATTCCCATGAACATTCTTACGGAGAAAAGTCCAAGTCGTCCGGTTTGAAACCCCTTTTGAAGAAGACATTCAACAGGAAGGGGAGTACTTCGACTGTTAATCAGTATGCAATTACGGTATCATGTCGTTGCAATTACAGCGGTATTTACATTCATTTCTCTTAGTTTACAGGATCATCTGGAAAGTTTTGCATTAATTACATGTTCTAACTATTAGCTTATCATCTTTTTCCGGTTAAATGTAGAGTCATGGTTGTTTTTAATGCAGCTTGGAGACGGTATTTCTAGGGATCTTTATGATCTCTGTCACATGTGAAATGTCAGGACAATATTTTGGACCCACTGAAAGATCCACCCAGCTTCCGGTTCAGGTTTTATTCTATTTGATTCTCACTCTCTTTCATCCTCGCATGCTGCTACTGATGTGATTGTCAGGTCTTAAAACTTCAGGCCGAGAAAAGTTTCTCATGGTAAAAAATGTCAAATCATAAGTGTTGTTTGTAGTGGTGAGATATATTACACTAGAGAGTTCAGGAGCATTGTTCAAAACAAGAGTCCATCTAAGTGTGAACTGAACTGCATTGTTGGGACCATGAGAAAAGTTGACTACAATGACCCAAAACAACCATCCAATTATGGGACCGTGAGAAAGTCGTGTCCAATAATCAAAAGACTAAAAACCGGATGCTGCGATTCTCCAAATCTGAAGTCCACAAACAGGCCACTGATATTTATTACATTAGGATAGGATTGGGATCATTGTGGTTTCATATTGTTATGCCACTATCATATTAGTTCACGAATCATGTGGCTTAATAAGGCTACCATTTCATATTTGTGGCATAACAATATGAAACTACAATTAATAAATTGTCAACACAGTTCAACGCTAGATAAGTAATGATCGGCTCGGAAGCCTTGACACCCAAATATTTTGGAAATTTATATTATACTACTAAAGTATCTTTAAAACTTTAATTAAGTCCCTTCAGAATTTATAGAAAGTCTCATGAAGTTTTAAAATTTTTGAATGTTTTTAATTAAACCCCTTAAAAATTGGTAAAATTTTCATCAAGCATTCCAAATATTATGAAATTTTTAGTTAGATTCACATTTTTAAAAAAAAATTCATTAAATCTCTTTAAATTTTCAAACTTTTGAATAGATCCCTCAAAGTATACCGACAATATTCAGCACTAATTCTTACAAGAAAAAAATGTTAACTAAAGTAGAAGGGAATGAACTAATCCCAAAATTCCTTGAAACCTAAATTTGAGAAAGAAAGGTCACATGAGAGATATTAGTTCTATAAAGTTCCTTGGAACTCAAAGTTTGAAAAGAGAGGTAAGAGACTAAGAGTATATTCTAGATATTTATTCATCACCTTCTTTATAAGCATACATCTCATAAAAATATAATCTTTTAAAAAAATTACTATCCTCATAAATATCTATATGTTTCATAATATATTTTTATAATACTTGATTTAAATTAGTCGCATAATTAATTAGATATCAATAATTATATCAAATATATATATATATATTTAAATATCATATAGCAATCAAGCTGTAGATTCTAACCCGCCAACAACTTCTAAAGCAAGTGGTTAAAAATTTTCAGTTAATACTTTTCCCTCCTTTTAAGTTGTGAGTTTTAGATTTAATATGAGCAAATTTTTCGTTACCCCTTCCCTAAGTAGGATTTGTTAAAAAAAAAACAGTCGATTCTAACCCCGTTAATTCACCTCTTGCTTTTTATGTCGTCGCTTTCGTGGGTCTTACTTCAACTCAATGCAACTTTTTTTTAGTAAACTCGATGCCACTTAAATCCATACACATTTTCAAGATACCCTAACGCTTAATTATTAAGAATAAGAAAACAAAAATCTCGTTATTATTTTTAAAAATTAATTTTATTATAATGTTTATTTAATACATATAATGAATAGTAAATATTAATTTTATATTTAATAGAATGGTCATTCTAAAGAAAATCCTTATACTATGCATTTTTTTTTCAAATGCAATCCTATCAAATAATATGACGTATCTTATTACTATTCAAAAAAATATATGACGCATCTTAATCTTTAAAATATATAATACATTAACATTTCTTGTACAAATGAACGCATTTTTTTTAATGTCAAATGAACGCAATTTTAATATTTATAAAAAAATAATACAATATTTGTCCAACCCTATAAAAATGACAAGGTGTATATGCATCACAATTGTTTTTTTTTATTATGAAAGAACTCTAAATTATTTGATGAACTTAATAAAAAAAAGTTGGCGCCAAAATTAAAAATACATATTATAAAGCGTAGATGAACGAACAAAGATAAAATTTTGGTAGAAAACCTAAATACATATAAAAGGTACAGTACATAGACTTTCTTTATGATAAGGTTTTATCAAATAATCCCCTAAACTTTCTATAGGTTACAATTTAATCAAATAAGACTACAGTTCAATCCCTTAAACATTTGAATTAAAAATATTATATTTAAATATATTCAAACTTCCAAATTACAAAAAGCGCTCTATTCAATTACTTTACGTATGTGTTGTATAATTTAATATTTTAGTATATAAAATGTGAAATACTTAATATACTTGTAGTATTTATTTACGTCCATGTTTATCTCGTTTGGCTATGAACGAGAAATATCCCTTGCATAATTTTTTTTTTGCTATTAACAACCTTAATAAAATCAACACATATTCCAATTATTAATGCTTATTCAGTTTTTTTATAGAATCTAATAGAATAAAATTAATTGTATTCTTAAAAAAGTTGTGTTTCATTAATATATGGTGTTTAATATAATTAAATCCTAAAACTCTAAAACCATAAAATCTTGACCTCTAAACCTTGAAGCCTAAATCTTAAAATAATAAAACCTAAAACATAAACTCTAAATTCTAAATTATAAAACCCTAAAGTTTAAAATATAAAACTTTAAACCTTAAATCATAAACTTTATACACTAAAATCATAAAACCATAAACCATTTAAGTGAATATTTATTACATTAAACACACTAAATTAATGAAATATGTTATGAATATTTTTATTTATGGTGGATATCCATATATTAAATGAGACTTTAATGTACTTTATTATTAGGGCTTAATACCCATTGAAATTAGAGTTTTTATCTTATGCCTATAAATATAGAGTTTGGAGAAAGCATTGTACACAATATTACTTTGAGAATATAATACAAGTCTCTCTTTTTGTCTCTCATCTTGTTCTTGTTCATCTATTTTGTTGTTCTTTACTTTATTCACAATACGTTATCAGCATGATCTCGCTCAATAACCGGGGTTCTTGTCGGCAATTCTCGAAAAATATTTCAACAAGATATTGGTGATTACATCTACTATATATTCAACTTAGCTTGGAAATATGGTATGTTTTGTTTATTTGTATATCGATATAAAGATTGATTAACCACTCTTATATTGATGTCAGTGTATTTTGATATATTATTCGATTATTATTTCGTTCTAATATTTTGAATATTTGAGCAATCACCCTTAATTATCTGTCACTTTCTCTAGAATTTATTTTTCTCTCAGATTGATTTTTCCTCATAGCAGCAACGTCTATAAATAATATAGACTTCGCCATGTTCGGGTTTGCAATAGTAATGCAAAGGAAACAAGAAATTTTTGAGTATTTTACTAGAAGAAGAAAAAGAAAAATTTGGTTCTTACATTACAAAGAATTGTGCGACATTATGAGGATAAGGCTTCCCTTGCTCTCAACTCTGGATCAATGCTTCTCAAAGTAGAAGACTTTAATCATGGGGTAAGAAAATTATTTCGTATACTTATTAATATATCCTCATAATTAGAGATCAATATTTATTTATGTTATTTTATTGATTAAAGTTAGTATTTTTAACCATATTTTGAGTTTTACATGATATCTTTAAATGGCTTAGAAAGAGATATGACATAAAGAGATTATGAGGAGCTTTCTTGGTAATTTATATCTCCATTATCCTCGAAAGAAAAATCAATATCGATAACTCTATTTTATTTTTATTCTTTAAATTACGATTTTAAAGTGCAATAAATTATGGTGATTTATGATCTACAAGAAGACTGTTATAAATTATGGTGATTTATGTTCTCTGTTCTGTTGGTTTAATCCAAGTATATTGGCTGGACATTTCATTCTACGAGGCTATTGGTCTCAAAGAAGGTTTCTAAAGGACCTTGTGAACTGGTTTAATAATGCCGCGTACGAGGATTAAATCTTTGGAATAATCTGCTCAAAATAAGCCCAGAGCCATTATACTTCTTCGTCGTCACCTCCATGAGGGGTTGAAATCTGAACATTTAACGGTGAAAGATCCTCTTATTATTTGGAATAATCTAAAGAAATGATATGACCATCAGAAAACTGTTATTCTACCTAAAGCTCAATATGGTTGGTTGCATATGAGATTGCAAGATTTTAAATCAATAAGCGAGTATAACTCTGCTATGTTTCGAATTACTTCACAATTGAAGTTATGTGGTCAAAATATTACTGATGGGGGTATGTTAGAAAAAAACATACTCCACTTTTCATGCAAATAATGTTGTCCTCAGACACAATATCGTGAAAATGTTTTAAAGGCCCACTGGCTCCACTCCATTCCCTAAAGTGAATGTGAGATTTTATAATGGAAACAAATAAATGCCACATTAGTAGTTGTGGTTATGGTCAAGGCTATGGACATAAATATTATGGTCATTTTGAGAATAATTATACCTACCACAAGTAGAACAATAAAGATGGCAATAGTATAAAATATCATTTCAAGAAAGAGGAATCTATGTGTCATAGATGTAGCAACTTAAATCATTGGCTTTGTATTTCCCGAACGCCGAAGCATTATAGACCTTTATCCACAATCATGAATGATAAAGGAAAGAAAATATAAACAAATTTTGTTTATGGCGTAAATAATTATGACATTTTTGGTCCAACTGAATTAGATATTGTTAATTTCTTCGTAACCTTTGAAGGGAATAATTCACCATTTATTTTATTTCCCTTATAACATCTAAAGGGAATAATTGATCCTTAATTTATTTTGTTTTATGTCAATTTTTTATTTATTATTTATTTATTTTAATTTACTTTATGTTAATTTATCCTTTGAAGAATATGATTACTTCCGGAATAAAATATGCAATGAATTGTGGCGATTTATGCTTAGCAGACAGTGCAAGTACTCATACTATTCTTAAGCATAAAAACTATTTTTCCATTTAAATACAAGGGAGAAAATGTGAGTTATATATCTTAAAGTACTAAAATATCAATGCTCCGGAAGAGTAATAAGCTCTTGTGACACTATCTTTGATAGATAATTGATTTGATATGTTCTATATTTAATATTTTTCATTCCCTAAAGTAAATGGTACAAAGCACATATTTTTCATTCCCCGAAGTGAATGGAACAAAGCACATATTGAAAGGTGCATAATTATATATATATTTCCATTTAAAATGCAAGGGAATAATGCGAGTACTATATCCGAAAGTACTAATATCATAGAAGGCTCCAAAAGAGAAAATATTTTATTGCCAAATGGAACTCTATTCCATATTCACAATGCATTATACTCGCCAAAATCGCAAAGAGACTTATTGAATTTTAAAGATATTCACATAGATGAATATCATATTATGACTATTAGTCAAGAGGATGCTGACTATCTCTATATTACGAGTATAAACCAAGGCAATAAGAAAATCTTGACAAAATTACATGCACTGTCATCCAAATTGTACTACGCAAGAATTAGTACAAATTGAAGCTCATGCTATTGTAAACCGGTTAGGCCATCATAGTTCGATTATTGTGCAAAAATCTATTGATACTTCATGTGATTATTCATTGAAGAACTGATAGATTCTTCAAAGTAATGTTTTTCATGTGATGCTTGCTCTTAAGGCAAATTGATTATTCAACTATCACCAGCTAAGATAGATTATGAATCTATTAATTTTCTAGAACGGATACAGGGTGATATATGTGGGCCCATACACCCTTCTAATAGATTATCTAGATATTTTACGGTTTTAATCGATGCATTGACTAGATGATCATATGTATCATTGTTATCAACCTGTAACTTGACGTTTGTGAGGTTACTTGCTTAGTTGATAAAATTACGAGTACATTTTTCAGATTACCTTGTACAGACAATTTGTCTTGATAACGCTGGTGACATGTCATTTTACATGCAACATCATTAATTTGCATCAAGCCAATAAATTATCATAAGCTCTCCCAATTATAAATGGTTCTTGGTCAGGAACCAAATATTTCCCATCTTATAATTTTTGGGTGTGTGTTATATGTTCTAATTGCTCCACCACAACGCACAAAGATGAGCCTTCAAAAGAGGTTGGGAATATATGTTAGATTCAAATTTCTCTTGATAATTAAATATCTCGAGCTTCTTATAGGGAATTTATTTGCAATTTGATTTGCTGACTGTCATTTTAATGAGTAAGTTTTCCCAACATTAGGGGGAGAAAATAAATAGCTAGAAAAATAAATAAGTTGGAATGCATTATCATTATCTCAGTTTGATCCACGTACTCAACAATGTGAACTATAAGTTCAAAGGATAATTCATTTAGCAAATCAATTGCTAGATGATTTTGCTGACCCTAAAAGAGTGACTAAGTCACATATACCAGCTATGAATGCTCCAATTAAATTTGATGTCCTGGAAGGACAAATTCTAGTTGCTAATAAGTCTAACTTACTCCTATAGCGTGGGAGACAAGTAGGTTCCAAAGATAAAATTCCTCAAAAAAGAAAAGGAGCTATATCTTGTGATGGTCCAATTGAGGAATCTACGAATTATGAAATATCTCGATAAGAGATTAAAAGGTCTCAAGAAGAGATATTAGACATGACTCAGGTACCTGATAATGATGAGATCTCAATAAACTATGACATGTCTGGTAATAAGTGGAATCGAAATCAAATCGACGTTGATAATACATTTGCATACAATATAGCACTAGAGATTTTGATGTGGATCATGAACCATTGTCAATTGGACATGTAAACAAAGAAATGATTGGCCAAAATAGAAAGAGGCAATTGAGGCGAAACTAAAATCTCTTTCAAGAGAGAAATATTTGTGAGATATAAATAAGTTTTTGTGAGAAAAAGAAATAAAAGGGAAAATCGCGAGATATAAGCTCGTTTGGTTGCACAAGGATTCTCACAAAGACATGAAATCAATTATGAGGAAACATATTCTTCGGTGGTGGATGCAACTACTTTTTAGATTTTGATCAGTCTGACAATAAATGAAATGACTTAGTTTTCACCTAATGAATGTTGTTACATCATATTTGTATGAGCCTCTTGATAATAACATTTACATGAAACTTTCAGAAGGATTTAGACTGCAGAAGCAGTTAATTCAAGTTTTCGAGAACGTTATTCAATCAAATCAAACTTATCTATTTATGGATTAAACAAATTGGGCGCATATTGTATAATCGTCTCAATGAATACTTATTAGCAGAAGGCTATAAGAATGATTCAATTTCCTCGAGCATTTTATTAAGAGGTTTAGCTTCAGATTTGTCGTTGTTGTTGTATATGTTGATGATTTGAATATCGTTGAGACTTGTGAAGAGATCTCATTAACAATGGAATCCTTGTGCATCAATCGACATACACAAAAAATGTTTAAAGAGACTTTACATGCATAACACATATTCATTGATCGCCCTTATGGTTGCTAGGTCTTTTAATGTAAACAAAGCTCCATTCTTCCATCGAGAAAAGGGTGATGATATTCTTGGTCCAAAAGCACCATATATATATATATATATTGATTTGGAAGCATCATATCTTAGTTGGTTCAAAAATACTATCTAAGTGCTACGAGACCATTACCTTTAGATCTTTCAAAACTCGATGCTGAAGCGACCCTTTTTTAATATAAGAAATATAAATAATATAGGTTTGGTCGGTTACGAGGCATCCCCAAATTATTTTTGAAATTTTGGTTTAAGGGGGGATTTCTTTTGAAAAATTGTTTTTCGTTTGGAAAACAATGAAGACTTGGAAAATTGATTTTATTTAAAATAAGACTTGGAGTCGCCACCGACCACTTGATAAGGTAGGCCGAATACCAGAAAACCAGAGGTTCGATTTTAAAGGGTTCGAGAGTTGGTTACGTGTGGGGAAGGATTAGCACCCCTATCACGCCCGAAATTCGGTACCAAAATATTTGTTGCTTTTAAAAATGGAAATTGTTGAAATTTAAATCGAATTTAATTTGGCGTCCTTAACTGAAAATTGACCTTAATTGAACGAGCTTTATCAAATCGGTGGGTTCAAATTAATTGGACAATTAATTAATAAGGATGACGATACATCGGAGCATAGATTAAACCGACATCATATAAGCCTGGCTGTCATGTTAATTTATGATTCGAATTAAGTACATCACCTTTATGCATGATGCAAACAATTGATCATGATGTAATTTTATTCATTTCAAAATTTACCTTCAGACAATATAAATTAATTCGAATATTTGGTCAATATCCAATAAGCCAAGATATTAAGACAGAAATATCCAGGTTAATAAATATCTATTTTTTATAATTAAAATTTAATTAATTATCAAGTTAAAGGTGAGATTAAATAACAATGTTTAGATGGATGACAAATAAATGCATCTCACGAAGATAAGGAATCAACAAAACATGGCAAAAATAAATAACATGAATAAAGACGAATTAAAATAAATACAGAAATAAAGCGCAAACAAATAAATAAAAGCGAAAAAGTAAATAAATAAATATCCGGAAATGACCGGATCGAACAGAAATGTGTAAAATAAATGTAGAAATTAAAGGCGAAAATTAGAAACAGAAATTAAATGCGGAAATTAAATGTTAGGAGTTAGATGTTAGGGGGTTAATTAGCTACACTAAACGGACCATAAATAATACGGATCATATCCCGTTGCGGGTTACAGTAAGGCCGAAGGTAAAACATAATCGGACAAATAAATACATTCGAACAAATAATAGTGTAAATATATATAGCATAAAATATAAACATAAGATAAACCTATAATAAATATATATACATAGTAACATATATTACAAGGCTATATATATATAAACATACGATTATAACATATATAAAATGAAACAAAACTATAATATAATATATATAATATATAGCTAATATATGAAACATACGTACTGATACATATGTATAAATACTATAAGGCAACTAAAAAGTAAAGGAAACGAAAATTTAAAGACATGTATATATATATATAATAGATGCGGGAATTGAAGGTAAAACGGCACCAAAGGGAACAAAGGGCATAATTTAATGCTGAAACTAAGGGAAAGGACAATTAAGACAACATTTTTTACACGAATAGGAAATAAAGTAAAGAAGAAAAAGACGTGTTGTCACTGAATTTTCACTTAACTTCTTTATTTTAACTATGTCATTTTTGTTTAGGTAGTCTTATATTGCAATTAGTATTAGGAATATTTGAATATCATGTAACATTGCTAATATATTTAGGGTATTATAATAGGTACTAGATGTAAAAATTAATGTAGTATTAGAATAGTTTAGGTCTCATACAATATGTTATAATTAGTATAATTGTTAGTTAGAATTATTAAATGTGCCGTATGTTTTAATTAGTATATAGTTGTTTATATAGAATTAACATAGGTTATATACATTAGATATTAAAACCCAAAATATAGAATACATAGCCTAATTGTAATTAGAAAATAAATAAAAGGTCTATTGGATTTAATTCAAATTAGAATCCATTAATAAAAAAATACAAAAAAGTCCAATATACAAATGCTCGTCTGGCCCGTTTATAACCAAAAAAGAAAATCCTAACTCCCGTCTTCTTTCTTTATGCGCAGCTGAAGCAGGAACGTTGGATCAAGGGGCCGATCCAACGATGTAGATCATGCAAGATATGATCAGCTGAACTTAATTGAAGAGAAAAGACTGAAAGCACTATGTCATGGGCAAATGAATCAAAGAATGATGATAAGGGCTCATGAGAAGAAAATTTGCCCAAGAGAATTCCAAGAAGAAGATCTGGTGTTGAGGAGGAAGCTGCCAATCCAAAGCGATGCTTGAGGAAAATGGGCATCGAATTGGGAAGGACCTTATATTGTCCCAAAGGTTTTCTCAGTGGAGCGTTAATTTTAGCCGAAATGGATGGAGACAAACTCCAAAACCTGATAAATTCAGATTTGGTTAAGAAGTATTATGTTTGAAGGAGAAAAGAAGAAAAAAAAAGAAAAGAAACAAAAAGAAAAGAAAAAGAAAAGAAAGAGAAAAAAGAAAGAGAAAAAGAAAAGATGGGTTTAAAATGAAAACCCAAAAGGGCGTTTTGAAACCAAAGAAGGGTCTGAGTTGAAAACCCGTAGATGGCGGCTCAGACAATTTGCAAATAAGACCTTCCTCGGGGATTGGCTTGGGAGCTTCGTATCCTTCCACATAATCATTATGTTCGGGGTCTGCTCAGCATGGTGAACACTCAAGGCATCTTATGAAGTCATGATAGGAGAAGTTTTGGTTTATGATATCTAAATGCCTATTTCTTTCCTTGTAATTTCTTTTTGTGTTTGCCATAATACCAATAAAGTTTTGTTGTGTAGACATTTTCTTTCCTTTTTTGACATCTTTTCATAAAGCATCTTGCATTGAAATGAGAATTAAAATTTGATATCACTTGAAATATACAAAAGATTTTTGAGCATTACTTTGAAATTTGTCTAGAAGGGTATTAGAACTATAAGGTATTCAATGGTCAAATTTAGAGCTTAGGACGCAAAAAGCAGCAAAACTAATAAGGAAATTCAAGATGGAAATAGGTTTTGCTACAAACCTCTGCAGAAAACCCTCAAGAGATGATTTGACGTTACTTTAAGGCAGCATGTTGCAAAACAGAGATGCTTACACAAGATAACTTGTCTTCTACAACAATGAGAACAATTTTACAGACATTAGAGGAAATAGCTAAGGCTATGAGATATTGGAAGAGCAGTAAGATTACAGGAAGCTTGTCACTGAACATTGATATATCGACTACAATGATAACAGAGTGTTGAAGAATATGAGGATAAAGTCAGTTCTTCCAATCAAGAGTACAAGATAACTGGATTGAGTGAGCAAATGTGCAAAGATCATATGAAGCAAGGAAATGCTAAGAATGAGAATGGTAAAACAGAAGTGATGGAGATGACTATCTATGATTATTTAGTCTACCATCAAAGCATACAATCACAATTTTGATAGGATTTTCCCATGCATTATGGCAAACCGATGTATTTCCCATATCCCCTCAGAGTTTCGCTCTTAGGTGTTTTAGCAACAAAGAACTTTTCTGTTTGAAAAATCAAGGTAGAAGTCACAGGAAATGATGAATGTATTGTCCAAAGTAATTTCAAGCCCACGATGCGATGAAGCAGGCAATGCTGAAGATTATTTTCCAAGGAATGGACGATGGAATTTTAACAACAAGAAATGGGTGAAGCCAGCTAGTATTGAAGAATGAGTTATTCAGAAATCATATTGTCTTTTCTGATGGAATGGGCCAAAGCAGACACACGCCATCAGTTGCCAGAGTTGAGAAAATGTTTGAGATAATATAATCTGAGTTTCCTAGAGCTTCACAATTTTCTACTGTATTGATTAGGGAAAATGTTAAGAAAACGAGCAAATGGGATAAGACATGCATTCATGACTAGGCATGCCTAGGGGCATATGCATCTTAATTGGATCATTTGCAATTGTTTTTGACAGGTTTGTTTGAATTTTCTTATTCATCCAAGTGTATGGAGGATAAAGTCATCTTTTGGAACTTGCTTATCTATTCGAGCACGAGGAGAATAGAACTTGCCTATCTGTTCGGGTATTTAGAGAATGAAACCTGCTTATCTATTCGAGCATGAGGAGAATAGAACCCGCCTATCCGTTCAGGCATTTGGAGAATAGAACCTGCTTATCCATTCGAGCATGAGGAGAATAGAACACTCATATCCGTTCGGGTATTTGGAGAATGGAACCTGCTTATCTATTCGAGAATAAGGAGAATAGAACCCGCCTATCCGTTTTGGCATTTGGAGAATGGAACCTGCTTATCTATTCGAGCATGAGGAGAATAGAACCTGCTTATCCGTTCGGGCATTTAGAGAATGAAACCTGTTTATCTATTCGAGCATGAAGAGAATAGAACCTGCTTATCTATTCGAGCATGAGGAGAATAGAACCCGCCTATCCGTTCGAGCATTTGGAGAATGGAACTTGCTTATCTATTCGAGCATGAGGAGAATAGAACCTGTCTATCTATTCGGGCATTTGGAGAATAGAACCTACTTATCTATTCGAGCATGAGGAGAATAGATCCTGCCTATCTATTCGGGCATTTGGAAAATAGAACCTACTTATCTATTCGAGCATGAGAATAATAGAATCTACCTATCCGTTTGGGCATTTGGAGAATGGAATCCGCCTATCTATTCGGGCATTTGGAGAATAGAACCTACTCATCTATTCGAGCACAATGAGAATAGAACCCGCCCGTCTTTTCAGGCATAATCGGTTTGGTAATCGGTGAAAATCGGTGTCTTCTTTTCTTTGCTTTATTCTTGTTTCACAGGAATGACCAAAGAGGGGCAGCTGTTATCACTGAATTTTCACCTAACTTCTTTATTTTAACTATGTCATTTTTGTTTAGGTAGTCCTATATTGCAATTAGTATTAGGATTATTTGAATATCATGTAACATTGCTAATATACTTAGGGTATTATAATAAGTACTATAGGTAAAGATTAATGTAGTATTAGAATAGTTTAGGTCTCATACAATGTGATATAATTAGTATAATTGTTAGTTAGAATTATTAAATGTGCCTTATGTTTTAATTAGTATATAGTTGTTTATATAGAATTAACATAGGTTATATACATTAGATATTAAAACCCAAAATATAGAATACATAGCCCAATTGTAATTAGAAAATAAATAAAAGGTCTATTGGATTTAATTCAAATCAGAATCCATTAATAAAAAATACAAAAGAGTCAAATATACAAAGGCTCGTCTGGCCCGTTTATAACCCAAGAAGAAAACCCTAACTCTCGTCTTCTTTCTTTATGCGCAGCTGAAACAGGACCGTTGGATCAAAGGGCCGATCTAACTGTGTAGATCATACCAGCTGGGGATGATATAGAGCCGCACTTCTTAGCCGTTCGACTAGGATTCGATCTGACGGCCCAGATCACCACTCAGGCGTGGCAGCCACGAGCACGACGATTCAGCTCCATCCGATCACTTCATCTTCTCCGACGCTTCAATCGCTCCAATTGTTCCGAGCCAGCGCCGTTCTAATCATAAAAAACATGTAAACAGAGGAACAAGAGGGTTAAATCCTTAGATTAGAGCCCAGCAATTCAAGATAAAGATGAAAGGGAATTAAATCCCTAAATTGAAGCCCTAGCTGGAAAAGCATAATCCAAAACGGGAAAGGTTGATCCCTAAATTAGTGCCTTAGCAAGAATCCAGCAACGATCAGATTAAAGCAGTGAACAAAAAGGCAACAATCTTAAAATCAGAGTCGAGACAAGATCAAATGAGGAAGATATTAGGGATTCGGGCTTAAAATTCAAGCAATTATGTAACTATATAAACCCTTTGTGATTCATGTAACAACACACAACAATTCGATAGAAATCACACATAGCAATTACATAATAGCATTCGGAATTTGTAAGAGCAAGCAATTTGCAATCATCGTTCAAAAGCAATAAAGAGAAGTAAGTTCTGGTAATTTTCCTATCTATTTACTTTCTGTTTCGGTTTAAATAAAGAAGAAAGAAGTTGTTTTTACCTTGTTTTTGATTAGAACACCGAGAAACTTGGTTTTGATGTAAAATCCGATGGAAAAACGTGATTTCGAGGTCACTGAAATCTGGAAAATTGATCGGAATCTAGGGATTTCACCACCGGGGCGGCCGGCACGGTGGATGTTCATCGTGTTCTTCATAAAATGAAGAACACGATGAACACGACAGAGAAAATTTTGGAGGCTGGTTTTGATCTATTTTGATGAATAAAGATGAAATGAAATATGTTATAATTTTTATTATTTATAGTGACCCTTTTGACCCGACCCGAACCCAGATCTGGATAAAACCCGCGCCTTTCTTTCCCAGATCTTGCGCTGCAGCTTTTCAATTTTCATTTGTTTCAATTTCGTCCTTTTTTTCAATTTGGCACCTAATTTTAAATTGTTTTCAAATTAGCCTTTACATTTTATTTTCTTTCAAATTATTCCCTAATACAGATTTTCAATCTTAAAAATAAAAACAAATCCTTGTTCTTTATTTAATCTTAGCAATTTCTCAGTTATTTATTTTAACTTAAGTAATTAGTTATTTCTATATGCCTTTATGTATATATTTGTATGTTTGTTATACCTTAAGATTAAGGACTTGAAACATAGATTAGAGACATGTATGTAAAACATTCTTCAATTCCAATAAAACACTTAATTATATTATAACCTTAATAATTAAAGGGAATATAGACATTTCTTTAGGACTATTCACTACTTAGACTTTAATTAAAATTCATTAACACATTTAATTTTCCTATTGATTTGTTAAAAAGTGAAAATTTTAATTAATGCGTTGTTTTATCAAACGAGAATGTCGGGTTAGCGCCAAGAGTGTTGACGGTGATTAAAGTTCATTTCCCAGGCGATAAGGCAGTTAAAATAGATTTACATTCATTTTGCGGACAAATAAATAGAAATTTTGTGAACTTGAAAATTACAGTTTTAAAAATGCTTTTGAAATCAAATAGGTACCAATTTTTGGGCGTTGTGGGAGTGCTAGTCATTCCTCACACATAATCGACCCCTGAACCTATTTTCTCTTATTTTCGTGGACCAAAATGTAATTTTGATAAATAAAACGTTTTATCAAAATACCATTTGTCTTAAAATGTGATCCAATCGCACTTTAAAAAAAAGATTGGTGGTGACTCCGTGATTTTTTTAAAGTTTTCCAAAACGTCAAAACCTTCTCTTAAAAAAGGGTTGCGACAGGCGGACAACTCTTTATTTCCATTCTAAATTCGATAAAACTTCAAAAAAAGAGCAAATACTCTAAAAAAAATTTAAGCATCGAAGAAACACCGGCCCCTTTTCACGCTGTTCATCAGCAGCGCTACCTCGCCGGCCTCGCCGGCCATTTTGGAGTCCGAAGACACCCGTAGACGGCGGCTTCTCCTCGGGCGGCAGGTAAGCTTTGAACATCTCCCTTTTCATCTAATTTTTTACTGAAAATCTCAACCCAAACAAAAACCACAAACTTTTATTTCGAAAAAAAACTCTAAAACCCCCCTTGATTTTTGTGTTTTGAAAACGAGATTTCTATTCAAGAAATTTTGAAAACTCCTTTGTTTTGAAAACGGAATTTAGGAGAATAAAACCTTTTGGTTTCGATTATTTGTTAAAAAAGAAAGCAAAAAGATAAACCCTAATGCTATGTATGAATGGAAGAACGAAAATGATTAGAATACCTAGGGATTTTTTGCTTCCTTGTATTTTGTAATCTGAAAAGAATTCCTCTCTTCAACATTGTTTGTGGGTCTTTGTTTATATACCCAGATTTACATGAAATTCAAAAAAGGAAAAATCCAAAAACTCTCATTGGTTGCTGATACATATTGTCCTTTTTTGTTGGTATGTGCTATTGAAAATCTGAATTAACCTCATTGTTTTTGCTTTACATGTGGATGAGGCTTGTACGGGAGGGGACCAGCTGAAGTTGCCGGTTGTCGTAGAGCGACTGCTAATGTGGCCGGTGAAGTAGCGGTGATGTGGAAGGTTGTTGAATAATCAAAGGTCATTGGGATTCGAATGGTCACTAGACACGGGGGCAGCTGAAAAGTTACAGTTTTTGCACCCTTTTGCATTTAGCCAATGCGTGTTTAGGATGGGCCAGTTTAGGGATGTTAGGCCATGGGCTTAATTAGGCTTTGGGTTGTAATTGAAAATGGGCAATGGATTTGAGTGTATGTAACATGGACTGAACATTGGTTTATGGATATTTAATGGATTTATTTTTATTTTGTAATTTTAATTCGGTTATTCGATCCCCAGACGAAAAATGGCTATTATAGCTGCCCCTCTTTTTCCTTATTATTGTGAAACAGCGATAGAGCAAAGACTAAAAGATAGCCATTTTCGTTCGGGCGAACTGGCACACCCTTCTTGGCACGACTCTTCTTTTAGCCCTAACTAAATCATCTTCCAACTTTAAGAGGAATATAACTCATCTGTGGATCTGCTACACCACCGACGGAGAGTCAAGATCTGGTCGAATAATCTATTTTATCCCCTTTTCCAAAAAGATAGAACCTGAAAAAGACGGGGTAAAGAGATGTTTAAATATGGGTGATCTGCTGCGCCATCAACAGCGAGACAAGATCAGGGGTTAGATTAGATCAAGCTACGACTCCAACGAAGAGGCATGATCCGATGACTAGATTGCGATCAAGCTACAACTCTGACGAAGAGGCATGATCTGAAGAGTTAGTTTGGCGATCAAGCTACGACTCTGACGAAGAGGCATGATCTGCTGATTAGATTGCGATCAAGCTACAACTCTGACGAAGAGGCATGATCTGATGAGTTAGTGGCGATCAAGCTACGACTCTGACGAAGAGGCATGATTAGAGATCCGCTAAGACATCAACGATGAGACAAGATCGGGAGATTGGATTGGATCAAGCTACGACTCTGACGAAGAGGCATGATCTGGTGATTAGATTGTGATCAAGCTACAACTCTGACGAAGAGGCATGATCAGAGATCCGCTACGCCATCAACGGCGAGACAAGATATGAAGATTTTCATCCGCTTCACCACTGACGATGAGCCAGAAACTAAAGATGGGTTTGGTAACCTGAAAAAGAAGTAAACAAAAGTTAGTGTTTGTTCACTTGGAGTTTTAAGTTTAGGCTTGGCTTTATTTGCTTTGAGGGTTTGCCATTTCATGTTTGGTATTGTTATCTTCCTTCTTTGAGGTTTCAATCTTATTTGATGATCTAGCTTTCCTTTGTGGTCGAGGGCTTGCCAATTTGTTATTTTCTTTCATGATCAAGGCTTGAACATGTTTGTTTCATGTATGAATAAAGCTGATGCACTTAGCATGAATACATCTAATTTGATGTATGATGTAGATAGTTGATGCGAATGCATGATGAGTGGAATGATGTTAATATGACTGGTATATTATGCAATGACGGTGACGTTGACTTTAAAGGGAACGCCCCGTGACTTTCTGGCCATATTAGTGGCTTGGTCTTGCTTTTGCCCCAAATTTGTTATGCCGACTGAATGAGCTATTGTTGCTGATGCCCCAACCTCTTGTAGGCTTGGTCATCTTCTTCTGAAATGTCACCTTTATGGGCGAATTTCAACTTGTGAATGTTTTCTTTAGCGGAAGCAACGATCTGAGGGGCCTTTTGCTGTAGGTCTCAATACTTTTTAAACTTTTTTGTGAGTAAAGCAGAGAAAACTTTTTGTTTCTAATCTAGGGCTACATGTTATGATTTCAATGCGACATGCTTATTTTTTTAAAAATGGGTTTTTCTTTTTAGATTATGAATATATCAAGCTAGGTTGAATGCCCCGAATATCAAGTGCACGAGCAACATTGGAAATGATTTATCGGGGATTGCCCCAAGCAAATCCTATGTCTAGGAGACCTCGAAGGTTGGATTGATGTTTTGAAGATGTGAAGTGCATTTTTAAGCCCTTTTTAGTGCTTGACTACATTGCCTTTGGCATATTTATTTATATCTTATTTTTGTTTGGGGAATTTAATTCATCATATTCCTTTGGCTAGAAATAAATGATGGATTAAACAACAAATTCCTGAGCTACTCGGTATTGTCACGATTTTGAAAATATTACCATCACTTATGAAGCGAAGAGTTTTGCTTAGAATGTGCTTCAGCGGAGTGCCCCAAAAGTTCCACACTCTTATCCGAAAATGACTAATACCAAGTTTTGAGCATTGTAGTGCTTTTTGATTAATATATGCCTATTACCAGGCTTTCAAGTGCTTTTTAAAAAATGTCTATTACCAGGCTTCGAAAGTTAGATCAATTTACCGTGTTTTATTTTGAAAATGCCTACTACCATACTTCAAACATTAAATTGCACCGATTTATTGTTGTTTGATGTGAAATGCGAGTCACACCTTCATAATCTCCACAACTTAGGATTTCAATTAGACCTAGGCTTCTTGGGTTTAACCTTTGGGTCAAAATCAATGTCTCTTGTGTATTTGATATACGGGGACTCAATAGACAAATATATTTACAGAACGAAGAGTTGCAGAACAAAATGCATCGCTTCATTGAAAATTAAACGATGTAGTCTTAGGCCCTTACAATAGATCGACACTACCTTCGAGCTTAGGCCCGTGGGTTTGATTCACATGCAAAAGATGACCTACTGAAGTTTTTGCTTGATGTCTAGACTAAAGGGTGAGGGTGAGTTCATTATTCAAAGAATTCCACTTCTTTATTGTCTATCAGGCCTTGAACAATATCCTTAAACTGGTAACAGTCTTGAATAGTGTGCCCCTTTTAGCATGGAACTCACAATAAGGACCGCTATGCCCCTCAGGCATCATCATTCCTTGACCAATCAGACCCGCATCGAAAAGCTTCTTCCAAACCCAACTAAGAGGGGACTTGATTTCTGACACCTTAAACCTAGTCATTCGGCTACTCTCCTCGGAGATTACATTCACTCTACTGGTATGATTTAGAAGGGGATAGGCGGTCGTATTTGGCCTATGGGACTTGTCAAAATTGATGACCCCGAGCTTGATTAGTTTTTCCACGACCCTCTTGAAACCAAAACAAGTTTCAATCGAGTGCCCCACTTGATCACCATGGTACTCACATTTTGCACTAGGATCATACCACTTCAGGAATTGAGGTTGCATCGGTGCTTAATAGAAGGGTGCCACCACATGTGAATCGAACAATTGCTTGTACAATTCACCGTACGAGATTGGTAGCAGGGTAAAATCCATCTTCTCAGTGTTTTTTCTTTGGATAAAGTTTTGGTTCGAAAGACCTTGGGTACTTGGTATAGCCTTAGGTTGCACAACAGTGACAGGGTTTGAAAAACCGATATTGTAAACCCCCGAAAAGCTCACTTCATGTTCTTTCTTTCCATATGACTTCTTGTGAGGTGCACTTGCACTTTCTCCGCTGTCAATTTTTCCCGTCTTGATGACATTCTCAATGAGGTTACCAGATAGCATGAGATCAGTGAAATTGGTGGTTGCGTGGCCTAAAAGGCGATCCAAAATTGGGCCCTCCAAAGTTTGGACAAATATGACCACTGTCTCTTTCTCACCGAGCGGGGGCTGAACTTGCGCTGCCATGTCTCTCCAACGTTATGCATATTGTCTAAAGCTTTTATTAGGCATTTGTTTCATGTGTTGTAGGGTCCAATAGTCCGGCGCCATATCACTAACGTGATGGTATTGAGCTAGGAAAGCCTTGGCCAAGTCTTTCCATGATTTTACCTGATGTCGGCTCAATTAATTATACCATCTAGTGGTGGAACCTAATAGACTGTCTTGGAAACAGTGAATCAACAACTTATCATCCCCTCTGTATCCCATCATCTTTCGACAAAACATGGTAAGATGAGTACAGGGGTAACTCGTCTCATCGTATTTCTTAAATTCAGGGGCCTTAAACTTTAGGGGTAGCACCAAATCTAGGACCAAACTAAGCTCGTTAGCATCAAAACCAATGAAAGCGTCCACTACCTCCACAGCTTTCATCTTCTCTTCAAGTCGCTTGCAACGATCCTCGATCTCTTTCGAGGTCTCAAACTTGGGCTTCTAGGTCTCAATTAAATGATCCATCTCTGAGACAAAGTTCTCAGCTTCATTGCCCATGGGCTTAACTTCTAATGCAGAGGGTAAAATAATAGGTGTTGAGGCGCTGGCCTGATGGAGTTGTGTTTTTCCTCAAGAAAGTATTACTTGAGGATCCGATTGCCCCCTAGCGGGAGGAGGGGTGAAACTCGGTGGGTACATTGGAATTTCGGACCTTGATGTAGGATTATCAACAGAAACTTCTCATTGCTCGTGCAGCTTGAATTCGAGCATTTGAGCTATTTGCCCTAAAGCATCTTGTTGAGATTTCTTGAACTGCTCTACCATGTCTTGTCAGACCTTAGCCAATTGTTATTCCATTTTTCGAACCAAATCCATTTGCATGTCCTTTTGGGTTTGCTCAATCCGATCTAACCTTTCTTCGTTTGCCATCTTAGTTTTGCGTCAAGTTCCGTAAGGGTGCTGAATCGATTGAACTTTACTTTGATCCAGACTCACTGTCACGGGACATCTCAAAAATTAGCCTCAATGTCTCCAAGAAGAATGCATATAAGTGCAAGACAAATGCCCTAAATGCAATATTATTGTCTAAATACAAAAATGTTGACGCAATTGAATAAATGAGGAAACATTATTGAAGATTTGAACGAAATTGTAAAAAAGAACAAAAATGATAATATTATCATGAAAATATGAATGCACATGAATGTTGATCGATGAACATCCTCATTAAACAACTTTTCATAACGAAGATCGAGTCTCATTACAATGAGAAAAAGGGACAACCACCAAATGGGGCATAAAAAGCTAGCATTTGCTTATGTTCTTGATCCACGTTGAACCTCAGGATTTTTTAACTCGTTATGATGGAATCTTTCTCCCATTAAGAAAGTTTTCAACTTTGGACTGTTCTCGAGTCAACACTTCATTATAAACATACTATGAATATGAAAAACAAAATAAAACAAGATAAAAAAATGGGTTAGCAACATATATGTAGATAAAGTAAATACACCAAAGCGAATTAACAATAAAAAAAGGCCTAATAACATGAATTCTAGTTTGCTATGGTTATCCGCATGGCTCTAATAGGGGTGGGCTTCTTAGATTCTCACACATGGGTTTGGTTCTAAAAGGGTACCCGAACTTATCTTATTACCTACTAAGGCAACAAGAACCCCAATTCTGGCCCATTACAAGCTTGCGAATTGGTTTTAGTTCGAGGGAAAACACGACCTAGTGACGTGGAGGGCTACTCACGTGTCACAAGGTGTAGATTCCGGAAGTGAATTACCGACCCATTGAGGGCTGCTCATGTGGGTATGTGGCATTTCACTCCCACTTAAGGGGCGAAGCTCGAGTATAGAGCTTGATGAACATGGTGCAACACATTTCGGTGATTCCTTAGAAATTAAATGAAAAATTAATTCAAAGACCACCAGTTATCAAAGTCCGTACAACCTTAATCCCATTTTCAAGAAAGAATCGACCTCGTTAAAATCAAATTAAATTCTCAATAATTTCCATCATTTAAAAGCAACAAATATTCTCTTGGCCTAACTCTCTTTTTGTCTTAAAAAAACAAAATATGGTCCCCAGCGGAGTCGTCATGCTGTAGCGACCCTTTTTTAATATAAGAAATATAAATAATATAGGTTCGGTCGACTATGGGGCATCCCCAAATCATTTTTGAAATTTCGGTTTAAAGAGGGATTTCTTTTGAAAAATTGTTTTTCTTTTGGAAAACAATGAAGACTTGGAATATTGATTTTATTTAAAATAAGACTTGGAGTCGCCACCGGCCATTTGGATAAGGTAGGCCGGACACCAGAAAACCAGAGGTTCAATTTTAAAGGGTTCTGAAGTTGGTTACGTGTGGGGAAGGATTAGCACCCCCATCACGCCCGAAATTCGGTACCAAAATATTTGTTGCTTTTAAAAAATGGAAATTGTTAAAATTTAAATTGAATTTAATTTGGCATCCTTAACTGAAAATTGACCTTAATCGAACGGGCTTTATCAAATCGGTGGGTTCAAATTAATTGGACAATTAATTAATAAGGATGACGATACATCGGAGCATAGATTAAACCGACATCATATAAGCCCGACTATCGTGTTAATTTATGGTTCGAATTAAGTACATCACCTTTATGCATGATGCAAACGATTGATCATGATGTTATGTCTTACCCAATTTTATTCATTTAAAAATTTACCTTCAGACAATATAAATTAATTTGAATATTTGGTCAATATCCAATAAGCCAAGATATTAAGACACAAATATCTGAGTTAATAAATATTTCTTTTTAGAATTAAAAATTAATTAATTATCAAGTTAAAGGTGAGATTAAATAACAATGGTCAGATGGATGACAAATAAATGCATCTCACAAAGATAAGGAATCAACAAAATATGGCAAAAATAAATAACATGAATAAAGACGAATTAAAATAAATACAGAAATAAAGAACAAGCAAATAAATAAAAGTGAAAAAGTAAATAAATAAATAAATATCTGGAAATGAACGGATCAAATAGAAATGCGTAAAATAAATGCAGAAATTAAAGGCGAAAATTAGAAACGGAAATTAAATACGGAAATTAAATGCTAGGAGTTAGATGTTAGGGGGTTAATTAGCTACGCTAAACGGACCATAAATAATACGGATCGTACCCCGTTGCGGGTTACCGTAAGGCCGAATGTGAAACATGATTGAACAAATAATAGTGTAAATATATATAGCATAAAATATAAACATAAGATAAACATATAATAAATATATACATAGTAACATATATTACAAGGCTATATATATATATATATATACACGCTTATAATTATAAATAAAATGAAACAAAACTATAATATAATATATATAATATATAGCTAATATATGAAACATACGTACTGTTACATATGTATATAAAATACTATAAGGCAACTGAAAAGTAAAGGAAACGAAAATTAAAAGACATGTTATATAACACTGTATGCATATATCTACATAGGAAAGTTATAAGGAAAGCAAATATATATATATATAATAGATGCGGAAATTGAAGGTAAAATGGCACTAAAGGGAACAAAGGGCAGAATTTAATGCTGAAAGTAAGGGAAAGGACAATTAAGGCAACATTTTTTTATACGAATAGAAAATAAAGTAAAGAAGAAAAAGACGGGCAACTCTTCATTCCCATTCTAATTTCGATAAAACTTTTTTTAAAAAAGAGCAAATACTCTAAAAAAAAAAATTAAGCATCGAAGAAACTTCGGCCCCTTTTCGCGCCGTTCATCGGCGGCGCTACCTCACCGGTCATTTCAGAGTTCGAAGACACCTGTAGATAGCGGCTTCTCCCTGAGCGACAGGTAAGCTTCGAACACCTCTCTTTTCTCTATTTTTTTACTAAAAATCTCATCCTAAATGAAAACCACAATTTTATTTCGAAAAAAAAAACTCTAAACCCCCCTTGATTTTTGTGTTTTGAAAACGAGATTTCTATTCAAGAAATTTTGAAAACTCCTTTGCTTTGAAAACGGATTTTAGGAGAATAAAACCTTTTGGTTTCGATTCTTTTTTAAAAAAGAAAGGAAAAAGATGAACCCTAATGCTATGTATGAATGGAAGAACGAAAATGATTAGAATATCTAGGGATTTTCTGCTTCCTTGTATTTTGTAATCTGAAAAGATTTCCTCTCCTCTACATTGTTTGTGGGTCTTTATTTATATACCCAGATTTACATGAAATTCAAAAAAGGAAAAATCCAAAAACTCGCATTGGTTGTTGATACATATTGTCCTTTTTTGTTGGTATGTGCTATTGAAAATCCGAATTAACCTCCTTGCTTTTGCTTTACATGTGGATGAGGCTTTTACGGGAGGGGACCAGCTAGCGTGGCCGGTTGTCGTGGAGCGGCTACTAATGTGGCCGGTGAAGTAGCGGTGATGAGGAAGGTTGTTGAACAATCAAAGGTCACCGGGATTCGAATGGTCACTGGACACGGGTGCAGCTGAAGAGTTGCAGTTTTTGCACCCTTTGGCATTCATCCAATGCGTGTTTAGGATGAGCCAGTTTAGGGATGTTGGGCTTTGGGCTTTGGGCTTAATTGGGCTTTAGGTTGTAATTGAAAATGGGTAATGGATTTGAGTGTATGTAACATGGACTGAACATTGGTTTATGAATATTTAATGGATTTATTTTGTATTTTGTATTTTTAATTCGGTTATTCGATCCCCGGACGAAAAATGGCTATTACAGATGTCTCTCCAGATCTTGTAAATAATTGTTATGTACGAGGCAAAGCCGAAATATGTGTTTTGCTAAACATATCCAGAAGATATATGAATTGCTTTCACAAGATAAGATGCAGGCTATCTTGTGTAGAGATAATGCAAAATTTATATCTCAAGGTGGATACATCAAATATGACAAAACGAAACATATTTCTTCAAAGTTTCGTCCCTCATGATCTTCAGAAAAATAGTATTCAATGAATCATTTTATAGTCTACTTTAACATTTGAAGATTATATTGAAGATTGAATTACGAAGATTCAAAGATCTTATGTGATATTTTCATGAGGGAGAGTAAATACGCGTTGCATTTTTTTCCCTTAATCGGGGTTTTGCCCCAATGAGTTTTCCTAGTAAGATTTTTAATGAGGCAACATGTTATGTATATCAAAGATGTGTGCACTTTTTTCCTTCACTAAGAATTTTTTTACCCACGGGGTTTTTACCTTAGTAAGATTTTAACGAGGCACATTATCTTCATGGATATCCAATGGGTGTTATGAATATTTTTATTTATGGTGGATATCCATATATTAAATGAGACTTTAATGTACTTTATTATTAGGGCTTAATACCCATTGAAATTAGGGTTTTCATCTTATGCATATAAATATAGAGTTTGGAGAAAGCATTGTACACAACCTTACTTTGAGAATATAATACAAGTCTCTCTCTTTGTCTCTCATTTTATTCTTATTCATCTATTTTGTTCTTGTTCTTTACTTTATTCACAACAAAATAAACTTTTTAAGAATATAATTAGTTACATTCAATTAGATCCAATTAAAAGGAAAAATAAATATTAACGATTACAATCTATATAGTTTTCATTAATATTAGGAATATAATCAAAAGCAAAATCCTAAAAGAAAGTGCACTAAAGGTACCGTACATTTGGTTCACAGAATATAAAATTACCTCTAGGAATGAGATTCCCAGAATGTAACATTACCTTGTTTGGTTTATTTGGCAAGAATGTAAAATTATTGTGTTTGGTTGAGGGAATGTAAAATTACCTAAAAATAAATTTACCAAATTGTCCACGTGTTAATATTTTGTTTCTAACATGTTAAACTTTCAATATTAAGTTAAAAATATTTACATAAAAAATATAGAGCTATTTTTGTTATACTATCTATTGCAAAAAAAATTATATATTTATCATATTATTAATATAACTATTAGATTAAAAATAATTTTTATATTTTCATATCTTCGTTACTCTCTATTAAAATAATTTTGTAAATTTTCAAATGGTAAACGTATAATATGTTCAATTTCTTAATTTTTTATTACTTGCGATAATATTGTCAAATAAATTAAAGTAATTAAAAAAATAAATTTAAAAGTGTAAAATAATGATAAAAATTGTAGATCATAAATTTAACCTACTAAAATATTTTATAACATGATAAACATCTTATAAATCAAAGAATAAAATTTAAAACATTAACTACTAACTTATTAAATCTCAAGCAATATACAATTCAACATATAACATATAAACATCATAAATATAATATTAATAAAAATACATTAAATACTAAAATAATATTTAAATAAATATAATACCATTTAAATATTAAATTAATATTAAGTAAAAATATTTAATTAATTTATACCAAAAATAATTATACATCTAATTAAAAAATTAAATAAAAAAATTATATGAACAAAATTCACTAAATTAAGCGCAATATAACTCAAAAAAATAAAAATTAATAAATACCTAAGAAATTGGTCTCACTATTTAAGAGAAAAATGATATATTATTCCGGAATATAATATCTTGATGCGTCGTCGTACCTTCTTGGAAATTTCTTAAAAAGCTTTATTATTTACTCTAAATATAATATCTTTCGCCACCAGAATAACATCACACTTTATTTTTATTTTTTCTTTGGATTCTTCCATTGCTAGTTTCTCAATCTTCAATTTCTTTTTCGGTATGTTAAAGAAATTCTTTTATTATTATTTTTTTCATTTATGCAATTATTTTATTCTCGTTTTTTATTTCCTTTGTGATTTCGCTTGCTTCGTTTTTGTTTTCTTGTTCTGCTTATACAAATTCATGAGACACTGACGGAAATTAGGGCTTAAAATCTCATTATTTCGACTCAGAATTCCGTGTCAATCCTTAACGTTCTTTACGAGTTCACTCGGTTTCTTTGTTTTCTGTATCTGGTTTTCAAACGAAAGGTATACAGGATCCTGATTTACTTATTTCAATCCTGACTCTCTTTTTTTTTTTGTTTTTCTCGGAATAGTTTATATTACTTGTAGCTCTCTGTCAAGCAGAATTTTAATGGAATAATATTCTTTAATACTTTAAAAAGTTAGCGGGAAGTGTTCATGCCGGACTTGTCAAGTTTTCTTTTTTTTTTTTAGCAATACTTGTCAAGTTTTCTTAGTTTCTAAGCAACCCAACTATGGCTGACGGTTTTTTCTCTTTTGAAAGTGGTATTTTTTAATTATTTTTTGTTTGTGTTTTTATAAGTTGCGTAGTTTGTCTGCATCTTCGAATTTGATTAGTTCAATGAAAGTGTTGAATGGTATTTGCTTCATAGTTGTTGTTATTAATTCTCAATCGTCGTCACTAACAATGTAAAAGTTTTCAAAGAAAATTTCTTTCTTTTGTACTTATCTTTTCAATTTTATCTTTTGGATGTGTTGGTGTTGTTTATACTCGAAACCTCGACTATAACCGGTAACAACTGTCTTCTTTTAACATTGGTTTTATTCTTTTGTTTTTTATGTTGGATATTATAGGCTAGTTTTTATTGTATCATGTCTTTGTTTTTGTATTTAAAGCAGTAAAGGACTTGTTGGTATCTCTTGTTCGTTTTTCTACAAACCAGGCGTGAAATGTGTGTGAAAGAACCTTTTTTTTGTGTATATGGATGTGAATTTAATGTACTGAATGAAGGCTGTGTATGCGAATTGATATTGGAATATCTATTTTGAGCAGAAAATGGGGCAAGCTCTTGGGTGCATTCAAGTGGATCAGTCAACCGTAGCTATTACTGAAACCTTTGGGAAATTTGATGATGTGCTTGAGCCTGGTTGCCATTGTTTGCCTTGGTGTTTTGGGAAGCAATCAGCCGGTATTCTCTCCTTGCGTGTGCAGCAGTTGGATGTTAAATGCGAGACAAAAACCAAGGTATGTTGCATAATTGATATCCACAGATTTCGCTCGACAAGTCCTGTTTTAAAAAAGAATTGAAACCTGAATAGCTATTATTATTGTGAAATGAGATCACACTTTTTGGCATTGGATGTTCTATGTGAAACAAAACTCAATGTTTGTTGCACGATTGATATCCGCATGATAAGTGCAATTTTTTTATTTAAAGGAAATCAAACCCAAACATCTGTTATTTTGAGATGAGAACACAGTGTTTCTTGTTGGATGTCTCATAATGGGGAAAAGGAAGACAAGTCATTAAGAATGGAGGTTTAAATTTCCCTCTTTGGAATATATAAAGAGAAAGATGTAATGAGTTTTTTTTACTTGAATTCAGGCCACTGAATCATTTATGTTGATATTGTTGTTGGTTCTGTGCTTATTTATGTTGAAAGCACGAGCTTTTAGGTTTAGTCCCCATCATTTATTCTAGCTGGTTCTGATATTTTATCGTGACCTTAGGATAACGTCTTTGTTAATGTGGTTGCTTCAATCCAATACCGAGCCTTAGCTGAAAAGGCACAAGATGCTTTCTATAAGCTCAGCAATACTAGAGCCCAGATACAATCCTACGTCTTTGATGGTATGTATACTTTAGATACCTTAAATTGCGTAAAGACTTGAATTATAGCTGCTGTGCTTATCTTCTAGAATGTCAAATATGTGCTATATGTGATTATTTGAATTTTGTCAATACTTATTGCAAAGGAAATGTTTGTCAAAGTGCCCCCTCGATACCATTGCTTTGTTGTGGTGAGGGATGCTATTTTGGTTTCTTTGCATATTTGGGTGTTGGTATTGAATATGGGGTGTGGGTATCTGGTGTGCTTCTATGGGCTAGCTAATAAATCTCTTCTTACTTTCAAAGAGAAAAAAATGCTAACGCCCTCTTTTTGACATGTTTTATTTCCCACTGTTATTATTTTATTATTTTAGATGAAAGTGGCTTATGTTCAGGATATGTATGAGTTATGATTTGGTTTCATGGATTTTGAAATGTAAGCAGCCCTACCACTAATTTCATCATCAGTCATCCTCCATTATCTACAGAACCATTTTTTTCTTGGGTAAAAAATATGTCTGAAGATGTGGCTGCCAATGAGAACCATTTTGTCCTCTTAGGTTACAGTCTTGTATCATTAGCATTTGATGATTACTAGGAATCCAACTACTGTATTGTAGCTTATGAAGTATTTCCGTTTAAAGCTTTTTAAATGACTATTCTCTTTTACTGTTTCACGACTAATCTAGGCTTCATTTTATCCTCATCTTGTGGGGAGGATGTGAATGTCTGATAAATAGATTGTCATAATTATCGTCTCCTTAGTCTTGAGGATTCTGAACCAATAGCAATGTGTTTTTGTTTGATCATGTTCATACTTTTTGCAATTGAGTCAATATGGTTTGTTGATCACTGTTCTAACGACGAACTAATGAAATATACTATAATTCAGTTATTAGGGCAAGTGTTCCTAAGTTGGAGCTGGATGCAGTATTTGAACAGAAGAATGATATTGCAAGAGCTGTGGAAGAGGAACTTGAAAAGGTATTGCTCTGCCTACTTTGTTGTTTTAGGTTTGGATTAATCAAGGTTGTTCAGGTTAAAACTTAGCCGTTGTTTTGAATCTTTAGGCGATGTCACATTATGGGTTTGAGATAGTTCAGACTCTTATTGTGGATATCGAACCGGATGAGCGTGTGAAGAGGGCTATGAATGAGATTAATGCAGGTATGATACATGCAGCATTATGAATAATATGCATTAATTTCACTGTTTATTTGGCTCTCGTTTCCCGTAATTTATCGAAAATGCACCATGTCTTGGTTAGCCTTAAAATCTGTCTGATATACCTTGTCTCGTTATAAATAGCCGCTAGAATGAGGGTGGCTGCCAATGAGAAGGCTGAAGCAGAGAAGATACTGCAGATCAAGCGAGCAGAGGGAGATGCCGAGTCGAAGTATCTGGCTGGACTTGGTGTAGCTCGGCAACGACAGGCTATTGTAGATGGACTTAGAGACAGTGTGCTGGCCTTCTCTGTGAATGTTCCTGGGACAACGTCAAAGGATGTCATGGACATGGTTCTTGTGACACAATACTTTGACACAATGAAGGAGATCGGTGCATCGTCAAAATCCAACTCTGTTTTCATCCCACATGGACCAGGTGCCGTTAGAGATGTCGTTTCTCAAATCAGGGATGGCCTTCTTCAAGCTGGCGAAAACAACTGAGTAGAGCATTCTACTTGATAACAAGATTGTTAATCAAAGTTTGGTCTTAAGTTGAAAGGTTTAGGTTTAAGATTTGTGAATTTCCTCTATAAGTCTATGGTAGGTTTAGGTTTAAGAATGGTAGTAGTATTGGTATATATGGTTGTTTTGAATCAGGTATTGGAACTTTATGAATTTGTACCTAAAAATGCTACAGATTTTGAATTTCATAAAGGATTTTATGGCGTTTTTACCTGAAGATGTATGTATGTATGTATACATGCATGAAATCACTGATGACCAATCCCATGATTGCGCGCCTTTAAGATCAGTGGCTGAAATGAGTAAACAAGTGAAGTAATCTAATTTAAGCAACATTTTAATTTCACAGATGAATAGATAACATGAAACTGGTTCTACAGAATCAATAATTTCAGTTGGCCGATCACAGTTATTACTACCCATGGAAGTACATAATTTTTCCTCCAAGTCCCAACCAATCAAAATCAAGGCCTGCCTTACATTGAGACAACAATAATAGCTTTGCCGTGGTGTCCACCTCTCCGGATATTGTGATGAGCGATTTTGGGCGCCATTCATGCTGGACCAGAGCACTTGCTCTGCCAAAATTATTCACACTATCCTTCACCGTGGTCAATGGGTCGAGAGCATGTTGTGTACCGATTGTGAGAGTGTTCTCATTACTTGAGAAGCTATGGGTCAGCTCCGCAGCGACTGCCGTGTTTGTCAACGGGCTAACTATGTGGTAGTAGGAAGCATTAAGAGTGTCACCTTTATCATTCCTGTAGTTAATCATAAAAAATACAACAGAATCCACTCAGGCAGATAATTCTAGGTAATTTTTCATTCTTCCAAACCAACAGTTTAATTAATGAATGGACATGATCACATAAAGCAAATTCAATAGAAGTTCCATATAAGAGAAATGGAAATTCGAGTGCATGCGAAAATATGTAAACCTAGAGGCTATCCCCAGCTCTGCTGAAAGAACTACTTACAATGCCAAGGAAGCAATGAGGTCGGAATGGGTGAAATTCAACCCATCATTCAGTTTTGTAATGTTCCCACTGGCAGTGTCGAACAAGAGATTAGTCCCAACGGTGACAAAATTGTTTCCAACCACACCAGAGAAGTTAACGAGGGAACTTGCAGTCAATCCAATGCTAGTGCTTATGCCAGCATATTAATGCTGGTATTGCAGTTCGACCTGTTACGAGACGTTGGCAACAATAAAAGACCATGTCATGTACTCATGAAACCAAATAAGTTTACACAAGGGAAGAACAAAACAAAGCTACAACACATTCGTTAAACCACGATGCTTAAGTACAAGAGTAAGGAAGACTCCATTACCTTGCCAGACCTTTGATCAGGGACAATGCAACTAAAGATCGTCTTCAAGCCCGGCGCAGGTTCATCAAAGTAACAGTGGTAAAAAGCTACAAAATAAAAAGAAACCCACAAAAAAACAACAATCAGATAATATTTGAGTGAATTAACCATGAAAAATGAGTAAAAACAGTACCAAGACAACGACATTCCTTAACCATGTATTCATCATAATGAGATGGCATGCAACGATTATACCGATACGGCCTTTGAAATTAAGGGTTTATCAAATTGTGAGAAAATTGACGACTTATATTAGAATTAGTGTCAACTTTCACATTGGTTGTGATGTTCTTGTTCTTCAACTCCGTGCTTATATCACTCAACAGCAATTCACCTTTCTTAGTTCCAGTTGATGTGATTGCCTAAATATTTATCAAATTAAAAAAAAATAAGAATATCAATTATATAAGAAAGTAGCATATAAAAAGAAAAAATGACAATCACAAAATCATGCACACAAAATCTTCCTGCAAACAAATTCAAAGAAATTATATGCAGAAATTGCCACATATTATTCAATAAACATAATAGAATGATGCTCGATATAAAGAAGGGATATCAACAATGAGAAAGTTCAAAATATATAATTTCGTTCATACAAGGAAAATAAATTCAAACAATAGCAGAACCTTCACTAAATCAGCTGAAAAGGAAGCAATATTTAAATATCCAAGAAAAAAAAATGAAAAGAGAAACTCACAACTCCATTGGAAGTGTAAGTAGTGACAGTGAACTTGTGGTCGGCCTGGTAATCCTTGTAAAGAAGATCTATTTAAATAAAAAAAAATGAAGATAAACTAAGAAACAAGTAATTTTAATTTCACCTCTAGCCTTTTTGCCGATATCGGTGTAGAGACCAGGGCCATTTCCCATGCTTCTTTGTTTCTTTTCCCGTGAAAATGGAGAGGAAAATGAGAGAAAACGAGAGCTGGTTTTCTATAACTGGCTCTTCGTTGTTTACGAAACAAACGAAAGAAAAACAAACATAATTTTTTTTTGATTAAATAAAAACAATTAATAAATATTTGGTGAGAATGGACCGTTGATCTTGCGTGGATAAAGATATTGGCTGTTCTTGACCGTTGATATAAACTGCATGTGGTTGAGGCCTCGGGTGTGGGGGAATCTAGATTGGGCATATTCGTCTAAACAATATCTCACGTTTTCGGTTCCGGGTCTTTGATTATTATATGGGTTTTGTCAAGGCCCTGTTTGGTTTTATAAAACTATTTTACTTCAGCCCAAGCTTATAAGCTTGTTGAAGTTGGGCTAAACAAGGCTTTCAGACGGGCTGGAAAAACACTTCTTAAGGTTTGGGTTGGCTACTAAAATTTCTTTTTAACTTTTTTTAGGATACATGAATTTTTACTTCCAATTAAGTACTTGAACTTGTCTTTTTCTGTTCAAAACAGTACTCAGGCTTGGCTTCTTGGTTCAATTTTGTACTTATGATCCTAACTTCTTAATTCAAATTACTACAAACACTAGACTTCTTGATTCGATTTGATACTTATGATTTTTCGATCCAATTAATTATTGTGTTTGAAATAAAATGTTGATATTTATAAAATTTCAAAATTATTTGAATTTGTCTAGGTCCACACAATCCAAGTAAATCTAAATTCGAAATAATCAAAATTAAACCAAGAAAGTCAAATTCATGTACTAATTTTAACCAACTAGTTAAGTTCAACTATATAATTAGACAAAAAATCATAAACACTAAATTAAACCAAGAAATCAAACTCAAGTATAAATTTAAACAAAAATTAAATTCATATACCTAATGTGACAAAAAATCAAATAATTGTATAAAAATATATAATTACTCTTATTTTATGGGCACTTTTTAATGTTTAAATGTAAAAATATATAATTACTCTTATTTTATGGGAACTTTTTTGGTTGTCCTTCCGGTTTTTAAGGTGTCGCCCTAATTAATCCGAGTCGACCCGCGTCGCATACTTGGCTTTGGTAAATAAGTCTCCCAACGAGGATTTTCTGCATACACAACGCCTCGAACTTAAGACCTACTTAAACAGAATCGAGCTTATTACCGCTTAAACCAAACTCATTGGTTATATGACATTATTTTTAAAATATATCCTAAAAAATATTTTGACTATGTATTTAAGGATTAAATTATGTCTCACAAGACCATATGTATTTAAGGATTAAATTATATCCTAAAATTGACAGATACTGCACCGTAAATGATTGATAGCTTAGTTAGCTCGGGCACATGCAATAGAGTTGTAGACAGTCAAGTGAAATTCAATTCACGAAATAATTTGATCTATGAACAGTAGTGTTGTGGTAAAGATTGTAATGCCAAAAGAATTATTACCGCATAGCATAGAGGGGAAGGTCATAAACGCTTATACCGTAAAATTAATTTTCGACGAAATAAAAAAGACATATATAATAAAATCGTAATCATAAAATACGACCCTAATCAAAATGTATACATTTGTCTCATTCACTATAGAGATAATAAAAAGAGATATATTTTACATCTCATAAAGGTTATAATTAGAGATATTATTGTTTCTGGTACAAAAATTCCTATAAAAATGGAAAATGCCTTACCTTTGAGTACACGTACTAAAATTAAGTTCAATATTCGAATTGTAGAAACTCGCTCACGCGTATTCATTGATTCTAGTTTGTTCATTTTCCTCATTTTTATACGCTATATTCCCAATGTTTCCTTTATTTCCGTCGAATATAAATTCTTTGTTTTTTCTCTTTATTTATGAAAAAATTAAGTTTAGTATTTGAGGTTAAGGTTTAAGAATTATATTTTATTTAAAGAATCTAGTTATAATATATTTTTTAGAGTTTAAAATTTAAAATTTTAAAATTAAGGTTTAGAATTTAAATTTTTTAGTGTGAAGTATAAAAAGAATATTAAAAAATAGAAGATTTTTTTCATTTCAGTGGCTAACAGACTAAAAAGAATCAAAGCAGAGCTGAAGGGAACTTTGACTTCACTGTAGAGCCACTCCCACTCTGCAATTCCAGACAATATAGAACTTGTTCGGTCCGAAAACCCTAACAAACATGTTTCTTACTTGGTTTAATTATGACTGTTTCTGGGTAACATTGTGGATCATGGAACAAACACTCCAATCCATTTATTCAACACACAAAGTTGGTAATAGTATTGCAAAACATACAAAATTATCAAAACAATATATATAGCAGCTCAGCTCTTGTCAGAAATTTATAAGGATTTAAGCAGCAAGTTTGGTTGATTCACGCTCCACGGCAATCTTCAAGAGGCTGCCTTCTTCCAGCACCATTTGAACAGGCAAGAACCCCATCCCATTCGCCATAGCCAGCATCATCCGCTTCGTCTCCGACTTGAACTCCTCCAAATCCACCGTCCCGTTCGAGTCGTGATCGAACTGCACGAACAACGACTCGTAAACGAGAGCCTGCTCCTTCGGGTCCGTCTCAACGTCCACACCGAAGTGAGTTTCGAGCACCCTCAAGCTCTGCAATTCCTTCAACAACTCTACGTAAGACAGGAGCCCGTCATGGTCGGCATCCAGCCGAACAAACCGGTCCCGTACGGTGACGTCGAACGCTTCCTCGTCTTCGACGAAGTTAACGATGGTGGCACTGTCTAGCACTTCCACACTCATCCCTTTTCTTTCAGATCTTTAATCGGCTTCCCAAAATCAAAGTGGCAACTTTCAATGAAACAAGAAAATACAAAGAAAATGGTTTATGAGACTTTTGACTATGGAAGTTGGAAGTTCAAGCACAATTTATAGTAGACAGTTGACACCCTTCGGCCGTCCAGTTTTGGTTTCATGGGTTTTCTAGTCAGAATATGTTGGCGAATATTAGCACTTTCAAGCCAATAGAATTTTATTGCACGGTTTCATTTTTCTCGTTTGCATATGCTCGTTTACGGATTTATTTCGATTGATATTATTATTATTATTATATTTATTAAATTAGTGATTTAAATGTTTGTAAATATCTAAAGATCGAAGGGGGTTATGATCGTTTTGGACCTTGCATAAAAAATTAATTTTTTAATTCGAATGTTAAGATTAAATTATTAACACTAAGCTAAGAATTATAATCTATTCTCCACTGCGCTACTGCTCTGCGGCAGTTACTAAATCTTTTTCTTCTTGTTTTCAAACTTCATCTTTTTCGTTGTATTTTTTTAATACCAACAACGGTGTTAGGCCGTTTTGCTAGTTTGTATATAAATAAAATTTATCTTTTTCTGATGAATGTTTCATTTTTAAGTTTTTTTCTTGTTTTTTGTTTTACTTTGACAGATTCATATCATATCTGTTTTTATGGTGGTCTTTTTGTTTGCTCCTGTAGCAGTTTTTCCGTATGCTTGTAGCAGTTTTGGTCTATCTTTTGACAGTTTTTTCGTTCAGGTGACAAGTATCATCAATTGTTCTGCCAGCGAAGGATGGCGGTCTGTTTATGATTATGATTCCCTTTTGTGATTTTGGCGATATGCTAAGAACAAGCGGCATAAAATTTTGCTTTCTTCATTGAACACTCTAGTCAAAGTAGTTGATTGTTGGATTTCTTTCAGAAGATTGTACAAGTTATTATCAAAGTGATGATTTTGTTTTTTCATGTCTTTCGCACCCTTTGAATTTTATTGAGCATTGAATTTTAATGTTTGCGGTGCGATTCCGGTAAATCAAAAGGTAATCTCTCACATTCTGCTAGAAAAGAAATTAGAAAAATGATAAACCCTATTGGCTGACGCCACAAATATCCCCAAAAACCATATTTTGGTTGCGCCTCAACTATATCAACTATACTTGAACTGTTAGATAATTATAGTCGATGATAACATCACTGTTTCCATCGCTAGTCTAAAACCGTACATGAAATTTTCACCTCATACTACTCATCTGGGTCACAAATAAATTTAAGGACCGAATTAGTATTATTTATCTGCGTATGGTTGTAGAATAGATAGAGAAAAGATGGATTGGAAGGTCCAAAATTATATCAATGGAATTCTGTCTGCTATATTCTTCAGAATAAAAAAAATGCTTCTGAATTGATCTCGCCCGTTAATAATTTCAATTTCGATTTGTTGAGTATTAACTTAAGCCTTCAATAAAATACTTCTTGTAGAATATCAATAGATATTTCAACCCATTATTTTCGATTACTAAAAAAATGAAACATTACATTAGCTCATAAATCATGACACAAATTAGAGCTCTCTATCTATGAAAGAAAGAATAAAAAAAGAAAATATAATCCAATAAATTTCTCTTGTTCAAAAAAAAATTATAGTCCATCGAAGAAATAAAGCAAGACTTAAAGAGACATGTGGATTCTATTTTATTTATTAAATTTAAATTTATATATTAATTATTATTTTTAAATAGTCTAAAATTAGTTATAAAATCATATATATTCATACATATTTTTAATTTTTTGTAAATAAAGTAATTTAAACCCATGTAAATAATATAATCAAATTTTAATTTGAATAATATAATTGTTATTGTAATATTTAAGAAACGAGAATTCAAGATGTAAATAATTAATAGCACGGTATATTATTTTAGTGAGAATTGGCGGACTCTTTGCGTTTGTAAAAGAGTTGATCATACGATGGGCTCAAAACGTGTAGGCAGTAAGAATCAAGAGAAAAACAAAGGGAATATTCTGCGGGAAGACAGAAATGTTAGCCACACGTTCAAAACCGAAGCACATTACAGCTTTGCTTCAACGCAACGGTTTTTTTATATGAAAGAGACAAAAAAGGGTAAAATTACTTAAATATTATTTTTCAGTTTTTTTAACAATATAATATTCTCTACTTTATTTCTGTAATTTATAATAGTAAATCAGAAGTCGGATTGCTCTCTACCCGTTTTTAAACAGTATTTTTTCGAAAATATTAAAAAATTTATGTTGAAGTCGAATTCTTCTCCCCCATCTTCAAACAGTATCTGTATTATCCATTTGTTGCCACGTGACAGCCATGCAGGGCACCACACACTGTTAGAAGACTGCCCTCCATCCGACTTCAAACAGTGTTCTGATGCAGGGTAGCAGTGGTGTAGGGGCAGTGGCATGCATGCATGTCTGCGTGCCTCGTAAATGAGGCAGCTGCATGCATGCCTCGGGGTAAGGTTTTTTTTAATTAATTTTGTAAGATTGATTGGATGGTTGGTAGGTGGGTTGGGTGGTTGAGATTTAAAGTGGTTGGGGTTAAATAGGGGTTGAAGATAGGTATTTTTTGTTAATGAAAATTTTGAAAAGATAAAGTAAAGAAGAAGATGATGATTTTAGAAGAAATTTTGTAAGTATAAGATATGTAGTTTATTTTTTAATATTATTTCGATTTAATAGTTTTATTTTTAATGTATGTATGTTTTTGTAGTTATTACGAATTTTTATTCTTATTTTAGTCAAAGTTTTTGAATTTTATATCGTTATAGTTTTTTAAATTTTGAAGTTGATGTTTGAATTTTTGATATTTCAAATTTTTGTGTTAAATAGGTGGTTGAAGAGAAGAAAATTTGTGAAGAGATTAAGTACATAAAAGAAGATTTGAAGAAAATATAGTAAGTATGCCAAGTAGATGTGTATTATTGTTTAATTTAAGTTCTTGATTATTTTTTAAAATTTTTTAAGTTGATGTTTGAAATTTTTATGTTTGAATATTTTTATTGTTTAATTTATGGTTTATTAGATTTATTTATAATAATTTTTGAAAAAAACGAGTATATTGGTACTAAAATGACTATTTTGGAAAATTTGAGTATTAATGACTAAAATGAGTATATAGGTAGAATGTGTTGAATTTAGTTATTGAATGGAATGAATTTTGTTAAGGGAAAATAGGACTTGAATGATCAAATTAGTAAATTAGTGACCACTTTGTAAAAATTTTAAAATTGAAGGGTTTTAAAGGTAAATTGCCGAATGATATAGGGACTAAGGATAACAGTTATATTATTATTAGTAGTAGTAGTAGTAAAAAATATTTTTTAATTTTTAATTTTTAAGAAAAAAGCTTTTTTTTAATTTAGAAGTTGGCAATTAGTAAAAAAAATATTAATGTTTGAATTAGTCTTTTAACTTAGGAGTTTTTTAAATTGCATGTAGTTAGTAGTAGTGGAATTGAAATTTAAAATAATAAGTTAATTTAGTTATGTAATTTAAATGTATTAGAGTTAAAATTTAAATTTCGTAGAATTTTAGCAAATTAGAAACTAAACTAAAATATTATTATAAATTTTGTTTGTTTAGTTTATTATGTTTATTATTTTTTAATGTAGTAGATTGAGTCTCTGGTCCTAATATATTCTTACTTGTCTTGTAGGATGGCTAAACAAGCTTTTTTATTGCAATTACAGGATCGACACATTACTAGTCTCACGGTTGATGAGATGGTACAAATTTTTTAATAATTTATTTATTAGAAATTCAATTACTTTTTGCTTGTTAATAATATTTATTTATTAATCTATTAATTACATGATGTGGAGGATACATTTAAGCATCATCTAACCATGGCCAAAAATCATCCAGACGATCGAATCATTGAATGGTGTCAAATTTCTGTATTTTATCATGCGACCTTCATTCGGGGGTACAAGTTGGTGTCAGGGTTGATTGCCGCTCTGATTGAGCGTTGGAGGTCGAAAACACATATGTTCCATATGCCGTGTGGGGAATGCATAATCACACTTGAAGACGTGGTTATGCTTATCGGGCTCCCGGTAAACGAGACACAATTGATCGAGTAGACAGAAGCTACACCTGAAGCAATTTGCTTCAAATACCTTGGGAAGGTGCCGGATAGATCAAATTTAAAAGGATCTCATGTGAAAATGAATTGGTTGCAAAGTGAATTTACACTATGTAAATATAATTTGGTTGATGTGATTTATAGTGCCAGTGGAGCTTATATTCTATAACTCATTGGAGGTATACTGATGCTGGATAAATTTGGCAATCTTGTTCATACACGATATCTACACTTTTTGGAGTATCCGTGGGAAGCTGCTAAATATAGTTGGGGATCGACTATATTAGCGTTCTTGTATCATGAGTTGTGCAAGGGAGCTAAAATAAAAAATGGTCATAAGGTTTTGGGTATTGGTGGATGTTTGTTGTTGCTGCAAATGTGGGCTTGGTAGGGACTTCACTTTTGGACCCCGATTACTTGAACACTGATACAGTTCCCTCTTGTCGGTAGGTAATTATCCTAATTTAGATTTGAATTTTTAAATTAAATTTATTTATTTTTAAAACATTATTGTGATTTGTATGCAAATGGTGCGGGAAAAAAAAGCGCACACGGGATTGGCGAACAATAACTTGAGAGTATTTAGAGCTCAGATTGATTTGTATTGTCAAGAGCATGTAGCTGGTTAAATGTATTGTTTACATTTTAGTTAAATATTTACAGTTTATTATTTACATTATAGTTAGATGTCTTATTATAATAATCTTTATTTTGCAGTTTATTTGAATGTCGTACAACGATGATCGCATTTTTGTACCGGATGATCTACTGAATGATTCTAATCAGTGGTGTAGTGTTACATCGTTGATCTACTTTGCGATTATTGAGTTCTACTTTGCCGACAAGGTGCCGAGGCAATTTGGCTTCCACCAGCTCATTCTATATATTCAGATTAATCATGACTATATGTATGATTGTGTTGGACACGGTAGGGCAGAAGTAAATTGGGAAGTCACACATGCCGACTACTTTAATATGTGAAACAATAGAGCTTCATCGTTACCTCTTCGCACTCCAATCTAAGAGGATGATTTTGATTTTGAGATGTCAAAGTACCTGATCTATTTTCTTAATAATAGAATGTCGTACTTAGCTACGGTCGATGGACGGAAAGAATGTCGAAAATATAAGAAAAAATACGGTGGTAAGGGTGAATCCTCTAAGAGTGCAGCTGGTGCATCTCAAAATCTCGTTTGGAGTAGAAACTCTGAAGGTTGGCCAACCACGTGGGTACAACCAGAAGTAGGCCCTACAGTTATATGGAAAAAGGAATCGGCTCCTACATATGTACAACTAGAAGTGGGCCCGAGCTCCTCAGATACTCACAGGTTTGATGATGCCGTTTTATAAACACTCGATTTTTTCCTCCATAGTCACCTATTTACTCGAAATTTGGATAGAACATGGATTTTTAGGAAATGCAAAATTTTCTGAATTCACCAAAGATTATGGGAGGGTAGAGCGGTTACATGGATTTGTTCACAACACCGCCTTATATGCCCTCGGTGACTGAGGAGGTGAGTTACAGTGATAAGGATGCTGAAGAGGATCTCGTGGCACCATAGAAGCTACAACATGCTCGACGACCGTCGCAAACTTATCTTTCGACCACACCCCGTCATGGCTAGAAATTACACAAGAAAAAATAATTTTATGTTTTTTGTGTAATACATTAGAGGCATTTCTATTTGAATTTGAATGTTATTGTTTTTATTTTTCATAGTTTTTTATTCATTTAATCTAAAACTAATCATCTTTAGTAATTAGTGAATAGCTTTTCCAATTCGATCATACTAAGAGATATCGAAACCTCCATTCCATACTAATAAAAATAAAAACCAAAATAAAATTTTAAGTGATTTAATATTTAACCTAGGATGTTGTAAAAATTTTAAGTGATTTAATATTTAACCTTAAGTGTGATTAAAATTAAAAACCAAACTAAATTTATTGAAATTTTTTAAAATTAAAAACAAAACTAATTTAGTGATCAAATCGAAGTTAAAAATTTTAAAATAAACAAAATACACAACTACCACACATTTAGTTTAGTTTAGTTTACACCATTTTTTTCCTCATTGCCGAAAACTAAAAAAATAAATTTTGGTTGCACGCTAACCCATGCAGGATGGCAGTGTGATTCAAAGCTAGCCTGTACTGCATGTGTTTTTTTTATTTTTTAGATTCGAATTAATATTTAGCTTTAAATGCGATTAAAATTAAAAATCGAAGTAGATTCGAATTAATATTTAGCTATGTCTGAAATGACTTTCTTAAATTATTGAATTTTTACGTTTTGGTCACTATCTCATAACTTTTTAATTGAGCTCTGATTCAGTCACTGTTTTTCTGAACTTCAAGTTTTGTGATGGACATGAAATTAAAAATATTTTATACTAATAAGATGTAGAATTTCATCCTTAAACTTTGAATAATTAGCAATTTAGTCCTTAATTATTAGATCAGACTTAAGCAATATGATAGTAGTAAAAACATAACATTATAAATAACTAATTAATATTGATGTAAAGTAGAATATTTTCAAATACAAACATAATATTTTCGAATACAAACATAATATATCACTGAGGCATAGGTACATATCTTGGTTCATTTAGACATTTTGATATCGAATGGCCTTCAGTCCTACATACGATACATCTCTTTCGTTGTCATTTCTCTATGTGGTAAAGATCCATACTGGTGTAGATGTGAGTCGATCTAGGTCGGCTAGTTGGAGTTCTACGAAGTGTAGGATATGGTAACTATTTTTCATGCTCCACTGACGACCAATACTTTGAATTTGCGATAGGTGGGAACTCAATTCTGTAAATACTTAACATGTGGTTGAGACTGAAGCATTCATCAACATATGTGTACAAGTCAACATTGGCGAACATACATGTTGCAAGAGCATGAGCACATGGATATCGCCACGCTTGGAACTCGCCACATTCACACAACATACGTTTGAAATCGACTCGAAATACATTTGAGTGGGCTGCTTCATTGCGGGTTTTAGAACCAACAACATCGAAAGTCTGATTCATTCGGTCGAATGCGTGAACGGTCAGCGATGTTGCATTATTCACATTATTATGCATTTTTATCACAATATTAGGAGCCCAACATTGTCCCCTGTTTATTAAGGACTGGATCTGCTTCCCTTTAACCGACCAAACCTTAGCCAACCGGTAGTACATCTATTTCACCAAGCTTGCTATTGGGATATGATGTGATACTTTCATTACTCCATTTATGCACCCCACAAGGTTGGTTTTCATTTACATGTATTGTATGCCACATCCTTCATATAATTGGGTCCATATTTCTCTCTCAATACTGTTGGCATCTTCCTCTCCAATTCTGGTTGTAGTAGTTAATACCATGTGTCATAATATATGTTGTTAGCATCTAGAAAAATCAAAGCACATAATTGGATGGACATATATAACGGAGTTTGAAAAAATGATACTTACCCATACTTAAAATCTCACTAGGAATGTATTGATTTTTGAACTGCTCATAGCTATTCTTATCGATGTGATGAACACAGTATGCATGGTATGTGTACGGAGGTGTCCAACGACTTCCCTCTTGATTAATTGTTGTTTTGATACCTGTCCCTCGATAAGATATAATGCATACCCTATATTCTCAGATAACATGGTCACGTAAATTGGTCAAAAAAATTCCAAGCTTCCGTCGTCTCCCCCTCAACAATTGCGAGTGCAATCGGAATGACGTTCCTCTTACCATCTTGTGCAACGACAATCAACAGTATATGAGAGTATCTCACGTACAACCACGTACCATCGACTTGGATCATACGTTTACAAAATAGAAAACCTTCAATGCATGGCTTAAACGCCCAAAATAGTCGATGGGAAAAATGATACCCTTCAAGCAGTTGGCCTTGTCGGTCGTATGCATCCTTTATTTGATACCTCACTATGGTGCCTAGGATGAAATGTGTCATTTCTATCAATAAAGCCGGTAGCTCATTATAAGACTTATCGTAATCACCGTACACTGAATACAATGTCTTATCCCTTGCACGCCACCCATTCTTGTATTTTATTTGATATTCAAATTGTTGCACAATGGTTTCTTGAATCGCTGAAATGGGAGCCTTTAGATTTGCTTCAACTAACTTTATCACGTGATGGTTTATTACATTAAAGTCCAAATTGGTGTGGCCCTAGTCGATGGATGTTCGTAAACATGTGTAATCGCCGTTGTACTTTGTGACCTCCTAACGATCTATCCTCTTAAGCTTCGACACTTGAATCTTATAATTGTACCCTTGTCTATATTTCACACACTTCGCAATGAAAGTCATCGGGGTGGATTCTACAACCACGTAGTCCACATGCTACATGATGCTATACTCTTTAATTGCCAATATAGCTTCATTCTTTTAATTAAATTGAAGCCCAACAAATAATTCACCATGTTAACTTGAAGTTAATTAGGGTATATCTGAGAATTGCGGCGCTATCATCGCATTTAAATCCTCTGAGTTCATGCGTGCAAGAGGTTCATAGAATGTAATGTCACCCCCGGTCGGAAAGAATTCTCCAACACCGAAAATAGAGGCATCACCAACGTCATCAGGGAACAAATCAAGATCCCCAATATCTTCATCTTTGCTGGAATCTTCAAGTGATTCTTCCCATCGACCTCATAGGTTCTCAACATTAGCATCAACAGTCGGATCAACAGTCAGCCCGTGTGGTGCTGCTTATGTCGACGACCCACCTTGATGAAATTCACTAGATGTCTCACTTGCCAACATTGCGATAAAATTGCCTCTGGACATATCAAACTCACTACTGAAACCCATTTGACTAGATTCCCCAACTACTTTTCTGGATGGGCCAGGAATATCACGCACCTAAGCAAATAACTCGACATTTTGAATATCCATAGATTCATGCTCTGTAATCATTATTTCAACATATGTATTATCTTCGAGAGCTATTGCGAAATATCTGACTAGATTGTGACATGTCAGCCACCGATACCGTAAACCATGAATCTCAGCTCCAATTTTCTCAGATATCTTCTCCTTTATTACTCGAAGCGTGATTTCCTTTTCAAATCTTATCTTCGTAGGGCTTTCAGATTCAAATACAATACTAACATCAGTTTTCACAATTTGTCCATTGTAATGGACAATCGCCATAAATCTATTGTTGCTCATTTTCTCTACATGTTCAAAAAAATATTTTCAATTATAACATACAAATCAAAATGAATAACTAAAATGTCAGTAAAACTAATTTTAAATTATAAGTAAATTTAGGAATTATTTTGAATATATATATTCGAATAGACTTTATAAAACTATACTAACTTCTCAAAAATACTAATTATATTATATTATTACGAATTTTTTTTATCTAATTGAAAACCACTACTATAATCTTAAACAAAAATAAAACATTCATCGTTCTAACATAAAAATTAAATTTCAAAAAACATAAAATGTTAGATGGATAAAATAAAATCAAAATTCCAAACCGACTTACAATATTTTTTTCTCACAACTTTCTTCTTTTGCTTCTTTTTCTCATTCTTTACTCAAATTTTTATTCAAATTTTCTCTAACAAATTACCTTCAACATAACATATTTAAAAAAAAAACCATAATTTTTCCCTTACATGCCCCTACACCACTTTTATCTGTACTATTAAGTTTTAAATAAAACTTTTTACACTACCCCTATATAATTTAAAATTATTATAACATTTAAATTTTAAAAACACCATACCACCTTTTACTCCTAAACTTAAAAATTAACCATATTACCGCTTCACTATCCAATCAATCTTACAAAATTAATTAAAAAAACCCTTATCCCGAGGCATGCATGCAGCTGCCTCATTTACGAGGCATGTCATGCATGTCACCCTACATCCAAACACTGTTTAAAGTCGGATGAAGGGTAGTCCGCCTTCCAACAGTGTGTAGTGCCCTGCGTGGCTACACGTGGCAACAAATGGATGATATGATTACTGTTTGAAGATAGAGGGGAGAGGAATCCAACTTCAACATGATTTTTTTAATATTTTTGAGAAAACATTGTTCAAAACGGGTAGAGAGCAATCCGACTTCTGGTTTACTATAGTAAACTACCATATTGTTGGAAATAAAGTGGGGAGTACCATATTGTTGGGAAAAAATAAAAAACAATATTTGAGTAATTTTACCGACGAAAAAGGGTGATTTTAATGGTAAAGAATAGTATATTTTATTTAGTTGATTTGAGTTCGAATAATTTAGTATGTAAATATGAATTTATTTAAATTTAAAGCCAAATACAAATAGTAACTTCTACTAGAGTAGAATTATTAAAATAAATTATATTAAGGACATTGTTCTTTATAGAAATGAGTCTTTGTGTTCTATGTGGCACACCTATTTAATATGTTAGAACATTAAAAAAAATGAGTCTTTGTGATTTAGTAAAATGTACTTTCTTAAAAAATGAATAATGACATGTTGTTTGGATAATTAAGACTTATGTTGTTACTGATAGTCATTGATTTTTATGTTCAAATCTTATTACACATTTTTTTCCTTTTTAGTTATGATTATGAATACTTTTAATTAAAATGTTTTTATTTGTTAATTTGATTTTATTATTGCGTATTATTTTTCAATCCATTTATTGGGTTCAAACCTTGGGACAAACAATTTTTTATTTGATCTCATCAACTTAAAATATTGGTAAATATATGAAAATGTTTATAATTAGAATTTTATCTTGGTAAATAAGAGATTTAGAGCTGAAGTCATATGAAAAATAATGCAATTTATTTTATTTTAAATTAATAAGGGTAAAGTGCACGAATGATCACATTTACTCCTTAATATTTGATTAAGGTCACCGATTTTAAAAAATATATATTATAACCACTTACGTTTATAAATTATTACATTCTGATTACTCAAACATTAGTTTCCGTTAAATTGTTGATGTGATATATTAACAAAAAATTTTACCGTAAACTTTAAGATCTTTATTTTTTTTACCTTTTCAGACAAAAATCTAAAAACCTATTTGTACCCACAATTTTCTCCTTTTAACCCTAATCCTCATCCTTATTGTCACCGCCGCCATTCGCCGCTTGTTCAAACCCCAACGCCCTCGCATATTGGAAATCTGCAGTCTTGATTAACAAAGTAGAAAAATAGTTTCTGGAGATCGGCAAGGACTTTATTAAACATGATACAATATATTCATGGATTTAGCAGGCACATGAAATTGGAAAAAGCAATCGGTAGCTTTATGCGGGAGCAACTAAAAGTGGACTACATTTATGATTATATGCATCATTAGATAAATGAGTATACCAAGTTGTTGAATTTTAAGCCAAAAATACTGAAGGTGCCATAGAGTTGTGCTAGGAGGTAAAGGGTTGTCGGGTTAAATCTAACGAGTGGTTTCAGTAGAAAAGATGATGATGTTTATTTTAAGAGACCTAAATTTAAATATCTGTGGGTGCGAGGTATGTATGCATTGTCAAAGAATTAAAAAAATAGGCTTAAGGGCTATTTTTGCCCTTGTAGTAGTCTCAATTTATCGATTTTGCCCTATAGTATTTTCGCATCAATTTGACCCTTGAAATAGTCGAATTGCATTGTCGTTTGTCCATTGACTGACACTCTAACCCTAGTATCTAAATCTCAAACCCTAAATCCTAGACCCTAATAAAAATTTATCAATCTAAAGTGATTATGAAACATAAAAGTATTCTTAAACCCTAAACGATGATGCAATTCGATTACTTCAGGTGCCAAATTGATATTGATGCAAAATACCATAAAAATGGAATCAATAAATTAAGACTACTACAAGGACAAAAATAGCCCTTAAAGTAGAAACAAAATATGAACATATAATATTATACAATCATTTTTTTCTTCAAATTATCATTTTTGTTAAAGTGTCACGCCAATTAACTAATAAAGGACTAGAGATTAATGTTCGAGTGACTAAAATATTATAATATGAAAATATAAATGATTAAAAATTACTTTTTAAAAATCAATGTCCAAAGTCATAGACTAAGAAAACAAAAATGGTTATCTGTGTACACTTAATAACTACTTTATTTATGTACATATTAAAATATATATTATTGTTTTTATTAATGACTACTTTATTTATAATTTTATAAGTAGGGGTAATAACGAGCCGAGTTAAATATGAGCTTGCTCAACTTGAAAATAATACTAGTGGGTTTGACTTGAGCTAGTAGTAGACAGTTTGAGCTCGACTCGGCTCGTGACTCGACTCGTTGCTTTTTTCAAATTGTTTTTAAATATTTTTATCAAAATTTTGAAAATACGTGTGAAAACATGTTTGAAAAAAGTTAATAATTTTTTTTGAAGTCCACAAGTAATCATAGTACATTTTCTAAATTATACATGTCCACAAGTGAAAGGTGATTTAAAGTATTTATGTATTTAACCATGATATATATATATATATAATTATTTCGAGCTTGTTTATGAACTTTTCGAGTCGAGCTTGGGTCTGCTCGAGTGTAATATTTAGTACCCAACTATGCTCGCATTACTGTTTTGGTACCCTAACTGTTATTTTTGGCAAAATGGTGCCTGGCATTACGTTTTTGTTCTATTTTGGTACCTTGACTATTAAAAACTAACGAAGATGATGGTGTGGCTTGATATAATCACAGTTTTAATAAAAAATACTTATATATATGATCAATTTAGTCTAAAAGCTATCAATTTAAATTATTATCTTAATTTTAGGGGTAAAATTGTAAATTATGTTCGACTTGAAGAAGAAAAATGAGGAATTTACAATTTTAATCTAAAAAATAAAATAATGTTTATTGATAGAATTTTAGACTAAATTGACAGATTGTATAAGTTTTTAGACTAAAATTGTTATTAACCCAAGCCACGTCACTATTTTTGTTAGTTTTTAACGTCCGAACAAAAACGTAAAATTAAGTACTATTTTATCAAAAATAATAATTAGGGTATTAAAACAGTAATACAGGCATAGTTTGGGTACTAAATATGTAAATTTCCCTATAATCTATTAATCTAATATAATTTATGAAGTCAAAAAAATAAATCTTTTGCCGAATAGCTTACTCGTTATATAAACTTTTTTTTTTCTTTTGGCGCGAACAATGTGGAAAAAGGTAAGCTGTTTACCGTGTTCGGTTTTCTTTTTTCCACTTTAATGTGTTCGATTAGAATATCTCAAAAGCCAAAAATGGAGCATTTATGATCTAGTTTATCAAAATTACGAAATTGCTGGGAATCTCCATGATATTTTCATTTTTTGATGATATTTTCATTTTTTGATGGTGCCATATCAACGATCGAGAAAAAAACGGCTCAATAATTACAACTAATCCATTATCATCCTCTCAACTCTCTTTCTCTTACGAGATTCCGCAAAACATGTTCTTCAAAAACATAAAAAAAATCTACGCCTTTTCACTTGCATTCGCCACCGACCATGGCGGCGGTTACCGTAGATTCGCTTCTCCAGAACCCTACCATTTTACTTCGTCCCAAATCTAAGGTGTTGCTGAAACCGTCTCGTTCATTGGATTGTTCTCGAAATCGGAAGACTCTCCACTCTTGGAGCTCTTGCTTCTGTAGCTTCAAGCCTCGCCGGACGAGTCATGTCGTCAGAGCCAGCTCATCGGAAACGGCTCTTGTTGACAGCTTCGACACCTCTTCTTCCGATGACTTCTTGTACAAAGAGACTTTTCCCGTCGAGCGAATTGAAAAGGTTTTCTACTCTTCAGCTTTATTATGTATTTGTTAGTACTTTGAAATGGCGTTGATTGATATGTATTTGATGTTAGTTTTGTAAGTCCGGTGATCAATGAAGCTTAATTCATTACACTGTAATAATTCCTGGGAAAAAGTACTGTTTTCAAGTCGAACAGATCTGACTACTCTATTCTCGTATCAGTGTAACTTTAGAGAAAAGAAATTGCTGATAATTTGAACAGAGATCTGGATTAGGTTTCTGTTTGATTAGATGTTTTCTCTCTCTTTTGATTGGCTGTTAATTTCTTGATTTGAGATGTTTAGGTGGAGGGAAAAATTTTCATCAGGTTGGATCAATCAAAGAACCAGCAGGATTGGCAGCTTACAGTAGGATGTAGTCTTCCTGGTCCTGGAAAGTGGATACTTCATTGGGGAGTTTCTTATGTTGGCGATAGTGGCAGGTTAACCTTGATCCTAAGAGTTCCTTGGATGTTTTTGTATGTTAAGGAATTGAATTTTATTTGTGCACAGAAAGATGTCACTTTTCTGTTGGGGAATCTAGTTATCAAAACAGAAGGGTATTTAGTACTTCTTTTTCTGCGTTTTAATAGATTGTCTTTGAATTTTGCAGTGAATGGGATCAACCTCCTAAAAACATGAGACCTCCTGGTTCAATTCCCATTAGAGTATGCATTGGCTTCTAATTTTTGTATAGAATGCTGCCTTTTCATTATGAACATAAATGTATTGAGTAAGTGGAATATTTTCAGGACTATGCTATTGACACTCCCTTGAAGAAACCGTCTAAAGGAAATGTTTCACGAAGTAAAGATTGATTTTAATCCCAACAATGAAATTGCTGCTATACATTTTGTCCTGAAGGTTTGTATTTCCAATATGAAGTGATTGAGAAAATGCTTTTACATTAGATATGATAAGCATTAGTCAATCTTATTATTTGCGGGATAATATGTTGCTGCAGGATGACGAAACTGGAGCATGGTATCAGCACAGAGGTAGGGATTTTAAGGTGCCTCTTGTGGATTACCTTGAGGATGATAGGCAATACAGTTGGAGCGAAAAGAGGGTTTGGCGTATGGTCAGGTTGCTGAAAGTGTTATATTCTGTTTTTTGCATGACTCCCAACTTATACCAGAAACCAGTTTCTACAAATAATTTAAATTCATCAAGGATAACATTTTTTAATGCCAAATTCCAGTGTGATCAGTAGTCACCCCTGGTACAATATATATTACAGATCATGAAATTCAGTGATTTTGAACTGATAATTAACTTTTATTGTAATCTGACAATTGCTTAATTTACTGAAAAGATGGGTAGGATTAACATCACTAACCTGTGCAACCATGACTTATTTTTAGTGTATCAGAGGTTGAATTCTGCCTTTTCCCCTAAAGCCTCCTAGGTGCAGTTACAGATCAATATAGAATAACGAGTCAAGTGACCTATTTTCTGATAATTTACAGGATCCCTTCCGAGCCTAGTTAATGGGATGTGGTTCAGGGTGGGAACACAGTGGACTATTTTTCCACCATATCTTTCTTATCCTCTCTATTCCTTGTTAAGTGATTACTGACATGTTCCCTTGGCTTCTCCTGATCCTAGGTGCTCTGCGGCAGTTCTCTAATGTGCTACATAAACCAGAAGCATCATCTGCTGGTAGTCCAAACAACAACAACAATGAGTCCAAGGACTCTAAAAATAAGAATAGACCCCTTGAAGGGTTCTACGAGGAGCAGTCCATTGTAAAAGAAGTTTCTGTTGATAACTTGGTGAGTGTTGCTGTTAGGAAGTCACCCGAAACAGCAAAATTTGTGTTGTATTTGGAAACTGATATACCTGGAGATGTTGTAGTTCACTGGGGTGTTTGCAGAGATGATGCTAAAAGATGGGAAATTCCTGCTGCCCCATATCCACCGGAAACAACTCTATTCAAGAACAAGGCTTTACGTACTTTATTGCAGGTGTGAATTGTAACTATATTTCTCAGTGAGAACTTAAACGAAAGCTAGGTTCTTACTACAAATAAATAGTTCCATTCTTGCTAAAACATGTTAAGTAAGCTTATGCATTCCTATTAACATGTCAGCAAATAATTTTACCAATTTCACACTGTTGATTTGTTTTCCTTTATTACTTCTTGTGATAAAGCAAAGAATATAATTTTGGGGCACAGATGCTAAGATTTTTGTTGGCTTATGCTGGAATACCTCTCTGTAGTAACTAAAGGATGAAAATATCAGAAGACATCACTGATCGTAGTTTGCGAACATGCTATTTATCAAGTGTAAATGTCTAAAAGCATCTATTTGTTGTAACTTTGTTATAGGGCTTTGAGCAACTGTTTCCCTTTTTGACCCTCTTGATTTAGAATTTATTTTTCATTTATTGTTCTTACATAAAAAATCCTTCTTTTTGCAGCCAAAAGCTACAGGAGATAGATCAGGAGCATTATTCACTTTGAATGAAGAAGTTTTTGGATTTCTTTTTGTCCTCAAGCAGGACGATAACACTTGGTTGAAATTTAAAGAAAATGACTTCTATGTTCCCCTCTCTGGTGCAAGTAGTGTTCCGGGTCAACATGGCCAATCTGAGAGTACAAGTGAAGAAATTTCTAGTAAATCATATACCGATGGTATCATCAGTGAGATACGGAACCTGGTTAGTGGCCTTAGCGCTGAGAAGAGTCAGAAGACCAAAACAAAGGAAGCACAAGAAAGCATTCTTCAAGAAATTGAACAGCTAGCTGCAGAAGCTTAAGCATCTTCCGGAGCTCCATTGCAACATATCCAGAGGAAGATGTTTCAGAAACTGATACCAGTACAACAAAGCCTGCTGTTAAAATATCCTCTGGAACAGGCACAGGTTTTGAAATATTGTGCCAAGGTTTCAACTGGGAATCTCATAAATCTGGACGATGGTATATGGAACTCAAAGAAAAAGCTTCAGAAATATCTTCGCTTGGATTTACTGTGATTTGGCTACCACCACCAACAGAGTCTGTCTCACCTGAAGGATACATGCCAAAGGACTTGTATAATCTAAATTCCAGGTACATATACAAGCTTTTGCATAACCAATCTTTCAGGGTCTATCATTTGGTGCTTGGACTAGGTCATAGAAGCTGAAACTTGCAAAGATGAGTTTTCAACTTCTTTCACATAACAAGTAATTTTTATGATAATTATAACTGGGAATCTTCAATAGAAAAAAGGATGAAACTGCATGTTTTTTAATGTTTGCTTCAGTAGCTCATACAATGTTGGTTCCAAGTATCAGATTTTGGACCTTCTCTCCTGCAATTTTTTGTTTACTTAAATTTAACTGTCATGGTAAAACCTATTGGACATCCAGAGTTGTAGAAAATCAGTAGTTGTTTTTTGCATATGAAAGAAATTGTGTTACATGCAGCATGCTCCTCAAAGGGCCTAAAGCAAAACATTGTAAATTTTCTTGATTTATCAGATATGGAACTATTGATGAGCTGAAGGAACTTGTGAAGAGCCTCCATGAAGTTGGTCTGAAAGTTCTTGGTGATGTTGTATTGAATCACCGTTGTGCACACTTTAAAAATCAGAATGGTATATGGAATATTTTTGGTGGTCGTTTAAATTGGGATGATCGTGCAGTGGTTTGTGATGATCCTCATTTTCAGGTATTGATGTTTTCTTTTGTTTTGAAAGCTTTGAGAAACATAGGGCATTCAAGAGGTTCATGGATTGAAGATTTAAATTCCTCAGTTTGCTTACAACCGAGTTGTTGCACCAGTTCCTATATACTATAATTTTGATAGTTATAGGCGAACATTGTTCAGCTAGCTTCATGCCTGTGTTTATGCTTGTTCTCCATTTTTTCAATCCAGAGCTGAAGTATATTGCTTATTCTATGCTTGATATGGTGCAATCTTTTGATTGATTTTACGCATTAGTAATATTGATGCTCCAGAAGGTATGAACTTGTATTTTTTATACAGGGGCGGGGCAACAAAAGTAGTGGAGATAGTTTCCATGCTGCTCCAAACATTGATCATTCCCAAGAGTTTGTGAGGAAGGATATCAAAGAATGGCTTGGCTGGCTGAGGTTAAAACTTGAATTTCATTTCTTTCCACTATCTAATATGTATGAAAGGATTACTAAAGCATGTGTTTTCTTGGCTCGATCATGCTTTTGCCTTATTTTCTTTCCCTGTCAAAAGTTATGCAATGGAAACAGATGGATACAATACATACTGAATATTTGGTTCGACACTATTGATAGTGTTGTCTTGTGCTGTATCAAATCTTACTTTAAAGTTTAAACCCTCTGAATTGAGAATAGAAGATATGCAATATAGGCATCATGAAATATTTAGATATTGTTTGCAGCTACTATGAATTGTGCTGGTTATTTATATAATTCTATATGCCGGCAATAGGATGATTACTTAAATGAACCAGAAATACAGTTGCAGTTTATATTAATCGGTATTTATCCTTTGTTTCTAATTCAATACATTGCCCAACAGAAACAGGGTATACTGATGGAAAATTTTCGTTCTGTAGACAAACAAGATGCAAAAGAGTGGTTCTGTGTCAGAAGTTTTCTGCTCAATCCTTGATATCTGATTTTTTTCACCTTTTCCTTCCCCAAAAAAGGAGAGCATGAAGAAAATTTCTTTGTTCTGGTTATATGGCCTAATTTTACGGAAGTTCTTTGTGAAAATAAAAATTATCTCATTCTGATGATGGATTCTCTTGGCATAGCTATTAATAGTTGTCTTGCACCAAAATGGCATTCCATTGAGATATTTGACTGTTTCAATTGCTTAATCTTAGGCTCTATTTTTTGGTTATACGCCCCATGTTTTACATCAACTCCCCCGCCCCCCTCTTTCAATGAACAAGTTATCTTTTGTTTCTTCAAAAATATTTCTTACTTCATGTTTCTTTATAATACATACTTCTACTGCACAAGTTTGTTGATGTGATATTTTGCTGTCATTTGTGACATGCAGACGGGAAATTGGTTATGATGGATGGAGGCTCGATTTTGTCAGAGGATTTTGGGGTGGTTATGTCAAGGACTATTTGGATGCAAGTGAACCTTACTTTGCTGTGGGTGAATATTGGGATTCTCTTAGTTACACATATGGTGAAATGGACCACAATCAAGATGCCCATCGGCAGAGAATCATCGACTGGATTAATGCTACTAATGGAACTGCTGGTGCATTTGATGTCACAACCAAAGGAATTCTTCATTCCGTAAGCTTTTTTCTTTCAAATTTCTTCAGTAGAATTTCATTAGAAGAAAAATACAACCTTGTTTCTATTGGTTAGTGTCGGTTGTTCTGCCCACAAATTGAGAACTGCTATTTGGTGTTTCCAAGTGTATTGCACCTAGCTTTTAATGGCATGCATGTTATTCTGTTATCTTTTGCATCATTTAAACATTTAAGAGGTCGAGGAACTCATTGAGAAATGATTTTATTTTTTTTACTTGTCTAACTGTCCTTTCCTCTTGTTATTTGGTCGTTTGTCCTTGGCAATTATTTCTAATGATTTCTTTCTTAAAGTAGTAAGGCTAATGTTATATTTACGGATAATTGTTTCACTCAGGCTCTGGAAAGATGTGAATATTGGAGATTATCAGATCAGAAAGGGAAGCCTCCTGGGGTTGTTGGATGGTGGCCATCTCGTGCTGTTACCTTCATAGAGAATCATGACACTGGTTCTACCCAGGTTGAATCTCACTCAAAAGTCTTTCACTCTTCCACTTTTTTCATTTTTTTGCCAACTGAAGTAATCCTAATGGTACATGCAAAATCAACTGCATGTTGCAAGAACACCTTCACTGAAACTGAGGCATGAAAATGGAGTTCTGTCTTCTTCTTTTCTTCCGCTTTCTCATATACGAAAATTATTTTTCCTTATCCTTTAATCCTCTTTTTTGCAACACTCTTGAAGTGTCATTGGAGGTTTCCAGGTGGAAAAGAAATGCAAGGATATGCTTATATCTTGACTCACCCAGGAACACCTGCTGTGTTCTACGATCACATTTTCTCTCGTTATCGATCTGAAATCGCTGCCCTTATCTCTATTAGAAACAGAAACCAAATCCATTGCTGAAGTACGGTGAGTATCGAATACTTTCCTTGTTATTGGTGGACTAAGTTTTATGTGGGAAGCTTTCCCAAATATTTTTCAGTTCTTCTATACTCGAGAACTAACACAATCTGATCTAAACATAAAATTTTGGGAAGTAAACATAAACATTGTTTATTATAATTCCAATGTACGGTTTGTGAAAAACCGGAAACCTATGCTGGACTGATCCGAGTGCATCTAACTTGCTTATTCGGATTGCATGGATCCATTTGATTTCGGTTTTTCCTAACTTGTAAATTTGTTACCTGATTGCTCTTCATTTACTCTTCTAGGAAGAGTTTAGGCGGTTGGTTTTGTTGGCAAAATCACCATCCAGGTTAAATATTGGCAACCAGATTTCAGTAAAGGAAAATACTAACTTTATATTGTAAATTATATATTGCAGATTAAAATTGTCAAGGCAGACAGGGTTGTGTATGCAGCCATCATCGATGAAAAAGGCAAGGCTAGATCAGGTGATTATTGAAGCCAATTAGCTAATGTCGAAGGGAATAATATTCTTTATGTTTATATATATAAATAGGATATATTTTTAAAAACATATTGTATTTGATATTGTTTTGTTATGAAATAAAATACCATTTATTGATTACTAAATTGTAGTTGCGTTTTGTTCCTGCGATCTTGTCTTGTAAAATAAAAAGTAACATATTTATAATTAAGAGAGAATGTTATGTGTTCTCTATATTCATATAGTAGTAATCGCCCAGAACCTCAAGAGCTCCGTGGTGAACTTAAACATACAACTTTTATTTCTTTGGTTTTAGTTTTGTCAAATATTCAATCAGCATCTGAAAATCCTAAGCACAGTGAGACATTTTCCTGTCATCTCAGGTGACAAAAACTTGCATTTTCTTCAAGATTTTTGTTTTTGTCAGAAGAAAACTTGTCGCCTTGGCTCCCTCCAAAACATTACTTTTTCAATTCTAATCTTACATTTTGTATTATCTGCCACCATCAACAATTCTGGAAAGGACTATTCGATCGAGTTGAGTTATAAAATTTTAAGTGGATTAGTCTTATTTTATATCTTAAATTTTATTAAAAAAATTTTGAGTTGAGTTTATGAAAATCGAGTAGAGTTGTTTGAGTCTAATTTAATTTTTTATTGGAATTTTTGTTCAAATTTAATTGTAAATATTTATAATGTTATGATACTAATTATTTTAATTTAAATGATTTTCTATAACTATATACAATATACATATATATTTCTTTATATTTTTCGTATGTGATATACATATATGAGATAGAGTTGAAGGATTTGACTCGAACTTGAAAATTAATCCACTAATTGGTAAAAAATTTGAGCTATTCGGTTCTCAATTTATAACTCAAACTTTATTTGAATTTTTTTTTGAGTCAAGTCGAGTTTATGAAATTACGATTTGAGTCAAGTTGAAAAAATTGATTGAGTAGATATTTGTTTACCCCTTGTATGCAGGCCACGGATCTTGACGAAGTAGTTTAGGGTCAAATTTAAAGTTTTAAAATTTTAAAATACCTAATTAAAATTTTCAAAAAAAATTAGAAGGCTTAACGATTAAAGTAGTCCAATAATTAAATTACACCTTAACTTCCTAAAAATATTTATAATTCAATTTTACCCCTAAAAAACTTCGTTTCGACTGTTTCGCCCTGCTAATTCGACATCCCCGTATCACCGCGATTCCTGCTCGGCTGACTTATGGCAGAATATAGACACTTCATTCTTGTCTTTGGCTGATGTTGTGAGCATCGACAGGTTTTGTCTGAAACAATATCAGACAATCTCAACAGCAAAGCAACAGAATTAAGCAAAAAACACCAAGTTGCCGCGCCTCTATATATAATCTAACACACTAAAAATCCTTTTATCTCATAAGCTCCCTTGATGTTTTTAGATTTTACTACAACCATGGAACTTGTCACTGCAAAATCCGAATTAAGCCCCGGGAGAACTCATTCTTTCACGGTCAAAGGCGACGCGATCGACACCAAGTGTATCAAACGACGCCGAAGAGATCACTCCAATGGTGCACTAGGCTGCAATAATCAACAACAACAGCCTCAACAGCTACAAGGTGATCAACCTACTGCAACTACAGTGAAGAGAAGCTCAAGATTCAGGGGTGTCAGCAGGTTCTTCATATGCCTTTTTTTTTCCCTTTGTTAAATTGTTTCGAACACCAAAAGGATGAGGCTGATTATTACGTGCCGGAACAGACATCGATGGACAGGAAGGTTCGAAGCTCACTTGTGGGATAAAACTTCATGGAATCCGACACAAAGGAAGAAAGGAAAACAAGGTATTTTTGAGTTTTCGACTCATAAAATCCGGTTTGTCATCAGATACATACACATATTTGCTAATGCTATGATTGTTTAATGTATCATCTGGTTGAACCTGAAAATTGCTGGATGGAACAGTTTATCTGGGTGAGTATTTAGTTTTTTAGCACCATTTTTGTTTTGCATAAAACTTAAATTAAATGGAAAACTCACTATCTTTTGATATTTTTTTAGGTGCTTATAAAGAAGAAGAAAGTGCGGCTAGAGCCTATGATTTGGCTGCAATTAAGTACTGGGGAACATCTACTTTCACAAATTTTCCTGTAAAAATACTGTCTTCTCTGATCTGAGAATTCTTTTTATTTCTTTGATACCATGAAATCTCTAATATTTGGTCAAATGCATATGTAATATATTTCCCAGGTAACTGATTATCCTCAGGAGATTGAGATAATGAGAAATATGACGAAAGAGGAATACTTGGCCTCTTTAAGAAGGTAATTTCCCTTCCCAATATGTCAAAATGTCACATTATGTTATTCAGATTCGAGAGTGAAAATCGGACACGGATATATTCGATTAGTAAGTTTTCCAAGTATTCGGTGGAATATTCCTAAACCCATTTCTGGATATGCATCACACACGAGTACTAAACACAAATACTTTAAGGAAAATGAAAAATCGGACTATATATATCTGTTTTTGTTTTTCTGAATTTATTCATTGGTTTTATAGGAGAAGCAGTGGGTTCTCAAGGGGTGTTTCCAGGTATAGAGGAGTAGCAAGGTAAACATATTTGTAGACATAATTTAACCCTTTTTTTAATCTAAATGTTTGAAAAATAATGGAACATTAATTAAGATATTTTACTCAATGCATTGCAGGCATCATCATAATGGGAGATGGGAGGCAAGAATAGGCAGGGTTTTTGGAAATAAATATCTTTATCTTGGAACATACAGTGAGTTTTTTTTTCTCAACTTTGAACACTAAAATTCGTCCGATCTCGAATCCATGTTCAAGTTAGATTCAACTCTCGATTAAGTCCGATGGCACGGTCTCTTATTGCAGGTACACAAGAGGAGGCTGCACATGCTTATGATATTGCGGCAATTGAATATAGAGGGATCAATGCAGTAACCAACTTTGATTTAAGCACATACATCAGATGGCTAAAACCAGGGGCCAATGATGCTGTTGTTTCAGGTCACATTAACACAACTTTGGCGCCTAAGCCGGCGACGACATCGAACATTTTCCCAACCGAGCAAACTAACAGCTTACCTCTCTTTAACTCCAAAGCTTTTACAACAGAGCCCATAGATATCCGAAAGAAGGCCATCGATAGTCATTGTCCCAATTCATCGTCATCTCCCTCGACGGCACTGAGTCTCCTCTTTAGGTCTTTGATGTTTAACAAACTAGTGGAGCAGAACTTGAATGCGAATTACAGCGAAAACGAAGAGAACGACACGAAGGAGGTGACCGAGGTTGAAGTTGATAATGTCCCTTTCATGTGCTCCAACAACAGAGGTGTACTGTCTGGTTTAGAATCCGAAGAGAGTAAACTTTCGCTGTATGATAAAACAGGGCAGTCCATGTGGAATGGTGCCTTGAATCTTTTAACTTAACGACCATTGATTGTTCTAAAAATAAGTAGGTTTTAAGTTGTTTTTTTGTTTTGTCTGAGTGTTGATATAAGATTAAGAGGAGCAGTGGATGATGTCAAACGATGCCTGGTTTTGTTTCATAAATTGGAATCATTTTCATGGAATGTAAAAAAGATTCATCGCCCAGCTAAATTACGTGTAAATTGTAATTGACTGACAATGAGTCCTTGCATTTGATGACAAACCAGGGCCATGGAGAATAATTTCCTTTCCATTTGTTTTAAAATTTTTCTAAATCACCTTTTCATTTTTTTTTCTAAATCATAAATCGGAATCCTTCTTGGAATGTTCGCAGATATGTCTTTATATCTAATGCAGAAATGCTTAATGTTTTGAGTTTTTGAAAGCTTTTCCGTGTATCTAGATAGTAGATATGGTAAGTTTATGAAAAATACCTTAATATACAAGATGTGTAAATCGATAATTTTAAGATTTAGATTGTAGCCTTGTAAGTAGGGGTAACGATCGAGCGAGGAATAATCGAAAACTGTTGGGATTCGAATTGACGGGTATGAAAAATAATTAAAATCTTCACCTATAGCCGATAAAAATGTCAAGACAAGGAGTGAAGCAGAAAGTTTAGCTAATTCTCTTGCAGGTTTTAAATTTTTATTTAGCTTAGTGATTTAGTACGGAATTAGAATTTTATTTGCTATTAACACGGTTAGTAAAAAATTGCAATCTAAATTTATGTTCATTGGAACTACAATTAAAGAAGTAGAAAGTTTAATGTTAGAAATGAAGGATTTGAGTCTTGCTATGACCAAAACCTTGCATTTGATATGGATATAGGACCAACACTTTTAATAAAGTGTCATTTGTTTAGAAAAAGACAATTTGATAAAAATAATGATAATGAAAAAGTACAATCACCTGAAAAAAAAATTAGAGTATTATTTTCTTGTGATTATAGATTTAGTTATAACTTTTTGAAAAACAAATTTGAACAATTAGTGTTATTTGACAATATTTTTATATTTTTATTTGATTCCAAAAATCAAAATATTTGAGTAACGATGAATTACAAAAATCTTGCATAAAATTTAAAATTATTTTTTCTCATAATGATTCGTCTGATGTTGATGCAAATGATCTTTTTTTGGAATTAAAACTGTTGCAAGTGACTTTACTAAATGAGTTAATGTCTGCATTTGAAATTTTTAAGTTTGTCAAAGATGCGGATTGTTATCCAAATGTTTCAATTGCTTATCGAAACCTCCTAACTATGCCAGTGACAGTTGTATTTGCTGAAAGAAATTTTTCGAAGTTAAAATTGCTGAAAAACTATTTGAGGTCGTCAATGACACAAAAAAGGTTGAATGGTCTAGCCATTTTATGTATTGAAAAAAATATGTTAGATCATATTGACGTAGATACTATTATTAGTGATTTTACACTAGAAATGCTCGTAGACGTTTTGTATGAGTAGTTGGGTGTTTAATAATATTTATTAATGTTTTATATTTGAATTTGATGTATTTATTTTTTGAGAATAATAGAAAAATAATTTACAAGTAAACTAATTTATCTTTGTTTATTCTCAAATGATTTTTTTTACACTTATAATTAGGGGCCTAATTTTTAAGTTTGCCCTGGGGCTACCAAAATCTTAGAAACGAGTTTGCCCACATGACGAGGACGGGAAAGTTTCATCATCGAAACTCAAATGAAAATAGGGACAAAAATTGTTATATCCCAACCGTGGGGATAACCGAAGCGTACATGTATAAATCACTATGGGGATCCCCGATAACTTACAAAGTTGGATGGCCATAAGAGTAATTTACTCATTTAACAAAAAAATATTCTCTCATGACCTCAATATGGCCGGCTAAGGTAAGTTTAGAAATTCTACGTATACTGCATAAAAATAATTAGGAAGTGGTTTATACAAACGTAATTCAATCTAGTGTTGTTTAAAACAAACGACGATTGATTTCTATATGTATTTTAAAAGATATGAATATTTAAATGTTGAAAGTTTATAAAAAAATTGACAGGGTATAAAGCCAAAAAAAATGCCCCAACGTTTGACTGAATAGCAGTGACTTTGAAAAATCACAAAAATCTATGAGATAGATTAAAAAGTGAGTTATATAACCATACGAAATTCCAGATTTGTTTAAAACAACAATGACAACGGCTTCAAAAAATAGTCATAAAAAGTATGCATAAAATTAGAAGAGGTAATTTAGAAAGAAAGATTATTGAATATAGTTCATTTTAGAACAAATGGATTATGATTTGAAACTATAGATTATTAGTTACATTTTTTTTAAAGGCAGTACAGACTACTATATTTTATTAATTAATATTTTAGCCATGTTATATAATTTTGAAATGATTTGTTTGTTGTTGTCAAAGTTAAATTTATCATTTATGTCTGTAATTTTAAAAAGGGTAAATACACCAGTGACCACCGAACTATTAGGGCGTACCTATTTTGACCACCGAACTATCAAATTCGTCAAACAGACTACTAAACTTATTAAATTGACTTATTTTGACCACCGCCGTTAAAAAATTAACGGATGAGTGATGGAGGGATGATGTGGCAATTAACGAAAATATGTAAAATTACACATTTAGTCCATATTATTTACCTATTATATTAATTTGGTACCCAAATTTAATTTAATGGGCTAAACCCCCAAATTTCCCAAATATTTGTCATATTATTTCCCCAACACTCAACCACCGTCGTCTCCCACTAAAACCTGCAAACCCACTGCCCCTTGACCCCTGAGCATCTTCTTTCTCCAACACTCAGCCACCGCCGTCTCCCATTAAAACGTGCAAACTGACTACCTCTGTGGGGTGTTTTGGGATTTTGATTCTATAGCTGCAGTTGCTGATAAGCCAGGTGAGGCAGCAGTAGCTAATAGAAATAACAATTTGGTTATTGAAACATCCAAATCAGAATCAAAGGAATTCAATGTTCAAAAACTTGTTGATATGTTCACAAAGTGAATCCTTTGGCCAGAGAATTCTTCCCATTATATTATTATCTCAATCCCACCAAAACTGGTAATTTTAATCAGATTCCTGTTAATAAGCAGGGGAATCAGAATTTATTCAATAGAAGGGTATTTCTTCATTTACGCTTTTCAATTGCAATTTTTTTTCTTCTTTTTCTCTAGTTTTGACTGATGAGTGTTTGATAGGTTTTAGCTATGTAATATTTGTTTTTTGGGTTGTTTTTGTCTTGTGTAAAATTGGTGATTTTATTGAGTTGATATGATCTCTATTGCATAGCTAAATTGGAGTTTTAGGATTTGCTTTATTTTCTAATCTTAATGTATTTAAACTGGCAAGTTGGTTCTTATGTCTTAGATAATTCAATGGGAGACGACGGTGGCCAAATATTGAGGAAAGAAGATGCTCAGGGGGTCAAGGGGCAGTGGGTTTGCAGGTTTTAATGGGAGACGACGGTGGCTGAGTGTTGGGGAAAGAAGATGACAAATATTTGAGAAATTTGGGGTTTAACCCATTAAATTAAATTTGGGTACCAAATTGACATAAAAGATAAATAATATGGATTAAATGTGTAATTTTATATATTTTCGTTAACTGCCATATCACATCTCCGTTAGTTTTTTAACGACGATAGTTAAAATAGGTCAATTTAATAAGTTTGGTTGTTCAATTAACGAGTTTGATAGTTCAGTGGTCAAAATAAGGACGCCTTAATAGTTCGGTGGTCACTAGTGTAGTTTATCCTTTTAAAAATTTAATGTTTGGTATTTATTTTAAAGAAAAACTTCAATACACAGTCTGTAAACTTTAGTTTACACAGACTTTTTAATTTTAGGAGTTAAGGATTTAATTTAGGGTTTAGTTTAGGGGTTTGGGTTATAAAATTTAGAATTTAAGATTAGTGTTTAGAATTTAAGGTTTAAGATTTAAAATTTGGGGTTTAGTTTTTTAAGATTTAGGTTTAATTTTGATTTATAGTACAAATAAGCAGGCTTGTGTATAATTTATTTTACACAGCCTGTGTATCAAATTTAAACCCTTTATTTTAATGTATTAAGTTTTGTTTATTTTCTTGAGAACGAGGATTAACCAAAACTTTCGCCGTAACAGATGGACATGAAGACGAAAAAATATCCAAAAATTTTATGGGAATTATTTGAAACCGTACCCACAAGTACTGGAAATGGAGTGAGAAATGCAAAAATATCCTCGATCCGTCCCATTACCATCCCCTGTAGGTTTAAGGTTAGAATTTAAGATTCTAAATTTTATAGTTTAAATAGAAAAGATTGTGTAATTTTTTTACACATTATGTATCAAAATATAAGTTTATACTCAACCAAATATGTGTTGAACAAAGAGAAATTTAAGTAACTCAAAGTAATATAATAAGACAAACTGAATCAACTGTATGGTTTACAAACAGATAAACAAACAATATGAAAATAATTTAGCTAACTAAATCTTCTGTACCTGAAATTATTACTACTTTACTTGTATGTATAGCTAACTTTTCTCCTGCAAAATAATGGTTTGAGAACATGCCATCAACGCCTAGTTGAAATGCTCCTGCAAATATCAATTCATGTAAAAACGAAATGGACCAAAGTTTTCTTCTTTTCTAAGGATATCATAATATTACTTTCCATTTTTCTCTCTAGCAAAACTTAAAGACATTAACTCCAGAAATAAAAGAAAAATAGAACAAAAATTAAAGCCATAACAATGGTATGCCCCAAGACAAGTAATAACATTGCCGTTCAAAACAGTTTTCTACATGGAACAAAACTTGGGTGAACTTTATTAAAAAAACGAGGAAAATAAAAAGATTATGAATCACACCTCCGCAGGCTTCTTGGCTCTTCATCCAAACTATCGATACCTTCTTGCAGAATAGCACCTGGGTCGGAATCTTTCGCACTTTCAGAAAATATATCGGCAAAGTCTTTCAGACCCTGAAACAAACCAGTCAAAAACTTTTATAGACAACAATACGCATGTCAAAATTTAGACATGACCGCTATCGGTTTATATTCCAGCTAGTAATTACATAACCCAGAAAAGGTTGTGAAATTGAAATTTTAGCAGCTGAGGTTGACACGTTAATTGGGTTAATCCATGGAAGTTGATGTACAGTACGTATGTGAATGTGTAGCTGGGATAACAAGAAATTTTAGCTTTATCTGTGAACGCAAAAGGGTACCTTTGTATTGGGAGTTCGTGAATGTGTGAGTAAAGAACGAGATTTCCCAGAAAGTTTAAGTTGCTCCTGCAAGAAAATGTCAAATCAGACACTAAGATTATGGTCATAAGAACATTGACATGATGGAACAACTTAGGTTATATTTTAGTGCAGAAACATGGATCATATAAAAAAGTGATGGAATGAAAATATAATCATACTGCAAACTCAAAAGGTGCAGACAACGGACAACCTATAAGGTCATCTTCAGACTAGTACAAACCTGCAAGGCTTTAGGCATCTTTGCTTTCTTGCCACCAACCATGTTACAAAGGTACCAGACACCAGCATTGGCAAGATCCTGCCACACCAAAAAAGAAACAATGTGTGGGTAAATTTTGTTGAATAAAATAAATAAACTGCATAGCACAAAATGTGCAAGAAACCAAATATCATATTCTTTTTCATTAGTGCCACAACCAGTCCTTGCTAGTGATCAGAGGATAAGGGAGCAGGGGGGGAAATACGGATATATTCAAGTTATTTAAAATCAGTGGAAGAATGCAATTTCATATCCAGAAACACACATTCAAATTCCATATTACAAAATACAAGGCAAAAAATGTATTTACCTGCTTATATTCCAATGAACCTATTTTTCCATCCTGCAAGTGAGAAAAGGTGGAAAAGCAAAACAGATCAGATACATGTGTATGTATGTGTGATATATATGACCTCCAGGAACAAGATAAAGACATGAAAGAGAATCGGCAATGTTCCTTTAAGTTTCTGGAGAACCGTATTACATTAGTAAGTTTATTATCTCCTGACATGGGGATAAATGAAAGAATTATTGAAGAGGCACAACCACCGTGACACCTATAATAGCAGCTACTCAATAAGCTAACTGCAAATTCATTAGAGAAGAAAAAAAATAATTCTCACCAAACCAGAAATCATTCTCTGCAGTGCATCCAAATCATATTCAATGTTGGTAAGATCCATTCGAGCCTCCCCTATCTGTTTACATATATGAACAGCATTAGAGATGGTAAACAATTAATTCTTTTGATGTATCCAATTTGATCTCTATTTGATCCAAAAAACCATGTATATTAACCACAAGACCAGAAGCAAAGAGCAAATAAACACATGATATGGGTGATACTCTAACATCAAGCTCAAATGTTCCAAAATCACTTATTGCTATCGAAACCATCGCAGATTCATATCCACAATGAGAAGCATTTGAAACAATCATGTGTGACATACTCTATTCACTCCTCTAGGAACTAAAATTCATAAGGGATGCAACAAGAAACAGGCGGCTAACTGGGCCTTATTCAATGAGGTCTTGCTGCATATGATATTCTCACTTCAAATATCATGCGAAAGAATAGGAAAACATGCCACTTACACTTTCTTGAATGTTCTTTGAGATTTCCTTCTGTGTTTCCATTTTATCATCCAGGTTCTGAATTCGTTGCGTCAAATGCTTCTTTGCAGCCTGACCACATAATATTTGTAAACTAATGAAAGCCCGCATCTATATTTCATAGTGTGCGATTTTTTAATACAAACAATGAATTTACAAACTAACCAGGTCAGCTCATATTATAGAAGTACATGATATTTGGTTCACAGAAACATGCTCAATGAAAACGGAATGCTAAGAAGCTGTAAATAAGAGAACATAAACCTACAGAGAGAGCATCTGACACAGAATCCAGATGTTTTGTTAAGTTCTCCACAGCCAACTTCATGTTGTGTTTCGTTACCCAAAATAGATCAGAGATCGAAATGCCCTAGTAATTAGAAAACGAAAACAAAAGATAATTAATTATATATGGCCACCGAACTGTAAAGAAAATAAATATATTAAAAATTCACGAAAGAAAATGCCAATATATCTTTAATCAACATACCTTCCACCACATGTAACCATAACCCAATGCCCCCACCGTAGCAGCTGGGACTACCAGAGAGGATAACTTAACTGCGAAATCAGGCAAAATGCGAACAACAAATCAAATAAATTTAAAAATATAAACCGGTTTCACAAATTTTCTAATTTTAAATCTTTCTGAAAACTACTATTCAATCAAGTAAATTTAAAAATACCGCCGGAATCCCCGTTTAGAACAGTTATCTGCCGTGCCGAGGCCAGATGCCTAATCTCCGTTGACAAGCGACGCACCTACAGATTAATTAATACAAAAAATCAAAATTACAACCAAAGGTTTCAAAATTAAGCTCTATTTAGTCATATACCTGAGCAAGAAGGGCCTCTGAATCATCTGATTGGTCCCCTGAATTTTCCAGTCCCTTCAACAGTGACTACCAGATTACAAAAAGAAAGAAAGAAAATAGTTAAATGTCATAAAATTAAAGAATCGTGAAAACTGACGATTTACCATTCTTACGTCCGACAATTTTCCAGTCACGAAAACTAACCTGCAATTCACCTATTACGTCCGACAATTTACCATTTTTGAAAAGAATCGTTCCCGTGTAACCTGACGATAAACAAAACTTAAGAAACAAGAAATTGAAAACTGAAATAAAACGAAAACAGTTACGAAGTAAGATATTCAATTCGAACAGTGCCTGCGCCGGCTAGAATCAAGATCTTCGATAGCCCGACTCCGCTTTGCATCGCCATGGCGGAGATTCGATTACCAAAGAGAGTTTGGTTTGGTTTTTGGTTGAGAGTCGAGACAGAGAAAATTGGGCGGTGAGAAGAGTAACGGTGGTTTAGCTTTGGCCGCGGCTGAGCAGAGGGCAAGTTTGTTTGCCATCAATCATACCTGGGCAGTTTATTGAATGTTGTGTTGGGCCTTACCAACTGGACTTTTAAAAGCTTATATTCCAAACCGAATAAACTGTCCGTGGGCTTCTTTTTAATAAAATTGTTTTTCGTTAAATTCTTCTATTGGTCCATGTACTACGCTTAAATTTTAGATTTTTTTTTAAACGACTATTTCCTTGATATTTTGACTAGGTTGCTTAGGGTTAATTGTCATGTACAAAATTCTATTTGATTTTTTTATACTACACCAAATATAATCAAAATATTAATGGTAATTCGTTTTTATTACTGAATTTTTAATTTGTCGAAGCTAACATCAACTATTTAAAAAATATTAAACTTTAATTTTAGACTCAATTATATCATTTCGTTGCTAAACCGTTAACGGGTGATGACATATAAACACTCTCTCATTACAACGCCACCATGGCTTATTAAATACTTTTTCTGTCCTACGAAAATTGTCCATTATTGACTTTTTTTGTCAATTTTTTTAACTTTGACTTGTAATTGTTTAAAATTCATTATTGGTTAAAATATAAAAAATATATATTTTAAAAACCTCTAATCAAATAGTTTTTAAATATATATTTTATAAAATTTAATTATTTAAAAATTCCGTACACGTAATTAATACTATAAAGTAAAATATTTGAGATTTATTTTAAAGGGAAAACATAGTCGTTTTCTTAAATTAGAAAAAATAAACACGTTTCAATCTCATTTGAAGCGAAAAATTCAGAAAAGTTGTTTCAGGAAAAGCAAAGGCAGAGCAAAAATGGAAGAAAGTAACAGTAACAATAGCTTAGTAAACAATGTGGCTAGATCCATGGTTGTCGGTAATATTAAGGAATATATCTCACATTGGATAGGAAAATACCTTTAGAATGGTATTTAAAAGGTTTTTCCTTCTCATGTTAAATGTGGTGAGATAAGTCTCTCACATGTGTGTTGTCACCATCATCGTTTGTTTGGGTCGTAATCAGACATATTTTTAATACGTCCACACACGTTCTATTCTTTTTAAAGAAAACTCTTAGCATTACTTTAAATTTTCTAAAACAGTAGGCTGAAGAACGATTATAGCTTTTAATTGGCAGTTTTCACGAAATTTAAATCAGAGTCTATTATTGATTTCATTTAAATGGCGTTTTTGACCCCAAATTTTATCCTATAAATAGCTGATCATTTATCCATTTCTTATCATTTGAAATACATTTTCTACGCTCTGTTTTATTAAATTTTTCGGTGCCAAAGGGAAGAGCAGGACAATCGCTTGTCCACTCATATTGAGGTGTAACAGAGACTGTGTTAATTTTGAGGATAATCGTCCATTACAGTGATTATAAACATCAAGATAAAATTATTTTTAAAAGTAGTTGTTAATATTACAACACGATTATTCGATTATAATTTCTTTATTTTTAAATTATCCACGTTTCTATTTGACCAACAATTGCTGCAGCCCTTGATTGGAACTCTACTCCTGATGCTTGCAAAGCTGTCGTTTCTTACCTTGAGTCTGTATTCCCTCCCTATCTCTCTTTGTTTTGTTTTTATTTTGAACTTAGATTCAGTCGACTGGCTTTTAAATTTTTGTAAAGTTGGAAATTTTGTGTACTTTTTTTTTTCTTTTTGGAAGGATGATTAGCTGTTTCTTATGCATATTTCCTTTTACTTTGTTTTTAGGGTTCACGCTCTCTTTCTTTTTTGTTTATCTTTGTTTTGTTTGTAAATTAATCAACTTTAGTTGTAAAATTTCTTAACTAAAGTTCATGTTATCTGGGGAACGTTTTTGAACTTTGATTCACTCGACTTGTTTTGAGTTTACGTAAAATTGGGAAATTTGTGAACTCTTCTTTTTTAAGCTTGATTAGTAGTTCAACTGAGTTTAAGGGTTTAATCTGAAGCGTCATTGCAATTTGCTTTTATGAACCTTAAAAATTGAACAAATTGGAAAATAAGATTTGGGAATTTTTCAACGAAGGGTTTACTGTTAATTATGTTTTGGGCCGTTTTGTTTTTAAACAAATATTATTTTACTTTCAAAATATTAATCATGTGGAAAAATTAATATTTAATAAGCCACAACAACACTATAACGGGAAAAAGTTTATGTCATTGCCCGTTAACGACTAACGACATAATGATGTGATTAAGTCTAAAAAAATATAGTGTTAGATTTAAATAAATTAAAAGTTTAGTGATAAAAATGAGTCACTAGTGGTAAAAACGAGCCGCCACTAATAATTTATTAATATCTTAGGTAGTTTATCCTTTAATTTTTATTGGTTTTTATTATTTGGTCATCTCATTCTCTTTTTGGTTATTTTTAAGTACTGAATAAGAGGTTGCATCTTTTTAAAAACAAAATAATTGGATATAGTGATGAAGGAGATGACCAAAACTTAAAATGAGGCAATTTTAATATTAGGTGGAATTGAGTTATTAGTCCTTTCAAGTCGTGTAGATTTTAGTTTGTATTCATTTAAAACATTCTTATAACACCAATCCCTTTTATATGTATATATTCGTACTTACATAAATAATAATAGTAAATATCTTGAATTACAAAATTATCTAATTGAGCAAGCATATGTAATTTTTTATCTAATTTATTAAGATTTAATTTTCAAAATATAAATCAAAATTACATTCATGATGATGATGCATAATGTCACATTTAGTGTTGTAAAAAGCTGACCCGATTCGAAAACTCGACTGAAACCTACTCGAGTCAGAACTTGTTTTGACACGAGGAAGTGATGACCCGAAACCGATCTATAACCGACTGTTATTGACCTGAACCCGAGTTGGATCGATACTATAGTAATCGAATCTGAACCCGAGACTAACTTGACAGATAATCGTTATAACCTGACTAAAACGACCCGAGATCTGATTTTAACCGACTTGTTTTGAACCCGACCTGTTGTTAACCTGAACTAATATTGACCTGACTTGATATTTACCTAACCTGTAATTGAGGAAGTCTATAATTCGATGATTTTCAAGAAAAAATGAATTATTTGAGAAATTATGAATTTATTATATTATAATGTGAGATACTAATCAACCTATATGATGATATTTTTGTTCATTCTAGTCCCTAAAATTTTATTTTTAGCCGAAATTGACCCATATATATATTTCTATTTTGCTAATTTATTCGAATAATATTTTTGTTTATTCTAGTCCCTACAATTTAATTTTTAGTCAAAATTGCTCCATATTTATTTATATTTTTGGTAATTTAGTCCAATAATATTTTTGTTTATTCTAGTACCTAAAATTTAGTTTTTAGTCGAAATTGACCCTTATTCATTTTTTGTAATTCAGTCTAATATTTTTAATATGATGATATTTTTGTTCATGTTAGTCCCTAAAATTATATTTTTAACCAAAATTAACCACTATTTATTTTATATTTTTATAATTTAGTCCTATATTTTTAATATGCTGATATTTTTGTTCACTTTAGTCCCTAATATTTTATTTTTAGCCGAAATTGACCTTTATTTACTTCTAATATTTGTAATTTAGTCCAACATTTTAAATATGATGATATTTTTGTTCATTATAGTCCTAATATTTATTTTTAATGGGATTCGTGTTTGTGAAATGCGTTAAATAATTCACTTGAAATGACCCAACCCAAAGTCTTTCGACTATTTGTACCGAACTTAAACTTAGTACGAATTTGAAACCCCGAATTAACCCGATCTGAAATGAACCAGACTTGAAGTCCACCCGAGCCTGAATTAACCCGTCAATTAATTGATTTGAACGCGAACCATTTTGACCAGACCTGATATTTAACCCGACCTAATATTAATATTTTTAATATGGTGATATTTTTGTTCATATTAGTCCCTAAAATTTTATTTTTAACCAAAATTAACCCCTATTTATTTTATGATTTTGTAATTTAATCCTATATTTTTAATATGCTGATATTTTTATTCACTCTAGTCCCTAATATTTTATTTTTAGCTGAAATTGACCTTTATTTATTTCCAACTTTTGTAATTTAGTCCAATATTTTAAATATAATGATATTTTTGTTCATTCTAGTCCATAATATTTATTTTTAAGGGTAAACTATACCAGTGACCACCGAACTAATTAAGGATTCCTATTTTGACCACCGAACTAACGAACTCGTCAATTAGACCACCAAACTTATTAAATTGACCTATTTTGACCATTGTCGTTAAAAAACTAACGGAGGGGTGACGTGGCAGTTAACGAAAATTTGTAAAATTACACATTTAGTCCTTGTTATTTACTTATTAAATCAATTTAATCCTAATTTTATTTTAATTAAATAAAATTAATTAACCAATTAGATGATGACACATGTCCTATTTATTTTTTAAGTTTTAATTTATTTAATTTAATAGATTTAACCAACCAACCAGATAGTGACACATGTCACCTGTGAATGGAAGGCCAACACTCAAACCACTAAGCCAACTTCGCTGGTGTGATATAAAATACTAACATATTTTATAAAAGGATTACTTTGTTGGTGAAAGCTAAAGAGTATAAAGGGAAATTAAAGAGTATAAATATAACCTTAGGAAAAATTGAACCCAAGACCTAAAGATGTTTGCTTAACACCTTTACCACTGCACCAACATGCTACTAATGATATAAAATGCACCCTTGTATATACATATCTTATACTGCAGTAAAGGTTAGGAAAAAAGTAAAAATGGTTGAAAGGTGTCTCGAACCTAAATCACTTGGATTGTGTAAAATCACACAAACCACCAAATATTCGAATATTTTTAATCAAATTTCTTTTCTTTTAAATCGAATATTTAATATTTTAATAAATATTCAATTTAATTTAAATATGAAAAAGAAAAAATATTTGAATATTTTAAATCAATTTTTTTCTTTTAAATAGAATATTTTTAAATTAAATCAAATATTTAAAGTAGTTATTAAATACTCGATGTTATTTAAATATGAAAATATTAAATATTCTATTTTAAAAAAATCGATTTAAAAGAAAAAAATTATTTAAAATATTCAAAGATTTTTTCTTTTTCAAATTAAAATTAAATCGAATATTTATTAAAATATTAAATATTCGATTTAAAAAAAAGAAATTTGACTCAATTTATATATTATATGTAGTCACATTTTTCTAAGCTATAAGGTTCATTTATTGGTTTTGCAGTTTCGTTTTGTACAATTAGTCTCGAGTTTGAATTCCATTAATTGCCCTTTATATTCTTTAGTTTTCACCAACAAAGTAATCATTTAATAAAATATGTTAGTATATATCATACTAGTGAAGTTGGTTTAGCGGTGTGAGCGTTGGCCTTCCATTCGTTTGGCATGGGATCAATTTCCCATAGGTGCAATTTATGCCAATTTCATTTCCTCCCATCTGGTTGGTTGGTTAAATTTATTAAACTAAAAAAATTAAAATAAAATTAGGATTAAATTGATTTAATAAGTAAATAATATGGACTAAATGTGTAATTTTATAAATTTTTCGTTAACTGCCATATCACCCCTCCGTTAGTTTTTTAACGGCAATGGTCAAAATAGGTCAATTTAATAAGTTCGGCGGTCTGATTGACGCGTTCATTAGTTCGGTGGTCACTAATGTAGTTTACCCTATTTTTAGTGTGATTTGTGTTCATGAAATGTTTAACTCAAATGACCCAACCCAAAGTCTATCGACTATTTGTACCAAACTCAAACTTAATACGAATTCAAAACCCGACCTAAAATTAACCCAACCTGAAATGAACCCGATCTGAAGTCCACCCGAGCCCGAATTAACCCATCAATTAACTGATTTCGAAACCCGAACCATTTTTTTTGGATAAATGGTACTCTTATTCATCCAAGAAACATAAAAAAAACAACAACACCATACACAGGCCAAAAAAACCTGGAACCCCTATTCAACCAAAAACAAGCAAAACCTAATTAAGATCCCAAGAATGAGCTATGCAATTCCCAGTATAAACATATCTATTGTAGTCATCTAACTTCCAATGCACATCACGTTTGATAATAGCAAATATATCACCTTCAACATTTGCTCTCTTACCATGCAACCTACCATTACGTTCCTGCCAAATGTAGTAGTTGAATCCTCTCCATGCAATTCGAATGATGGCTGCTCGTAAGGATTTCCCCTTCCCAGCAGTCAGAACCCACTCAAACATATCCCTCTAGCTTCCAGGAGCTAGCACCACACCACAAGCATTTAGCACCAGTCCCCAAACACCCTTCGAGTAACTACAATTACCAAAAAGATGGTCTCTCATTTCCATACCATTTCCACACAGCAAACACATAGTGTCAATATGGCAAGCCCCACTTCAGCATTCTACTTGTCGTAGGCAACCTGTCCAGCACTACAAGCCATGAAATAAACGAGTGCCTGGGGATAGTGAAGCCACTCCATACAACCCGATGCCAAGGAACCCTCACTTGTTTATGCCTAACAGCTTCCCACACTACCTTAGTGACAAACTTCCCCTGGGATGAGCCAATAGAACCAAAACCTTCCCTCAACTTGAGGATCTTTCGCCATGCCCAACTATGACTTTGCTTTACATGGACTTGCCAAAAAGAATGCCCTTTCAGCAGATATCGATTCACCCATGCAACCCATAAAGAACCAGCTTGTGTGAGTAGTAACCAAAGGCAACGCATCATACATGCTTTGTTCCAGGATAACATGTCCTTAACCCCTAATCCCCTTCCATTTTTGGGTGGCAAATGGTGTCCCAACTGACACGGGCCCCTCTCACACTGCCATCTACTCCTTTCCACAAGAACGCACAGCACAATTGAGAAATCCTTTTAATTACTTTTGAGGGCAGCAAAAACATCCGACACTAATAATTCTGTAAACTGAAAATCACAGCTTGAACAAGCTATAATCTACCCGCAAATGACAACTGTTTAGAAGGCCAGCTTTGGATTTTTCTCACCACCTTACTCACCAAATAATCACAGTCGTTGAGAGTAAGGTTTCCGGTCACCAAAGACACGCCCAGGTACCTCACCGGAAGCTTACCCATCTTAAATCCAGTTTGATCTATCATCTCCTGCAACTCAGCTTCATTAAACCCAGCCACAAACATCTCACACTTAGAATCATTAACTTGCAGGCCAGCCATTCTATAAAAGACTTCGAGTACACCCTTAACGCCCATCAGAGAGTCCAGTTTACCTTTAGTCAAAACCAAAAGATCATCAACGAGTGAGTAAGTTGAATCCCTTTACACTTCGGGTGATACTCTAGAACCTTGCACTTCCCAGCCCAATTAAGCAAACCTGACAAAACATTCAGCACAATAATAAACAGGTAAGGGGGCAATGGATCCCCTTGCCTTATCCCTTTTGCTCCTTCAAAATATCCAACTAATCCACCATTTAAGTTGATAGAGAAATGAGGGTGCATAACACAAGCTTCAATCCATTTTTAGAACATAGCAGGGAACCCCAAAAGCCTGAGTACCTGAAGCGCAAACCTCCAATCAATAGAATCAAAGGCCTTTCTCAAATCTACCTTTAAAGCACATCTTGGAGACAAGTGCTTTCTCCCATAGCCATGCACCAACTCCTGAGCAAGCAAGACATTATCAGCAATGTCTCTCCCAGTAATAAAAGCTCCCTGATTCTGCAAAATGAGAAAAGGCAGCCACCGTTTCATCATATTAGACAAGATTTTAGTTATGCACTTATAAATGACATTACAGTAAGAGATTGGTCTAAATTCAGTAGCCTTCAATGGGACTGCCACCTTTGGCACCAATGTAATTACAGTTGAGTTCCAAGCTGCAGGCAGATTGCTAGTGTCAAAGAAGAACTTGATTCCCTTGACCACATCCTCACCAACAATACACCAAACTGCCTGGAAGAATTTTGCAGTATAGCCATTAGGCCCTGGCGACTTGTTCCCATTCATAGCAAAGATTACATCTTTTATTTCCTTCAATGTAACCGGAGCAACCAAACCCTCCCTTATTTCCCCCGTCAGTTCAACACCCAACACTTCCTTAATTAGCTCATCAGAGAAAAGTTCCACATTAGGATCAACACTCCCTGAAGACATAGAGAAAAACTGGATTAGCTCCCTAGAAATATCATATGTCTCAAGACATTGTCCCTGCTCTTTCTGCAGAGATGTGATCATATTTGATTTATTTCTGGCCTTAACTTGCCTAAAGAAAAAAAATGAGTTTTGATCCCCCTCTTTGACATACTATATCCTGGATTTTTTCCTTAGAAACAATTCTTCATCCTTAAGCAAATCCCTCAATTCAGCCCGAGCAAGCTTCTCATTGCAAATGTTCATAGAAGAAGGGCAATTTAACATAACAATCTGTAATCTGTCAACCTCAGCTTGTTTTGTTCTAACTCTGCCTGATATATCACCATAAGCATCTCTATTTAACCATTTCAGCGGCTCTTTCAGTCTCTTCAACTTTGCAAAAAGAGCCTGGAGAGGGTTCCCTACCACAGACACCCTTTAGGAGGCTTCCACAACAGATAGGAACTCAGGATGGCCAATCCAAAAATTAAAAAACTTAAATGGATTAGGGGGTGACATCATAGAGGACTGAAACACCAAATGACTAGGGCTGTGATCCGAACAACCAGGAGCTAAGAAATCCACTCTAGAGCCAGGGAAGACAGACAACCAGGATTGGTTAACTAACACCCTATCCAGCTTCCTTGATAGAGGCCTATCTTCTCTAAGATTACACCAAGTAAAGATAGAACCACCAAACGGGTGATCCAGTACATCCAAATCCTCAAGACATTCTTTGAACTCCCGCATTGCCCTAGAGATACCACGAGATTCAGGAAAATCAGAGCTCTCCTGTGGGGATAAAGTGATATTAAAATCACTAGTTAACACCCAAGGGAGACCCCCCACCCTATTCCTGAAATCAACCAAATCCTTCCACAAAGCAGTTCTTTCTTCCCTACTATTACTAGCATAGATGACTAAAAGAAAAAATTCAATAGACCCATTTCTCACCAGACATGATATAACCTGATCAGATATAAAAACTGCATCCAAATTATAACCACCTTTACTAAGGACCCATATCCTACCATTCACAGCATGCTCAAAATTATATAAAGCATTCCAACCACTCAATTTACTATTAAGAATACTTGTGGCATTATGTTCCCTAACACGTGTCTCAAGCAAACAAAGAATATCAACATCAAGATTCCTAACTATCTTCAAAATACTATTCTGTTTCAGAGAGTCATTCAGACCTCTGCCATTCCAAGTTAGTATTGTCATTGAACAGGAGGGGAATCACTACCATTCTTACCATGACCTTGCTTCCCATCTCCGCCTCTACCTTTCTTCTTCTGGTCCTTAGCCTTAGGCTTCAGTTGTTGTGTAACACCCCAAATCCCAGCTTAGAAGTATTGGAACCAAATTGTATAAATTGATAGCTTAATTGAATTTAGAATTAAGCTAAATTGAATAGTCAAGGGCCTAATTGAAAGAATGAATGAATTAAGTGACCAATTTAAAAGTGACTACATTGAATTAAAGGAGAAAGATAAGGATTGCATGATAAATTTCATGAATCTCTTATTTGCCCTTGACTAATTACATGATTAGTAACTAATTAAGGGATATTTTAGTAATTCCATAAATCCACTAATGTGGATAACCACATTGTCATCTTTTCTTTCAATTCACTTGGCCGATTGAGAGAGGAAAATTGAGAGAGAGAAACCTTGAGAGAATTCAACCATTGAAGAAGAAATCAAGCTTGCATGTGTAGGAATTTTTCATTGAAATTAAGCTAGAAGCAAAGTAAGTATGATTCTACTTGTGTTTTATTGAATAGGCAACTATATTGTTGAATTGGACCGTTTTTTATGATTATAGATGGAATTAGACATTGAATATGTTGTTAGATGATTGAATGATTGTAGAATTATGCAAAATTGAAGAATGAACATTAGGTACAAGCTGGAAATCATGTGTTTGTGATAGTGTAACAAACCTAGGTTGCTGGAAAATTGAATTGTGATATTGAAGTGGGAATTGAATGAATAGAACTTAAAATTGAGCTATAGAATTAATGAATTGATGATGATCATGAATAGGTAATGTATAGAAGATGTTAAACAAATTGAATTGATAGCAAACAATGCTGGAAATGGAAGAATAAAAGTATGAACATAGTTATATAATCTAGAAACTGTTTTGTGGAATTGAAATTGAGTAAACATGCAAGATTAGGCATTGTAACCAACTTACCCTGTTTTGAAAGCCTTCAATAATGAATTAACATTGACTTAACAAGTTTAGGATGTCATATGAAATGAATTATAGGGCCAAGACATTGGTTAAAATGAATTAAAGGCATTAAAATGTGAATAGGTACAATCTGCCCAGAATTGCTCTGTTCTGGGCAGTCACTTTGAAAATTCACCAAAAATTGTGTATATTGAATTCAGGGCTGAAATTTTAATGACATGATCCTTAAAATGTCTATTTTCATTACGTGAAAACAGAACTGAAAACTGGGTCCTATGCTGGAAATTGTAAATAGGAATTGCAGGATAGTGCAAACTGTCCAGGCAGTGTAAATGCCCTGTACTTGAACAATAAACTATATTAATTGGCTAAGAACTAAAATGAAAGTCTTACATGGTCTTATAGGAATTTTTTAGCTTTCCAACGGTGTATAGTAATCGAAATTCCGACGTATGGATTAAAAGATATGGCCATTTAAAGGGACAGTGTGCAAACTGCCAGGCAGCAGTGTCCTGGGCAATTTGGGACTGTTTTTACACCTAAATGCAAACTGTTTCCAAAACAGTTTTGGGACATTGTAGTCTGTCCAATTATGCTTTAAAATGAAGTAATAACAATGTGGAGATAAATTGGTAAATTGGTAAGAAATGCTTAAAAGGAAGTATAAAAACAGTAGCTAAATGTTAGGTACATTGTGATAACATTGCTACTATGATTGTATGATATATTGTACTTGTTTTGATGAAATGTGTATGTGTTATGCTTGCTAGACCAATGGCAGCAGATTGAGGAAGAAAAAGGAAATCATTCAAGGGCTAAGAACAAGGGGATAGCCATACAAGATAATTGCTAGTTTGCTTGGATTGTATTGTGAGTGAAGTTACCTCTAGGGTCAGGACTAGGTCCTAACCAATGTAATTGTTACATTCTTGTTATGATAATGAATCTAAGCATTAATTTGACTTAATAAGGGAAGGATGATTAAAGGTACACATGAAACCTGATCCTAGTCTTATGTACATGCCTAATCGAAATGCTTATGCATGATTAGTGATAGCTTGGTTGCTTGTATGAGCTATGATGCAACATGATTGAATGCAAATGACTTGGTTGAGATATGATTGTTATCTCAATTTGATGAAATGGATCTTGAAACCACTTGACCTGTGAGCTAAGGCTCAATAGCCTAAGGGCTTAACATGAATTGATGTTGTTTGACATGAACATGATCTTGAACTTGATAACTTGAATGATTGGTAATTCGAACAACCTTGGTAACTAGTTGGATTAGGTAGAAAGGCATGCCTTAGAGTCTAGAGCTCATTGTGTACGGGTGGACTACGGTCCAGGGCTAAGGCCCCTATTTAGCGACAGACGAAGGGTACGTATGTGGTCTTTGGCGATAGTAGGAGGGTTGACCAGCACTACGGTGCATATTGCGGCGACAGTTGGTTGGAGACTCGATTACCTATACAAACTAAGTACCAAGGGGGTTGTTTAATGAAATAAACAAATGAAATAAGATTCAATTATACATGATACTTGTCTTGTATGCCATGAAATGTATGTTGATTGATTCGAAAGCATGACTCCTTGGTTTCTTGTTTTGCAAGCATGTTACTTGATTCATGATTTATGATTTCTTGATGCCTAATCTTTATGGCCGAATGCATGCTATCCTAAATAGGATATTCTTGATGATTGAAAGACTAGCTAAGTCTACTCTAATGCTTGGAAGCCTTAGCTAGGTTTACACTTGATCTAAAAGACATGAAACATGAAATAACAAAAATGGATAGACTAGTTACCACCTCACTAAGTACATTTTTGTACTTATCACTCATCTTTCATTCTTCCCAACCTATAGGTTAAAGGATTCAACATTGCTTGATCTTGAAGCTTGATTCCTTGAGCAAGAAGCATCCTACACAAGCTTTGTTAAAGTATGATTCCATACTTGTTTTGTATTCTCCTAGAATGGTGGCACTAGATTTATCTAATTAGCTTGAACATGCATTTTGAAGGATTGTATATAATTCTTGATAGCCTATCTATGATTTGTATGTAGATTAAGGTTTGTAATGAACTTAATTAACTTATAATGGTTGAATGTAGCTGCGCATATATTGATGGAATGACTTAATGTTAATCTAGCTATCTTGATGACTTTCAAATGCTATGATGTATGTGATTTGCTTAATTAGAAAGTAGGATGATGAGTCAAGATGCTTACTTGTACCCTAATCGAATGGCCATGACATATAGGGTCACTTTCATGTAACAATACTTGTTGTATGTGATATGCGTGCTTGTAGATGTGATAGCCGATTGTATGGAATTGAACTAAGCATGAATGAAACTAGTTACATGCCATGTTATACAATTAGGTAAATGGCCGAATGGTTAGGATTAGAACGTGGTTTGAATGCAAGCTAGAACATGTAAATTCGAATGATCAATCAATTATGATAGTAAATTAGGTAAGAGATGGCACATGTTCAAATCAATGAACAATGAAATGAAGAAAGTATAATTGAACCTCAAGATAGTCGAATATGATTGGATTTCAAAGGTTGAATGTTGTTATAAGAATCATGTATGTAGTAACTTGAAGTGTAAGCAAGAAAGAAATGAATCTAGAAGCATTGTTTTAATAGCCGAATTGTTTAGGTGAAAGAATAACTAGAAATGCTTGCTTGTTATTGTAGTTTGAATACTTTTGAAGATTTGATGCCTAAGTATGATTTGCTTGCATTAAAAGAAATGCAAGATTTGGTTGCTTTGGTCTAGTTCGAATGGTATGGATGTTTAGGAGTCAAGTATGAGCTTTCTTGTTAGTTAAGTAAACAAGTATGAATATTTGTTCTTCTTGGTTGATTGATTGCCGAATGTATGCTTGATTATTGAATCAAGTTTGAATGTGTAATACATGTATTGTCCTTGCCTTGTCTATGTTCTAGTATAGTTCGAATGCCATGCCTTGTCTTGTCTTTGCTTGCTTGCTAAGTAACACTTCTGAACGGAGTTACTACTAACCCGGGTAGGGGGTGTTACATATAAATTGGTTATCAGAGCTTTAGGTTTAGTTGATTCTTAGACTAAACTGGGCTATCATGCATCATATAGGATACTTGTGCCACCTAAGAGATTTGAATTGAATAGCTTGTGTCTTGCTTATTAAACCGAACCCTTAACTGTTCCATTTGAACGTAGAATGTCTAAAACAAGACTCGATCGGGATAATCAAAGTCCTGAAGGCTCCTCGAACGAAGGAGACAGTGTCAGTATGGAACATATTCCTCCTCAACATCAAGCTCAACATAGAGCTCAAGCTGCTGCTCAACAGAAAGCTCTTGCTATCAATCATGTGCAGCAAGAATGTCTTCTAAGTATGAAGAAGATGTTTAATCATCTAGTGTCTGCCTTAAAGCAAGATCATCCAATTGCTCATATAGTTGTTGTGCCAAACCGAGCCCCGATTGACAAACTGGCTCAACATCGGGCTTATACCTTCACTGGAACCGATGAAGCAAACCCAGAAGTAGCTGAATACTGGCTTGAAGCCACTACTCAAATCCTTACCAAGCAACTACCTTGTCCCGATGAGCACAAACTCGAATGTGCTATAGCTTTGTTAGCTGATGAAGCCTTAAGCTGGTGGGAAACTACTACGTTGACTGCCCCTGCAGAAGCCGTGATGTGGAAATTCTTCCTCGATGAATTCAGGAAGAAGTATATCAGTGAACAGTATCTGGCCGAGCATTTCTTGTACCTCAAGTAAGGGGGCTGACCTATTGAACAGTATGTAAGCGACTTCTGCAAGTATTGTAAATATGGGTCAGAATATATCAAAACCGAGGCCAATAAGTGCCGAATGTTCATTGACGGGTTAAATGATGAATTAAGCCCTATATTCACTGCTCTCGGTATTACCAACTTCCAAAACTTGGTAAACCGAGTCATTGCTACAGGGCAAATATGAAGGCCTCAGAGAAGCGTAAGAGTGGAAACTCCTAGAAAGATAAACGATCTAGAAATGATGACAAGCCACACTGGCAGTCAAAGAAAGCTAAGCATTATAAAGATCACTCTTCAAATTATACTCATGTCCAGAAGAGCAATTATATACCGAAACCTCAATCGATAATCAAATCCTCAGCCCCGATGATCTCGGTTGATAGTACGGGGAATTCTGGTAAAGCTGTTCAGTATTCTACTTGCAAGTTCTGTTAGAAGCACCACACCGGGCAATACAGAACTCAACAAAACTCGTGCTTCTTATGTGGAGCCTCAGATCACTATATCTGGAATTTTCCCCAGAATCGCAATAAGGTTCCAAGCCGAACTTCGGGAAATGCAAGCTCAGCTCTCTCCAATCGAAACAAGGGTCCTAAACAAGCCCAGTCTGGGAATCGGGGGAGTGGCAGGGGGAACCATTCAAATGCCCCTACTCATCAAGAATCCTGAGCCCCTGCTCGTATGTACCACGTTCGTGGTAAAGATGTTGAAGAAGCTCGCGATGTTATTGTAGGTACCGTTGAGTTAAATCCCAGTCCTGCATATGCTTTAATTGGTTCGGGGTCTACTCATTCATTTGTTTGTCCTGCCTTGATCAACAAGTTAAAATTGAAACCCGAAATTATTGAATCTAGTCTTTTAGTTTCGAATCCATTAGGGGGAAAAACACCCATTAACTTGCGACAAGCAAGCTTCCTTGACCATTCGAAACATACCCTTTCCCATTGATCTTTATGTTTTACCATATTGTGAATTTGACTTGATATTGGGGTTAGATTGGTTAAGTAAACATGAGGCCTGGGTAGATTGCCAAAATCGGAGACTGTATCTCTGAGGTTTAGGGAAAGAATCCATTCTCTTAATAGTCAAGAAACCAACTTCAATCTTTGCTAAGATGATTCTCCAAGATGAAATTGAATTCGGTTTGCCTAACATGCCTGTTGTTTCTGAATTCACTGATGTTTTTCTCGATGAACTCCCTTGTGTTCCTCCGATCAGAGAAGTAAAGTTCGGGATTGAAGTTCAACCCGAAAAAACTCCGGTGTCCATCACACCTTATCGAATGACACCCGTTGAGTTGAAAGAATTAAAGAAGCAACCTCAGGAGTTGCAAGATAAAGGCTTCATACGGCCTAGTTCATCACTTTGGGGTGCTCCAGTCTTGTTCGTGAAGAAGAAAGACGAGACTATGGGACCCTGTATTGATTACAGACAATTGAACAAGTTTACGATCAAGAATCGGTATCCTCTTCCTAGAATAGAAGATCTCTTCGATCAACTCAAGGATGCTTCGATATTCTCAAAGATCGATCTCTGATAAGGATACTATCAAATGAGGGTAAAAGAAGAAGATGTGCCCAAGACAGCCTTTCGTACTTTATATGGCCACTATGAATTTCTCGTAATGCCATTCGTGTTAACGAATGCTCTGGCTGCTTTCATGGATCTCATGAATCGAGTGTTCAAGCCTTATCTCGACAAGTTCATGGTCATCTTCATTGATGACATCCTACTTTACTCCCGGAACAAGGAAGAACATTCTGAACATCTCAGAATTGTATTGCAAACTCTTCGAGAACATCAATTGTTTGCAAAGTTCTCAAAGTGTGAATTTTGGCTATCGGAAATCTCGTTCCTTGGCCATGTCATCTCGGCTGAAGGAATTAAAGTAGACCCAAAGAATTCAATCCATCTTAGATTGGAGACCTCCGAGGAATGTTAGTAAAATCAGAAGCTTTCTCGATTTAGCTGGATATTATCGGCGATTTGTCAAAGGCTTTTCCTCTATTGCCACAAGTTTGAAAAATTAACCCGAAAGGATACACCTTTTGTTTGGTCAGAAAGCCAAGAACGAAGCTCCGATCAACTTAAACAAGCCCTGACTCATGCACCGGTTCTTATCCAATCAAAATCGGGTAAAGAATTCACTGTTTATAGTGATGCATTTCATTTAGGACTCGGATGTGTCCTAATGCAAGATGGAAAAGTGGTAGCTTATGCTTCAAGGCAACTTAAACCACACGAGTCAAACTATCCAACACACGATCTAGAATTGGCAGCTATCGTGTTTGCTCTAAAAATATGGAGACATTACTTATACGTGGAGAAATGTAACATGTTCACTAACCACAAGAGTCTCAAATATCTCCTGACTCAAAAAGATTTGAATTTGAGACAAAGAAGATGGCTTGAATTGCTTAAAGACTACGATTTGGTTATCGACTACCATCCGGGGAAAGCAAACGTGGTTACTGATGCCCTTAGTCGCAAACCATACTCGGGTAAACTCCTAAATCTAAATTCTAGTACAATTTCAATCGAATTTGAACTTACTTAAATCACAAGTAACTATTTGAACATTACTTGTTTTGCAAGTAACCACTCGAAATTTTCCTTAATGATCCTATGTATTCTTCTAGATACTCTGGCTATCAATGCACATTTCTGTCTATCCAAAGGACATAAATTCTTGTCTGAACTTCAAGTTCAATCCAGCTTAATCTCGAGAAGTAAGAACTCCAGCATACTGATTTAAATCTTTAGAAGATCATATACAAGTTAGACCCTGAGTCAAATTCTGACTTTTCCCTTAAGTCAAATATACTCCTCTATTTCAAGGATAGAGTGTGTGTTCCTAACAATGAGGAACTAAGACAAGAAATGTTACAAGAAGCTCACCAAAGCTCGTTCTCGATTCACCCGGGATCTGTTAAGATGTACAAGGATCTAAAGCCATTATACTGGTAAGACAAGAAATGTTACAAGAAGCTCACCAAAGCTCATTCTCGATTCACCCAGGATCTGTTAAGATGTACAAGGATCTAAAGCCATTATACTGGTGGCCGGGTATGAAATCGGCTATCACAGACTCCGTATCGAAGTGTCTGACTTGTCAAAGAGTTAAAGTCGAACATCGAGTCCCTACTGGATTACTTTAGCCAATCAAATTCCCTCAGTGGAAATAGGATCGTATTACAATGGATTTTGTTACTGGATTACCTTCAACTCCAAGAAAGAACGATGTTGTATGGGTGATTGTTGATAGATTCACAAAATCTACTCACTTCATCCCTGTTCGAATGAACATGAGCTTGGAAACCTTAGTCGAGCTGTACATCCGTGAAGTGATTCGATTACACAGAGTACGTACAACAATAATCTCTGACCGTGATCCTAGATTTGTTTCTCGATTTTGGAAGTCTCTACAGAAGGCTTTTGGTACTAAAGTAAATCTAAGTACAACCTTCCATCCTCAGTCTGATGGACAATCTGAAAGGATTATTCAAGTACTAGAAGACATGCTTCGTGCTTGTGTTATTGAGTTCGGGAAGAACTGGGAGAAATCTCTACCCCTTATAGAGTTTGCCTACAACAATAGCTATCAAGCATCTATTCAGATGGCACCATTCGAAGCTCTATACGGGAGGAAGTGTAGAACTCCCTTATGCTGGTCTGAATTGGGGGAAAACAAAGTGCTAGGGCCTCAATTGCTTCGGGAAACCGAAGAACAAGTGAAGATCATCCATGATCGATTGAAGGCAGCTTTCGATAGACAGAAAGCATATGCTGACTTGAAAAGAAGAGACATCCAGTATGCTGTTAGAGGCAAAGTCTTCCTAAAGGTCTCACATTGGAAGAAAGTCCTTTGATTTGGAAGAAAATGGAAACTCAGCCCCGATTCATTGGTCCATTCGAAATCACTGAAAGAATTGGACCGGTGGCCTATCAATTAGGTCTCCCTGAAGAATTCGATAGGATCCACAATGTATTCCATTATTCAATGCTCAGAAGGAATCGATATGATCATTCACACATTCTTGAATCGAAAGAAGTTGAGTTGAACCTTGACTTGTCCTATGAAGAAGAACCTGTTCAGATTCTTGATCGGGAAGTAAAAAAGTTTAAGGACAAGATTGTTCCTCTTGTCAAGGTTTTGTGGAGAAACCACAAGATAGAAGAAGCTACTTGGTAATCTGAAGAAATCATGAAGAAACAATATCCCCATCTATTTGATTCAGGTAAATTCGAAGACGAATTTAAATTAAGGGGGAGAATTGTAACACCCCAAATCCTAGCTTAGAAGTATTGGAACCAAATTGTATAAATTGATACCTTAATTAAATTTAGAATTAAGCTAAATTGAATAGTCAAGGGCCTAATTGAAAGAATGAATGAATTAAGTGACCAATTTAAAAGTGACTACATTGAATTAAAGGAGATAGATAAGGCTTGCATGATAAATTTCATGAATCTCTTAATTGCCCTTGACTAATTACATGATTAGTAACTAATTAAGGGATAGTTTAGTAGTTCCATAAATCCACTAATGTGGATAACCACATAGTCATCTTTTCTTTCAATTCACTTGGCCGGTTGAGAGACGAAAATTGAGAGAGAGAAACCTTGAGAGAATTCAGCCATTGAAGAAGAAATCAAGCTTGCATGTGTAGGAATTTTTCATTGAAATTAAGCTAGAAGAAAAGTAAGTATGATTCTACTTGTGTTTTATTGAATAGGCAACTATATTGTTGAATTGGACCGTTTTTGATGATTATAGATGGAATTAGACATTAGGTACAAGCTGGAAATCATGCGTTTGTGATAGTGTAACAAACCTAGGTTGCTGGAAAATTGAATTGTGATATTGAAGTCGGAATTGAATGAATAGAACTTAAAATTGAGCTATAGAATTAATGAATTGATGATGATCATGAATAGGTAATGTATAGAAGATGTTAAACGATTGAATTGATAACAAACAATGCTAGAAATGGAAGGATAAAAGTATGAACATAGTTATATAATCTAGAAACTGTTTTGTGGAATTGAAATTGAGTAAACATGCAAGATTAGGCATTGTAACCAACTTACCCTGTTTTGGAAGCCTTCAATAATGAATTAACATTGACTTAACAAGTTTAGGATGTCATATGAAATGAATTATAGGGCCAAGACATTGGTTAAAATGAATTAAAGGCATTAAAATGTGAATAGGTACAATCTGCCCAGAATTGCTCTGTTCTGGGCAGTCACTTTGAAAATTCACCAAAAATTGTGTATATTGAATTCAGGGCTGAAATTTTAATGACATGATCCTTAGAATGTCTATCTTCATTATGTGAAAACAGAATTGAAAACTGGGTCCTATGCTGGAAACTGTACATAGGAATTGCTGAACAGTGCAAACTGTCCAGGCAATATAAATGCCCTATACTTGAACAATAAACTGTATTAATTGGATAATAACTAAAATGAAAGTCTTACATGGTCTTATAGGAAATTGTTTTAGCTTTCCAACTATGTATAGTAATCAAAATTCCGACGTACGGATTAAAAGATATGGCCATTTAAAGGGACAGTGTGCAAACTGCCAGGCAGCAGTGTCCTGGGCAATTTGGGACTGTTTTTACACCTAAATGCAAACTGTTTCCAAAACAGTTTTGGGACATTGTAGTCTGTCCAATTATGCTTTAAAATGAAGTAATAACAATGTGGAGATAAATTGGTAAGAAATGCTTAAAAGGAAGTATAAAAATAGTAGCTAAATGTTAGGTACATTGTGATAACATTGCTACTATGATTGTATGATATATTGTGCTTGTTTTGATGAAATGTGTATGTGTTATGCTTGCTAGACCAAGGGCAGCAAATTGAGGAAGAAAAAAGAAATCATTCAAGGGCTAAGAACAAGGGGATAGCCATACAAGATAATTGCTAGCTTGCTTGGATTGTATTGTGAGTGTAGTTACCTCTAGGGTTAGGACTAGGTCCTAACCAATGTAATTGTTACATTCTTGTTATGATAATGAATCTAAGCGTGAATTTGACTTAATAAGGGAAGGATGATTAAAGATACACATGAAACATGATCCTAGTCTTATGTACATGCCTAATCGAAATGCTTATGCATGATTAGTGATAGCTTGGTTGCTTGTATGAGCTATGATGCAACATGATTGAATGCAAATGACTTGGTTGAGATATGATTGTTATCTCAATTTGATGAAATGGATCTTGAAACCACTTGACTTGTGAGCTAAGGCTCAATAGCCTAAGGGCTTAACATGAATTGATGTTGTTTGACATGAACATGATCTTGAACTTGATAACTTGAATGATTGGTAATTCGAACAACCTTGGTAGCTAGTTGGATTAGGTAGAAAGGCATGCCTTAGAGTCTAGAGCTCATTGTGTACGGGTGGACTACGGTCCAGGGCTAAGGCCCCTATTTGGCGACAGACGGAGGGTACATATATGGTCTTTGGCGACAGTAGGAGGGTTGACTAGCACTACGGTGGATATTGCGATGACAGTTGGTTGGAGACTCGATTACCTATACAAACTAAGTACCAAGGGGGTTGTTTAATGAAATAAACAAATGAAATAAGATTCAATTATACATGATACTTGTCTTGTATGCCATGAAATGTATGTTGCTTGATTCGAAAGCATGACTCCTTGGTTTCTTGTTTTGCAAGCATGTTACTTGATTCATGATTTATGATTTCTTGATGCCTAACCTTTATGGCCAAATGCATGCTATCCTAAATAGGATATTCTTGATGATTGAGAGACTAGATAAGGTCACTCTTGATTCTTGAAAGACTAGCTAAGTCTACTCTAATGCTTGGAAGCCTTAGCTAGGTTTACACTTGATCTAAAAGACATGAAACATGAAATAACAAAATGGATAGACTAGTTACTACCTCACTAAGTACATTTTTGTACTTATCACTCCTCTTTCATTCTTCCCAACCTACAGGTTAAATGATTCAACATTGTTTGATCTTTTGATTCCTTGAGCAAGAAGATCCTAGACAAGCTTTGTTAAAGTATGATTCCATACTTGTTTTGTATTATCCTAGAATGGTGACACTAGATGTATCTAATTAGCTTGAACATGCATTTTGAAGGATTGTATATAATGCTTGATAGCCTATCTATGATTTGTATGAAAATTAAGGTTTGTAATGAACTTAATTAACTTATAATGGTTGAATGTAGCTGCGCATATATTGGTGGAATGACTTAATGTTAATCTAGCTATCTTGATGACTTTCAAATGGAATGATCTTGTATGTGATTTGCTTAATTAGAAAGTAGGATGATGAGTCAAGATGCTTACTTGTACCCTAATCGAATGGCCATGACATATAGGTTCACTTGAATGTAACAATGCTTGTTGTGTGTGATATGCATGCTTGTAGATGTGATTGCCGATTGTATGGGATTGAATTAAGCTTGAATGAAACTAGTTACATGCCATGTTATACAATTAGGTAAATGGCCAAATGGTTAGGATTAGAATGTGGTTTGAATGTAAGCTAGAACATGTAAATTTGAATGATCAATCAATTATGATAGTAATTTAGGTAAGAGATGGCACATGTTCACATCAATGAACAATGAAATGAAGAAAGTATAATTGAACCTCAAGATAGTCGAATAGGATTGGATTTCAAAGGTTGAATGTTGTTATAAGAACCATGTATGTAGTAACTTGAAGTGTAAGCAAGAAAGAAATGAATCTAGAAGCATTGTGTTAATAGCCGAATTGTTTAGGTGAAAGAATAACTAGAAATGCTTGCTTGTTATTGTAGTTTGAATACCTTTGAATATTTGATGCCTAAATATGAGTTGCTTGCATGAAAAGAAATGCATGATTTGGTTGCTTTGGTCTAGTTCGAATGGTATGGATGTTTAGGAGTCAAGTATGAGCTTTTTTGTTAGTTAAGTAAACAAGTGTGAATGTTTGTTCTTCTTGGTTGATTGATTGTCGAATGTATGTTTGATTATTGAATCAAGTTTGAATGTGTAATACATGTATTGTCCTTGCCTTGTCTATGTTCTAGTATAGTTTGAATGTCATGTCTTGTCTTGTCTTTGCTTGCTTGCTAAGTAACACTTTTGAATCGATTAAATCTACAACACCCCCAGCAGCCAAACGGCCTTTTTTGGGCTATTCAATAACCCAGGATCTACAACAGCATCAATTCCCAGATTCTCTACCCCCATATCCATAGTAACCAAGGCCTCAAATTTGTTTACACTATTAACCACAACATCAATGTTATACGCAACAGTCTTATCAGCCAAAGGAAGAGTAGAACACTCACCATGATTAGTAGACATATCCCTCAACTGCGCAGAGCCATCCAGTGCATTCTCGCCCCCAATAGGCTTTGTAGTAATTTTGAGAAACCCATAACCCATCAGAGCATCAACCTCAGAGGGAACTACATTATGTTGTGCATCATTCCCACTATTATTCAAACCATCCCTATTAGGCTCAGCAATAACCTTCTTTCCACACTTTTCATTAGAATAGCCGAAGATAGAGCAATGAGTACATTTTGGAGGCGCCCAGACAACCTCCACTGCAATAATAACTATATTTCCTTCCCCAAGATCAACCAAAATAGAAGAGGGGACCTCTTTAGTGGCCTTTACCTCTACGTAGACCTTTGCAAACTCTAACTGTAGCTTCAATGTAGTGGCTCGATCCGAGTATAATGGTCTACCCAGATTACTAGCAATATATCTGAGCCCTTCCTGAGAGAAGAGCTCCAACGGGATATGACATAGCTTAATCCAAATAGGAGCCAGTCAAGCTGAAGCTCCTGTGAAAGCAAACCAGGCAACCACTTACGCAAAACTTTGGCCTTCTGCTGAATATGCCAGAGGCTAGTCTCCAACACCCAATCACGTACCTTTTGAGACAGAAAGTTGATCATATATACACTAGGAGCAAGGAATCTAATCACCACCGATCCTTCCTGACCCTATAACCGATTCATAGTCTTCTAAAAAATACTCAATACTGGGGATTAGCTAAGAAAATTTCATATTAATGCATTTGCCCATTGTTTATCACCATTTGATAACACTGTAGGAGGAGGTTGAACAAGGTTCCATTCAGTTTCCCCGTGTTCGGGGCCTTCTGGGCCACCTCAGAAACTCCCAAACCAACCCCAAGCTTAACAACACCATTCAGCGATTCATCAACAGCTTCCACAACAACAACACTCAAACTCACAACACCAGGAAAATGAGGGAATTCAACCATATCCAAACCTCTAATTGTGGAAGAATCAATCTCCAAGCCCCTACCCACCATGAACTGTAAAACCCAAGAAACCACGCAACCCCCCACAGATATGGAAGAAACCAAAGCTCCAATGGAACAAATCAAGAAGAAGAGAAACAAAAGGGAAAAGCCAGTACAAAATTGGGGAAAATCGCTGGGAAAATCAAAAACTCTACAAGCGCACATTAGCCTGCTAACCTGCGCGTATAGTCAGGACCATATTGTATAGTATTTTATTATAATATCCCAAACCATTTTTGTTCATTCTAGTCCCTAATATTTATTTTTAATGTGATTCGTGTTTGTGAAATGCATTAAATAATTCACTCTAAATGACTCAACCCAAAGTCTATCGACTATTTGTACTAAGCTCAAGCTTAATACGAATTTGAAACCCGAATAACCTGACTTGAAATTAACTCGACCTGAAGTCCACCAGAGCGCGAATTAACCCATCACTTAACTGATTCGGACCCGAACTGTTTTAACCATACCTAAAATTAACCTGACATAATATTGACCCGCACCCGACTCAAGTCGAGTCAAAACATCAAATCAACCTGAAATGATTTATACCCGACTCAACTTGTTTTTACGTCCCTAGTCACATTACATACGTGATGTGATACAGGATGTAATACCATTCACTCCAATTTCTTCTACAATCTAAAATCACAGACGTAATCTTAAATATTTATTAATTTGAACGCAACTAGTGGTCTTAATGGAAAAACATATGATGTTTATCCAAAGTGTTTCAAGTTCAATCGCAATGTCTGCAAGGTGTGTGCTTTTTCAAAGGATTAAGAATATCTATGAACAAAAAGTACCACTTGTAATCACCTTTAGACTATTCAAAATTTTTTTTTATCAATTTCCCTTATTTTTAATTAATTTCTCATTTTTTTCAGAGCAAGCACATTTGGTCCGTTAGCCAAGCTGCTTATCTTTGTTCCCTCATATTCTCTTAGGTAATGCTGTTTATATCCTACATAGAGAGGGTAAATCCCTTGGGAAGGGTATTTAAAGAGTCTTTCCTACACTCCCTTATTGAATGTGGTTAAACAACTCTCTTGCACACGAACGTCGCCTCCGGCTGGTCGGGTCGTGGTCGTGGGAATACGTGTCTTGGAAACGTCCGCGCACGTTCTATCTTTTTTGGGGAAAATTTTGGAATAATTCATTTAAAACTATTTTTTTAAAAGAGAATTCCTAAACCAAATTTATAGGCGATTTATTAAAACTGGAACATTTTAATCAACTATAAATTAGTCTGTATTTTATCTATTAATTAGAATAAAATCAGAATTAATCTGTTGATTAATTCTTGATTCTTATCACATAATTAACGAGGCTTAATTTCAGTAGTTTGACCAGCCGTTAATCTTGGAAATTAAATCAATATTTTATGACTGATCTGGTTTGCATTTTAACCCCTGAGTGAAGCCTATAAATAGATGAGGTTTTTAGAATTCTCGATGCATCTTAAGTTTTTTGTTTTCAAAGTTCTCTTTTATTCTTTATGTGAGAAGAGCAATTTCTTTATTTTCCATTTTGGTCTTCGGGTGTACAATTACTCGGAGCTACCGTATTAACCTCGAGGGACGACTGCCTACAACAACGACTACACACATCGAGACAAAATCATTTCTAAGACAGTGGTTTATACCACATCATAATTTTCTTCATCTGCCTTTTATATTGTTTATCATTATCCAGTCAGTGCTAATGGTTTGATCTTGTAGTTATTTTACCAACAATTTAGAAACATTTTATTCACTGCAAAATGTCAAACCCAGTGCCAAAGCTTGTTCATGATCTGTAAAATCTCGATGGGACTTGATGGGACCAATTATTGGAAGTGGTCCTAACGGATAATCATATTCTTCGATCAACATGATCTTGATTATGTGTTGCTCAAGCCGCTGTCTTAGTCACTGACGACTCCATCATATTTAGACGCAACTATCACCGTTGTTGGTGGTGACGCCTCTCCTACCGCTACAAGTGCAGTCCTGTAGCCTGTAGATGTTCTTGCTCATGCTAAAGTGTCCATCGGCAAGTACGAGAAGGACAAAAAAACTGTTCGTGGCTTTTTCTTAAGTCACATGTCGAACAAACAGTTTGACGTGTTTCTTAAAGAGAGAAGTGCAAAGGCCATATGGAACACGCTGGAGAAGAAGTATAGAGCCGAGGATGTCAGAATAAAGAAGTACGTGGTCGGTGAGTGCCTCAAATTTTAGATGTTCAACGACAAGCTGATCATGGATTAAGTCAATGTTTATGAAAAGCTGGTTTTCGACATCCTAGCTGAAGGCATGAAAATGTGCAAAGTCTGCAAGCAAATGTCCTCATTAAGAAGCTGCCCAAGTCCTTGTCTGACTACCGCAACTCTCTAAAACACAAGAAGAAGGTGTTCACAATTGAAGAGCTAGTGAGTCACATGCAGATACAAGAAGCCAATCGACTTAAGGATAAGTTTATTTATTCTAATAATTTTTCTTTTAAGGCTAATATGGTTAAATCTAGGTCTGCCTCAGGGTCCAAGTCTAATAAGTCCATAAGACGAGGTGGCCCGAAGTAGAAGTTCAAAACCCAAAAGACTACAAACTTCAAGAAGCCTGCAAAGGATAAGGCTCCACAAAAGCCTTTCAATTATTATGTGTGCGGATGGGATGGACACAAAGCTTACCAGTGCCAACGACAACCAGAACACTAGAATGAGAACAAACCATAATTAAACGTTGCTGCGAATGCCGACGACATAATAACATTGGTGGTTTCTGAATTTAACCTGGTAGAGAACAATGCTAAGTGGGTTGTGTAGACACTGGCGCTTCCAGACATTTTTGTGCCAAGTAGGAGCTGTTCACCAAGTTTGAAGATGTGAAGAATGGTGAACAAGTGTACATGGGAAACTCCAACAATTTATAAGTGTTAGGCAAAGAGAAGGTTTTACTAAAGCTGACATCCGGTAAAACTTTAGCCTTGCATAATGTTCTGTTCGTACCTGCCCTACGTAAAAATTTGATTAGCAGTAGATTACTCATTAAGACGAGCATTAAATTGGTTTTTGAAGCAGATAAACTTATAGTTTCCCAAAATCGGGTTTTTGTTAGGAATGGCTTTTTAAATGGAGGTTTATTTGTAATTGAAACCTAGTTTAATGAAAGTAATAAAACCACCACTTCTGTTTATATTGTTGAGTATCTGGATATGTGGCATACTAGATTAGGACACATAAACATTCATTCTTTAAAGAAACTCATAAAAATGAATCTACTTTCTAATATAGACGAGAAAAGATTTAACAAATGTGAGATTTCTGTAGAAGCTAAACATGCTAAACCTTCTTTTAAGATAGTTTCTAAGAGAAAAACTGAACTTTTAGAACTTATTCATTATAGTCTAGCAGATTTTAGAAACTCTGAAAGTAAGGGAGGTAAACACTACTACATAACCTTTGTAGATGATTATTCAAGATATACAAAGATATATCTTCTCATAACTAAAGATGAAGTTAAAAACTTGTTTCTTATTTATAAGGCATATGTAATACCCCAAATTATGAATTAGAATCCATGACATTATTTCATAGGTGTCTCAAATTGTTGGAAATGATTCTTAAATTAAATGGGCCTATTATGATCTTTAGGACCAAAATTGAAGAATAGAAACTTGAGTAGCTAGCTATCAAATGTCCAAATCAGAAACCTATACAAACTCATAAGTTGCATGCTAAGAAAACTATAATGTAAGGTTTTGTTGTGATGTCATGTGTGTGGGGAGGACATGTGTAAGGGTTGGAAGTGAATAGATGAATCACCAAAATCAGATTCATCATCTTCCTTCTTCCCCCTTAGTGAATCGAAAGTTTTAGAAAGAGAGAGAATGAGAGAAATCGTCCACAGAGCTTGAATTTAATGCTTAAGTTTGGTGATTTTGCTATTGAAAAGTTGTTTGTGTGCCAAATGAGATGTAAGCATTCTCTTGCATTCTTTAATTTGAACTTTGCTAAAGTTTGATTTGCAGCTTTTGTGAAATTCCATGTTATAGAATGTTCATACATGTTTGAATTGCCATGCTTTGTAACCATAATACATGATCATGATGAAATTGGTGAATTGGTTAAATAGATTATGTTGATTTGAACTCTTGAAATGGTCTCCAATACTGGTATGAATTGAAATTGAATTTATGTTTTTGTTACACATCTTGATAGGAAAGTTTGAGGGCTGCCTTGTATGAAATTGAACATGTAATGTACTGTTTTGATGTTCTTGTAACAAGGGACTGTTTTATGTTCTAGTTTAGGGACTACTGTGCGTGTTTTAATAAGTTAGAGGACTGTTTTGACTAGTAAATAAACAAGGGAAATGTTTAGGATATAATTGAGGATTGTTTTGATGGAAAATTGTAGTGTTTAGGACTGCCCTACATCTAGGAAAAACATTAGGGACTGTTTTTAGGTAATTCAGTTAATCATGGACTGTTTAGGACATAATTATTTGTGTGTTTATGAATTTAGAACTGTTCTGGGCAGTTGTGAAGTTAATTGGATTGCTTAAATATGTATAATCATATTGGAGAATCGTTTTGATGCACAAAAGAATATAAATTAAGTAATTAGACAGTTTTAAAAAGGTATAGGAATAAGGGACTGATTTGTATGAGTACAATGTATCTAGTGTTGTTTTGATGTGTTTAGATGTAATTATCTATGTTAGGGATTGTTGTGCTTAGATAATGGACATTGAGGGATTGTTTTTGTTGGAATAATGGATTGCTTACTTAGATAGTGGCCTGCTAAGTATTTACATAATTAAGTGCGTGAAATTAAGACTGTTTGGTGCATATAATAGAAGTAATGAGACTGTTTTGGTTCAATAAATATATAGATATAAAGGCTGCCCTATTTTGTATACATAAGCATGTAAATAATTGCTAAAAACATGAATGAATGTGTAAAGGCTGTTTAGTGAAAGTGTGTAGGCACATTCATGCATAAAAGCTTGTTCTATGAGTGTGTGAATGATTAAATGAATTTTGGGGCTATTTGTGACCAAATGTGTATTGGTAATTTGTTTTATGATTTTGAAAGGCAAGAATAGTTTCTAATGCTAATTAAACCTTGTTATAATTAGACAAAAAGGTAATTGATCAAATTGGTGAAAAGCAGAAGGGAATCGTAATACGGGAGCAAGAATAGCTTGGATTAACCTGTGAGTGTAGTTAAAGTCTCGGGAATGGCTTGAAGCCTTCCCGAGCATCTTTGTTGTTGTAATTTTGCTATCTTATACTTGTGCTATGCAATGCTTAGTGAACTTGGATTGAGGTAAGCACCTAAATGGTAACAATTTTGATAAGATGTGCATTGCTTGCTTTTGAAGATATTCTTGAAGTGAAAACAAGTTAAGCTTGTATATGCTTGATAATATTTTTTATTGTGTCACTATTCGAATAGGATAAAGGATATATTTGAGAATTTACATGATTTGATTATATGCCTAATATGAAAGAGCAATAAGTTATGTTACATGTGGTGATACATGGTTGATATGAAAAGTCATAAGACTTACTTATGTATGCATAAGAAATTTGAAACTATACTTACCTTTGAAATGAATAAAAATAAACTATGTTCACTTAATATATTCTTATTCTAATGAAATAAGTGGATGAGCTTGTGATGTACTATGAAATAAGCCTCGGTGGCAATGAGAAATTCACACGAGGTGAATAAATGCGTAATATGAAAGGCAATAAGCTTTATGACATGATATTTGATGAGGAGCTATGCTCAATTTGTCTCTAATAAGATAAGATAAATGTGAAAGCTTTGGTCTTAGGTATAGTTGGCATGCCATAGAGTCCATAGAGCTCGTGTTTGGAGTGGACTATGGCCTTTATTTGGCGACAATAGGAGGGAAGTTTTGAGGTCACTTGGTGAAAATATGAGGGATTGGCCGGTATTGCGAGTACCATGTTATTTGGCGATAGTTGGTTAGGGATTCATGTACCTAGGCTGTAATTCGATTCTCAAGGCTACGATAAAAGACAACAATGAAATTTTTATATTAGATTAAGAACTTACCTTAATATCTTATTTGCTAAGAAAAAGATAATTATGATATGCTATAATTGATGTCTTACGTACCAAGAAAACTTGTGTTGGTGATATGATAAATTTTGATAACTTGTATGACAAAAAATACATGTGTATGATAAGCAATGTATGCTCTTGAAAGGTTATGTTAAAGACAAATAAGGAAGTTTGTAAATCAAGTTTAAGAATTATCTAAACACTACTTATAACCAATAATACATGTTTATATTACGCCAGGCTTGACAACTTACATGATACATAGCACTTATCTACCTATATATTTATATATATATTTATGAAATGCAACGTTCGAAAGATAATGGACTGATTTGAGCATTTAATTGTGTGTACGTGTGAATGAGAATGTTTTTGCTTGAATTAGAGTCTTAATGGACTGATTTGAACATGTAATTGTGTGTACATGTGAATGAGACTGTTTTTTCTTGAATTAGAGTCTTAATGGACTGATTTGAACATGTAATTGTGTGTACATGTGAATGAGACTGTTTTGTTTGAATTAGAGTCTTAGTGGATTAATTTGAACACCTACATGTATACATATGGGTGGACTGTTTTGAACTTATATTATATATATATGTGTGTGTGTGTGGTTTAAGGACTGTTTCGAGTAAATACAAGTAACTAATAGACTGTTTTGAATTCTATAAACTTATACACATGTTTTATGGGCAGTTTTGAATAAGATACAAGCATACATGGACTGTTTTGTAACTATAAATGTATATATATGTTTTATGGACAGTTTTGAATGAGATACAAGAAAACATGGACTGTTTTGGGATCTATAAATGTTTATACACGATTTGTGGACTGTTTTGAATGAAAACAAATATATATTGGACTGATTTGAATGTATAAATGTTTACAGAAGATTTGTGGACTGTTTTGAATGAGAAAAAATATATTTTGGACTGTTTTGAGCCTATAAACGTTTACATGTGATTTAAGGACTGATTTGAATAAATGTGTGTATATATATATGTAAGTACATTCTGAACCGATTTATATTTACATGTGATTTAAGGACTGATTTGAATAAATGTGTGTATATATATATGTAAGTACATTCTGAACCGATTTATATGTATCAATGTTTACTTACGAATTAAAGGTATTATGGATGTTTTAAACAAAAGATGTACTAATGAAATAGGTTGCCATAGTCACAAGATTATGTGAAAAGAAACCAATGACATTTATAAGTTATTGGTGAAGACTTGTGTAGCAAGTAAAGTGAATCTTAACTTACTATAAGTCTTTGTAAGATTAGATGTGTTTAATAAAATATCTATACGCTTGAATTGCTTGAAGATTCAAAAGATGTATTTGTTGGGTAACTTTGGAAGTATGCATGTGCCTGTTTGGATACCTTACCTTAGAATAGCTAACTTTTATCCAAGCTTAGAATCTTATGTGGTCAATAGACTTTGGTGAAGAAATATACTATGATTTCATGATTTTAGTTACTTGAACTACCTCACTGAACTTATGCTTACTCTATCATTTCAATACATTTCAGGATAAAGTGCTTTTTGTTTCTCCCGAGCTTGGACGTGATCACAAAGAATTATGTATGATTTGAATCAACATCTTTAGAACTCCTAGATGGTGGCACATAGATATTAAGTTGCATAATGCATTTAGATTTCATTATGGCTTATATGTGTATAAGCTTGATAAGTATCCAAAGTTCTGTAAAAGGGGCCTTTAGTTATTTTATGGTTGTTGCTCTTCTTATATGATTTATTAGTTGGTGAGTTTGTTTGGTTGCTTAGATATCTATAGAAGTTTTAAGTTAGTAGATCACTTAATGTCTTGTGTGATGCAAGTTGATTTGTACAACCTCATTATGTGTAAATCCCTAAGTAAAAGAGGTGTAGTTCGAATGATTAACTTAATGGTTAAAATAGGCAAATGGTTGGATGTTAATTAATTTCGTATTTGGTCTTGCTATGGGAAGTTATATGTGATTGGTTAGGATTAGAGTAAGTATTGAGATAATTTGATCTTAGTAATTTAAGGTGACTACTACCTATTATAAACTATCTACTAAGCTTTATGATGGCTTAAGTTAAGTTAGGTATGATGATCAAATGAATACTTATGGGTGATTTTAAGTTAGGTATAAACCTTGAATGCTTGTTGCTAAGGATTTATGTTGCTATCTTTGAATGGCATATAGATGTTAATTGAATATGATTTAAAATAAATAACATGATATAGTAACCATTCTTGAATGCATAAGAAGCTAGAAGTCATTACTATGTCTAGGTGACCTTGGATTATCATTGAATAATAACACTTATGGTAAGGTCTGAAATTACTTGAGCATGGCTCTTGTTGATAATCTGATTTCTATATATGGAATTGTTATGCATTGTAGTCTTGCAACTTAATTAAAGAAAATTACATGGAGTGAAAATGAGCTTTTAAGTGCTTGAGTATTCGAATGATTATGTTTAGGATGTGACTAAAATGAGTAGATTGAGCTAGAAGTTAAAGATCAGTTTTTAAGGTTTAATTTTTTAATTGGACCTTGTATGATAAGTGGAATTAATACATTGATAAGTTAGTGATAAATTCCATGAAATTGGATGAAGGCTTTATACCTCATTTCATTCGAATTAGATTTATGAATATGATCTATGATCTTCTTTGTTTAAACACTAGTTCGAATAATCTTGAAATTGGTTTTATAAAAAGGATAAGCTTAATTTGAATGGTATGGCTTCTTACAAATCTAGTTGGACTTTAGAAGCTAAGCTAATGTCGTCTTGTAATCAAAAGAAAAAAATGGTCCCAAGAACTTTAAAGTATGGTCTTGATATTGTTCAACCTTACTCGAAAGTCCATCACAGTTTGTAATTTGTTTGTCTTTGTTTGTTAGTAACACTTCCTAAACCGGTTTATCTCCTAGACCGGGTAGAAGGTGTTACAACAGAAGTTGAAAATCAGCTTGATAGGAGAATAAAAGGGCTTAGATCCGATAGAGGTGGTGAATACGTGTCTAATTTTCTTAAAAAGCTGTGTGAAAAGAATGACATAATTCATGAAATTTCTGCCCCTTATTTTCCTCAACATAATGGTATAGCTAAGAGGAAAATACAACTTTAAAGGAGACGATGGACTCTTTGTTATTAAGTTTTGGGTTATCTAATAACATGTAGGGGGAAGCCATTCTGTTAGCAAATCATTTATTAAATCGAGTACCTCATAAGAAATTAGATTGTACCCAATACGAGTTGTGGAAAGGTTATGCACCCAGTTTGCAATACTTGAAAGTGTGTGGGTGTCTGATAAAAGTTGGTTTGCCTGACTTTAAGAAGTCCACGATCGGTCCCAAAATCATTGATGCAGTGTTTATTGGGTATGCTTCTGTCGCAACCCTTTTTTCGAGTCTCGACGTTTTAAAAACAAAAACAGTAGAGTCGCCACCAATCTTTTTTCGAGGTGTGATTGGATCACCTAAAAACATGTCATTTTAATAAAAACAATTTGTTTTATTAAAACAACAATTTTGGACTACGAAAAAACAAAAATGGGTTCAGGAGTCGGTTACGCATGGGGAAGGGTGAGCACCCCCACAACGCCCAAAAATTGGTACCTAGCCGATTACAAAACGTTTTAATGTCGGAATTTGCAAGTTCATGTAAAATCTAATTTATTGTCCATTTATTAATATGAGACCATTTTAACGGCTTCACCATCCGGGGAATAAACAATAATCACCGCCAATATTTCTGGCGCTAACCCGTTACCCCCTTTTAGTGAAGACACCGCATTGCAAAACATGGCACCAAAACGACAGATTCAATTAAATTATTAAAGAAAATTAACTAAACAAACAAAATTAATAAAGGAAAAAAGGAAAACTTGATTACATGAAATTAAACATACATGAAAGTAATTAAAATAAACAACAAGATATAGGGATAAAGCACAATCCTTTTTTTAAAAAACATATCCTTCCCGAATCATGTCAACACTTGGTGTACGATCCGATTTATTATTAAAAAAGGAAATTGTAAATACGTATTTATATAAAACTCTAAATAAAATTAAAAATAATTAAAAAACAAATTTAAAAAAGAAATCAAGAAAGGTGACCAAATTGGAATAAATGAAAACAAGGTAACCGGCGGAGCAAAAATGAATGGGGCGGAAGGATTTAATGGGTGTAAATTGCCCATTTTGTTTTAAAACATGTGGGGTATAAAACCCACTTTCACAAACACTTCACTATTTTTCCCTTTTAAAATTTTTGGATCAAACCCCTATTTTGTATTTTTTTCTCAAGTGTTCATCTATGTTCTTCATGGATTGAAGAACACATGAAGAACATCGGGGAAACAACCACCGCGCCGGCAGCCATCTGCCGGAGTCGACCGCCGGTGGTGGTGACTTTTTTAAAACCTTTTTCCGACTTCGTTTTAAAATCTAAACTTGAATCTACCTTCAAAATCACCAAAATTTCTTAAAATAACCACGAATCGTAAAAAACTTTCGAACCCCCTTTTAAAATTCTAGAATTCGGCCACCACTCCCATTTGAATTTCAGCGACGGTGGCCGCGGTTCGAGACGCAAACGTATGGAAAACACTTGTCCCTTATTCTTTATGTTTCGAATTTGAAATAAAAAAATAAAATAGAAAAGAAAGAGCAAAAGATACCTAAGAACTTGTATGCTTGATTGCTCCGATTCCAAAAAAACCGTGAGTACACTTTGTAGTGAAATCCAGTTGTGGGTTTACAAAGGATGAATGGGGTTTATATAGGTATTTTCATACCAAAATTACAAGAATAAAATCCACCAATCCCATTGATTTACATGCCATGTTTGAATGATTCAAATTTGAACTTGTTTCCCATTTGTGTTTGATTCCAATATGCTTGAATTTGGGATTGATTTTCCCTATATTTTCCATATTCGATTAATTATCCCTTTTTCCTTTTTTGTTGTGCTACAGATTAGAATGGCGAGGGAGTATGTGATGAAAATACGGCGCGGCGTGGGTCACGGCGAGGGGACGGCTACGTCGTAGCCTGGTGACTGCAGGTATCGGCGGCTGGGAGGCAGAACGAGCACCAAGCGTTGCGCGGTATCCTCCAGTAGCAACAGACCCGCGTGCATGGCTTGCACTCGCGGGGAAGGCTGGGCGCGTGACGACGCGCGTAGGGGAGCTGCTCCTCACTTTTTCCTGGTCCAATTTGGACGGTTGGATTTTACCCTAGATCCAACGGCTGAGATTTAGCTGCACATGGGAGAATAAGAGGGTTAGCTAGGGTTTTTTTTTGGGCCAATTAGGCCAAGCATTGTAATGGTCTCTTTTATTTAAATAAATGGACTATTTTTATTAAAATTAAATGGACTAATTTTAGATTTTATTGGGTTTTATTGACAAGACTAATACTATATAAATATACAATAATAATAATAATAATAATAATAATAATAATAAAGATGAAATTATGGGTGAAAATTAAGTGAGAATAGCTTCAAATAGTGCTACATATAGATTCATATATCTGCGTGACTTCTTTATTTTGAAAATAGAGATGTTGTGTTCCTTGAAGAGATATTTCCTTTAAGGAAGCCTAGTATAAATTTTGAAACACAAGTAGAAAGTCGTGCGACAACTTCTTCTATTCCTGCCAAGGATACTCTAGAGATAGAATTGGAGCCTAGAAGAAGTAAAAGGTAAAAGGTTGTAATACCCAAAAATAGGCCTAATAGAATATTAACAATTCGATACAAATTAGGTTCCATTGCCTTGCCCTTAATCATTTATTAAATAAACTTGTGACCAAAATGGAAGGAAAGAATAAAGTGGTAACCGAAGTTAAAGAATCAAAATGAGAAATCATAAAACTCAATAGTTGCATGATGAATAAAATAAAATCTATGGCTTAAACACATGTCATCAAGGGGGAGGACTAGTGGACCTAGAACCGGCCACATGGAAAATGGTTTCCATTAAGTTACCATCTCCAATTGAGTTACCTTCTTCAAAAGAGAATAGCCAAAATTTTAGAGTGAGAAAGAGAGAATGAAAGCTTGATTGTTATCTATGGAATTTTTGAGGGAATAGAGCTCGGTTATTCAATCCTTATATGTTGTTTGGAAAACAAGGTAAGAAGAGTAAGTATTTTGATGTATAATTTTGCTTGATAGAGTTTATTTGTAAATCGAATACTTGCACATAGATGAACTTTCATGCATTGTAGTTCTAAGTTACATGCATGAATTAGAACTTGGTTGAATATGTATTGCCGAATGAGTGATGTAAAAATTGAACCTAAAATCTATTCTCTAGGCTATTAGGATCGGTAATTCTTACTTATGCTTTTTTTCGGTTCTTGTATGGAAGTTCGAGACTGTTAAGGATCATATGTATGCTTATAGGACTGGATTAGTGATTTAAACAGGTTAAATTGCAAGTTAGCAAAAAAAAGGGACTGTTTTAGTGTGCATAAGATTATATCATGGATTGTTTGATAGATAAAATTTGTGTAAACTTGTAACTTGGGGACTGCCCTGTATACATGCTTATTTTAGGGTCGGTTTGTATAGAAAATAGATTGATATATACGTCCAATATAGGTACTAGTGTTGCCATTAAAACTTGAATTGTTTTAGGGAAAAAGTTGTCTCGAATCTGCTATTGTAAAATAGGAACAGGGAAGGACAGTTCTGCATCATTAAGGGGGTTGTTTTGAATGCTTAAAATGTAATAGATTGACTTAATTGGTAACACATGAACATGGTTGTGTTTTAGGAATTTTTAGCATGTGTATGAACATGGAGGAAACTGTTTTATTGTATTTAAAAGTGTGGACATAAGTCTAGTGGAATAAAAAGGAATATAAACAATAAGAGATTGTGTTGATACACATGTTTATGATTATACAAATCAAACTGCTTGATCAATTGTATGCGAGGATGCTTGTGTTAGGTAGTTTGGTGAATAATAGTTGTTGAATTAAGTTCTAATGAATAAATACATTGCTATTATAATAGATAAAAAGGGAGTCGATCAAGTTGATGAAAGGTAGAAAGGAATCCTGTTACGAGAGCAAGAATAGCTGGATTAACCTATGAGTGTAGTTTAAAGCCTTGGGAAAGGCTAATAACTTTCCCGAGCACCTCTTGCTAGTTGTGATTACTTTAAATTGATTTAATTCTTGATATGAGTGCGCAAGCTTGGATGGCAGGTAAGTCTCTAGTAGGAGATGAATTTTGGGGATATGAATATGTGGTTAAAAGTATGATTGAATTAAAATACTCATGATGTCTTGAGATAAGGATTTGGTCCAAATGACATATATAGTTTTTATGATTGATTGTTGTTGGTATAACAAATCTTGCTCATGCTTGTTTTGCATGTGAATGTTGACATATTGTATGTAAAGAAAGTTATGAATAAAGTTAACAAATGAAATTCTGGCTATAAAGCCATTCGAACAAACAAGTATGAGACTTAAAATTCACAGTGGTGAATATATACCCTAAATGAGAAAAGGGTTAATGAAATCTTGAAATGGAATCAAAATGGAGTTGTGATCATTGTGATAAATAAGGATGACATGTATTAAGCCTTGGTCTCGAGTCAGCCTTAGGTATAATTGGCATGCCATAGAGTCTATAGAGCTCAGGTTCAGGGTGGACTACGGTCCATGACAATTGTCCTATATGGCGACAGTAAGAGGGATGTGTGTGTATGATTAATTGGCGACAGTATGAGGGTTTGACCGGTACTGCGAGTACCAAATGATATTATGGGCGACAGTTGGTTGGGGGCTCGTGTACCTAGACTGGGAATTCGAAACTCAAGGTTATATTAACAAACATAAATGAATGAAATTGCTAAGTTAAATATGAAACGCGGTAACTTGCTTGATAAGAAATGTATTACTTGTTATATGTGGTTAATCTCAAAATGTTATATGTGCGTTTCAATGAATATTCATGTGATATGGAAGTTGAGAATGGCTTGTAAATTCCATGCAAATTGAATATGTTTGGTTGATATTGTCTTGATGAGTGGCTACTTATGAAACTAAATAACTCTTATATATGTGCAACTGGAATTGATTAACTTACTTAGGCAATCCTTGCTTAATGCGTATTTGACTATCAATTGTAGTGAAAGAAACCTTGCCTAAAGACTAAATTAGAATGCTATAAACTACCTCACTAAGCATATGCTTATAAAACTCTTTCACTACTTTACAAATTGAATTTTGAAGTCTATATCTCAAGGAGCTTAAATTGGATCACAAGAAGACTTTAAAAGTATGTTTTGTTACCTTGGTATTAACTCCTAGGATGATGGCACTTGGTATTTGTGCATGCATATAATTTATGCTATAATGGGGTTGTATAACTTAAATTTGAACCATGTTTGTAAGCTATATACTTGAATTTCGTATGGTTGGATTTGATGATGATGGTTAGATGCTTGAAGTTGATTGATGGATAGATATGCTATAGGAATACGGAAATTTAAGTATGTTTTAGGGTCATGAATGATCATTGAAATTAAGGTTTGATGCTTGTTAAAATTATGGTCCATGTATGCTATAGGATCAGAAAGTTGATTATTGTTTGAGGAGTAATCGTCACCATGACAATACCATAGAATCGAAATTGCTAAGTGCATAAGTTTTAATGGATAAACATATAATTGGGTTGATTTGTATTCATGTATGTAATGAAATTGGGAATTTTAATTATGCTGCTACTTGTAATGAATGGCAAAGAATTAATTTGGAATGGAACACTGAATCCTGTTATGAATGGTTTTAATAATAGTTCATACTTCTAGGTCTAGCTAAAATGCTATTGGATTTTATGTGTATGATATAAACCAAATCTCTTTAAATGTACTCTATAATTCGAATACATGGTTGATCTAGGGTATTGGTGATTGCTTGAATTAACTACAAATTAAACTTTGGAAATGTTTATAGTTTGATTGTTTAATTAACTTGTGAATCAAGTTAGTTCTTGCATGTTTCAAATGAAACATTGGTTTATGAGTATGTGGTTGATGTTTTGTTCGAGTACCAACTTGGGGTTCAAGTTGGTTGTTTGTTTTGTTTTAACATCCTAACTTGGCTTACTCCTAATCCGGGTTTAAAGGTGTTTCAAGGGTAGCCTCTACCTTTGGTCCAGATTTCCTAACTTTCTTTATCTCTGAAATAAGTGATGTAGACTCCATTTCTATTGCTATAGCTCAGACTTTCCTTTTAGATGAGGATCCAAAGCCATATGATGAATCTATAAGTTCAATTGACGCTAGTTTCTAGAGAACTACAATAAATGATAAACTAGAGTCAATAATGTCTAATCACATGTGGGAGTTGATTGATTTGCCTAGAGGATTTAGACTTATTAAATCTAAGTGGGTCTTTAGGAAGAAACTTAGACCCGATGGGTCAATCCAGAAATATAAGGCAAGACTAGTAGTCAAAGGATTCACTCAGAAGTTTGGTATAGACTTCTTTGACACATACTTTTCTGTCACAAAAATCTCAATGATCCGTGCCTTGTTTACGATAACATCCATTCATAAGTTGCATGTACATCAAATGGATGTAAAGACTGCATTTTTTAATGTAGATCTAGACGAGGTGATCTATATGGAGCAACCATCAGGTTTTGAGACACCTGACATTGAAGGCAAAGTGTGTAGACTTAAAAAGTCTCTTTATGGCCTTAAACAAGCTCCAAAATAGTGGTACGAGAAATTTCACAAACCATTCTGAGTTTTAATTTTATTGTAAATAGAGCGGATGCATGCATGTATTCGAAAATGTTTGGTACTGATTGGTCATCATAAGCTTGTACGTTGATGACAAATATTCAGTACTAATATTGAATCCATTAACAATATGAACAATTTCTTGTCCACTAAATTTGAGATGAAAAATTTAGGAGAGGTTGATGTGATCTTAAGAGTTAAAGTTACCAAAACTGAAAATGGATTTTCTTTGGATCAAACACACTATATTGAGAAGGTGTTAAATAAATTTAACAATTTTGATGTCATCCCTTTTAGAACTCTTTATGATTCTAGTATACGACTCCTTAAAAATAAAGAAAGTAGCATTTCCCAAATAGAGTATGCCAAAATTACCGGGAGCCTTATGTTCTTAATGTATTATACTCGGCCTGATATTGCCTATGTTGTGAGTAGGTTGAGTAGATCTACTCATAATCTTAGTGGTGAACACTGGATTGCTCTAAGACGCTTACTTAAGTATCTTAAGGGTACTATGGATTGGAAACTCGACTTTGTTGGCTATCATTCAGTCTTAAAAGGATATTGTGACGTCAACTGGGTTACCGATAATAATGAAGTAAGCTCTACGAGTGGGTATGTCTTTACCTTAGGTGGCACAATGATCTCGTGGAAGTCTGCTAAGCAGACTTGTATCGCTCGTTCAACCATGAAGTTAGAGTTTATTGCTTTGACTTAGCTGGACAAGAAGCTGAGTGACTCAGAAATTTATTGGCAAGAATACCTTTATAGGGAAAACTGACTCCTCCAATATCCTTATTGTGTGTTTCACAAGCTACGATATGCATGGCTCAAAACCAAGCTTACAACGATAAGAAGAGACATATTTAAATAAGACATGAATTAGTAAGACATTTAATAAGGAATGAAGTACTCTCATTAGAGTATATGAAGTTGGAGAAGAACCTTGCTAATATACTTACCAAAGGGTTAAGTCAAAAATTATTTCTGGATTCGTCGAGCGGGATCTAAAGCTCATTGGTTGAGGAATTCATGGTGGATACTGATAAACCTTGTGTCCCAAGTTTTCTTACCTTTCTAATTGCTTCCCAAAATTTTTATTTGTCAATTCACCTCATTTTGGCCATTTAGCATTGATTGTTCATCCCAACAGATACCCAACTTAGTTATCTAAGTTCAATATGGTCAAATGAAGCCATGGAAAGACTCATAGTGTACATTTCACTTACTTATCCCTATGATGAATAATGTACATGCACAAGATGAGCTTAATTGCTCTTAATAAATTTAGAGCCCAGAACCCGTGGAGTGGTCCCGGTGGTAAAGGATGATGTATTTCATCCAGGCGACCTGGGTTCGAGCACTATATGTGCAAGATGTGTGTGCATTATTAAAGGGCAAAGAAAAATGAACATATACTACCTTGTAATCACACCAACATTCAAAAAAAATTTAGAGCCCAGGATTTGGGTGATCTTAGTGAGAAAGACTTGATAAATTTACTGATTTTGGTTGAATATTTACTCTTAATAAGTTCATAACCTAGTGTTGAATGGGTAGCCCTATCGCGAAGGACTAATATGAACGTATCGCTAGAGATGATGAGTTTTTTAAACTCTTAATGAATTCAACCTCAAGAGTTGGGTGATCCTATTGAGAAGGATATTATATTCACCGATTAATGAGGTTGAGTATTTATTCTTAATGATTTCTTATCCCATAGTACGAGCGGTTCATTTAAGATGAACTTGAAGAAATTCACCTTATTTATTGTGAGCTTGAAATGTTGGATAAAGCTCTTAATTATTTCATAGCCCGGTTTCAGGTGGTTTATGTTGAGATAAACCTGATAAAATAACATACGCAAGTGAGAAGGATTAGCGGCATTCTATGAAAAATGTTGGGCGTTTTTCTAGTACACTTACAAGAATCTTGAGGAAAAAGGGCTATTCATACATACACATCTGTATATACTCTTTGTAGACACATCAGGGACTTCAGTGGATGAAGAGATTAGTTGTGTGTTATGAGTTCACCCTAATCTTAGAAAGTTCAAGATTCGTTCACTTATCTAAGAGAAGAATTACTCATCATCACTATGTACTAGTTCCAGATATGTTCACTAGTGCTTAAGCATCTAATCTCGCATTTGCTCTTCCATCATTTTAATTAATTTTTTTTTCTTTTAAAGATTTTTTTCGAATTTGTGGGGGAATGTCGGTTATATCCCACATTGAGAGGGTAAATCCCTTGGGAAGGGTATTTAAAGAGTCATCCATACAATCCTTTGTTGAATGTGATTAAACAACTTGCTTGCACGCGTGCGCCGTCGCCGTTCGGTCGGCTCGTGTCGTGGTCTTAGGAATACATGTCTTTGAAATGTTCGCGTGCGTTCTATCTTTTTTGGGAAAATTCGAAATAATTCCTTTAAAACTATTTTGAAATGAGAATTCCTGAATAAATTTATAGACGATTTATTAAAACTAGAATATTTTAACCAGCTGTAAATTAGTCTGTATTTTATCTGTCAACTAGAATTAATCAGAATTAATCTGTTGATTAATTCTTGATTCTTATCACCTAATTAACGAAGCTTAATTTCAGCTGTTAATCTCGAAAATTAAATCAGTGTTTATGACTAATTCGATTTGCATTTTTAACTCCTAAGTAAAGCCTATAAATAGAAGAGGTTTTTAGAATTCTGGATGCATCTTAAGTTTTTTGTTTTTAAAGTTCTCTTTTATTCTTTCTGTGAGAAGCACAATTCCACCATTGTCTACTCTGATCTTCAGGTGTATGATTATTCAGAGCTATCTTGTTAACGTCGGGGGACGATCGCCTACAACAGTGGTTACACACATCAAGGTAAAATCGTTTCTAAGGTAGTAGTTTATACCACGTCACAGTTTTCTTTATCTGCTTTTTATAATATTTATCATTATCTAGTCATTCCTAACGGTTTGATCTTAAAGTTATTTTACCAGCAAAGTCATGAGTTCTAGACCCACTAAGAGCACTCCACTTTCTTCTTTTAGAATTCCTTTTCTTTCCCTCTAAGTATGACTAGGATGTCAAAAATAATTCTCATTTTCTTAATATTTGAATTTCTATTTTGCAAAGGTTGATGTGATCCATCTCTTTGCCCAATATTATGGAAATGAAAGTAAAGACGACATCGCAACAAATTTTTGTATAGATTACATGTAAAATACAACACTAGTGAACATCTGATTGTCATTTATTTGTTTATTTATTATTATCAAATAGTTTCATTTATTTATTCATTTGAAAATAATATTTTTGAAAAGCATTAAGTTAGTGTCACGGCCCAGACCCTAGGGTCCGAGCCCAACGCACACCAAGGTGCAGATGAGGCCCTGCGTACTATTTTGGGCTTGCCAGTACCAAACCGAGATGGCCCATCACTTGGGGTTGAAGAGCAATCAGATATGGCAAGTATATCAAGTCAACAAGCCTTATCCTTCTAAACTTACCATATCTGTTGTAGCCCTTTATCTTAGGCAAGTTTTACCCAATTAGCTAGGATCAAGGGATTTGATTGTGCTGCTTTAATCTTGACCATTGATGTACTCTTATCTTAACCGTTGGATGTAGTGGGCTTCAAGTATAAATAGAGGCTTACCCCCACCTCATTTTACACACTTCAGTTTTGAGGAATATACAGAGCATTCACTCAATTCTCCTTGCCTAGCTTTCCTTAGCCATTTCCTTTTAGTTGTTCTTTGTTTTTCGCAAGGGTCTTAGCTTGTTAAGCTTTGATCGTTAGGCTGACTTAGGCGTTGCAACGTTTGAAAGCGTCTAAGGCCGCACGTTCGAGACTACGAGATTCTACGGGCGTGACAAGTGGTATCAGAGCGAGTTTGACCGAGAGAAATGGCACCACAAAACTCCTGCGAGGTTCCAGCAACTGACCGAGAGACTCGTACTGCAGCTGCCGGGAAGAAGCGTGAAAGTTCCAGGGATATCATCTCCTCTTTGGAGAAGAGGGTAGTTCGTCTGGAGGAAGCCATAAGTAATGTCCAAGAGACCTAAGAGGAGGCGGAGCCACGCCTCGAGAAGGTGGATTCACTCAAGGATGAAATCACCGAGGAGGTCCAAGAAGTTCTCAATGCGATGTATGAGAAAATAGATCAACAAGTACGTTCCCTTTAAGGTGCTATGGAGACCATGAAGGCGGAACATGCGGGAGAGATGAAGAAGCTCACTACCGAGCTAACTCTCTACAAGAATACCGTATTGACCGGCATGGTGGGCGAAGCACCTGCAGCTAAGCCCATAATCGATGTTCCAAAGCCGAAGGAGTTCAAAGGGGCGAGGGCAGCCCAGGAAGTGGACAACTTTATTTGGGGGTTAGAGCAGTATTTCCGACTCATAGGCATCGATGATGAAGTCACAAAGGTAAACGCAACTTCTTTTATTTGACTGATGCCGCTCTCTTATGGTGGCGACACAGATGCTCCCAAGCGGAGGATGAGACTCTTCCCGTCAAGACGTAGAAGGAGTTCGAGTTCGAGTTCAAGGAGCACTTCTACCCAAGGAATGCTCAAAACGAGGCTCGAGAGAAGCTACACCAGCTACAACATGACGGCTCTATCCGAGAGTATGTCAAGAAGTTCACAGAACTTAGGCTCCAAATCCAGGACATAGGCGAGACCGACGCCCTCTTTGCCTTCAAGAATGGGCTACAACGTTGGGCAAAGATGAAGCTGCACCAAATGGGGGTCCAAGATCTTTCCAAGGCAATGGCCACTGCCGACTCCCTTGCAGAGTTTGAACATAAGAATTCGGACAATTCCAAAGAAAAGCCGAAGTACAAAGGCAACGAGAAGAAAGACAATGACATGTATGCCAAGGACAGGTCCGAAAAGCCAACCAATAAAGGTAATAAAGTTAGCAAGCCTCGGGACATCGTTTGTTACAATTGTAAAGGTAATCACTACAAGAGGAATTGCCCCGTACTCGCAAAGGCTGCTGCCATTCAAGACAAGAGTGGCGAAGAGAAGGAAGCCTTCAAGCTTAATTCCATCATCAGTTCCATGGAGATTAAGAAGGGTTTCAAGAAGAAGGGTCTAATGTTCGTGGACATCATTGTGGCGGGCCGAAGGTTGAGCGCACTTGTGGACACCGGTGCCTCAGAATTGTTCATGTCAGAACAAGTTGCCAAGAGACTTGGCCTTCATGTGGAGAAGGCAAGTGGGTTCATCAAAACCGTGAATTCCAAGGAGACTCGGATTACATGAGTAGCAAAAGGAGTCAAGTTAGAAATTGGCAATTGGACCGGTAAGGAAGCTATCAAGGTAATCCCTCTTAATGACTTCGATTTTGTGATTGGGCTTAGCTTCCTTGATCGGATTAATGCTTTCCCTGTTCCCTTTGCCGATTGTTTGTGCATACATGACCTGGTACATCCATGCATGGTTCCGCTGAATCGAGAGACATGAGTTGGGGCCAAGATGCTGTCAGCCATCCAGTTCAGCAAGGGGGTGCGCAAGGAGGAGCCCATCTACTTGGCTACGTTGGTCCATGATGGGCCAAATCAGTCGAAGAGATCCCAACCGAGGTGAAGCAAGTTTTGGCAGATTTCAAGGATGTGATGCCTGCCGAGTTGCCCAAGCATCTCCCACCGAAGCGGGAGGTGGATCACAAGATTGATCTTGTGCCGAATGTGGAGCCGCCGGCTCGAGCTCCTTATCGAATGGCTCTACCCGAGTTAGAGGAGATGCGCAGACAATTGAAGGAACTCATCGATGCCGGGTATATCCGACTGTCAAAGGCACCCTATGGTGCGCCGGTGCTCTTTCAGAAGAAGCATGATGGAACGCTTCGAATGTGCATCGACTATCGAGCTTTGAATAAGTTCGCAGTGAAGAATAAGTACCCGATCCCACTGATAGCAGACTTGTTCGATCAACTTGGTGGTGCAAGGTGGTTCACCAAGTTAGATTTGCGGTCCGAATATTGGCAAGTTAGAATCGCAGAAGGTGATGAACCGAAGACATCATGCGTGACTCGCTACAGTTCGTATGAATTCATGGTGATGCCTTTTGGCCTCACGAATGCTCCCGCTACCTTCTGCACTCTCATGAACAAGGTACTACAACCCTTTCTTGATCAGTTCGTTGTTGTTTACCTTGACGATATTGTGGTCTATAGCAAGACACTTGGGGAGCATGTTGAACACTTGAGAAAGGTGTTCAATGTTCTACGGCAAAATGAGCTCTACGTCAAAGAGGAGAAGTACTCATTTGCTCAAGAGGAGGTCTCATTCCTAGGCCACATTATTGGTGGTGGCAAGATCCGGATGGACGGGGCCAAGATTCAAGCCATTGTTGATTGGGAGCCGCCAACGAAGGTGACAGGGTTGAGATCCTTCCTGGGGCTAGCCAATTACTATCGGAGGTTCGTCAAAAGCTACTCTAAAATCACCACACATTTGACCGAGTTGCTGAAGAAGGACAAGGCGTGGGATTGGAGTGCCGACTGTCAGAAAGCTTTTGAGGACTTGAAGCAAGCCATGGCGAGTGAGCCAGTGTTGGTGTTGCCGGATCACACCAAGCCTTTTAAAGTTTACACCGATGCATCCGACGTTGCTATTGGTGGGGTCCTTATGCAAGAGGGACATCCGGTTGCATATGAAAGTCGGAAGCTCAATGAGATCGAGAGGAGGTACACAGTCCATGAGAAAGAGATGACCGCAGTGGTGCACTGTTTGCGCACTTGGCGACACCACATACTTGGGTCGAGGTTTGTGGTATATACTGATAATATTGCCAATAGTTATTTTCTAACCCAGAAAAAGTTCTCTCCCAAGAAGGCTCGTTGGCAAGAGTTTCTTGCTGAATTTGATTTTGCCATGGAGTACAAGCCAGGGAAGGTTAATTCCGTTGCTGATGCCTTAAGCCGGAGGTACAACATCGAGGTTGTGAGTTTGCCAAAGGGACATTTGTTAGAGCGCATCAAAGAGGGACTGTCACATGACCCAACGGCCAGAATGTTGATTGATTATGCCAAGGAAGGGACAACCAGAAGATTCTGGATCAATGGGGACTTGTTGTATACTCGAGGACATCGCCTCTATGTGCCTCAGTTCGGGGAGTTGCGCAAGGAAGTCATGAAGAAGTTTCATGATTCCAAGTGGGCGGGACATCCGGGCATAAGTCGGACCTTAACACTCATTGCGGAGCACTACTATTGGCCACGCATGGGTGAAGATGTTGAAGCCTATGCGAGGACTTGTCTTGTGTGCCAACAGGACAAGATCGAGATGAAGAGACCCGCGGGACTGTTGCAGCCATTGCCCATTCCTGAGCGACCATGGGAAAGTGTTTCCATGGATTTTATTTTCGGTTTGCCCAACACTGACGGCCTGTCTAGTATAATGGTTGTGGTTGACAGGTTTTCCAAGTATGAGACGTTTATTTCAGCATCGAAGGTGTGCCCAGCCGAAGAAGTAGCTCGTCTTTTCCTCAAACACGTGGTCAAGTATTGGGGAGTGCCAAAGACGATCATTAGTGACCGGGACACGCGGTTCACGGGCAGATTCTGGACGGAGTTGTTCAAGCTTATGGGATCAAGTCTGAACTTCTCCACAAGTGTTCATCCACAGACGGACGGGCAAACCGAACGAGTGAATGCATTATTGGAGATCTATTTGAGACACTATGTGAGTGTCACGCAGCGCGACTGGCCAAAGCTGTTAGATGTGGCTCAATTTTTCTACAACCTACAACGGAGCGAGGCGACAAACCAGAGTCCGTTTGAGATCGTGACCGGGAAGCAACCGCTCACAAGTTTGCCAAGGAGTGGCAAGAGCATCATGACTTAGCTCGAGTACGAGGGGCCTAATCCAGCAGCACACAAGTTTGCCAAGGAGTGGCAAGAGCATCATGACTTAGCTCGAGCTTGTCTACACAAGGTGGGAAAACGAACCAAGAAGTGGGTGGACAAGAAACGTAGGGACGTGAATTTCCAAGTTGGTGACTTAGTCCTTGCAAAGCTCACAAGGATCTTGCGCAACCCAACCGTGCACAAAGGGCTTGTGCGAAGATACGAGGGACTGTTTAAAGTTATGAAGCGGATAGGCACCATGGCCTATCGATTAGAGTTGTCATCGAACATCCGAGCTCATCCAGTGTTCTATGTCAGTCTACTCAAGCCATACCATCAAGATGAGTTGGATCCAGATCGAGGCAAGTCACACCGAGCGCCAGTGGGGATAAAGATCTCCTATGAGAATGAAGTTGAAGACATCCAAGAGGAGAGGGTCATTCGACGACCAGGTCATCGGCCAAGACACGAGTATCTTGTTCAATGGAAGAGACTTCCCGACAGTGAATAGAGTTGGGAACCAGCCGAGGCCCTATGGCAGTTCAAGGATCAAGTGAGTCAGTACCATCTCAGCCGAGCGACGAGGGCATCGCCAGAACCAGTGGGGGAGAATGTCACGGCCCAGACCCTAGGGTCCGAGCCCAATGCACACCAAGGTGCAGAGGAGGCCCTGCGTACTATTTTGGGCTTGCCAGCACCAAACCGAGATGGCCCATCACTTGGGGTTGAAGAGCAATCAGATATGGCAAGTATATCAAGTCAACAAGCCTTATCCTTCTAAACTTACCATATCTGTTGTAGCCCTTTATCTTAGGCAAGTTTTATCCAATTAGCTAGGATCAAGGGATTTGATTGTGCTGCTTTAATCTTGACCATTGATGTACTCTTATCTTAACCGTTGGATGTAGGGGGCTTCAAGTATAAATAAAGGCTTACCCCCACCTCATTTTACACACTTCAGTTTTGAGGAATATACAGAGCATTCACTCAATTCTCCTTGCCTAGCTTTCCTTAGCCATTTCCTTTCAGTTGTTCTTTGTTTTCCGCAAGGGTCTTAGCTTGTTAAGCTTTGATCGTCAGGCTGACTAAGGCGTTGCAACGTTCGAGAGCGTCTAAGGCCGCACGTTCGAGACTACGAGATTCTACGGGCGTGACATTAGCAACTAACTAAAAGAATTAAATCTAAATAAAATTTTAGCATTAAATTTTAGTTTAAATTTCAATCATCACACACGTACCGTTAGGATTTGTCCGCATAATCAATTTTAATAGCCTAATAATATAATTTAAATCTAAACTAAAATTTAGTATAATTTTTAATTCAGTGACATAATTGATACTAGACTTAAAATTTATTGGTATGTAATGTAGTTTACTTTTTATTAAAACCAAACAATGATCTAACATGATCCATTAAACAGATTTCATTAGCTTTTGCGGTTCGTTTCATCTGTCGGTTGACACGATTTTAACATACTTTAGTGGTCATTTGATATTCGTATAAAGATTCTCACAGCTTTAATTTTCTGATTTGATTATGTCGGTAGTCATCGAAAAGTTTGATCCTCACTCGTTTAGTAGTTTGTTAGCCTATATAATCAGAACTGTGTAGAGGAACAATTTACCTGATAGTTTAGCTCGCTCGCCACTTTTTTTTCATCTCGCGCAACGTCTCGTTTGGCTGAAAATAAAGAAACTTTTAAAAATTTTGTGAGTTTTGATGGTACATTAATCTCTATACAAATATTTTTTTCATATTTGTACGCGATTTAATAGACTAATTTATTTTTTAATATATTATATTTATAATATTTTTTATAATATTTAATAAAATCTAGTTGATATTATTAAAAAAAACAATCATTTCACCGTTTGATCATATTTATATTCATGTTGGACCGCCCGTGGCTTTGTTGATAAAACTAATAAGTTACAGCCGACATCAAAAGTTTAATTATGAAGTATCTTTTTTCATAATTCTAATGAACGTTCTAGAAAAAAAAAACCCCAATTAAATTACGTTTTCTTATTCCTTTCATATTAATAGAAGAAAATTACACGCAGGAATATTTATGCATGTCGTAGTTTCGCTATCAACTTGGCAGCCAAGGGCCCCACCCAAATAATATAAACATTTGAATTATAAGTTGAATTTATCATTAAAAAAATACTCTATATTCCATTAAAATCGTTATATAGAAATAATATTTTGTCTAATTTTTTAATTTTAACTTTTCATTATTTAAAAATTATAATTGAGAAAATATGAAAAATATATTTTAAAACATTTAAATTTTAAATATGTATTTTATAAATTTTAATTAATTAAAATATTAAAAAATAATAGTCAAAGTTAAAGAATAAAAAAATTTAATCACAAAAATAATTTGACAGTTTTTGTAGTAGAAAAAGAGCAGTAAAAATATATATGTAAACTAGAGGACTAACTGTCTCTTGAGTTTATCTAATCTATTGAGAATTATTAAATAAACTCGTCATTCGTCTCACCGTGTTATCTTTAATTCTAACTAATAAAATTTATTAATCTCAAATAAACTTTTAAATAATTGTTTTTTTATTTACATACAAAAAAAATAAAATAACTTTACAAAAACGAATAAACCTTATTAATCGAAACAACAAATAATATTATGAGTAAGTCTATTTAATAATTTTTTAATCTTTTGTGGCCTTTCTTTTTAATGTTATAATAATAATAAAAAATAAAACCTTCATTTTTGGAATCAATTTGGTTTATAATTATTATAATTGAGAAGAAAGGAGTTTTATTTTTTAAATGGTTCTCTGATAAAAATTGAGAAGAAAGGAGTTTTTTTCTTTAAATGGTTCTCTGATAAAAATTTCCGTTTGTTTCCTGAGCAAATCTCGGGACGGAAAACCATTTTTCTTTCTTTTTCCTGTTGTTCACTCGTTGTGATTGTTAAGCTTTCTTTTGGACAATCAGAGTTAACTCGCCGCGTTTACTCTGTATGAACATCTTTTTGTTCCTTTTTCTTGTTTTTTATTTATATTTCTAGTATTGGATTTTGTTTTGGCTTTTTTTTCCCTTTAATTTTGCTTAGATGCGTATGGTAATTACATATCTAAGGAACACAAATCTAAGAAAAATTCTAGGTTTGATCGCTATGATATGTTGAAGCTTCTTTTACCGTTGTTCTTATAGTCATGGATCTGGGGTTTGGATTGATTTCTCTTGGGTGTTAATTAGATTTGTGTTTTAAGCTTATTTTCAAGGCGGTTTTAACTTTGTACGCGTAGATTTTCCGGGTTTTTTATTGCTAGGTGTTAATTTGTTCTAATAATTCTAGAAATGATGGATCTATAATCTTAGTTTCATGTTTAATGGTTTTGATTGGCTGAATCAGTGTCCTGAACAAAATTTAAAAGCAAAGTGTGCTTTCTGTCATCTTTGGTCCTTTTTTCTCAATTGCTTTATCTGTAAGCAATCCCCCCTTTTCTGTATGATTAGTGTGCAAATTGATTTTTCATAGCAATGCTTGAGATTCCAAGTTGTAAATATTTAATTAGAACCGTGGGGGTGTTAACTAGAGTTTATGGGATTGGAATGAGTTGCTTCTTCTTGTTGTGTAGTTCTTGACTTTGTGGGTCTTTGCATGCACCTGAAAGTAAATATTGAGGTTTGAATGTCATTCTGCATATGGAGTTATAGAACCAATGTTCTGAACTTTGTTTACTTGTAGAAGTTTGATTTGTTTTCTGTTAATGTTATAGAACTTTGGCATTTATATAATTAATTTTTTGCATATTTATATTGATTTTGGATTGGCTTCCTTAAATTTACAGGAGGAGGTGAGGATGTCGACTCCTGCAAGGAAGAGACTGATGAGGGATTTTAAGAGGTTGCAGCAGGATCCTCCTGCTGGAATTAGTGGTGCTCCTCAAGATAACAACATTATGCTCTGGAATGCTGTTATATTTGGGTATATGATAAAATAAGAATGGACCATATTTTTCTTTTTAGATTAAGATTCAATACAGTGTGCTAATGTCTTCACTTGATGGATTTTTGCAGGCCTGATGACACCCCATGGGATGGAGGTAAAGTAAATTCTGGTGCATATTTTGGTTTGAAGTATCAATTTGACTATGGATATTTGGTTGATTTGTTTCATTGGCTCTTTAAAAGATTTCTGTGCACACTATATGTTGATATAATCCATCTAAATGGAGACAATTTGTCAATTTCTCAGTAATTCTATAGTCCCATAATGATGTTATCAATTTCCACATATTAATTGGTTAAATGCTTCAAAGGATGAACCGTGAATGTTGGATTTGTTCAATGGGGAGTGGCTTTTTTGATGGTCCCATAGACTTATTTTTCATGTGAATAGGTGAAGCAGAAGTGGAACAATCTTTTCCATGGACTTGAGCCTTAGGAAACCTTTTAATTCAATGGCCCCAAGATTATTATTTTTAAGGATGTTCTTGAAAGGATGGCCATAAGATCTTTGCATTAACCTTAAAACGAGGACAGAAAATGGTCATGCTTATTTCTGTTTTGAATTTTAATTTGAATGGTAGAATTTAAGGGTTATATAAGCTATAGCTTTGGAGAAATTATAACTTTGGATGTTTTTATCACTTTATGTAGGTAAACTGCTAACAACTATAAATTAATACTATCTGTTTTGACATTTTTGGGTCTTTTAGGTACGTTTAAGCTGACCCTTCAGCTCACGGAGGATTATCCAAACAAGCCACCTACGGTTCGTTTTGTATCTCGAATGTTCCATCCAAATAGTAAGCCTCTACACGAGTCCTATTCTTTCTAACTGGATCCACGTTTTCAGCTTACATTTTCATTTATTATTGCCTGCCACGCGGTTTTAAAATTTGTTATTGCTAGCTTCAACATTTTAGACATTTTCTTCAAGATAAACTTATCCCTTCTTGTATTATAGATGTAATACATAGGGTGCAACTATAGCATTTGTGCTTATGTCACTTATCATGCTGTTATCTTTTATTAACTATACCTGTGAATGAGTAGACCTAATACTCAGAAAGTGATTGATACTTGTGCTTTCTGAATGAGTCCCCTAAGTGGGTGTTTAAGGGGGACCACATGTAGCATTTGTTTATGAATCTCCAAACATGAGCGAATGTTTAGGCCTTAGGGACACAATGCCATCATTTGCTAGTTGTATGTGTCATAAGCACCCGCCTAATATCAACAGTTTTAGTCATTCTTGATCTGATGATGATCCCTATTTTATCCTGCAAATTTGTCAGTTTATGCTGATGGAAGCATCTGTTTGGACATTCTACAAAATCAATGGAGTCCAATTTATGATGTAGCTGCAATACTGACATCTATTCAGGTATGATATAACTTCTTCAGGCTTTCAGTTGCGGCTAAGGACCATGGAATAAATATTATTAATTCCATCTGTCATTGGCTCATTGTATATGCTTTGAACCACCTGCCTAATATCATAAGCTTCCTATGAAAAATACTTGAAAATGGAGCAAAAATATTGGTTACCTTTGTGAAGCTCTATGGACAACCAGCTACTGATATTTATTGGAAGATCTTTCATTATAATGATGATATTGACATATATTTTTTTACCCTATCATTAACTCATGTGAAGGATCCAGATCTTTAACACTGCATATATCATTTATGATATTGCTTAGCAGTGACCTCTTGTGTGTATAGAAAATATAGAAATTGGGGTTCAGGATAAGCAATTGGAGGCAAAAGAGGTAACTTTTTTTGTGAACATGCCGGTACCTCTAAATTAAGAATAATTGGTTCTAATCCAGATAGGTTGTTATAAAACTGTGGTATTAAAGTATTTAACATGTATATAACACTTATGGCCATCTCTCTGCCAGATCTGTTGTTTTAAGCCACTCTTATTTTGTGTATGCAGTCATTGCTTTGTGATCCAAATCCAAACTCCCCTGCAAATTCAGAAGCTGCTCGGATGTTTAGTGAGAACAAGCGCGAATACAATAGGAGAGTACGCGAGATTGTCGAGCAGAGTTGGACTGCTGATTGATATGTCATGTTGGATTCCGTAGTAAGAACACACAATAGGAGAGAGTATGTGAGACTGTCAAGCAGAGTGCGGACTGCTGATTGATAGCTCGAGGTTTGGTTTGTATGGAAAAGCAAAAATAGTCCAATGGCCTGTCTAAATAACATTGAACACTGAAAGTGTGTTGCAAACTATTTCGACTTTATTAGTTGTTTGTGTTATGAAAATAAACCTTAAGTCAGTAAATCAAACTTGAAACTTACATTTGGAAACTTGTTGATTATGATGATGTTGATTTGTGTAAATACAAGAGCAAGTATTAAGTTTACATTTGCTACAGATAAAATTATACTGCTAGATGATATGTTGAAATATATTCATCGTCTTCCCCAATAGCAATAACAAGGACTATTCCCGAGAAGAAGTAAAAAAAATAGCAATTACTTGCAACAGAAGTAACAAGATAACAAACCAATCATAGCAGAAGTTGGAGATTAATTCATTCAACCATAACTAACCCCCCCCCCCCTCCACAGAAAAAAAAACTATGTTAATTCATTCATTCACAGATTTTCATTTTGATGAACAAGAACAAATCTTGACCTCGGAAACTCTAAATTGGCATCTCAAACCTACACAGAGGACAGTAATGGCTTTCTTTCAACCATTTCTCGATACAGTGACAGTGGAAGGTGTGGGAACAAGGCATTTGAGAAGCTTTCGAACCCACCTCCATTTCCTCAAGACATATCACACAATCTTCGCCTTTCACTCGCCTTTTCTTGCTAACCTGATCCCCTTCCTCCTCAACTCGGACCCTTTTCAACATCTTAACCGATGATTCCTTCATCGGAACCATGACATTGTTTCTCAGTAACACAGATTCCGCTAGAGCTCTTCTTAGCAAATCCCTCTCGGACTCGGTGTTTACGTGTTGAGTAACTTTTTCAACGATATCTACACGTAAAGGCAACACCTCACGCCCCATGTTGGAATCATGCTTTTGGATTCTAACTCCATATCAGACAATCTTTTTAACGACTGCACGAAGAACAAGAGAAGTCGGACGAAGTGGAAATTTGCTTAACATGTCGGCAATGATTTCGTAACCCTGTTTCGGATGCTCCAAAACATGGATATTGAAACGAAGGGTTTGTAACACCCCCAAAAGTGGGGTAATTTAATTAGAATTATTTAATTGTATTTCAGGGACATGTTTGGCAAAAATTTGAAATATGAGAGTTGGTTCTGGGAATCCTTAAATGTTTAGGGACTTGGGCTCGATTAATCCATTGCCTTTTAGCCTTTGATAATGATATAAAAAGGAAGAAAATAGAGATTTGTAGCCAAGCGAACCCGTACCCCTTGGAAGGATGATCGGTAATATTAGCCCAGGACTAAGATGTTTCTTAGTTAGAACCTACCCTGAAATTTTTTGAACTATTTTAGTGTCTGTATAGCAATAATAAAATTAAGGCCTGAAATACCCCCATTATCTGTATCTAGAAGGGGGAGGTATTCCAGAGAAGTCTAAAATGTTCTCACCATCCACCACCGTTCACTGCCGTCGATCTCAGTTACCACCAGTCTTGGACGTCACCGTCGCCTTCGAAGTGATCGTTGTCGCACCCCGAACTCAGCCCCGCCAGTCACTCGCACGGTTGAGCCTTCGTTTGCCGTGGAGAACGAGTTAAAATCCAGGGTTTATACCCTTTCTGTTATCCGACGATTACGACCGCTGCCGCCGTCCGTTCGTCACGCCGAGGCAACCGTTGAACTCCTCGTCCCAAGGCGAGTAAAAACCCTCTCACCTTCATGGTTCCGGTCATCGATTAGAGGTCGCCGACATTCATCCAATAGGGTAAGTTCGGTAAGCTTTCGGTTCAGTTTAAGTTTTAAAAACATTTTTTTGGTTGGTTGAATGAGTTATATGGTGTTTTTCTGAGTTTGTCGTCGTTAAGGGCATTTTTTGACCGTTTTAGACCGCATGTGGCCGTCGCGCGCCGTCCCGAGGCGATTTCCCACCGTCGAGGGCTGGACCGGTCTGGCCTTTGAATCGGTCCAGTTTGACCTTGAACCGGTCATATCAGACCAATTCCGATGATAGGTTGTTGGGTCGGCTTGTTATGGCCCAATGGCCTTTAGCCTCAAACCCATCTTGTTTAAGCCGAACCCATCTGACTCGACTCGGGTTTGAATAAATTAGAATAAGTCTTCGAAGAAAATTTTTTTAGGAGTACTCCGTATGTCTCAATAAATTAAGATGACATAAAAGACTGAATTGGTTAAAAAGACTGAAATATCTCCGGGCATCAAATTTTTAAATTAACCGAAATGATGGATATACCCTTGAGCTCTGAAATGAACGAATAGTTGAAAGGACCGAAAAAGATTAGAATAATTGAAACACCTTCGGGCATCGAAGTTTTTGATATACCTTCAAATACTTGGTAAGTACCGCGATAATGAGAACAGTTCAGTTCCAGTGGACTTGAAGGATGGATAAGCCGTTAGAAGTTTTGGATACCGTAAGTAACTATGCTACCCTTATTGGGCTAAATTACAAAATTACCCTTAAAAATTAAAATAATTAAAATGCTCTTACGGGCTAATTGTCTAGAACCTTCCTAATATATCCGGAATCTGAATTGATCTTGATCTACCCAAATCCCCAAAATCCATCTTGATATATCTAAATTCCTTCGTAATAATGAGATATCAAAAAGTTCTGAATGATTTTGAGGTATAAATCTTGAATACCTGGATGAAGTCGATATCTATCGAATTCCTTCGAATAAGGTTCTTGATTCTGAAAGCAGTCTAGAATGGACTATTGCTAAGTGTCTCATTTCTGTGACTATCAAGGACCTCTATGTGATGAATTGGGCCATCTAGTGTGTACCGTGTATACATGACTAACCTCCCTGATTGGAAATCAAGTCTATCCATTTTGATCCCAAGTAATCATATTATCTGAAGTAAAAACATGACCTCCGATTCTTGATGTCTGATACAAGTATACCCGATTCATGGGTCCTGATACACCGATTCCACTAATTAAACATCGGCATATACTTTGAATATTGACATACAACTACTAATTTTTGACATAACAGTTACCGCTCAAGGCTGTTTTACTGGGGATAACATGACAAGTTTCTGATAAGCACATGTGCGCACAGACCTTATATTAGGCTCTTACGTCTTCTGTTAGGCTCTTACGCCTTTGGGACCTAAGGTCACCCCTTTGGTCAGTACTTACGCCCATTGGGCCTAGATTAACGCCTATACAGATGCAGTTCTGGGGAACCGCATATTGGAGTTTGGTTGGAGGTAGTTAGACTAATACCAAAATTTTCATGCCTCTTTCTTTGCCTCTGTCAAAATTCCTCCGTTGTTTGAAACTTTCTGTCTATCTTTCTCGATCTGCGATTGTTGGGACACACCAAACCCTCTGGCTCAATTTTTGTAAAATATCTTTTTTTTTTCTGATTCTTCTGGGTTGTAGAATGCCCGACTGATATTTAGAAGTTCAAGTATTGAACAACCATGCTGCCTCTAAGTATGGCGTAATACGTGATTCTATATCGTAATGGGGACTTGTGGAGGCCATGATCTTTATGTTCGTTCTATGCTTTACCTTATACCTACATGTTGCCTATAGTATATCTTAGTAGTTATGTATTACTGAGCTTTTTCAAGCTCACGTTGTTTTCACCATCGCGGGTTAGAAGAAATCTATCATGGTATAATGATCGACATCAATGTTTGGAGTTCTCTCGGCATTGCTTTCGGAGTACAGTACTGGTACATTTAGTGGGCATATATGTCTTGTATTATTTTATGTTAGTGTCTGTAATATGCTTTCTAAACTACTGTTATATGTTTAAATGATTTCCTGAAATGGTATTTTAAACAGAAATTTATTTTACAATTTTTAATGTATTTAAAAAAAACATTTTTATGTAGATTTTTACTGTGGATCACTCTTGTGACCCTAATGTGACCTACTAGAATTAGTGTAACACATAGGCGGGTCTAAGGGGTTACAAGGTCTGTTGAGGGAAGTCGGTTCAACATTCAGTACTGAAACGATTGATTGAGCAGTAATGACGAAGGATTAAACGGCAGAAGGTAGGCCTATAAACAAACCGAACGAACACGAACGAGGGTGTGTTCATGTTCGTTCGTTTAACTTTAACCGAACGCGAACATAAACGAACAAAAAATTTCTTGTTCGTGTTCGTTCATTAAGGAATGTAGCTTGTTCGTGTTTGTCCATGTTCGTTCGTTTAAATGATAAACGAACATAAATGAACACAAATGAACATAAACGAACACAAACGAACATAAACGAACACAAACGAACGAATATAAATGAACATAACTGAATATTTTGAGTTAGTTCGATTAATTCAGTTGATTAACTGATTTTAAATGACTTAATCGATAATTGAAATTTGAAAAAACTCTTAATCGTTAGCCGAAACTTAAAATTATCTAATAGATTAACCAAATTTGTTTTGGTTCGGTCGGTTAATTCGATTTAACTGAACAATGAACACTCCTAGACATATGTGAATAAATTTAAATGAACATAAACGAACACAAACGAACAAACATAAATGAACGAAAATAAACGAACGTTCACGAACAAAAAATTTATTTATGTTCATTCGTTTAATAAATAAACGAACATAAACGAACTTTTCGCTGAACGGTTCACAAACGGTTCGCTGAATGTTCGGTTCGGCCCTAGCAGAACGTGATGCTCAATTCTATTTGCACAGCATTGCGAATCGGGTACTTTTCTGGGATGCTATTTGGTTGTTCAATGTGAACATGTATACCATCAGGTTGCTGCAAGAACGAAGCCATGCCACAAACATAAAGCAAACTTGCTTTTGTTTTGTTTTTATTTTCGCCTTTTTCAGTTATGTTAAAGTATTTATAACAAAGTAGAAAGGCGGTGGCAAGAACTCAGTTTAAATCATTGAATTTATTGACCGTTGACACATGGTATATATTAAATGTATTTATTTCTTCATTTGTACATTTTTTCCCTTTCTAGTCCCTATTGCCATATGCACAATGTAAATAATAAGAAAACATGTTATAAGAAATTATATTCGTAAAAATTTATTTAATAAATAGTTTTCAATGAAAAGGTAAATTATATATTTATATATATTACTAAATACGAGTTTGTGTCGAGTAATTAGTGGATTAATTTTTCAATGAAAAGGTAAATGATTTTAGTAACTAGTGGATCAGTTTTTAATGAAAAGATAAATGGTTTTCAATAAAAAAGTAAATAGTTTCAGTAACTAGTGGATCAATTTTTAAATTTGAGTCGAGTCCTTCAATTACGCTTGATATATATATATACCACATATGAAAAATATGAAGAAACATATATTTATATCATATATAGTTTTAAAAAGTCCTTTAAATTAAAACCAATAGCACCACAACATTATAAATATTTATAGTTAAATTTGAACATAAACGTGAATAACTCAATTCGACTTGAAAATATTTCAAATAAAGTTTAAGTTATAAAATAGGACTAATTAACTCAACTAACTAGAAAATTTTTTAACTCAACTCGATCAAATACTCACTGTACCTAAAAAAAGTACTTATCTTTTCAAATATTTTAAACCTATACAAAATGAAAAGCAGATGAACATCCTTAACTATTCGAGTAGCGGTGCAAATATCTTTACAAATATTTTAGTCATATAAATGTATATATTATGTTGGTAACATTTATGCCAAATTAACTAACAAATTGAATTCACGAGTGGTTCAAATAGCTGAAGGAGCAGTTGCCGTCTTCTATACAACGTTCGAAAGCTAAACAATTCTTGATGAACATTACAGTCTACAGAGAATACCAATTACATGAAGCAGCAGTAATGGAAGAACTAAAACCAAATCATAGAAAAAACAGATTCGAAGATCTGAAAGTTTGCCTAAGTTGGCATCTCGAATAGGAAAAGAGGACAGTAATGACTTTCTTTCAACCACTTCTCGATGCAGTGACAGTGAAAACAGTGATAGCAAGGCATCCGGGAAGCGGTTGAACCAACCTCCATTTCCTCCAGACACATCACACAATCTTCGCCCTTCACTCTCGCCTTTTTTTTGCTGCTTCCTTCGCATTCATCTCTGTCTTCAACTCGAACCCTTTTCAACATCTTCTTCACCGACGATTCTTTCGCCGAAACCACGCCGTTATTTCCCTCTAACTCCAATTCCCCCAAAGCTCTTCTCAGCAAAACCCTTTCCTCGATCACGAGTTCTGTAACTTTCTCCAATATATTTGCACGTAAAGGCAACACTTGACGCCAAATAATAGAAGCCCGCTTTCCGATTCTAACTCGTGTCGGATAATCTCATCAGCGACTCCATTAAAAAAAGAAGATGTTGAGTCAATCGAAAATCTCCTCAACATGTCAGCAATGATTTCATAACACTGTTCATAGTGTTCCAAAATGAGGATATTGAACCGATGAGTTTGTTGAGGGAAGTCAGCCCAACATTCAGTGAAACGCTGGTTTAAGCAGTTATGGCGGCGGAATAAACGATGGAACGTGACGGTTACTTCGATTTGAATGAAATGGTGAATGGGGTATTTTACTGGTATAGTATGATGTTGGTAAACTTAAAAAGGTGTATGCCATCATGTAGATGAGAGAACGAAGCCAAGAAAAGATAAGGAGCTTGAGGAGAAAGTTTCCTTTTAGTTAATCAAAACTAGGTTAAATCGTGGGTATATATATATTGTCACGCCTGAGAAGAGGCAGAGTCATTAATCTCATATCGAAAAAGAAAAGGGAGGTCTTGAGATATATAAACGGTGGCGCTGCGCATCCTGTTAGACATGTCTTTTGGGAGAGGGTAATAGCCCCGTGATAAGTGGTATCAGAGCGACCCTTTGACTGCCCGATTTCACGCCGAGCGCCCATGAGTTGGGTAGGCAGGGTGGACAACCGTGACAATTGGCCAATCACGAGAGTGGAAGCTCGTGACGAGGGCGTCACGAGGTTGAGTGGGAGAGAATGTCAAGCCTGAGAAGATGCATGATCATTAATCCTATATTAGAAAGGAAAATGCAGGTCTTGAGATATATAAACGATAGCGCTGCACATCCTGTCAAACATGTCTTTTGGGAAGAGGGTAATGGCCCCGTGACAATATGTATATAATTCAATTGAAGTATCCGTGAGGATTAAGTAACTAACCATTTAAAACACTAAAATCTGTTGGACAAAAGAGGTTAAATTCGAAATAAATTAAAAATAAACGAAACTGAAATGACAATAATTTAACAGATTAGAAATAACCGAAAGTAGGATTGCTGAGGCCTGCTAGAAACGCAGTTTCCTTAAGACAGATTCGACCGCTCTTCGATGCTAGAGATCTTCAGTCATCGGTTTCCTAAGATACAACAGCGGATGATTATCTTCAGCAGCACGACTTAGTAATCACGAACAAACTTGAGCCTCCGACTATCACCAGAAAAATCAATGCAATTTGGAAGAAGGAAAACGATTTTAGTTGTGTTAAACAACTGAAAAAGATTATGTATTTATAGGGGAGGATTAGGTCAAACGTGAATCACAAATATTTCGATTTTGCCCTTGATCGGATATATGAGTGGGTTGCAAGCAAAATTCGAATTTCAATATGAAATTATCCCTTTAATTTCGGGATAATATGCTATCTCAAAAGGAAAAATAATTTGAAGTGATAAATAATAAAATATTCGCAAGTCCATATAAGGCCCAACCCGATCCAAACATTTGCATCGTTCATGTCATGCAAGTGCACCCCAACCCGAATGGGATTGGATTCCCACCCCCTATGCGCGAGGCACAATTTCCATTCAAGTTATTCAATGATCACAAAGAGGGTAAGTATATATAAACACTTTTCATTCCATTTATCCGATCCATGTGGGATATGGGGGTTTCATTTCCTTTACTCAATTTGCAACCTCCTTACTTTGAGCATCAATTTCTCATTCATTACTCAACCATTTTGAGTATATGAGATACCGTTGTAAAGGTCTCACAAAGTAGAATAAGATACAATCGAATCCTTATTCGAATCTCCACCTTTACCCATTCGAAATATGGCTCAAAGTTACCATTTTCTCACGTTTTTCCAACAAAATCAACAAGTACTAATTTGATTGCATCACTAATTTGAAATAAAAAGGTATTATTTGAGTAAATATAAGAAGGATATAAATAAAAAAAGGTTTAGTATGTATTTTAACCTTTGAACTTTTTCAAAAAAATCAATTAAGTTCCTCATAGAAAAACATACCCAATCAGCATTGATAAATGTCACATTAATGCAATAACAATCAACAAATTTAATTAGTTAAAGGGCTTAATTGATGCATTTTCTAGTTTGATGACTCAATTGGATGCAATTTTCATGGAGTGACTCAAATAGTTTTTTTTAAATTCGAGACAAAAATGCCCTTTAAACAAAAAAAATATAACTTATTTTTACACAGTAAAAACTTAAAAGCTTAGGTAAAATCATAAAAGTAATTCAACACATTTTAAAATATTTTTAGTCATATAGATGTAGAGTTATATTTTATTCACAAGCTGTACACACCCCTTCATATTTAAGCTATAAAATTGAAAAACTAAATCCCTAGCCCTAACACCTAATCCTTAAACCCTAAACTCTGAATTCTAACCATAAACTTTTAATTCTACCCCTAGAACCTAAAACCCTAAACTCTAAACCACAACCTAAATCTCTAAACCTTAAAATTAAAAAGCTTGTTTACACAAAGTTGTGTATCTAATATTTTCGATAAATGTATACAACATTCATGATGTCAAATTTCTATGAATATTCAATAATTTCTTTTATATAAGAAAACACTACTCAATTCCAATGAAACAAAAAGTTAGTAATAAAATCAACATCAGAAAATAATTATTCCTAATTGGACATATTACAAATTACAAGTCTTGCATTAACTAATTAACTAAGGATCCTTTTTGACAAGTTTAATCTCGCGAGTTTGGATTTGATATTATAGAGGTGGTGTGGAGAATTGGTATGATTGAAGGAGCTGTCTGATTCTGAATTTGTTTAAGATTTCTGTACTTTGGTTTCTTATTTGTAAATGCATGTTTAGGGAGCTTTCTAGAAATTCACCAATTCGGTTTATCCATATAGATCTTAGGGGGAGATCACTTTATTCGAGCTTAGACAAACTCAATTATCCAATTCATTACCTTGAACTTGCGGCTGCTGTCTTTGCTTTGAAGATCTGCCGACATTATCTCCATGAATAGAAATATTAGTACTTATTTACTAATCATAAGAGTTTAAAATATTTTTTAACTCATAATCCCGAGGAACGAGTAGTTGCTGAATCGAAAATTACAAAGAAGGGTCGTGGAAGACCCAGAAAGTCACCAAAGTTAAATGAAGAACTTGCTAATGCGTCGTTGAGTGATTCAGATTTCATTAATCGCATAGAGGTTATAACTTAAAGATAATAGGGAAACGTTGAATTTTGGAAAGATCATTGGAGCAAAAACAATTGGCCAACAGGAAAATATTGTGCATGATATTGCGCGATTTCTCGACAGCGGCCATTAAGAGTCGCTATGTGTCGCAACCCTTTCGAGCTCGACATTTTTGAAAACTAAAAAAAATATGGAGTCGCCATCAATATTTTTTTTTAAAGTGTGATTGGATCACTTTTAAAGTGAGGTTATTTTAATAAAACATTTTATTTATTAAAGCAACGTTTTCAATTTGCGGAAACCAGAAAATAGGTTCGGGGTTGGTTACGTGTGGGGAAGAATTAGCACACCCACAACACCCAAAATTGGTACCTAATTGATTTCAAAAAAAAGTGTTTTCGAAATTGGAATTTGCAAATTCACAAGGTTTCAATCCATTCGTCTGTTCTATGAATATGTCTATTTTAACGGCCTTACTGCCCGAAAATTGAACTCCAATCACCGCCAACACTTCTGGCGCTAACTCGTCATTTCCGTTTGGTAAGACACCGCATTAGTTAGTTTTCACTTTTTAACCAAGCAACAGAAACAATTTTGATGTGTTAAAGTTTTTTAATTTAAAACCAATTAGTGATTAAACCCTAAAAAGGTCTACATTCATTTTAACTATTAAGGTTTAAGTGAAATTAAGTGTATTTTATTAAATTATGAAAGAATTTTTACTTCAAAGATGTTACTAATCTAAGCTTTTTAAAGAACCTGTTCCTAAGGTTTAACAAGCATACATGTACATATAAAAGTAAAAAAGAAGTAACTAAATTGCTTAAATTAAATTAAATAACTAAATAATTGCTAAATTTTAAACAAAGGAAAGGGGTAATTAGCTTTTATTTTTAAAAGAAAATCTGAATTAAGGACCAAATTGAAAGAAAGCAAAATGTGAAGGTTAAAACTGAATGAATAGTGAAATTCGGTGGTCAATTTAGAAGAAAAAGGATGAAATTGAAAAGAATGAAAACTGGAGAGCCACGATGAAAGACCCGACAAAGAAGGGCGCATGTTGAAGAGCGGATATGGGTCGGGTCTCGGGTTGGTTTATATAACCACAATTATAAACAAAAACATTTTATTTCTTTTCTTCTCTAATGGATTAAACCGGCTCCCTTTTAAATTCTCTGAAGTGTTCTTCATGAACTGAAGAACATGGCGAACATTCGCCGTGCTAGCCGTCTTCTACCGGTGCCAGCTGCCGTTGTTGGTGGCAAAATTTCCCAAAAAATCTCTTTTTCCCAGATTCTAGCAGCCCCAAATCATATTTTTTACCGAAACTACATCGAAACCAAATCCACATCGGTGCTATTCAAAACAAAGGTAAAAAGCTATCCCTTTTCTTTATTTAAATTCGAAATAATAACAATAGGAGAAGAAATTACCATAAGGCTTGCTTTATTTCCACTGGAATCCGATTACAACTTTTGCTTGCTATCCTTGAATTCGATTGCTATACTTTATGCATTCTGTGTATGCTGTGTGTGAATCTTGTGTATCTTGTTGTGTGTGTTTACATAGAATTATATGGGGGTTTATATAGTTACAGAAATACTTGGATTAGAAGAACAAATCCCTGATTTTTTCCCTTGAATTGCTTCTGTCTTGATTCGGATTTTGCTTGATTTTTGCCAGAGGCTTCAATTTAGAGATATGATCCTTTGACCTTGCTTTTGATTTGGGATTTAATCCTTCTTGTTTCCTTTTTCATCTTTCTGGTGATGCCGGTGAGGAGCGGTTCAAGGTGGAAACGGCCCAACCTCCATCGGGGAAGACAAAACAGCTGGAGGAATCTGGAAGGTCGGGCGCGTAGCTGCCACGCGCGAGTGGTGATCCGCGTGCTTTGCTCTGGAGCGATCTAGGCCGTTAGATCTCGTCTAGATCTAATGGTTGAGAAATGAGACGTTATCCCTTCTCCAACTGGCGTAATCTGCGCCGTTAGATTAATCCTTGATCCAACGGCCCTCCATTGACTGTGCTACAAAGAAGCAAAGGGATTAGGGTTTTGTTTAGTTATAATTGGGCCAACGGGCCCTTATTGTAAATGGATATGTGCTTTGTTTTAAATTAAATGGACTTGGGTTTTATATAATGCACTATTTTTTATTTTATTTTGGGTTTTATACTAACTATTACACTAACTATTATACTAACTATAACACACTAATAAAAAGTCCATGTAACAATTATTATATTAACCTACACATGACAAAAATACTAATACTAATTACATTAATATTTTATAACACTAACACATCATATAACAAATATACTAATTAGGAAAACAATAACAATATAACATAAGTGAAAATTCAGTGACAACACTATGCGAGTGATGTCATGGAACGTGCGAGGTTTGGGCTTATCGACAAAGAGAAAAACAGTCCAAACACTTTTGCGACAACAACGTGGAGAGATGATCTTTTTACAGGAAACTAAATTAGAGGTAATTGATGCTCAATTGGTGAAAAAGGTTTGGCATAGAGATTCTTTTGATTTTGTGTTTTCTCATTCTAGGGGCATGTCTGGTGGATTGTTGGTGATATAGAAGACTTCAAAGTTTGTTGCACTGGATTTGATTGTTGGTCGTAGTTTTGTGATTGTGCGTGGTTCTTGGGTGTTGCAAAATTGGAGTTGTGCCATGGTCTTGGTGTATGCACCATGCCCTGTGAATGAACAAATGGAAGTTTGGGACAGAATGCTTGTGAATATTGTGTCTTGGGAGAGCCGAGCTATGTGGGTGGTGATTTTAACGTAGTGAGGTCCATGGAAGAGAGGTGTGGAGGTCAGGGAGACAGACGTGGGTTGGAGGCATTTATGGATTTCATGAATGTGACAGACTTGACGAATTTGCTGATGTCGGGTAAGCATTATACATGGTTCGAACGAGGTAATAAGTGTAATTGGTTAGATCGATTTATTGTGGCTTTTGATTGGATTGAAAGATTTAGTAATTTATCACAACATGGCTTGCAATGAACGATATCGGATCATGTCCCTATTCACATTGTCTCAGATTCTCAAGATTGGGGACCTCGATCTTTTAAGTTACTAAATTGTTGCCTGGAGAAGAAAGACCATGTGAGAACCATGGATATGGAATGGAACCGTCTATCTTCTGTTTTTGGGGAGTCTACTTTGCTAGAAAAATTGTGAGCAATGCTTGTGTTCCTGAAAGAGTGGAATAAGAAAGAATTCAGTAGCATTGATTTACAGATCGAAGTGACCACTAATCTTATTGAGGATTTGGATGAAAGGGTTGTCTCTGATGGAGATGTTGCTTCGGTGGAGGAGGAATGCAAAAAAAATTATAGAGTAATTTATGGCGTCTAATGCGTTTACAATAGTCTATTTGGCGACAAAATTCGTGTGCACTTTGGTTGCGTGAAGGGGATCGTAACACATACTATTTTTAGAGGCCTGCTAAAATAAGGGGGATTCAGAATAATATCGCAGAACTGAGAATTGGATGACGATGGGTGACGGATCAAATACAACTTAAAATGTATGTTTATTGCGAATTTTGAAAACATTTTTCTCAAACGGCAGTTCTGGATTCTTTTGCAGTGGACAACTGATTAAAAAGCCTATTATTGGAGCAAGAGGCAGTCTTGGAAAATGCGCTTACAGTACATGAAGTTTGGGAGGCGATAAAAGGTTATGATGGATCGAAAGCACCTGGACCAGATGGTTTCAATTTTGAGTTTTATAAAAAAGGATGTCACTTTGTTCAAAAGGATATAATGGTACTACTGCAAGTGTTCCACAGTTCGAGTCATTTACCAAGGGGCTTAAATTCCTCATTTGTAGTATTAATTCCAAAAAAAAGTGCACAGTAGAGGTCAATGATTTTCGTTCGATATGTTTACTTCATTCGGCATACAAAATAGTGTCCAAAGTTTTGACTGGTACATTACAAGGGGTAGTTGATAAGCTTGTTAGTGATTCTCAATCTGGATTTGTAAAGGGGAGACAAATTTTCGATGGTATACTACTTGTAAATGAGGTTATACATTCTTTGAAACACTCGAATAACGGTGGAGGTGGGATGATTCTGAAATTGGATTTTTCCAAGGCGTATGATTGTGTTAGATGGGATTTTTTAGATCATGTCCTTGAGCATATAGGGTTTGGAAAATTGTGGCGTAGTTGGATACGAGAACGACTCGCCTTTTAGTCTTATTAAATGGCAGTGCGACACGAGAGTTCAATATGGAGAGAGGGCTGCGACAAGGCAACCCTCTGTCGCCTCTTTTGTTTGTGTTAGTGGCGGAGGTGCTTCATGTCTTTATACGTAATGCGGAAGAACTTGGTTTGATTCGGGGAGTGTCTTTAGTGTCAGATTTTACTATTTCACATCTACAATTTGCAGATGATACCATCGTATTTCTACAAGGGGATGTTGAGATGGCACATAATTTGAAAAGACTTATTTTGTGTTTCCAACATTGTTTTGGATTGAAGATTAATTTTGCTAAAATTTTCTTGTATGCAGTTAGAGTAGATAATGAGATATTGGAGGAGATGTCATTGTTTTTGGGTTGTTTTAAGGGAGAGTTACCTTTCGTGTACCTATGCTTATCGGTTGGGGTGAATCCGCAAAGTCAGGAAGTGTGGGAACTTTTACTAAAATTTTTCCGAGTGAAGTTTGTTGGTTGGAAGAGGCGTTCCTTATCATTTGCTGCACGTTTGATGTAACATCCAAAAAATTGGTCTAGTCGGGATTGGGTTTCGGCGATCAGAAACCCTACATTGGAGAGGTCCAAATATTGTTTGGACTTTGACTATAAGGTCAATTACATTGATGTTGAACTCTAATTGATTCAAATTATGGCTTGTAGACCTTACTGAATACATTGAGAACTTTTTAGTGACTAAATTGAGTAAATCGAAAGTGTGAGGGTAAAAGTGTGAACAACGGAGAGTGGAGGGACCTCCCTCGTAATTATACCTTTTGAGGGTAAGTCACCTACTTAGGACATTCCCACGTGAATTTCTTGGGTTTTGTAAGGAAAAGATGACTAGAAAAGTTCAATAATTACTTAGCATTTCTAAAAAGAGAAAAAGAAGGGTAATAAAATTATATTTTAAGGTTTCCCTATGTAGGAGGAAAGCCTTGACCGGCTATGTTGTAGGGAAATGAGGAAATAAAGCTTTTATATTATCTTTGCTAACCCACCGAGCTATCTTTTCCTTCAAATAATCTCACACCTCTATTTTTGTCTTCAACCTTCAACTCCCAAGCAAGCATCTCCCTTGTTGGACCTCCTAGAATTGGGTTTCTTTCGATTTTCTTTTGAGGTGAGTATAGTCAGAGTCTCAGGACTAGGCTAGGTGCCATTCCCGATTTCATCATCATCAAATTTATCATGGCTAAACCTATTTGTTAAGGGATATTGTATTGAACTACTTAGTCGACACTATTGGTAAGCATCAGTAAGTATAGCATCGAACATCGGGCATTGTTATTGTTATTGCCATCTCCACTGTCATTGAAATATAGAACTATAGATCATTGACCATGAAACATAGTTATTGTCACCGAGCAGTGATATTGCCATTGTTATTGTTATCGAAACATTGAAAATGAATCATCGGTCATTGACACTATTATTGAAATCATTAAATATTGCCATCGTTATTGTTATAGCTATTAAGCATTGATATTGAAGCATGGCCTATTGATAAGGACATCGAACATTGTTATTGCTACCGAACGATTATTGATATTGTTACCAAACCTTGGATTCGAAGGACATTGGATACAATTGGCATGCCATAAAATTTATGAGCTCAGTGTACGGGTGGACTACGGTCCTAGGGCTACGGCCTATATTGATTTGGCGAATATTGATCCTATTGGCGAGGCGGAAGGACTAGAACATTTCAATGATTTGGAAAGGCGATTGAATTCGCGTATCCACTATCCAAAATCGATCCAAGGGTTAATATTGAATTATGAAAATATTGCCATTGACCACGATCATTGCATTGCTACTATTGATTTATTGCATAGTTATGGTTATTACATAAATTGGGATACATTGCATTGATATTGAAATTAATGTTGACTACCTCACTAGGCAATGTATGCTTAATGCATTGCATTTCATCCATTTCAGGTTAAGAGATTCACCGTTGGAGATCGGAGAAGTTGTAGCGTTGAACAAGTCACGAACAAGTCTAAAGTAATGTATACCAAACCTATGAACTACTAGTAGGGTGGCAAAGTACTTAGACTAGTTAAATAAGGCTCTTTTGATATGTATATTTTATGCTTGTGGTGTAATAATGCTTAAGATTCTAAATGGTCTTATTGTAGCGCTTAAAAAGGACTAAAAATGCATGTTTGGTCCCTAATGGTGAAATCGTAGCAAATGGATTTGAATGAACCTAAAATTTGGCATGCAAGATATTGAGTGTAAAATTTCATTGCATTTGAACATTTTCTGATAGGTCAAATCGAATAAAAACCAGCAAAAATCTATAATTATAGGGAAGGGCGTATCGATACAGGTGATGGTGTATCGATACGGCTTTGTATATTTGGTCAGGTCAACGTTGGTCAAAGGGGGACGTATCGATACGGCCTAGGCATATCGGTACGGATTTTGGCTACTAGAATTTGGGTGCAAAAATGATATCGATACGGGGTCAAGGCGTACCGATACGAAGTCAACCAGTATCAGTACGACCCTCAACCGTATCGATACGGGTTTGTTACACTTGAATTTGGAAATTAGGCTTAGAATACCAATACGGCCCTAGGTGTATCGGTACGGTGACAGTTAATTCGGTTAAATGCTATAGAACACAGTTTCGCCTTGTTTACAAAATAGTCACCGAGTCTTGCATAGTTTAATTGGATGGGTAAATGAATTTTGAATATCATGAAAAATTACATGGTCATTGTTTGTATGATAAGTTTCTTTGTAGTACGACTATTTTTAGAAAAGGACCCCCAAAATACTAAAATTATGATTTAGTCCCTAAAACATGAAAAGGTTTAAAATTGGTCTTAATTGGGCAATCGTAGGCTCGTAATGGACTAAATGGAGTTGCAATATTGTTTAATATTTTTTGCTAAGTTTGATAACATCGATTATCATTTGAAATTTTCATACCGACCACCGTTTGGTTCATCGGTAGCATACTCCGACCCAGTTCTCGACTAGGCCAGGAAATGTGTGTTATATTTATGGTATCAAAGCTAGAGTTTAATCGATTCTAGGAATGAACCGAAGTCTATTGCATTGTTATTGTGTTACTTTGCCACCTAGGAGTTGTATATTGTGTATATTATGACTTGTCGAATAATCCGATCTCTTTATGTTATAGATATGTCTGAAACTAATGAAGCTTACATAAACGAGCACACTATTGGCTTCTCGACTCATGGCAAGGAAGTAAAGGGGGAGACCCACCGAATCCACCTAATCTCTCACCTCAGAACGCTGAACTGGTATTGCCTAATGCATAAGCAGAGTTCTATCAAAATATATCTGACATGTTCAAACAATTTATGACCTCGATAAGAGCTGAACAACCTGTGCAACCAGCTCCACCTGTTGTCCAGTATACTTGGGCCCCTATTGATAAGCTGGCATCGCTTCGAGCCTACACCTTCATCAACTGGATGATGATAATCTTGAGGTTGCTAAATATTGCCTGGAAAACACGCTAAGGGTTCTGAATAAACAGCTACAGTGTTCGGATGAGCATAAGCTGGAGTGCGCTCTTGCATTGCTAGCTGATGAAGCACTTCAGTGGTGGGAGACCACTATTCTTACCGTTCATGAGGAAACTGTCACTTGGGAGTTCTTTCTTCAAGAATTCCACAAGAAGTAAATTAGCGAGTACTACCTCGCAGAAAGGTGCAACATCAACCTCCATCTAAAGCAAGGTGGTCAACCTATCGAGCAATATATCCATGACTTTTGTAAGTATTGCTGATATGGTGTAGAATACATCAAGAAAGAGGAAGACAAATGCAAGATGTTCATTGTCGGGCTTAGCGAAGAGCTACGCCTTATGTTTACTGCCTTGGGCATCATTGATTTCCAGGACCTCGTGAATCGAGTTAAGGCCACTGAAGCTGCACAGAGGGCTCAGAGAACTGGTGGATCTAGTAAGTTCGAGAAGAGATTCAAAGATGACTCTCGACCTCCCAAGTGGAATAAAAAGGGCAAGTACCAATGCCCTAAGCAAAATACTTACTCACAACCTTCTCGTTCTAGGAACATTGAGAGACCTCAGACTGTGACACAATCTTTTGTCAAGACTGCTACAGTCAAAAGCACTGGAGGCTCCAACCAAAGTTCATAAAATCCAGTTTGTAACTATTGTCAGAAATGACATCCAGCGGGTTAGTGCCGTAAGCAGACTGAGGCATGTTTCTATTGTGGTGAACATGGTCATTTCATCCGTGACTGTCCTCTTAGTGCTACCATATCCACAGCTACTTCGACAAATTTTGCCTCCCCTGCTTAGTCCTTTCGAGGCAAGGATCATCGGGAGCTACAGATAAACCAAGTGGCTTGGGAAAACCTTCAAATAGGCAAGAATCGAAGGTATCTGCTCAAATGTACCATGTGAGGAGCTGAGAGGAAGATGATGAGCCTGCCATTACTGCAGGTACCATTGAATTGTACTCTCATCCTTTATATGCATTGATTGATCTGGATTCTACACGTTCATTTATAAGCACTGAATTAGTTAGGAAGCACGGATTGTCTAGTGAACCTATAGCATCGAGAATCTCTGTAACGAACCCGTTGGGTGATTGTGTCATTGTAAGCCTTTTGTGCAAAAACTGTCCTTTGATGATTCAAGAGATTCTATTCCCGGCTGACTTATTGGCCTTATCAATTCATGAGTTCGATATTATACCAGGCTTAGTAAGTAACAGGCTTGGGTAGATTGTATCAAGAAGAAGTTGTATCTTCGAGGCCTTGGAAAGGAGAGTATAATCCTAATGAAATCTCGAATTCCTTCACTGTGTCCTTTGACATTAGAAGCCAAGGATGAACCTCGAATATTAGACATCGACACTGTGTTTGAATTTCCAAATGTCTTCCCTGATTAACTTTCGGGTTTACCTCTAACCCGTGAAGTTAAATTTAGCATTAAAGTGCAACTTGGGACTGCCCCGGTTTCCATTGCACCTTACCGAATGGCCACTATTGAGTTGAAAGAATTGAAGGCCCAAATCCAATACTTACTTGATAAAGGCTTCATTCAACCGAGTTCCTCACCTTGGGGAGCCCTGGTTTTCTTTGTAAAGAAAAAGAATGGTTCGATGAGACTATATATCAATTACCGAAAGTTGAACAAGGTAACCATCAAGAACAAATATCCATTGCCAAGGATAGATGACCTATTCGATCAACTCAAGGATGCCTCAGTGTTTTCCAAGATCGATTTAAGGTCTGGGTACTATCAAATGAGAGTTAAAGATTGCATTGTACCCAAAACTACTTTCCGTACAAGATATGGCCACTACAAATTCTTGGTGATGCCATTTGGGCTAACCAATGCACCAACAACTTTTATGGACTTAATGAATCGGGTTTTTAGACCCTATCTCGATAAATTTGCAGTGGTATTTATTGATGATATCTTAATCTATTCCAAGAATGTGGTGGAACACCGTGAACATCTCCGTATTGCGCTTCAGACTCTCCATGAGAAGTAGTTGTTTGCCAAGTTCTCCAAATATGTGTTTTGGCTTACTAAAGTTGCCTTCCTTGGGCACATTGTATCAGCTTCGGGAATCCAAGTAGAATCGAAGAAAATTCAAGCTATTCTTGATTGGCATCCACCAAAGAATGTTGGTGAGGTGAGAAGCTTCCTTGGTCTTGCTGGTTATTATAGAAGATTCATCAAAGGATTTTCTATGTTAGTGATTCCATTGACTAAGCTATTACCGAAGGAAGCTCCATTTGTTTGGACCGGGGAACAACAATGAAGTTTTGATCAGTTAAAACAAGTATTGACTCACGCATCAGTCCTAACTCAACCCGAGTCCAGAAAAGACTACACAGTTTATAGTGATGCATCACATCTCGGTTAGGATGTGTAATGATGCAAGAAGGAAAAGTAATTGCATATGCTTCAAGAAAACTTAAGCCAAATGAAATGAACTATCCTAGTCATAGTCTGGAATTGGTTGCGGTTGTGTTTGCATTGAAAATCTGGAGGCACTATCTCTACGGAAAAAAGTGTTATCTTTTCGCCAATCATAAAATTCTTAAATACCTTTTGACCCAAAAGGAGTTGAACCTTTAGCAACGGAGATGGATGGAACTCTTTAAAGATTACGATATTGTCATCGATTACCATCTGAGCAAGGCCAACATTGTAGCTGATGCACTAAGCCACAAACCTCTACCTGGTAAGCATTGCCATTACATATGAAACTCTAAGCATTGTATAACAAATTAGCTCATTGCAAATCATTGTTTTGTATCCCCTCGAGCTATTAATGCTCACTTCTGACTTCGAAAGCATCATTATCTCGTAGCTGAACTTCAAGTTCAGTCTACTATTGTTTTGAGAATCAAGACATTTTAAGATCAAGACTTTGAACTCCAATCCATTGTCTCTAAACTTTAATATAATCCCGACTTCAGAATCAATTTTGAAGGACTCATATACTTTCGTGATCGGGTCTGTATGCCCAATGATGAATCACTTCGTGATGATATTCTTAAGGAAGCCCATTCAAGTTCATTTTCAATTCATCCGAGGTTTGTGAATATGTACAAAGACCTCCATGAATTATATTGGTGGCCAAACATAAAGCGAGCCATAATTGACTTCGTGTCCAAGTGTCTCACCTGTCAACGGGTCAAAGTTGAGCATCGTGTCCCTACTGAATTATTACAGCCCATCAATCTACCGCAAAGGAAGTAGGAGAAGATCACTATGGATTTTGTTAGTGGTCTATCCTCCACTCCTGCTAAACACGATGCCATTTGGGTCATCGTAGACCGTCTCACCAAGTCAGCGCATTTCTTATCGGTTCGAATGGGTTATGGACTTCCCAAGCTAGTTGACTTGTACATCAAGGAAGTTATTAGAATCCATAGAGTGTCGCAATCTATCATCTCCGATCGAGATCCACGGTTTACTTCTCGATTCTGGAGAACATTGCAAAGAGCTCTAGGCACGAGAGTCAATCATAGTACCACTTTTCACCATCAGTCTGATGGCCAATCAGAAAGGGTAATCCAGGTAATTATCGAGGACACCTTTCTTTGAACCATTGATAAAATATATCGTTATTAAATCATTTTTCACAGATTTTGGAAGACATGCTACGAGCATGTATCATCAATTTTGGCAGATCGTGGGAGAAATCCCTACCCCTCATTGAGTTTGCCTACAATAATAGCTACCAAGCTTCCATCAAGATGGCACCGTATGAAGCATTGTATGGCAGACGTTGTAGAACTTCTTTGTGTTGGTCTGAACTCGGTGAAGGCAAGATGTTGAGTCCTGATTTACTTCGAGAAACTAAAGAAAAGCTTACCATCATCCATGATTGATTGAAAGTTTCCTTTGACTGACAGAAGACCTATACTGATTATAAACGAAGGGATATTCAATATGAAGTTGGCGAGAAAGCCTTCCTCAAAGTTTCACTGTGGAAGAAAGTTCTTAGATTTGGAAAGAAGGGGAAACTGAGTCCTAGATTCATTAAACCCTTCAAGGTTATTGAAAGAGTAGGCTTAGTGGCCTATCGTTTGTTATTGCCCACAGAATTGAGCAAAATCCATTATATATTCCATGTATCAATGCTTTGGAAGTACCGATCTGACCCTTCGCACATCATCGAATCAGAATCTATTAAGATTCAACCTAATCTATCTTATGAAGAGGAACCGGTTCAGATTCTTGCAAAAGAAGTTAAAAGGCTTCACAATAAATCTGTACTGTAAGTCAAGGTACTCTGGAGGAGCCATTCCATTGAAGAAGCTACCTGGGAACCAGAGGAGACAATGCGGAAGCAATACCTGTATCTCTTCGGTTCAGGTAAAAATTCGAGGACAAATTTTTCTTAAGGGGAAAGAGTTGTAACATCCCAAAAACCGGTCTAGTCGGGATTGGGTTTCGGCGATTAGAAACCCTACAACGGAGAGGTCCAAATATTGTTTTGACTTTGACTATAAGGTCAATTACATTGATGTTGGACTCTAATTGAGTTAAATTATGGCTTGAAGACCTTATTGAATACATTGATTACTTTTTAGTGACTAAATTGAATAAATAAAAAATGTGAGGGTAAAAGTGTAAACATCAGAGAGTGGAGGGGCCTCTCTCATAATTGTACCTTTTGAGGGTGAGTCACCTACTTTCTTAGGACATTCTCACGTGAATTTCTTGTGTTTTGTAAGGAAAAAATGACTAGAAAAGTTCAATTATTACTTAGCATTTCTAAAAAGGGAAAAAGAAGGGTAATAAAGTTATATTTTAAGGTTTCCCTAAGTGGGAGGAAAGCCTTGACTGGCTATGTTGTAGGGAAATGAGGAAATAAATCTTTTACATTAACTTTTCTAACCCACCGATCCATCTTTTCCTTCTATTCACTTTTCCTTCAAACAAGCTCACACCTCTATTGTTGTCTTCAACCTTAAGCTCCCAAGCAAGCATCTCCCTTGTTGGATCTCCTAGAATTGAGTTTCTTTCGATTTACCGATACTATTAGATAGTTCTTGATTGGGTAAGCTGAAACCCTCAAACAATTATTGAAATCCACAGATGTATTGAGTTTAATTTCAAATTGAAGTTGTTGAGCTTATAGGCTAATCCATGGAAATCGTTTACCTAGTAGCCAATTGTTAAATTTGAACATAGATATAGAATTTGGTATTGTTATATTGATTTCAATACCATACTATCGATTCTAATCAATTCATATTATTTACCTAGCTCAAGAAGTGGAGAGAAATCATCCACCATCACCACCGAAAGATAGGAACAAAAGGATTACTATCCGAGAGCCTTGAAAGCTTCGGGTTATTGAGGTGAGTGTAGTCGGAGTCTCAGGATTAGGCTAGGTGCCATTCCTGATTTCATCATCATCAAATTTAGCATGGCTAACCCTATTTGTTAAGGGATATTGTATCGAACTACTTAGTCGACACTATTGGTAAGCATCAGTAAGTATAGCATCGAACATCAGGCATCGTTATTGTTATTGCCATCTCCACTGTCATTGAAATATATAATTATAGATCATTGACCATGAAACATAGTCATTGTCACCGAGCAATGATATTGTCATTGTTATTGTTATCGAAACATTGAAAATGAATCATCGGTCATTGACACTATTATTGAAATCATTAAACATTGCCACTGTTATTGTTATAGCTATTAAGCATTGATATTGAAACATGGCCTATTGATAAGGACATCGAACATTGTTATTGCTACCAAACATTTATTATTGACATTGTTACCGGACCTTGGATACAATTGGCATGCCGTAGAATTCATGAGCTTAGTGTACGAGTGGACTACTGTCCTAGGGTTACGACCTATATTGATTTGGCGATGCAGAATGATGTATTGTGATATTGGTCATATTGGCGAGGCGGAGGGACTAGGACATTTCAATGATTTGGCGAGGCATAGGAATTCGCGTATCCACTATCCGAAATCGATCCAAGGGTTAATATTGAATTAAGAAAATATTGTCATTGATCACGATCATTGTATTGCTACTATTGATTTATTGCATAGTTATGGTTATTACATAAATTGGGATGCATTGCATTTTTATTGAAATTATTTTGACTGCCCTACTAGGCAATGTATGCCTAATGCATTGCATTTCATCCATTTTAGGTTAAAAGATTCACCGTTGGAGATTGGAGAAGTTGTAGCATTGAACAAGTCAAAAGCAAGCCTAAAGTAATGTATACCGAACCTATGAACTACTAGTATGGTGGCAAATTACTTAGACTAGTTAAATAAGGCTCTTTTGATATGTATATTTTATGCTTGTGGTGTAATAGTGCTTAAGATTCTAAATGGTCTTATTGTAGGGCTTAAAAATGACTTAAAATACATGTTTGGCCCCTAATTGTGAAATCGTAGCAAATGGATTCGAATGAACCTAAAATTTGGCATGCAAGTAGTTCATAACATTGAAATATTGAGTGTAAAATTTCATTGCATATGGACATTTTCTGATAGGTCAAATTGAATAAAAAATAGCAAAAATCTGTCATTATAGGGCAGGGCGTATCGATACAGGTGATGGTGTATCGATACAGCCTTGCATATTTGGTCAGGTCAATGTTGGTCAAAAGGGGCATATTGATATGGCCTAGGCGTATCGTAATAGATTTTGGCTACTGGAATTTGGGTGCAAAAATGGTATCGATATGGGGTCAAGGCGTATCGGTACGAAGTCAACGTAGTCAACTAGTATCGGTACAACTCTCAACCGTATCGATACGGGTTTGTTACACTTGAATTTGGGAATTTGAAATTAGTCTTAGCGTATTGATACGGCCCTTGGTGTATCGGTATGGTGATAGTTAATTCGGTTAAAAACTATAGAACACAGTTTCTCCTTGTTTATAAAATAGTCACTGAGTCTTGCATAGTTTAATTGGTTGGGTAAATGAATTATGAATATCTTGAAAATTTACATGGTCATTTTTTGTATGATAAATTTCTTTTTAGTCAGACTATTTTTAGAAAAAGGACCCCTAAAATAATGAAATTATGATTTAGTCCCTAAAACATTAAAAGGTTTAAAATTGGTCCTAATTGGGCAATCGTAGGCTCTTAATAGACTAAATAGAGTTGCAATATTGTTTAATATTGTTTGCTAAGTTTAATAACATCAATTATTTTTTGAAATTTTTGTACCGACCACTGTTTGGTTCATCGGTAGCATACTCCGACTCAGTTCTCGAATAGGGCGGGAAGGGGGTGTTACATTTGACACTGGTTAATTCGTTGTTTCCTCTTTACCGGTTTATTTTATGAGGGTCTTTTTGATTTTGAAAGGAGTGATTAAAAAGATTGATCGTACGCGTTGTTCATTTCTTTGGGGTGATGAGGATTTGAGGAAGAAAATGAGTAGGGTGAATTGGAATAAGGTATGTACTCTAAAGCGATTAGGTGGTCTTGGAGTCATGGATTTGCGCATTTAGAATTTGGATTTATTGGCTAAATGGGCATGGCGGTATGCAAGTGAGGGGGAGTCGTTATGGAAAAGTTTAATAGTTGCGAAATATAGAGATCAAGTACTGCATTGGTGTTTTAATTCAAGGAAACGAAATTGAATGTCTGTGATGTGGCATTAAATAGTTGAGGTGCATGAGGATGAACATGTTGTGAGTTTTATGGAGGTTAATAATTTCTCTTGGCGAATAAATGATAAGAGCCATATATTATTTTGGTATGATAGATGGTGTTCGGATGAGCCTTTGTATAGGTGGCAAATAGGTGTTGAGAGGTTTATGGGGGTTAATCACTTCTCGTGGCGAATAGGTGATGAGAGCCGATATTATTTCTCTTGGCATTGGATAAAGTTTCTTTAGCGTCGCATTATGCCGTGAAAGGCTCTTTCGAACATGATATTTGGGATTGTGTTTTTATCCGTACATTGTGCTCTTTTGAAGCACGATAGATTGGTGAGCTGCATGTTGTGGTTCGACCTTACTTTGTGCATTTAAGGGAATGTGATACATTGTTATGGAAAGCAAATGTGCAAGGCCAATTTTTTTTGTCAAAGATTTAACCGCTCTAATGAGCTCGTGGGGGATTAGGGGCGATGGTGTTGAAGCCTTCAAAGTGTGGAATATTGGAGTATCGCCTAAGTTCCAGTGCTTATTTGGTTTGTAATGGTGCAGCGACTGCCTATGTTACATATGCTTTGATCTCGGGGTGTGCCATTGGAGGGTGTGGTGTTGCAATGCATGTGTTGTGGCGAGGGAGAGGATGAATTGGACCGTGTTCTTTTTCAATGTGTACAAGCACGAGGCATATGGATTTCTTTTTTCTAGTGGTGGCAGATTTCATTGGTATTGCCTCGTTCTTTCACTGATATTTTGTTACAAGGTTTCTATGGATGCTTTCTCGAGTGTAGGAAGGCAGTGGTGGTTGGCCGGTTGTTCTGTGGTGATGTGGACATTGTGGTTAGCGCATAATGAAGGTATTTTTAATAAGAAACTTATGACGATTAGAATATTTTCTTATACAAAAGAAGCATTGAACTTATTATTCCTACCTTTATAACTTCCTATATTCATAATTGATTCATTGGTGTTAAACACCATTCAATGAAAGATTTTAAAGAAGGTAATCTTAACATCTTTTTTTAATCAATAACATTTTAAAACTATCAAGAAGTATTCAAAGTTCTTATGAATTCCGAGTCTTAATCAACATACTTGCCTTATAAGAAATCGTCACATATATCTTTCGGACTCCAAGTTTTAAATCAAAATCTTGGGAGTCAATTAGAAAGAATAAGATTGTAACACCCTAAAAATAGGGCTAGAAACTTTGAGGTTAGATCAGGTGAGGTTAGACCCAGTCGAACCAGATTAATCAGTTAAATAAGTTTTAGGGAATTAATATTTTAAAATACAATTTGAGGAGATAAAAATGGGCTTGATTTACCAAAAAAATTTAAATATATTATCAAGTGTTTTGGTAATTAAATTGGTATTTAATTGAATGGTTTCAAGTGATATTTAGATTTAGTGACTAAATTGTAAAAAGTGCAAAACTATTTTAATGACTATTTTGTAAATAGACCAATATTAAGAATCCTAAGAGAGCTATATTTTCTAAATGTTTTAATCTGAAAATACCACCTTAATTGAGTAAGGAATTGATGGTTAATTGTTTTTCCAAATCATTTTCTTATTGTTTTGATTTTTCGTCATTTTCTCTCCTAATTTTCTCTCACTTTCCATTTTAACTTCCAAACAAGATTATCCAAAATTATTTGATGATTTTCAATGGAGAATTCATCATTTGATTCTACATTTGTTTCTTAACAAAACCTCACAATATTTTCTCAATGATTTCATCTATTTCACAAGTTAAGTTTCAAGAAAATGTTACATCAATTTTGATGGGAGCCTCTTCAAAGGTGAATTTCTTTTCCTCTCTTTAAACTAAGGTTCTTTATTGATATTCCTTAGTAGTAGGGTGATTATGGATTGATATTAACATGGTTTTGCAATGGATTTCAAGATTTGAGCTATTAATGGTAATTTTGATGATTTGCTTAAAGATTTGTTTAACTTGATGAAACCTGGAGATTTTAATTGGGTTATTTCATGTTTTGATAAGGTAATCATAATGTGAAATTAGATTATAAGAATAAATCCCGAAACTATTTAATTGGCTACTTTTTAGGTGAGTTTTTAGTGGTTTTTGGGGTTGTTCTATGTGTTTTTGAGTTACTGGAGATATAAGGATGTTTGTAAGGTGTTTTTGGGTATGTTTTCATGTGGTTTGAATGTTAGAATCGCTGGTTTGAAGTTAGGAGTTGGTAGAGCGAAGATTGGTGTTGCTTTCAGTAGTTTTGTCTAGTTTTTGGATGGATAATGCTAAGGATTCAGAGGATCATTGTTTAGCAACTAGTTGAATGCATAATGATGCATTTTCCCACTAGTTTTATGTGGTTAAAATAGGGGCGATCAAGGCGAGGTTTCCTAGTTGCATACGTTGCTTACCGGTGGCTCGATTTGTGTTGGCAAGCAAGGCGAGGTGTACCAGTGAGTGTATAAACGTGTTAAAGCTCTTAAAGGTGTAACCGATGGATCATGGAGGTTTAGTTATAGACTAACAAGCTTAGCTAAGCTCAAGTTTCTCTTATTTCACTTGGTTATCAGGTTTGATATGAGCTTGCAGATTTCATGTTTTAGGATTAAATATGGTTTGATTTATTTGCTGTAAATGCATCGTTTTGGATTAAAATGCAATGTTTAAACAAAGTACTGAATGCCTATGAGAATTGATAATTGTTCCTTGAAGGGAATGTGTTGTTTCCTTTGGCAATGTGGTTTTGCATATGAAACAACTTTGAGAAATGTATTGGAAGACAATAAGTAAATGTATTTGAAATGATATATTGGCTATGTGACGTATTGAGAAAGTATCGGATACAGTTGACTAGCCATAGGATTAAAGTGCACTATAAAATGTAAAATCGATCATGTGAAATCCTTCGGTTACACAATAGGGGTAGTGCTATTGTGAAGTGATAGAGGTAGTGCTATCACAACAGGATATGGGTAGTTTCCCAGCTGAAGTGAGTTATGGTGGAGGTAGTACCGCCATGAGAAAGGACTTGATGAGGGTAGTGCCATCAAGGGAATCTGTGTATCCGAACATGTATGGATAGGGGTAGTGCTATCCATGGATAGAGGTAAGTCTATCTGGGGCACTCTAAATGCCAATATATGAGAATATATGTGATATATGACAAAATGCTTTGGTTTAACTAAGCAAGAGACTTGATAAAGTGTTTTGATGCATATGGTTGTTATGTATGATTTTGTTGTGGAAACAAATGATGAAAAATGCTTGGGTAGTTAAACATGTTTTGAAAGCGAAATGAATTACGGTTTTCAACTGGTTTTCAAATGCATCAATGTTTAGCTATGAGCATCCTCACTAAGCAATTGTGCTTATGCTCTCTTTTCCTATTGTTGCAGAGCAATAGAGTTGAGGGGCAACATTGGTTTGGCAAGGAAGGTCCAAGATCAAGACATTTACTTTAGTATGAGAACTTGGTTTTAAATTCGGTAAATAAGGTAATGTGTTACCACGTTTTTGGGGATTTGTAATATAGATTTTTGGTTGTTTTTTTATGGTTTAATTTTTGTGGTTTGATGGCTTTTGTGGTTGGATTTGAGGCATGATTGTTGATGACTTGCGAGCATGAGTTTATGCTTTATGGTTTTCCCTTAGTATGCATATTGGTCGAAAATTCTCATGATCATGGTTTTATGATGCTAGCATACCTTAAATGTTGCTAAAAGGTTTTTGATGCCATGCCTATGATGAAATATGCCTTGAATCTCTTTTTGAATGTTGAGTTGGATGGTTCTTAGGAAAAATGAGTCTAGAATTGTGATTGAAGTACCTCTTCATGAATTGATCATGTTACCTTGTGTTTATAGCATGGTTTGATCCTTAGTTTTGTTGTATGCTTGATTATTTTGAGTTAGGGCATGTTTGAATCCATGTTGGAGAGAAAAACCAACAATTTTGGACGTTAAAGGTCTAAGCGTACCGATACGCGGGGCTCTATATTGGTACGAGTATGGTTTTTGGGGCCTCGTATCAGTATACAAGGACGTGTATCGATACGCCCTTTAGCCATTGGAATTTGATTTTGGTTCGTGTAGCCCGCGTACCGAAACCCCTTGGGACCTTATCGGTACAGTTGTGCATTATGTTAGTTATGGAGGTTTTATGTTTTGAGATTATTTTGTTTTGGTCCCTAGTTCTTATGTACGCAATTGAATGAGTTTGGTTGATTGTCTTGAGCTGGATTTTGGCAAGTAACCATGTAACCCGACTATTTGAGGAATGGTAACTTCAGAACGAATTAAGTCCTCATAATTTTCTAGATTTGCAATTTGGTCCCTAAATTGTAAACACGTACAATTAGATGTCGATTCGATGCCCGATTTAGTTCACATTTCAACCGTTGCTAGCATGCTCACCTTAGGTCATAATGTTTCATCTAGACAAGATAAAAGAAAAAAATAGACCTAATCTTAGTTAATCGTATCTAGTTTTGTTTCGGTAGAACTCAATGTAGCTCGTTCGGTCTAGCGTGTAGGTCGGGTCGAGGGGGTTACATTTGGTGGTATCAGAGCTAGGTTTGCGATTGTTGGGTTTTTTGTTTGTTGTTTAATTAATGTTATGTTGTTCGAATACATGTTTATGTTAGTGTCGATGTTAATTGTTATGTTAGGGTATTAATGGGAACACATTGCCTATTATCGTGGTTTTAAAATTTTTGTGAGGTTGTGTTGGATCATTTCCCGAATGCTAGCCTAACTTTATTGTGTTATGATGTGAATAGGCTTTTGTAAGTATGGGTCCGTGTCGTGAGACTCGAGCGGCTGTGAATAATGCCGGAGATGGGCAGAACATTGAGTTACCTCCTCCTCTGTCCATCCCTCTGGTTGGTGCCGATGTGGGAGTTGGGGGTGTACCTCAGGCTTCGCAAGGGCCAGTTTTTAGTGATATGATGCCACTGATTCAAGTGATGACGAGAGTCTTTCAATTAGCGGTAGCTGGGGTGCATTTGCAGGCACCAGCGCCTGTTGTGGCGCCTGTTGTGGTCATTAATTATGGGTTGCCTCTAGAGCGCCTTCATAGCTTGAGAGGTTTGGAATTTATAGGATTGAATCTTGAGGCGGCTAAAGAGTGGCTTGAGAGCAATATATGTATTCTAAGTTAGATGGACTGTAACGATGTGCTTAAGTTGGGTTGTACCATATCCTTGTTGCACAATGACACATATTATTGGTGGGTAACCACGATTGCGGGAGTTCCTGAGGCTGATGTGAATTGGGAGTTCTTTCAGAAGACTTTCAAGAGGAAGTATCTTGGTTCGTAATACCTGGATGCCAATAAGCGTGAGTTTATGTCGTTAGTGTAGGTTGGCATGACAGTGTCTGAGTATGAGGTGAAGTTTGTTCGGTTAAGCCAGTATGCTCCTTGAGATGGTTCCCAATGATAGACAGAGTTGTGACAGGTTCCATTATGGACTTGTTAAGGACATTGTCAGGATATTTGTTTTGATATAATAATTAAAAAATAGTTTTGGACTAAATTGAAAATATTTTAAAAGTATTTTAAGTCCAAAAACTTGAAAATATGTTTGATGGGTTTTTATTAGGCTTTGAAAGGATTCAAAATATTTTAAAGTAGCCAAACTCATATTTTCAGCATGATCGTATCGATACAGTATGCCTCGTATCGATACACTTTAGGGTTTTAGATACAGTAATTTTCCAGTAACCAAAACTCGTATCGATACAGTCAAGTCCGTATTGATACGATTCTCAAGTGTATCAATAAACCTTTAAGTGTATCGATATGCCTACGTGTCAAAACCCCCCGACGGCTATTTCCAAACAAGGTTGTATCGATACACCTTCAAAGTGTATCAATACACCTTCTTGTTTCCAAGCTCAATGGCTTTTTCCTAAAGAGGCCGTATCGATACGGGTACCTCGTGTATCGATACACCCTGCACCAGATTGGGAAAAATGTATGGAAATTGGCCCCCAACGGCTCCAATTCAATCCCAACAGTCACCAACGGCTAGGAACTCATTTGGGAGTATAAAAGGGACATTCAAGCATCTATAGAAGACTAATGATCCACAAGTCAACAATCTTATGATCAAGAAATGTCTTAGTGCTAAATTTGTCAAATTTCTTATATAGACAACACTTGTGAGCTTAATTGTAAATGTATGCTCAAGTGTATTAGGATTTGGGTGAATGCTTAAGAGTGAAAACTATCTACCTTGTGAGGATTTTATAAGTTTGCTTTTATTTCTCTAGTAGAAGAGGGTTTACTCAAGCTTTGAGTGTGTAAAGGTTGCCTCCTTAGCCCATAAAAGGGAAGAAATTCAATAGTGAATTTGTTGAAATCCTTAGTGGGGAAGCTAAGGTAGTGGATGTAGAGCTTGGTTAGAAGCTCGAACCACTCTAAAATCTTTGTGTCTCTTTTCTATCTTTTTGCTTCCACCACCATCACCCAAATTACATATTCTCTACCACTTGGCAAGCAATTCGGTTGACGATATCAAGCTCCACAATTGGTATCAGAGCGAGGCTCAATTTGAGAGGACTTACATCCTATTAAGGCGACCACGAAAAGCTCGACCAATAAACAATCAACCGACGAGATAGTACAATCCATTGACCGGCCATCATTCTTTGACGGGACCAACTATGCTTATTGGAAGACCCGAATGATGTTCTTCATCAAGGCCAAAGATTACAAGCTTTGGAACGTTGTTGAAGATGGTCCATACGTACCACAAAGATGTAAGGCAGAATGGAATGCGGATGATCGCAATAAGATGGAGCTAAATTGCAAGGCTTTGCACATTCTCTTCTGTGCATTCAATCTCAATATCTATGAGAAGATGTCTTCTTTTGAGAGTGCCAAGGAAGTATGGGACAAGCTTGAAGTCACATATGAAGGAACGAACGAGGTGAAGGAGACAAAGATTAGTCTACTCAACCTCGAATATGAAAACTTCAAGATGAACCCAGAAGAAGACATCACGAGGATGTTCGACTGTTTCTCCACAATCGTCAATCAGCTCAAAGGTTTTGGAGAGGAGATTTCGGAAGACAAACTTGTTCAGAAGTTGATATACTCACTTCCTAAATCATGAGAGTCCAAAAAGACGGCTATTGTAGAAGCAAAGAACTTGAATGAGCTCAAGCTTGATGAGCTCATGGGATCTTTGCTCACCCATGAAATGATGTATCTACCCTTGAAGATGGAAAAGGAGAAGAAGATCGAGGAGAAAGGCATTAATGTTAATGTCGTTGCTCTCAATTCCTCCAAATGCCAACAAGAATAATCAAGTGAGGAGGAAAGTAAAGATGAAGAGATAGTCCATCTCTTCAAGAAATTTGCTCGATTCATGAAGAGCAAAATGGATGAATCCAAACATGAATCAAAGAAGAAGATGAAGGATTCCCACAAGAGTAAGAAAAATGGATCATCTTCAAAGAAAGCATATATGGCCACATGGAGTGATGAAGACTCCAACAATAATGAGGTAGCCCACCTATGCTTAATGGTCTTTCAAGAGGGTAAGATAACTTCTAATTCGTCTACTTCTAGTTTATATTCTTTTGATGAATTACAAGATGCCTGTGATGATTTGGTTTTAGAGTTTAAAAACCAAAATTTGAAAAGCAAGAAATTGGTCTCAAATTTGAAAATTCAAAATGACTTGATTTCTAAAACCAAAGATGGACTTGAATCAAAACTCAATAAGTTTGAACAAAAATGTGTCGATTTACAAAATTTTCTTCATAAAGTTCAAGAAGAAAAAGATTTGATTTCCAAAGAACTTGAAAAGAAAAACAATTTTGGAAAATCAATTTTTTACCAAAGACAATCTAGTGCCCCTAGATTTATAAATGGAAAATGTTTTAGGAGTGTTTGGGTTCCAAAAGAACTAATCACTTCAAACAAAAATGATGAAATTGCAAAATGGATTCCTAAGGGGAATAAATTTTGTACTACTAACGTTTATAGATCCAAAGCAATTTGGATACCAAATATTACTTGATGTATTATTTTAGGTGTGATGGAGAATAATCTACAAAGTAAAACATTGAGGGGAGCTCCATATACACAAAGATGACACTTGAAGAAGGAAGGCTTCACATCCTACCTTTGGTTCAAGTGTGGTAAAAATTAGTTGAATTTCTTTTTAATTTGATTTATTTATTTTAATTCAACTAGTTTATCATAGTTGTTGGACTACCAATTTGATTGATGCTTGATTAAGGGGGGACAAATTTTAAAACAAAACTCTTATTTTGTCATTTTTTTAAAAAAAACTCTCCATTGTTATGGTACTTTAAAAGTTTTTTCAAACTTTGGTTTGAACCATTTTTTGATATGACAAAAGGGGGAGAAATGGTTTGAAAAATTGATTTTTCAAATGAATAAGGGGGAGCTTTTATCTCTTTTGAATCTTTAATCTCTTATTAAAAAATTATTTTATAAAGGGGGAGAATAACAAACAATTTTTCAAGTTGGTTTTATTATATCAAAAAGGGAGAGATTGTTAGGATATTTGTTTTGATATAATAATTGAAAAATAATTTTGGACTAAATTGAAAAGATTTCAAATGTAATTTTAAGTACAAACAACTTGAAAATATGTTTGATGGGTTTTTATAAGGCTTTGGAAGGATTCAAAATGTTTTAAAGTAGCCAAACTCATGTTTTCAGCATGACCGTATTGAGACACCTTAGGGTTTCAGCTACAGTAATTTTCCTGTAACCAAAACTTGTATCGATACAGTCAAGTCTGTATCAATACAGTGCTCAAGCGTATCAATACACTGTTGGAAAACGCCGGCATACCCCATTGCGCAGCAGAAAAATTATCCAGTATAATCCACCAGTGATCCATGTACAAGGGACGAATTGGGGTGATAAAGGATGAAACGTTACCTTAATAAATCTGGAATCTGGAAATCCGTAGGGAATTCAGAATAACCAAATCGAATCTGAGTCGTCACAATAGCGCTCTGATTTCTACGCAGTCCACCCGAATGAAACGAACAATATTTTCTCTTCTCTAACTATTAGAGAGTTTTTTTAAAAAACAAGGGATGAATGGCTGCTAGACCTTATGCCTTTATATAGCATTTAAAAACCTAATTCTAATTAAATTCGGATTCTTAAATATACAATATATTTAACTAAATATAATTAAATATGTAGAATCTGATTCTACTTTAATTAGGTTTCTTTTAGAGATATATATACTTTAATAATATTTGATAATTACAATAACTTATCAAATATTAACATATATATATATATATATAATTATTCATAATTACAATAATTATAACAATTTTAGTTTCTCACTAATTACGTGTACAACAAGTTTGTACATATGCTATCTAATCGATATTTGTTTGTTTCAATCATAGGGTGTGACCCTTGTAGGTTCATGTAACGTTAGCAGTAATATCCAGAACAATTTAATATTACAAGCAATGAGTGGCATATAGCAATACATCATTGCTACCTAAGTTACATGAAATCGTGGTTCGATTTAACCTTTTTTCCATGATTAACTTCTTTTATGTATTTCATCCTTCTGTCCTCATATCTAGATCGAACACAAGTCATGGATTAGTCACACTTGTATAGTCCATCTAATGTTTCTTGATATCTTGAGTAGACTATTATAAATGAATAATTATGATATCTCATATCAATTTATTCGAGCATGGCCATGCATTTTCTAGTCTCACTCAATCAAGTGGCCTATGATATTACTCCTATTATGTAGGAGGGGCAAATCCTTTCTTGATCAACCATATTTCGCTACATGGATTATGACATATCCAATATCAGTCTTTATAGTGTAGTCAGTTACGACACACGTTTGACCATATCAAAATATGTCACTCATGATGTTGAAATAATGATGATCTCAAGTCTGAGGATCATACATGTAGTTATTACCATAAGCAATGTTGTGACTGTCATATAATAATCCAAGTAACATGCTCATAGCGGGTCAGTCCAGTGTGTTGTTCCCTAACACATACTTATGTATTGATTTTGACATCTCTATGTCAAAGACAACACTTTGTCATCAATCAACTGCATAATAGTCTTAATACATTATTGTTGTCCAAGCCCACAATAATTCTTGACTAAGGACATTACAGAATAACTATATTATTCTAAGGACTTTATTATAATTTAGTTTATTTATAGATACACAGAATAAGACTGAAATAATAATAATGGCTTTATATTAATAAACAATGTAAAATAAGTATGTCTTTTACAACCATCTCATGATTGGTCTTTGGGCATACTCCAACATACACCTTTAAGTGTATCGATACGCCTACGTGTCAAACCCCCCAACGGCTATTTCCAAACAAGGTCGTATCGATACACCTTAAAAGTGTATCGATACACCTTCAAGTGTATAATACACCTTCTTGTTTCCAAGCTCAACGGCTCTTTCCCAAAGAGGTCGTATCGATACGGGTACCCCATGTATCGATACACCCTACACCAGATTAGGAAAAATGCATGGAAATCAGCCTCCAATGGCTCCAATTCAATCTCAACGGTCACCAATGGCTAAGAACTCATTTGGGAGTATAAAAGGGACCTTCAAGCATCTATGGAAGACTAATGATCCACAAGTCAACAATCTTATGATCAAGAAATGTCTTAGTGCTAAATTTGTCAAATTTCTTGTATAGACAACACTTGTGAGCTTAATTGTAAATGTATGCTCAATTGTATTAGGATTTGGGTGAGTGCTTAAGAGTGCAATATATCTACCTTGTGAGGATTTTACAAGTTTGCTTTTATTTTTCTTGTAGAAGAGGGTTTACTCAAGCTTTGGGATAGAAAGTTTTGAGTGTGTAAAGGTTGCCTCCTTAGCCTAGAAAAGGGGGAGAAATTCAAGAGTGAATTTGTTGAAATCCTTAGTGGGGAAGCTAAGGTAGTGGATGTAGAGCTTGGTTAGAAGCTTGAACCACTCTAAAATCTTTGTGTCTCTTTTCTATCTTTTTGCTTCCACCACCATCACCCAAATTACATATTCTCTACCACTTGGCAAGCAATTCGTTGAAGATATCGAGCTCCACAGACATTAAGACGTACTTGTTGGCTATGGATTACACAGATTTTGATGTGTTGGTCAACAAGGCTAAGGATATTGAAAAATCCTTGGGGTGGTTTAGTGCAAGTGGTGAATGCGGGTTTGGGAAAAAGATCCGTAGAGTCTAGCTTTTTTAGAAGGTAGAACAAGAGGTCGCATGATAATCGATACAAACCGGATTACAAGCATGATGTTGGTGGCCGTAATTAAGGCGTACGTATTTCTACCGAGCGTGAACGTTGTGGAAGATGCCATGTTGGTGATTGTTGGAGAGCAGCTGGAACTTGTTGGGAGTGCACCAGGCCATCTAAAGCGTGATTTTCCTTGCGTTGCAAAAGATGCACTAGTTTAGGTTGTTGCACATGGTAGAGGCTGAGGCCGTAGCAGGGTAATTTCTAGAAGCGTGATGATGGTTAGAGGACTGTGGCTCATACAGTTGTTCTGCGATCGGAGAATGGTGGGCCAGCTCAGATCTATGCTCATCGTGAGGCTTGTAATCACACCAATATGATAGCATGTACTTTTACCTTGCAATCTTTGTCATTATTTTCCTTAATTGATTTGTGGTCCACTCATTTTTACATTCTAAGTGAGCATGTGCATTTGCTAAATGTACCTGTTGAGATCTTAAGAGTGGGTATGTTAGTAACTAGTTCCTTTGGTGAGACAGTTATAGTTAGAATATTATATAGGAGATGTCCTATGGTTGTTAAAGGCCATGAGTTTGTTGCGGACTTGATAGAGCTGCCATTCCACGGTTTTGATGTTATCTTTGGTATGGATTAGTTGAGCAAGCATAAAGCGATTGTGGGCAGTGAATCCAAAAAAAGTATCGTTGAGACTTGCTAACGATTATGAAGTTGTAGTGGTTGGTGAGAATGTTAAGTTCTTGTCTAACGTTGTTTCGAGAATGTAAGATGATAAGTTGATGCAAGGAGGTTATCAAGCTTATCTAGCAATTGTGATGAATACAAAGGTTAAAGGTGTTCGAGTGCAGGATGTACTTTAGGAAATCGAAGAACGGGTTACCATCATCCACGATCATTTAAATGCTACCTTTGACCGACAAAAGGCCTATACTGATCTAAAGCGAAGGGATATACAATATGAAGTTGGTGAAAAAGTCTTCCTTAAAGTTTCACAAAGCAAAAAAGTTTTGAGGTTTGGTAAAAAGGGAAAACTTAGTCGCCGATTCATTGGACCTTTCGAGGTTATTAGGAAAGTTGGTCCTATAGCTTATCAATTTTCGTTGCCCTCAGAATTGTGTAAAATCCATGGCGTATTCCATGTATCATTGCTTCGAAAGTACCGATCTGACCCTTTGCATATCATTGAGCCTGAGTCTTTAGAGATTCAACCAAATTTGTCCTACGAAGAGGAACCGGTGCAGATTATTGCAAGGGAAGTCAAGAGACTTCGCAACAAATCTGTCCCGTTAGTTAAAGTGCTTTGGAAGATCCACACCGTTAAAGAAGCGACTTGGGAACCAGAAGAGAAAGTGAAGAAGCAATACCCTCGTTTCTTCAGTTCGGGTAAAATTTGAGGATGAATTTTTCTTAAGGAGGGAGAGTTGTAACACGTTGAAAACCGGTTTAGACGGAATTGGGTTCCAGAGATCGGAAACCCTACACCGTGAAGGTCTAAGTATTGTATTGACATTGACTATTTGGTCAATTACAATGATAATTGACTCTAGTTGAGTCAATTCATCGATTAAGGACCTTATTAAATTTATCAAAATGTTTTTTAGTGACCTCATTGTAAGAACTGGAAGTTTATGGGGCAATGGTGCAAAGAATAATAATTTGAGGGATCACTCTTGTAATTCTCCCACTTTAGGATGAATCTCCTTCTAGCTTGCCTCCCACTTCACGTAGGCTTGCTGAGAAATGTTGGAAGGATAAATGAATGATGGAGATTTGCTAATAAAATATTAAGGTTTCCTCCCTAGGCTTTAACACTCTCTTATGACATATCCCAACCGATTACTCCTTTCTAAATTGTCATCTTTCTCAAATTATCAATCAAGCACACACTTCTATTGTTATCTTCCCCAAGCTCTCAAGCTAACACCTCTCTAGTTAAACATCCAAAACTTAAGCTTTCTTTGATCCATTGATACTATTGGAGAGCCATTGGTTGGGTAAGAATAAACCCTCTATCAATAGTCAATTCCTATGGATTGTGGATGCTTAATTGTAGTTAAAGTTATTGAACCTTTAAGCTAATCCAAGGAATCCTATTAATCTAATAGCTAACTGCTATTTCGAACTTAGATATTGAATTTGATATTGTTATATTGATCTTGATATCGTATTATCGATTCCAATAATCTCCTATCGTTGTTACCTAGCTCAAGAATTGGAGAAAGGTAATCCATCATCTCCAACAAAAGCTAGGAACAAATGAACCACAATTCGAGAGACGTAGAAGCTTCAAACATCAAGGTGAGTGTAGTCAGAGTCTCGGGGATGTGCTAAGTGCTTATCCCAATTTTATTGGCATTGATTTTTTTGTAGCTAACATTGTGCCTAGGAGTATCATATAGAATCTCTTATGAAATTACATTGGTAAGCACTGGTAAGTATTACATTGAATTATTGTCCATAGAAACATGGTTATTGTTGTTGGTATCATTGGAACATCGAAATATAGAGATATTAAGCATTTTACATTGATATTGTTATTGCCATCGAACATGGACATTGCCATTGTTATAGCCATTTTCATTGATATTGTCATTGAACATCTAAATTGGTATTGATATTGTTATCGAAACATTGATACTGGATCATCGACCATTGATATTGCTATTGAAAAATATAGAACATTGATATTGGTATTGAACCTTGGATTTGAAAGGGCATTGGATACAATTGGCATGCCGTAGAATTCATGAGCTCATTGGTACGAATGAACTACGTTCCTTGGCTACGACCTTTATTATGATGAGGCGGAGTTATGTTTATGTATTGGTCAGTTGGCGAGGTGGAGGGACTAGACAATTCATTGATTTGACGAGGCGTAGGAATTCACGTATCCACTATCTTGATTCGATCCAAGGGATAATAATGGAATATGATTATTATTGTCATTGTCCATGGTTATACTATTGTCACTGTCATTATATGATTTTGAAATAGATTTCATTGTATTTGATAATGTTTGAGACTACCTCACTAGGCAAAATATGCCCAATGCATTTCAACTCATGCATATTTAGGTTGAAGGATTCTTCGTTGTGAGATCAGAGAAGTTAAAATTTTTTGGCAAGTCACTACGAGTTTACAAGTGATGTATATTGCCTTTATGAACTCCTAGTATGGTGGCAAAGTAGTTGTACTAGTCATTTTTAGCCCTTTTGGTAGGTTTGTAATGCCTATGTTTTGTATAAGTGTCTAAGGCCCTAAAAGTTAGAATTGGCTAAAAGTGGCATAATTTGTATATTTGACTCCTTAAGGTGAAAACCCACTAAATTGATTCACATGATCATGAAATTTGGCATGCTATTAGATTATATTGTTACAAACTTGTTGGTAAAATTTCATTGAATTTGAACATTGTCTAATAGGTTAAATTTGATAAAAAAAAAACCAATCAAAATCTGTCATTACAGTGCAGGGCGTGTCGATACGGGCATGCATATTTAGACATGGTCAATTTTGGTCAACATGGTGTATCGATACGTCAAAGAGAGTATCGATACGAAAAGTCAACACTGCAGTCTGTTGTGAAAATTGCATCAATACGGTTCATCGGTGTATCGAAACAAATGAACACGTACCAAGACGGCCAAAGTTGTATCGATGCGAGTTTTGGTCACTAAAATATGATAATTCTTAAAGCGTGCATGTCGTACCGATACGGCCTCTTCGAGTATCGGTACGGTGACAGGTAATTCTGTTATAAGTCTTAAGAAATAGTTCTGGAACATTACAAATTGGTAACTGATAATTACCTAGCTTAATTGTTATAGTAAATGATTTCCGATTGTCATGAAAATTTGTATAATCACTGATTATAGATAAAATTTCATTGTGGTAAGGTTATTTTTAGTAAAGGACCCTTAAAATACTGAATTTACAACTTTGTCCCTAAATTTGTAAAAGTTTTAAATTAGTCCTAAATTGATAATTATAGTTTCGTATTGAATTACCGACTTCTTTCTATAGTATAGCATCGTATTGTATCACCGATTAATGAATAAAAGTTGCATCGATCACTATATTGTTCATCGGTAACATACTCCGACCCGGTTCTCTACCAGGCCGGGAAGGGGTGTTATATTTGTGGTATAAGAGCTAGAGTTTAGTCGATTGTAGGACTAAACCGAAGCCTATTGCATTGCTATTGTATTACTTTGCCACCTAGGAGTTATTTATTTTGTATATAGTGACTTGCCGACTAGCCCGATCTTTTTTACATTATAGATATGTTTAAGACTAACAAAGCTCATATTAATGAGCCTGCCACTGGCTCTTCGGCGCATGGTGAGGAGATAAGGGGCGAGATCCTCCGAATCCCCCACCTTAAAATATTGAACAAGGAATGCCTAATGCTCAGGCTATATGCTATAGGAACATGGTTGACATGTTCAAACAATTCAAGACTTCCATGAGAGCTGAGCAGGTTGTGCAACCTATCACATTTATTATCCAGTATGCTCGAGCCCCTATTGACAAGTTGTCACAACATCGAGCTTACACTATCACTGGTCAGGATAATGACAATCCTAAAATTGTTGAATACTAGTTGGATAACACGTTGCGAATTTTGAACAAGCAACTGTAGTGTTCGGATGAACACAAGCTGGAGTGTGCCCTCGCGCTGCCTGCTGATGAGGCACTTCACTGATGGGAGACTACTACCCTCACGGTCTATGAAAACACTATAACTTGAGAGTTCTTTCTTAAAGAGTTCTGAAAGAAGTACATCAGCGAGTTTTATCTCGCGAAATGGTGCAGTATCTTCCTCTATCTTAAGCAAGGTAGACGGCCTGTTGAACAGTATGTTCATTATTTTTGCAAGTACTGCAGATATGGTGCTGAGTATATCAAGAAAGAGGAAGAGAACTGTAAGATGTTCATTGTCAGGCTCAGTGACGAGCTACGCCCGATGTTTAACACTTTAGGCATCACTGATTTTCAAGATCTTGTGAACTGAGTGAAGAACACAGAAGCAGCGCAGAAAGCCAAATGACCGGTTGGTCGGGAAAATCTAAAATGAGGTTCATAGATGATTTTTAACCTCCCAAGTAGAACAAGAAAGAGAAGTATCAAGACCCTAAACAGAATGTATACCCACAGCCTTCTCATTCCGAGAACACCAAAAGGCCTCAATCTATGACACAGTCCCTTGCTAAAGCTGCCTTGGTTGATAGCATAGAAGGCTTAAACCGAAGTTTTCAGTACCCTGTTTGTAATTACTGTCAGAACAAGCATCTAGCGGGTCAATGCGGTAAGCAGTCGGGAGCTTGTTTCTATTGTGGCAAGTAAGGCCATTTCATTTGTGATTGTCCTCTTAGCGCTACAAAGTCTACTGCTACACCGGCTAATGTTGTCTCCCCTACACAATCTTTCTGAGGTAAGGGATCAAAGCAAGGATCATCAGGAGCTGCAAGGAGACTGAGCGGCTCGGGAAAACCATTACAAACAAGCAGGAATCAAAAGCCCTTGCCCAGGTGTATCATGTGAGGAGAAGGGAAGAGAATGATGAACCTGGTGTCATTGTAGGTATTCTTTATATGCATTGACTGATCCTAGTTCTACCCATTCCTTAATAAGCTTGTATAAGTTAAGAACTATAGATTATCCTTTGAACCTATAGCTTTAAGAATTTCCGTAACGAATCCATTGGGTGATTGTGTCACCGTGAACCTTGTATGTAAGAACTATCCCTTAGTCAATCAAGGGATTCCATTTTCGGCCAATTTATTAGCATTACCGATCCACGAGTTCGATGTCATAGTGGGATTAGATTGGCTTAGTGAACATCAAGCTTGGGTAGATTGTAGTAAGAGGAAGTTGTACCTTCGAGGCCTTGGCAAGGAGAGCATTATTTTTATGAGTTCAAGGAACCCTTCACTAGATGCTTTGACATTGAAAGCCAAGGATGAACCTCGTTTATCAAACATTGACATCGTGTGTAAATTCTCTGATGTTTTTCCTGAAGAATTTCTGGGTTTATCTCTAACCTGTAAAATGGAATTTGGCATCGAAGTGCAACCTAGAATTGCTCCAGTAACTATTGCACCTGGTCGAATGGCAGCCATCGAGTTGAATGAATTAAAATCTTAGATTCAAGAATTGCTTGATAAAGGCTTCATTCGACCAAGTTCTTCACCTTGGGGAGCTCTTGTCCTTTTTGTAAAGAAGAAATATGGTTCTATGAGACTATGCATCGATTACCGATAGTTGAATAAGGTGACCATCAAGAATAAGTATATGTTACCAATAATAGATGACCTATTTGATCAAATTAAGGATGCCTTTGTATTTTCCAATATCAATTTAAGGTCCGGGTATTATCAGATGAGAGTCAAAGAATGTGATGTACCCAAAACTGCTTTTCGCACAAGATACTGTCACTACGAATTCTTGGTAATGCCCTTTGGGCTAACCAATGCACCAACATCTTTTATGGATATAATGAATTGGGTTTTCATGCCTTATCTTGACAAGTTCGTAGTGGTATTCATTGATGACATCCTGATCTATTCTAAGAATGTTGTAGAACATCGAGATCACCTTCGTTTGTGCTTCAAACTCTTCGGGAGAAACAGTTGTATGCCAAGTTCTCCAAGTGTGAGTTTTGGCTCATTGAAGTTGTCTTCCTTGGGCACATCATATTAGCTTTGGGTATCCAAGTAGATCCGAAGAAAATCCAAGCCATTCTTGATTGGCATCCATCAAAGAGTATTGGTGAAGTGAGAAGCTTCCTTGGTCTTGCTGGTTATTTTAGGAGATTCGTCAAGGGATTTTCTATGTTAGCAGCCCCATTGACAAAGTTGTTGAGAAAAACAAGCTCTATTCGTATGGACCAAGAAACAAAAAAGAAGTTTTGATTAGTTGAAACAAGTCTTGACTCGCGCACCAGTCCTAACCCAGCCTGAGTCTAAAAAGGACTATACAGTTTATAGTGATGCATCGCATCTCGGTTTAGGATGTGTAATGATGAAAGAAGGCAAGGTCATTTCTTATTCTTTAAGGCATCTTAAGCCATATGAGATGAATTATCCCACTCGCGACTTGGAGCTGGCTGCAGTTGTCTTTACATTAAAAATTTGGAGACACTATCTCTACAAGGAGAAATGTTAGCTCTTTATCGATCACAATAGTCTCAAGTATTTATTGACTCAAAAAGAGTTGAATCTTCGGCAACGAAGATGGATGGAACTCCTCAAAGATTATGATCTTGTCATTGACTATCACCTGGGCAAGGCCAACGTTGTCGCTAATGCACTCAGTTGCAAACCTCTGCCTGGTAAGCATTGTTAATGAACATTGAATTCTATGTATTGCTTTGTACATCGACTCATTATAAAACCATTGTATTGTAGCCCCTCAAGCTATTAATGCTTATTTCTGGCTTCGAAAACATCATTGTCTTGTACCTGAACTTCAGGTTCAGTCTACCATTGTTTCAAGAACCAAAACATTACAAGATCAAGACCCTGAATGCCAATCTATTGTTGCAACGTTGCAAGATAATCCTGACTTCAAAATTAATTCTGAAGGACTCTTCTATTTTTGTGATCGGGTCTGTGTTCCCAATGATGAATCTCTTCGCACCGATATTCTTAAAGAAGCTCATTCAAGTTCTTTTTCTATTCACTCGGGTCTGTAAAGATGTACAAGGACCTTCAGGAACTTTACTGGTGGTCGGGCATGATGCAAGTCATAATCGACTTCTTATCCAAGTACGTTACGTGCCAACATGTTAAAGCTGAGCACCGTGTTTCTACTAGATTATTGCAACCCATTGAATTACCATAGTGGAAGTGGGAAAAGATCAAAATGGATTTTGTTAGTGGTTTGTCTTTAACTTCTACTAAGCACGATTGAATTTGGGCCATTGTGGACCGTTTCACCAAGTCAACACATTTCTTATCGGTTAGAATGGACTATGGTCTTCCCAAGTTGGCTGACTTGTATATCAAGGAAGTTATTCGACTCCACATAGCCTCACAATCCATCATCTTCGATCAAGATCCCTGATTTGCTTCTCGATTCTAGAGAACATTGCAAGGAGCACTAGGCATTAGAGTTAAACTTAGTATTACTTTTTAACCCTCAGTTTGACAGTCAGTCAGAAAGGGTAATCCAGGTAATCATCGAAAATTCCTCCATTTAAATAATTAAAATGATTATTGTTATTGAATCCTCTCGTACAAATTTTGGAAGACATGCTACGTGCATGTGCCATTGACTTCCGTGGATCTTGGAAGAAATCCCTACCTCTCATTGAGTTTGCCTACAACAATAGTTATCAAGCTTCCATTAAGATAGCACCGTATGAAGCATTGTATGGTAGACGTTGCAGAACTCTATTGTGTTGGTTTGAACTCGGTAAAGGTAAAATGTTGGCCCTGACCTACTTTAGGAAACTGAAGAACGGGTTACCATCATCCATGATTATTTATAAGCTGTCTTTGACAAACAAAAGGCCTATACCGATCTAAAGCGAAGGGATATACAATATGAAGTTGGTGAAAAAGTCTTCCTTAAAGTTTCACCACGGAAGAAAGTTATGAGGTCCTGTAGCTTATCGATTGTCGTTGCCCTTAGAATTGAGTAAAATTCATGATGTATTCAATGTATCAATGCTTCGAAAGTACTGATCCGACCCTTCGCATATCATTGAGCCTGAGTCTATAGATATTCAACCAAATTTGTCCTACAAAGAGGAACCGGTGCAGATTCTTGCAAGGGAAGCCAAGAGATTTTGCAACAAATCTATCCCGTTGCTCAAAGTGCTTTGGAAGATCCACACCGTTAAATAAGTGACCTGGGAACCGGAAGAGAAAATGAAGAATCAATACCCTCATCTCTTCAGTTCAGGCAAAATTCGAGGATAAATTTTTCTTAAGGAGTGAGAGTTGTAACACCTTGAAAACCGATTTAGACGGAATTGGGTTCCAGAGATCAGAAACCCTACACCGTGAAGGTCTAAATATTGTATTAACATTGACTACTTGTTCAAGTACATTGATAATTGACTCTAGTTGAGTCAATTCATCGATTAAGGACCTTATTGAATTTATCGAAATGTTGTTTAGTGACGTCATTGTAAGAACTAGAAGTTTGGGGGGCATTGGTGCAAAGAATAATAATTTGAGGGATCACTCTTGTAATTCTCCCATTTTTGGGATAAATCTCCTCCTAGCTTGCCTCCCACTTTACGTGGGCTTGCTGAGAAATGTTGGAAGGATGACAATATCATGAAATTGTCATAATTATTGATAAATGAAGGATGGATATTTGCTAATAGAATATTAAGGTTTCCTCCCTAGGAAGGAAATACCATTCGGCCATCCAAATATAGCTAAGGAATGCTTTAACACTCTCTTATGACATATCTCTATCGATTAAACCTTTGTAAATTGTCATATTTCTCAAATTATCAATCAAGCACACACCTCTATTGTTATCTTCCCCAACCTCTCAAGCTAACACCTCTCTAGTTAAACATCCAAAACTTAAGCTTTCTTTGATCCATTGATACTATTGGATAGCCATTGGTTGGGTAAGAATAAACCCTTTGTCAGTAGTCAATTCCTATGGATTGTGAATGCTTAATTTGAAATTGAAGTTATTGAACCCTTAAGCTAATCCATAGAAACCTATTAATCTAATAGCTAACCGCTATTTCGAACTTAGATATTGAATTTGATATCGTTATATTGATCTTGATATCGTATTATCGATTCTAATAATCTCCTATTGTTGTTACCTAGCTCAAGAATTAGAGAAAGGTAATCCATCATATCCAACAAAAGCTAGGAACAAAGGAATCGCAATCTGAGAGCCGTAAGAGCTTCGAAAATCAAGATGAGTGTAGTCGGAGTCTCGGGAATGGGCTAGGTGTTTATCCCAATTTTGGGCTCCCTATGAGGCTCTGTATGGTGTAGGAACAAAGGAATCCCAGTTTTCTTACAATAATAGTTATCAGTCGAGTTTACAGATGGCTCCCTATGAGGCTCTGTATGGTGTAGGTGTCGAACATCTCTTTGTTGGGCAGAATCAAGTGAGAAGTATGTGGTAGAACCCGATTTGCTTAAGGGTACGAATGAGAAAGTGAAACTCATTTGTGAAAGGCTTAAAGTGGCTTCGAATAGGCAAAAGTCTTATACGAAGATTGATTTGTGCCTGTTGAGGAGATTGATTTGTGTCCGGATTTGTCTTATGATAAGAAGCCTGTAAAGGTGCTGGATTTGAGCACTAAGGTTCTTCGTGGGTAAACCATATAGTTAGTCAAGGTATTGTGGTGACATCGAGGAGTCGAGGAAGCCACATGGGAAACAAAAGAGGACATAATAAAGCAGTTTCCTCATCTTTTTCCTTTAGATAAATTTTGGGGACAAAATTTCTTAAGAGGGGAGAGTTGTAACACCCCAAAAATAGGGCTAGGCGCTTTAAGGTTAGATCGGGTGAAGTTCGACCCGGTAGAACTAGATTAATCGATTAAATAAGTTTCGAGGAATTAATATTTTAAAAATACAATTTGAAGAGATAAAAATGGGCTTGATTTACCAAAAATATTTAAATACATTATCAACTGTTTTGGTAATTAAATTGGGATTTAATTAAATGGTTTCGAGTGATATTTTCATTTAGTGACTAAATTGTAAAAAGTGCAAAACTATTTTAATGACTATTTGGTAAATGGGCCAATACTAAGAATCCTTAGAGAGCTATATTTTTAAAATGTTTTAATATAAAAATACCACCTTAATGGAGTAAGGAATTGACGGTTAATTGTTTTTCCAAATTGTTTTCCTATTGTTTTGATTTTCTCTCATTTTCTCTCTTTATTTTCCCTCACTTTCCATTTCAACTTCCAAACAATATTCTCCAAATTTTTTTGCTGATTTTCAATGGATAATTCACCATTTGATTCTACATTTGTTTCTTAACAAAACCTCACAAGATTTTCTCAAAGATTTCATCTATTTCACAAGTTATGTTTCAAGAAAATCTTACTTCAATTTTGGTGGGAGCTTCTTCAAAGGTGAATTTCTTTTCCTCTATTTAAACTAAGGTTCTTTATTGATATTCCCTAGTATTTGGCTGATCATGGATTGATATTAACATGGTTTTGCAATGGATTTCAAGATTTGAGCTATTAATGGTAATTTTGATGATTTGCTTAAAGATTTGTCTAACTTGATGAAACTTGGAGATTTTAATTGAGTTATTTCATGTTTTGATAAGGTAATCGTAATGTGAAATGAGATTTTAAAAACAAATCCCGAAAATATTTAATTGGCTAATTTTTAGGTGAGTTTTTAGTGGTTTTTGGGGTTGTTCTATGTGTTTTTGAGTTGCTGGAGATATAAGGATGTTTGGAACGTGTTTGTGGGTATGTTTTGATGCGGTTTGAATGTTAGATCGTTGGTTTGAAGTTAGGAGTTGGTAGAGCGAAGATTCGTGTTGATTTCGGTAGTTTCAACTAGTTTTTAGAAGGTTAATGTTAAGGATGCAGGGGATCGTTGTTTAGCAACAAGTTGAATAAATAATGATACATTTTCCCTCTGGTTTTATGTTGTTAAAATAGGGACGATCAAGGCGAGGTTGCCTAGTTGTATACATTGCTTACTAGCTCGATTCACATTGGCAAGCAAGGAGAGATGTATTTGTGAGTGTATAAATGTGTTAAAGATCTTAAAGGTGTGATCGATGGATCATGGGGGTTTAGTTATATCCTAACAAGATTAACTAAGCTCAAGCATAAGTTTCCCTTATTTCCCTTGGTTATCGGCTTTGATATGAGCTTGTGGATTTCATGTTTTGGGATTAAACATGGTTTGGTTTACTTGTTGTAAATGCATCATTTTGGATTAATATACAATGTTTAAATAAATTAAATAATGCCTATGTGCATTGAGATTTTGTTCCTTGAAGGGAATGTGTTGTTTCCTTTCGCAATGTGGTTTTGCATATGAAACGGTTTTGAGACATGCAATGGAAAACAGTAAGTAAATGTATTTGAAAAGATATATTGGTATTCTAAAAGTACCAGATATAGTTGGCTAGCCATAGGATTAAAATGCACTATAAAATGTAAAATCGATCGTGTGAAATTCTTCGGTTACACAATAGGGGTAGTGCTATTGTGAAGTGATAGGGGTAGTGCTATCACAACGGGATAGGGTAGTTCTATTTTTGGCCGAAGTGAGTTATGGTAGAGGTAGTATCTCCATGAGAAAAGACTTGATGGGGGTAGTGCCATCAAGGGAATCCGTGTATCCGAACATGCATAGATAGAGGTAGTGTTATCCATGAATAGAGGTAAGTCTATCCGGGTCACTCTAAAATCAATATATGAGAATATATGTGATATATGAGAAAATGCTTTGGTTTAACTAAGCAAGAGACTTGAGAAAGTGTTTTAATTCATATGGTTGTTATGCATGATTTTGTTGCGGAAACAAACGAGGAAAAATGCTTGGGTAGTTAAGCATGTTTTGAAAGCGAAATGAATTACAGTTTTCAAATGGTTTTCAAATACATCAATGTTTAGCTATGAGCATCCTCACTAAGCAATTGTTCTTACGCTCTCTTTTGCTATTGATGCAGAGCAATAGAGTTGAGGGGCAACATTGGTTTGGCAAGGAAGGTCCAAGATCAAGACATTTACTTTAGTATGAAAACTTGGTTTTAAATTCGGTAAATAAGGCAATGTGTTACCATGTTTGGGGGGACTTGTAATCTAGATTTTTGGTTGTTTAGTGATGGTTTAATTGTTGTGGTATTATGGCTTTTGTGGTTGGATTTGAGGCATGATTGTTTCTGACTTGCGAGCATGAGTTTATGCTTTGTGGTTTTCCCTTAGTATGCATATTGGTCGGAAATGCTTATGATCGTGCTTTTGTGATGCTAGCATAACTTAATGTTGCTAAAAGGTTGTTGATGCCACGCCTATGATGAAATGTTCCTTGAATCTCTTTTTGAATGTTGAGTTGGATGATTCTTAGGGAGCATGCCTTTAGAATTGTGATTGAAGTACCTTTTCATGAATTGATCATGTTACCTTGTGTTTATAGCATGGTTTAATCCTTAGTTTCGTTATATGCATGATTATGTTGAGTTAAGGCATATTTGAATCCATGTTCGAGAGAAAAAACTAGCAATTTTGGATGTTACAGGTCCAGGCGTATCGATATGCGAGGCTTCGTATCAGTACAGGTATGAGTTTTTGATGGCCTCGTATCGGTACATGGGGACGTGTATCGGTACACCCTTTAGTGACTGGAATTTGATTTTGGTTCGTGTAGCCTACATACCAATACGCCTTGGGACCGTATCGGTACAGCTGCATGTTATGTTAGTTATGGAGGTTTTACGTTTTGAGATTCTTTCGTTTTGGTCCATGGTTCTTATGTATGCAATTGAAAGAGTTTGGCTGATTGTTTTGAGCTGGATTTTGGCAAATAAGCATGTAACCTAACTAATTGAGGAATGGTAACTTAAGAACTAATTAAGTCCTCATAATTTTCTAGATTTGCAATTTGGTCCCAAAATTGCAAACTGTACAATTGGATGTCAATTCAACGCCTGATATAGTTGATATTTCACCAGTTGCTGGCATGCTCACCTTAGGTCGTAATGTTGCATCTAGACAAGATAAAAATAAAAATAGACCTAATCTTAGTTAATCGTATCAGGTTTTGTTTTGGCAGAACCCAATGTAGCTCGCTCGGTTCGGTCTAGCGTCTAGGTTGGGTCGAGGGGGTTACAAAGATCGTAATAGTTGCAAGTCACAGATACCATACAGAAATTAACTCCTAGGTGGCATATACAAATGCAAACATATAGTGAGTCTAGGTTTAGTCCTAGAATCGTCTAAACTCTAGCTTTGTTACCACAAATATAACACCTCTACCGGGTCTAGAAGAAAATCGAGATCAGAGATGTCACCAGAATTCAAATCAAAGAATCAAAAATTCAAATTAAAATCAAACAAACACAAAACATGCTTGACATCAAATCAAACATTAATTATTGATTATCAGAGATCTTAAACCAATCAATACTGATTTTAGCCAATAGGGACTAAATTTAAAGTTTTAAAAGTTTAAGGCCTATTTGTAAATTTTTAAAATTTTGAGGATCTTTCAAAAATATTCACTTCATTGTCTAAATGTACTCCTAAACATGCATTCTTTCATAATTATAAATTTCAAAAGAATCAGAGGTCAATTATGACATCAATTGAACAAGATACGATTTCAAGCTTGAAGTGTAACTTTTCAAACTTAAAGGGATCGATCCCTTTTATAAGGGGATTGGTCCTTTTAGCCCAAATTCCTGAGAGATCATTTTATTTAGCTACTGTAATCCAAAGGATCCGTCCTTTTTTAATAAGGGATCGATCCCTTATGCCTTAAAACTTGAAACATAGCATTATGTGTGAAAAAATTAACCAATTATTCCTAATTATGATATACACAAACACAAATACATTAACAAAAGTCATTATCAAAAGCTATAGATTTCCAAATGTTGCAACCATCACATAATTCACACATATCAAACAAGTCATATAGCTTAGTATACATGATCTTTCCTCATTCATATTCATAACAAACCTATTAAACCATAACAATCATGTATGCTCACATCATCAAACTTAACCCACATAACATATCATTCCAACTTCAAGATTAAAATTATTAGACATATTACAAACTTAGCAAACATAATTAAGCAAGATTTATTATACTCAAATAAAGCATGAAATACCATAATGCATCAAGCATCACATAGTAAGACATATGACAAAGTAAGATGAAATGTATGCAATGAAACAAAGTAAGCTTACATAGCTTAGTGAGGTTGTGACCTTTAAGGCATATGCCATATAAATATTTCAATGATAATGAATAACACCATTCAAAGCAAGCAATGCATATAATACCAAAAGTATACTTAAGTCTTAATCTTTATTTATAATTAGTTTGTCTTATGAAAGCTTTATCCAGAGTCTTATCAAAGTCTTAAGGGTTTCATATCTTATTCAAAGCTTATCGGGGTTCTTTCAAAGTTCTTATCTGAGTTCATAACCGAGTTCATATCTTTTAGAACATTTGCCTTGGATCATATTTGGACATGGGTAGCATTGGTCTGTGTTTAACCATATTGGTCTGTGTTACACATAGCACAAAGAACAAAGCAATGGTTAATGTTAGACATATCAATCAATCTCTTCTTCTCCTCCATCACCTCCCCCGTTACCTCCTACTGTCGCCAATATATCACAATATGGGGTCTTCACCCTTAAGCCGTAGCCCGTAGACTATAGTCCCAATATACCAAGTACCATGCCAAAGTGTCCAAAGGCTTCCATTATTTAGGCAACTTATACATTTTGTATTTTGATGTTAGGAGAAATATCTTATGACATAAGTGAGCTTTTTCTTCATAGGATTTAAGAGTTCATTGTTTTAAGGCATTAAAGCTTGAGGATAATTTCTTGGTGTCTTATAGAAAGTGAGCATTAAGCTCCGACTAGAAATTCATATTGATTCAAGTTTATTACAAGGTTTTCAATCCATATTTTGATCTAACATAAACATCATTGCATAACAAGGTAAAATGTGCATATGTAACGCAAGCATAACCGAAGGGCTTGCCAAAGATGCCATGCCATGAATGTAACCACCCAAAGTGCTCTATATGTGAGCCATATGCAAAAATGATCATGCGCATCTATACTTAAACATTGTATACATCAAATACATAGAAACAAAGATCAAAATGACACCTCGTCTTCTGAGACAAATGCAACTACACTCACCTAATTTTCCAAGTTAAGATCGATCATGGGTTATTATTCGGCTGCTACCATACGTCTCAGATACTAATTCTGATTCCATAGCTTTTCCATTCCATTTTCATAATTCATTCCATGCATATAGTCTAACAAAAAACATATACACATGAAAATCATATCTTATATCCATAGTAAATATCTGTATCACACTAATTACCAAAACTTCAATTTAAAAACTGCAAAACAGTTTTCTACATTTAACAAGCATAAACAGTTTGTTTATAACATTTCTCATCATTTTTTTTCTGCATTTTGAAATATAAAACATCATATTTAAACACTTCACAACAGTGTTCTGCATTTTTTTAACCACTAGATAGCTTGTCTAAACCATTTACAGCAGTGTTCTGCTTTTTTAAACTACTAGACAACTTATTTTAACACTTTACAGCGGTATTCTGCATTTTATAACTCCAGAACAGCTTGTTTTAACACCTCACAACATCACAATAACTTAATTAACACATAGCCCATTGAAATTCAACTATCCGGAAGCTAAATTAAAAGTTGAATTTCACACTATAAATCATGTTACAACCTAGTATTCTAGAGATTAAACTTTAAGATTCCAAAACTTAAAAATCACATCATGTTTCATACTAAGCTTAAAATAAAACTTAGTTTTTGTAGGAATCCCTAACCTTAAATTTCATTCTAGAAACAACGAGGATTAATTCATATCAAAACTATTATCAATTGGTAACCATAGATAAAGACTTACCGTATTAAACTTAATTCTTCATGATATGGACCAAATAGTAAGTAATTCTAAAATTTGATTTTCCTAAGGTTCAGGAAGCTTTTAAAATGGCATGGGGATGACTTGAAGGAGATGATGAATTGCTAACCTCCCTTTCTCTTTTTTTTAACCACCGAAAATGGTTGGGACCCTATTTTCTTTTCTTTAACTAATTACCAACAAAAGACACATGGCTAGCGACACATATAAAATTTGGCTTAATAATAAACCAGCCCTTAATTTAGTCACAACTCACTTTATAGCCACACACACTTGTCAAATTATCATTTAGGCTATGCACTTTCTAAATCTTTTAATTCAGTCACTAAGTCTTTAAATTCACAATTAAGCTTATTCTATTCGAAATAATTTGGAGACTAATTTAATCATTGAGAAAAATAAATTTTAATCACCATAGATCTCGGTTACCCAGTTTTTGGGTGTTACAAAAATGAATGTTGCTACTTGGGCCGTAGTTTTCATCTAGTACTCAAAGCATAAATAAACCTTAAGTCGGTAAAAATCAAACTTGAAACTTGTTGATTATGATGATGGTGTGTGTAAATACAAGAGGAAATACTGAGTTTACATTTGCTACAGATAAAATTATACTGCTAGATGATATGTTGAAATACAATCATTGCAATAGCAATAGCAATAGCAATAGCAATAGCAAGGACTGTTTCCGAGAAGAAGTAAAAAAAATAGCAATTACTTGTAACAAGAGTAATAATATAACAAACCAATAATAGCAAAAATTGGAGATAATTCATTCACAGATTTTCCAACAAATACAACATTTTCATTTTGATGAACAAGAAAACAAATCTTGACCTCCGAAAACTCTAAATTGGCATCTGAAACCTACAAAGAGGACAATAATGGCTTTCTTTCAACCATTTCTGGATACAGTGAGAGTAAAAGGTATGGGAACAAGGCATTTGAGAAGCTTTCGAACCCACCTCCATTTCTTCAAGACATATCACACAGTCTTCGCCTTTCACTCGCCTTTTCTTGCTAACCTGATACCCTTCCTCTTCAACTCGGACCCTTTTCAACATCTTCTTGACGGACGATTCCTTCGCTGGAACCATGTCGTTGTTTCTCAGTAACGCCAATTCCGCTAGAGCTCTTCTTAGCAAAACCCTCTCGGTTTTTGCGTGTCGAGTAACTTCCTCTGCATCCAACTATGGCGGTGGTTTCTCTCAATCTGGAGAATATTCCGGCTCGGATGCCCTGGAAGGGGCTTTGGCATGCCTTTGGGAATCATGGGGATATTGCGGATGCTTTCATTGCAAAGAAGATGAGCAAGAGTGGAAGGAGGTTTGGTTTCGTGAGGTTTACAAACAAAGTTGATGCGATTAGAACGAAGGATAGATTGAACGGTATTGTATTATATGGATACAAGTTAGTGGTATCGTTGGCAAAGTTCAATATTGGAGAAAAGCAAGGCTATAGAATAGCAAGCGTCCAGACCAGGGAGAGAAGGCGGAAGCGTCGAACCAAGATCATTACAAACATATTTAGTGAGAATGAACCGCCTAGAGAGAAAGATAATGTAGACAAACAAGGTGTTCAGAGCAAGTCTTCTGAGGTGAAGAGGGTAAAGGGACATGTGGAAAGAGAGGACTTATGGAGTTTGAAGAGATGTTTAGTGGGTACAATGGCAACAATCTGCTCGGTCAGAAGTATAACAGATAGATTACAATGCTGGGGCTTGGGCGGGATAAAGGTCCATAGGATGGGAGGGAGAACGTATCTTATTTCTATTGAAAATGATGATCTTTTCACCTGCTGGAGGATCTCAATTGGTCGTATTTAAAAGAGATTTTTGTTGATTTTGTGTTTTGGTCGGAATTTCTGTGTCAAGCGGAAAGAGCAACGTGGTTGGAGATTTCTGATATGCCTCTGCATTGCTGGAATGCTACAAATATTAAGAGAGTCTCAGAATTGTAGGGTTCCTTGGAACTTGGAAGCTTTAGAAGAAAATGCAGTTCACTCCCTGAAATGTGAAAAACTGACTATCTTGATCTGTACAAATAGAATAAGAAGGATCGATGAGGAGGTTGTTAGTGAGTTGGATGGGTGCAATTATACAATCAGAGTTAGAGAGCTAGGATTCTCAGATATATCGGTAGCCGCCCAAGGGAGGGTAAATGCGAAAGAAGAGAAGAAGTTTGTCCAGGATTCTAGTGATGACAGTTGATAGGAATCTTTGCCAGATTCTTTTCAGGATGAAGGGAGCTCATTATCCGATATTGATAGAAAGGCAAGATGGGATGTTATGAAAAAGGAAGCTAGAAATGCCCTTAAATTGGGAAAAAAATTAGGCGTTCAGATTATTGGGGACGAGAAAGAAGCAATCAGGGATTTTGCATTGCTGGATAGCAAGACTTCAAAGAAGAATGATTCTACTGACTTGGAATGTAGGGGGACTGGGGGTCAGAAATGAAGATGTCGGCGGTCAGTAGACTACTGAGACTGTTGAAAGTTGATATGGTGTTTCTTCAGGAGACAAAGAAACATTCTATGGAGGTGAGTGAGATCCGCAAACTATGGTACGATGATGAGTTCGACTTTAGATTTTCTGATGCATCGGGAAGGTCGGGTGGGCTAGTTACAATTTGGGATAAATCAAAATTCGTGCTAGAAAAATCCTTGCAATCTCCAAACTTGATCGCGGTGATGGGTTGAAGAAAATTTGGATGCGACACTAATCAATGTTTACGCCCCGAGTGCCGGTTTGAAGCAATTAGACCTTTGGAAGGACTTGTTGGGTTTGAAGTGTATAGAACCAAAGAACTGGATAATAGGGGGAGATTATATTGTTGTTCGGAGTAAAGGAGAAAGAGGTGGTTGTGTGAGTTTGTTGAGAGGAAGTTCTGATTTCAATTCTTTTGTTGAAGAATGCAATTTGATTGATCTGCCCATGGGCGTCAAAAAGTTTACGTGTTATGGTTCTCGAAGTTGAAGAAGTAGATTGGACAGATTTTTACTCGATGAGCAATGGTTGCTGGCGTTCAGGGATTTTTCTTTTACGGGTCTTCCACGTTCTGTCTCCGATCGTTTGCCGCTTCTATTGTCAAGCGACCAAGTTGACTAGGGTCCAAGACCCTTCAGGTTTGTTAATGCATGCCTTCATAAACCAGGGTGTATAGATGTTATTAAGGAGACTCTAGGTGCTTTTGGAACCAATAAATCCAACTTGCTGTTGAAGCTCAGGAAAGTAAAGATAGCCATTCGCGTTTGGAACAGAGAATCATGTGAAAATTTTGACAGTAGGGTTAAGGAGTTGGAGAGGAGGATTAATGTTTTGGAGGAATCGGGCAATGTATCTAGTTTGGAATCGGATCAGTTAACGGAGCTACAACACTTACAATGGGAATATTGGGAGGCTCTTAAACTGCAAGAAGAACTGTGTAGGCAAAAGTCTAGAATTGAATGGCTTCGCACGAGTGACCTTAACATTGGCTTCTTTCACAAAGTGGTTAAGGTCAGAGCGAAAAAAAGAGTTATAAAAGGGGTGTTTGTGGGGACAGATTGGTGTGGGGATCCAAAGGTGTTGAAGAAAAAGATTTGGGAGTTCTTTAAATCGCATTTTAGTTGTCTTGATCGAAACTGGGATGCAAATTTTGACCTGCCCTTTAAGTCTCTAAAGGAGGTGATTCGAGAACCCTGGAAGCTCCTTTTTCTGAGCGTGAGATTAGAGATGCTGTTTGGAGCTGTGGGGAGGATAAAGCTGTTGGGCCGGATTTCAATATCAAAATTTTCAAACAGTTTTGGATTCGGGAATGCCTATCTTCTTCTAGGGTCTCGGTTCTTGTTAATGGATCAGCCACGAAAGAATTTAAGATGGAGAGGGGTTTGAGACAAGGAGATCCGCTGTCTCCGTTTTTATTTATTTTAGTCACTGAAGCTCTTCACCAATTGTTATCTAGAGCAGAACATGTTGGGGCAATTGAGGGCATAAACAACATTCTTCCGCAAGATCTGCAGTTTGCAGATGACACAGTCATGTTCTTAAAGCTGAAGGAAAGGTCCTTGTTAAATGTTAAAAGATTGCTAAGGTGTTTCAAAGCATGTTCGAGGCTCGGCATAAACATTTCCAAGTCATGTATAGTAGGAATTGGTGTCGATTTGGCAGTGGTGAACAAGCTAGCCTCGATTTCTGAATGTCAGGTTGGTAGCTTACCTTTTAACTACCTGGGCATTCCCCTTGGTGCAGATCCGAGAAAAGTTAAGACCTGGGACCCTGTGGTGGATAAATTCAGGGATAAATTGGTCGGATGGTAGTGTCATTCGCTGTCCTTTGCAGGGAGAGTAATACTTATCAACTCCGTTTTGTCATCTTTGCCTTTGTATTTTGTCTCTTTTTGAAGTTCCAAAGACTGTTATTGAGGATTGATTCGATTAGAAGAAAATTCTTGTGGGGGAGCTCGGACGGTAAAATGAAAATTGTGAAAGTTGGTTGGGATCGCATCTGCACCCCTCGGGATAAAGGTGGGGCAGGAGTGGTTAATTTAAGAGCTAAAAACATGGCCTTACAGCAAAATGTAGTTGGAGGTATGCGTTAGAAAAGAGGGCCTTGTGGCGTACAGTGATATGTGCAAAGTATGGGGGCATTCCGAGAAGTTGGAGGTTGAGCTTTAGTAACTTAAAGAATGTGTCACTGGTTTGGCGTGGAATCATGAACAATTCAAAGGGGGTGGATGTGCAAAGACCGATGAACGAGGAAGCGTTTCGGTGGCAAGTGGGGGATGAAAATACAATCCTTTTTTGGGGAGATGTTTGGTGTGGCTCTATGTCTTTTTGTTCTCAATTTCCCAGACTGTATAGGCTTGCTCAAAATAAGGGAACTGTCTTGAAAGATTTTATCCCTTTCGATGGGTGCAGTGAGTTGTGGTGGGAATCTTGGTTTTCCAGACCTTTACTGGATAGGGAGAAAAGTCTGGTACGGGATATTCTTGTTAATCTTGAAAAGATAAGCTTGTGCCCTGATGTTCCTTACAGATTGATGTGGTCTCATGATAGGAGTGGCCGATTTACAGTCAAGAAACTGTCGGAGCTAATTTGCAATGTTGATGTGGAGGTTCCAAAATTTTCTTTTGACTTGATTTGGAAATTAATTGTGCCTCCTAAGGTCAAAAGCTATCTGTGGATGTTGAGGTTGGGCAGAATCCCTACGAAAGTCTTTCTGAAGGATAGGGGAGTTCCCTTGGAGGATGGGCAGTGCCTTTGTTGTTGATGTAATTCAGTGCGGGAGGATGTGAATAATATTTTTCTGGGCTGTGATTTTGTGAAAGAATTTTGGATGAAGTTCTTTGATTGGTGGGAGGTTTGATTGCCCCTGATCGTTGATATTTCGAGTCTGTTTGATTTTTGTTTCAATGTTAATTTTGCAGGTTGTGTGAAGAGCTTGTGGTTGATCTCGTTGAGTGCAGCAATCTGGAGCCTGTGGTTGGCCAGAAACAAGAAAGTTTTTGAGGCTAAAGGTTCAATGCCAAGTGATGTTCGTTTTTATTCGAAACTACGAGCTTTATTTTGGATAAAGGCATAGAGAGAAGATTGGGTTCCAAAGACAGAAGGGTGGTGGCTTTATCCGCGTTGTGGCCTGTCGGCTCCCTCGACAATCAACCCTGTGGCAGCAGGTTGGGTTCCTCCTCTATCAGTTTTTTTGAAGTTTAACGTTGGAGGCTTTGACTTGGAGGGCAGGGCTGGTTTGGGAGGGGTGTTGAGAACTGAAGAGGACGTGCTAAGAGCCCTTTTCAGTGGTCCTATAAAGAGCCTTGGAGTTGATTATACGCGTTATAGGCAGTTAAGTTCGCTTTAAAAATTTACATTGAAGCTGGTTGGGTAGGGGAAAAGGTGTTGATTGTTGAAGTGGATAATCGTGTTGTTCTAGAATGGTTCGGTAACGTTCTTAGGAGACCATGGAGATGGTGGCCACTGTTTTTGGAGATAGATAATTTGCTTACAAAAATAAAGGATGGCCACTTGGTGTTTGTGGAATGGAGGTGTAATATGCTTGCTTCTTGTCTGGCGAGGGATGGTTCGTTTCGACAGGCCTTCAAGGCTTGGTGGTGAAAGCAGGAGGTGTTCTTATTTTGTTTCAGTTGCTGGTTTTGTATTTGGTGTGTTGTGCTTTGTTGTAATGACCGTTCTCTCGTGGTTATCATGTGTGTGATTTTATCTCCTGCATGGGTTATACTCTTTTCCTCTATTTAGGCTTAGGGAGGTTCATGATAAACAATTGGTTCTAATCCAGATTGGTTGTTATATAAAACTGTGGTATTAATGCATTTAACATGTATAACACTTATGGTCATCTCTCTGTCAGACCTGTCGTTTTAAGCCACTCTTATGTTGTGTATGCAGTCATTGCTTGTGATCCAAATCCAAACTCCCCTGCAAATTCAGGAGCTGCTCGGATGTTTAGTGAGAACAAGTGTGAATACAATAGGAGAGTACGCGAGATTGTCGAGCAGAGTTGGACTGCCGATTGATATGTCATGTTGGACTCCGTAGAAAGAACAAAGCGTGAACACAATAGGAGAGAGTATGTGGGACTGTCGAGCAGGGTGCGGATAGCACGAGGTTTGGTTTCTATGGAAAAGCAAAAAGTAGTCCAATGGCCTGTCTGAATAACATTGAACACCGGAAGTGTGTTGCAAACTATTTCGACTTTATTAGTTGTCTGTGTTATGAAAATGAATGCTGCTACTTGTGCAGTAGTTTCATCTAGTACTCAAAGCATAAATAAAGCTTAAGTCAGTAAATCAAACTTGAAACTTACATTTGGAAACTAGTTGATTATATGATGATTTGTGTAAATACAAGAGGAAGTATTTAAGTTTACTTTTGCTACAGATAAAATTACAAAGAGGACAGTAATGGCTTTCTTTCAACCATTTTTGGATACAGTGAGAGTGAAAGGTATGGGAACAACGCATTGGAGAAGCTTTGGAACCCACCTCCATTTCCTCAAGACATATCACACAATCTTCGCCTTTCACTCGCCTTTTCTTGCTAACCTGATCCCCGTCGTCTTCAACTCGGACCCTTTTCAACATCTTCTTAACCGACGATTCCTTCGCCAGAACCATGACGCTGTTTCTCAGTAACTCTAATTCTGCTAGAGCTCTTCTTAGCAAAACCCTCTCGGACTCGGTGTACAGTGAAGCGATTGATAGAGCAGTAATGACGGAGGATTAAACGGCGGAAGGTGATAATTTAAAAGTTAAAATATATATATTTTTTCATTTGTAACTTTACATTTCCCCCTTTCACGTCCTCATTGTTATATGCACAATATAGATGATAAGAAAACATGTTATATAAAATTATTTAAGAAATGGTTATTAATAAGAAGGTACACACACATTTTCTTCTTGGTAAAAAAAAAACACATTTTCTTTAAGTTTTTCATCTGTTACGTTGTGACTGGACGGTCAATTTCTAATATGTATTCCGAAATGGTAATAAAATGGTCGATGCTTTAACCAAACTTGCAAGGTCAAATTCGTGGGGATGATTGTAATTAGGTGCTATTGTTAGTTTTCTTTCCTTTGTTCATAAAAAAATAAAAATATTTCTTACAAGTTGATCTTTTATTGTTGTTATTTGGTAGTAAATATAAATTATTATACTCATATACTTTTATATTTTCTAATTTATAGATTGATTTTTATCTTCATTCCTAATTTAGTCGATGTTAGTGAATTAATTGAAATTAAACAAAATTACATACTTTAAATAATTTGTGTAAAACCACTTATTTAGCAAAATTTAACCGACAAACGGTAATAGATGGAGTAGTAAAATGATTGTATACAAAATTCACAAGTGTTTTATTAGTTAAGTAATTACTTTTTTGTTGACAAAAGTCAAATTTAATTTTAATTTTATTTAGAGGGGAGGTGAAGGAGGACTCCGGGAGAAAGGAGAGTGCTCTTAGCGGGTCTATAATCAGGGACAGAACTATTATTTGGGGTTTGAGGGGCAACACATAAATATTTAGAAGTGGGGTGTAAATTAATAAATAAACCAATTTTTTTTTAAAATTATATAGGGAGACAAAGATAAAAAAAAATTATTCACTGTCTAGAATTCATAACCTAAGAGAAATGAAGGAACAAAGATGAGCAGCTAGCCAATCGACTAAATGTGCTTGCTCAATTAAGTAATTACTTTTAGTTAGTAATTATATTTTTTTCAAATTAAGTTATTAATTATAATCGAAGATCATATTAAAGTATGAAAAAATAAAAATATTTCTTACATAGTGATCTTTTATTGTTGTTATTTGGTAGACAAAATACATTACTATACCCATATAATTTTATGTATATATTTTTTACTTTACAATTTGATTTTTGTCTTCATTTCTAATTGAGTTGATGCTAGTGAATTAATTAACATCAAACTCAATCACATGCTTTAAATAATTTATGTAAAAGCATTTATTTAGGAAGATTAAACTAACAAAGATAAACAACTTGGTCAACCTACCAAATGTGCTTACTCAGTTAAGTAATTACTTTTAGTTGGTAATTATAATTTTTTTAAATTAAGTGTTAATTATAATTGAAGATCATATTAAAGCATAAAAATAAAAATATTTCTTACATATTAATCTTTTCTCGTTGTTATTTGGTAGTCAAAATACATTATTATACCTATATAATTTCATATTTTTTTTATTTTACAGTTTTATTTTTATCTTCATTCCAAATTGAGTTGACGCTAGTGAATTAATTGACATCAAATTCAATCACATACTTTAAATAATTTATGTAAAAACATTTATTTAGAAAAATTAAACCGACAGATGAATAGCTTGGTCAACCAACCAAATGTGCTTGCTCAGTTAAGTAATTACTTTTAGTTGGTAATTATACATATTTTTTAAATTAAGTTGTTAATTATAATTGAAGATCATATTGAAGCATAAAAAAATAAAAATATTTCTTACATATTGATCTTTTATTGTTGTTATTTGGTAGTCAAAATACATTATTATACCCATATAATTATATATATATATATATATTTTATTTTACAGTTTGATTTTTGTCCTCATTCCTAATTGAGTTGATGCTAGTGAATTAATTGACATCAAACTCAATTACATACTTAAAATAATTTATGTAAAAATATTTATTTAGGAAAATTAAACCGGCTAAGATGAGAAGCTTGGTCAACCGACCAAATGTGCTTGCTCAGTTAAGTAATTACTTTTAGTTGGTAATTATAATTTTTTAAATTAAATTGTTAATTATAATTGAAGATCATATTAAAGCATGAAAAAATAAAAATATTTCTTACATATTGATCTTTTATTGTTGTTATTTGGTAGTAAAAATAAATTATTATACTCATATAATTTTATATTTTCTATTTTATAGATTGATTTTTGTCTTCATTCCTAATTTAGTCGATGTTAGTTAATTAATTGAAATTAAACAAAATTACACACTTTAAATAATTTGTGTGAAACCACTTATTTAGCAAAATTTAACCGACAAACGGTAATAGATGGAGTAGTAAAATGATTGATTACAAAATTCACAAGTGTTTTATTAGTTAAGAAGTTACTTTTTTGTCGACAAAAGTCAAATTTAATCCTAATTTTATCTAGGGAGAATTCTAGGGAAAAGAAGGGGAGTGCTCCTAGCGGGGCTAGAACCTTCGACGGAGCCATGATTTGGAGTTTGGGGGTAAAATATAAATGTTTAAAAGTGTGGGGCAAATTCATAAATAAACTATTTTTTGAAATATTTATATAGGGGGAAAAAGATGAAAAAAAATTATTCACTGTCTATAACCCATGACCTAAGGGAAATAAGGGAACAAAGATGAGCAGCTAGCCAATTAGCCTAATGTGTTTTATCAATTAAGTAATTACTTTTAGTTGGTAATTATATTTTTTTAAAAAAATAAGTTGTTAATTATAATTGAAGATCATATTAAAGAATGAAAAATAAAAATATTTCTTACATAGTGATCTTTTATTGTTGTTATTTGGAAGTCAAAATACATTACTATACCCATATAATTTTATATTTTTATTTATTTTACAGTTTGATTTTTGTCTTCATTCCTAATTGAGTTGATGCTAGCGAATTAGTTGACATCAAACTCAATTACATACTTTAAATAATTTATATAAAAACATTTATTCAGAAAAATTAAATCGACAAAGATGAGCAGCTTGGTCAACTTACCAAATACACTTGCTCAGTTAAGTAATTACTTTTAGATGGTAATTATAATTTTTTAAATTAAGTTGTTAATTATAATTGAAGATCATATTAAAAAATGAAAAAAAATTCCTACATATTGATCTTTTATTGTTGTTATTCGGTAGTCAAAATACATTATTATATCCATATAATTTTATATTTTTTTATTTTACAGTTTGAGTTTTGTCTTCATTCCTAACTGAGTTGATGCTAGTGAATTAATTTACATCAAACTCAATTACATACTTTAAATAATTTATGTAAAAACATTTATTTAGGAAAATTAAATTGACAAAGATCATGTCACACCCTGAAAACTGGCCTAGTCAAAAATATGTTCCGGTGATCAGAATTTTTAAATCCGATGAGTAAAATGTTTTAATGAATGACCATTGTACCCTCTTGTTGTAATGAAGTCGCATTTTGATCCTATGTGAGTAATCGAACTTCCTGGTAGGTTACGCAAAGCCCAAATGCAATTTCTAAGCCAGGCGATCGATACAGTCAAGCCAGTATCGATACGGCCTAACTGCCAATAACTGACTTACCTAATTTAGCGTGGACGTATCAATACGGTCATAAGCGTATTGATACGGGTCCCCTGTTTCGAACAAAAACAATGTCGTTTTGAAGAACATTGATGATAGATGATGAGTCACCTCTATGCTTGTCCAATCTCACGTGAAATCCATCAAAATTCACAAGCAATGAGATCATAAGCCAACTTGGGGAGTTGTTAACCCTTGGGCTTAGGAAACCCTCAAGTAAGGTGTAATCACTAATTTTGTCCGGGATAAACCCATTTCTTTTCTTTTGCTACAATAATGGGCTTATACTATTAAAACTTTAAAAACCAAAAACAATAGTTAATTACTAGTGTTATCATATATGTACTATTGTCATGTTATTGTCCATTTGAAAAGAAAAAAAAAAATCCTAAATACTACTAAGTTTATTATGTGGTTTTATTATATCTTATATCATATTACTATTATTGTTAATTGTCATCTTTGTTATTATTATTATTATTATTATTATTATTATGTGTTTTTATGTAACATATGTATGTATGTTTATATGTTATGTAATGCATATGTATGTTTTATGTATATATTGTTTGCATGAATGTATGTATTTATTAATATCATTAATATTTAAATATGAATGTGTATATTGCAAGTATTATTGAGCTATTATGTTTATATGTAAGGGGTTAATGTTTGAGTGTCGTTTTATATTTGTGTAAGCATGTGATATATGTTTATTCCTGTTATTACTTACTATTACTATCGTGTTTAAAGTTACTATGGTCATAATATTATTGTTATTAGTATTAGATATTACTACTATTGTTTGGTATTGTTATTATTATTATTATTATTATTATTATTACTATGCTAATCTGAAAACCCAAAAAATATAAGTAAAAGCCCAATTGCAAATTTTATTATCAGCCAATATATAAAAAAATATATCAGATAAACTAAATAAAAAGCCCAAGTATTAAAATAGAGTCCAAGTCCATTTACAAAACCCAAAAAATTAATACATAGCATCCAGCCCAAGAAGGCCCTAAACCAAAAAGAAACCCTAAGAGGTTAATTTGTTCCCCTTTCTTTGTTGCAGCCGCCCGATACCGTTGGATCAAATTTTGATCCAACAGCTCAGATTAAATGAAGACTGACCGATCGGATTCCCCCATGTGCGCGAGTGGTTCGCACGCGCCGACTCCTCAGATTCTCACGCGCGCGTGTAGTCCACGCGTCGACCGTCCAGCTGCCAGCTTCCGCTCCCTTGCCTCTCCCGTCTCAGTCTCCCTTCATTTCAGGCAAAAAAGCAAATATTACAAGCAAATTGATATTCAGAACAAAGCTGGAAATGGTAAAACGCATGCTAGCATTGTCAAGCAATTTCAGAAGCAAGAGGAGACAAGGCTACCAACCCTCATTGTTATCTTTTATGCACGAAAAAATGGATGTAAGATCGGCTATAGGAGCCGAAGGAAACAAATGTAATGAGGGGGATTCGGATCCAACAATCAATAGAAGGCAGTATTTCCAGAACTCTGGTTCTCTATTTTTCTTTTTCCTTTTTTCGAATCAAACAACAAAAACAAGTAAAAATTCAACAATCAATAAGAAAAGCAGGGATTTCTGAGGATTTTCGGGGGTTATTCACCTTTCGATTCAAATATAAAAAAGGGGAGAGAAAGGAAAGGCAGAGTTACCCTCGATTTTCACTGGATTCCGGCGGCTGGCGACTCCAATGCCGAATCCCAACAGTGGACGGAGAGCCCACATCAAAGAGAGCAACATAGTTTGGTTTCGCGTCAATCCAACGGCGGACGGAGGAGATCCAGCGAGAAGCATTCGAATGGTTCCGGGCCGTTTTTATCGAGATCGAATGGCTTTCTGAGAAATCTAAACCGAGGGAGAGGAAGAGGGGACCGAGAGCTTTGAAGTGGTGGCCTTGTATGGCCGAAAAGATCGCCGGAGCAACAGTGAAGCGGTGGCCGGGAAACACGACGGCGGATAGGTTTTTTTGAGCTCTCTATGCCTCTGTTTTATTAAAGAGGAAAGGGAAATAAGAAAATAAAGGGTTTACCCCTTTATTTAATCAGAACCGGCCAAGCCGGTTCGCACCCGACCATCCCAACCTGGACCGGTATAGTGAGCCCAAAACCATTGGGCTTTGGTATTTTCCTTACCCTTTTTAGTGTTTTAGCCCAATTTTAATGCATAAATTCTTAGTTCTCATATAATATGTGTACATTATGTAATGTAATTTGTGTTTAGCTCATATAATATATAGCCCATTAACATATAGTAATAGTTCCTTTTAATATAATATATGTTGCACATACGGTTCTTACGTGATTTTTTATAAATATATATAATATGTATTTTAAAATATATAGTATATAGAATATATATATATATATGTAATATACATATATTTAGAACTTTTATGATAAATGTATAGCTTTCTATAAATATATATAATATACTTTCAATATAATATATGGTTTAAAAAATATATTTATATCATTATAAACATGGCTTCTTTAAAATGAAAGTTTCCAAATAATTTTATAGAAAGATGATAATATATATATATAATTTCCTTTTAATATAATATATTGAAGGTATATAATGCATATAGTTTTATAAGGGTTATAATATTTGTAGTTTTTAAAGTTTATAATATAATTTTACATCATATTTTTGTAATATTTATATAAAAATGTTTTGGGCCCTTTTGTTGTTGGGCTTAGTTTGATTTTTTTAGTTTGGGCCATTCATGTTTATTTAAATTGTTATTAATTCTTGCATGCCTGAATATATATGTTATGCGGTGTCCTTTTATTCGAGAACGAACGAGGCCAGTGCCAGTTGTAGTGGTGGTGGTTCGGACGTTCCTTCTCGAATATTAGGGCCTTTAAAATATACTCGTTTGTATAACCAAATTTCAATTAAATCGTCACTTTAAATTCATAATTTCTAATACTAATGAAGCACTAATTATTTGTGTTACCAAATTTTGGCATTGTGGGAGTGCTAACCCTTCCCCACACGTAACCGACTCCAGAGCCCTAGAATCTCTGGTTTTGTTTTTCGGTTTCTGGTCTACCTTACCCAAGTGATCGGTGGCGACTCCAGTTTTATCTCAAAAGCACATGTTTTTTTTAAAGAATTCCCCTTTTTATAAAATGTTTTCAATAAAATGGGAAATCCCGAACCTTTTGAATTCTAAAAAAAATGTCGCTACATAAGGGAAATGATCTTATTGGTTGTTGGGGTGGTGAAGGAATGATTGAGGTTTTAATCATTTAAAGTAAATAGAAAGGGGAGAAGCTTCCTCATTTGTTTATCCCTCCTGAAAGAAAAACGTCCCATTGTTTTTTACCAAGCAAGCACCACTATCTTCATCTTCTACCTTGAGCTAAGCTAGCACCTCAGTGCAATCTTCGGTTCTTGTTTAAGTTCAATATACCGTTTGAAAGCCCACGTTATGGTGAATAAAACCCCTATGTTGATTTTATGATCTTACCTTCCATTGAAGTTTAATTTCGAAATTAGGTCTTCTATGTTCTAAAGAAAACTCATGAGTCAGGATGGTAACTTCATCAATTCGATGTTGTCTTTAAGCTTTAGTGAGCTTAAAATACAATTCCGAACTCTTCGATTGATTTCTAATCCAATTCCTAATTTGTGCTAGTTCAAGAAGTGGAGAAGGATTCATTATCACCTCCAAAGGAAACTAGGCACTCCGGAATTGTAATTCAAGAGCCTCGTAATCAAGGTGAGTGTAGTCATGTCAAGGGATAGGCACGGATCCATCCCGTTGCATTTGTTTCGTTTTACAATTTGCATTTGTTTAAGGGCTCAAGTAGAGCAAGCTTGTATGGACATTAACGGTAAGTTTCCAGTGTCATTCGATGTGTTATAAGCTTTCATGAGATATGTGAAATATGATATATGACATGTGATATGTGAAATATGCTACAAGTGTATTTTGATATAAGTATGCTATGATATGAGATATGGTGCTAAGGCTCAATTCCGATTCGATATGCTATGGCCTACAAGCGTAAGGTAAGTTATATAACGAAATGTATGTAACCTTGGACATTTGTGAGTTTTGGATACAATTGGCATGCCATAGGGTTATTTGAGCTCGTATAAGTAAGGGTGGACTACGGTCTGAGGCTACGACCTATATGTGGGGGAAATAAGGATGGATTGTGTAAGAGATTTATCTGGAGCTACGGCTCAAGGGTACAGCCTATTTTTCGTTATATGTGTTGGTGTAAAGAGAATCCTCGTATCCATTTATTACATTGTCCAAGGGAATGAAATATGTGCTTAATTTATGCGATAATAAGATGATTGATATAAGCATGAGATATGTGATTAAAAGCATGCGAATATGATAATTATGTGTGTTAATACGCCATTCACGTTCATAGCATGTCATAAATGTTAATGTTATTTTTCATGCATTTATGACTACCTCACTAGGCTATATAAGCCTAACATGTGTGTGTCTCATGCATTTCAGGACCTTGAGATATCCTGAGCTGTGATCGTGTAACCTTCAGTTGTAAGTCACTTCTTCAAACCACATGTATGTACGCTTATGTTTTCCGGACTCCTAGACAGGTGGCATAAGATCTAAAGTGTTGTAGTAACCCATTTTGACATGTTGTGTAAGCCTAATAGCCTCTAGGTCTTGTATGGACAATTCAGCGTATTAATAAATGGTTAGGATACTTAAAATGAGCCTAAAAGCCCTAATCGGTAAAATTGTAGTAAATGAACTCGAAACGCTTTAAAATTTGACATCCATTCAGAAATACTGTTTTAAGAGTTGTTGGTAAAAGTTGGTAGAATTTGAATAATGTTCGATTAGGTAATTTGAATAAAAACCAGCAAAATTCTATCATTACAAGTCAGGTCGTATCGGTACGGGTGATGGCATATCGGTACGGTTAGGCTTAATTTGGCTTAATAAAACAGGGCGTATCGATACGGCATAGGCGTATCGATACGAAAATTGCTCTCTGGAATCTGGAGTGGAAAATTGCATCGATACGGTCTAGAGCGTATCGGTACAGAGTTAACGTAGTCAACGTGTATCTATACGGGCCTAGCTGTATCGGTATGGGCTTTAATATCCTTGAATCTAGAAACCTGGAAACTTGGCTTAGCGTATCGATACGGCCTATAGGGTATCGATACGGTGTCAGTTAATTTAGTTAGAATTGATAAGAATGAATTTTAACAGTTTACAAAATGGTCACTAAATCCTATTCGGCTTAATTTGTTTAGTAAATGATAACCATTAGTAACGAAACTTCGCATACTAATAATTGGCAAGCCTAATTATAAGTTGGTAACAAAGAATCCGGATTAGGGCCGCTAATTTGTAAAGTTTATGATTCGGTCCCTAAGATAAAAGAGGATAAAATTATTCGCGATTCTAATACGGTTAGTAATAAATAGGTTCGATAAGCCTTTAGAAAGACTAATAAAATACTCTGAACAAGTTTCGAACTACATATCTGTCTTCCGATCTTCTATTAAGTTCCCGATAACACTTTCTGACCCGGTTCACTACTAGACTGGGAAGGGGGTGTTACAGATCAACTCTGTCAATCAACCAAATGTGCTTGCTCAATTAAGTAATTATTTTTAGTTGGTAATTATAATTTTTTTAAAATTAAGTTGTTAATTATAATTGATCATATTAAAGCCGGAAAAATAAAAATATTTCTTACATAATCTTTTCTTGTTGTTATTTGGTAGTAAAAATAAATTATTATACTCATATAATTTTATATTTTATTGATTGATTTTGTCTTCATTCCTAATTTAGTCGATGTTAGTGAATAAACTGAAATTAAACAAAATTACAGACTTTAAATAATTTGAGTAAACCACTTATTTAGCAAAATTTTACTGACAAACGGTAATAGATGGAGTAGTAAAATGATTGTATACAAAATTCACGTGTTTTATTAGTTAAGTAATTATTATTTTTTACAAAAGTCAAATTTAATCCTAAATCTACTTAGAGTGGAGGTAAAGGAGGATTTTAGGGGGAAAAAAAGAATGCTCCTAGCGAGTCTAGAACCAGAGACGAAGCTATGATTTGGAGTTTGTAGGTAAAATATAAAATTTTGAAAGTGGAGGGCAAATTCATAAATAAACTAATTTTAAAAAAGTTACATAGGGATTGAAAAAAAATTCTCTATAGAACCCATGACATAAGAGGAATGAGTGAATAAAGATGAGCAGGTTGGCTAATCGGCCAAATTTACTTGCTCAATTAAGTAATTACTTTTAGTTGGTAATTATAATTTTTTTAAATTAAGTTGTCAATTATAATTGAAGATCATATTAAAGCATGAAAAAATAAAAATATTTCTTACATATTGATCTTTTATTGTTGTTATTTGGTATTAAAAATACATTATTATACCCATATAATTTTATATATTTTTTTTATTTTACAGTTTGATTTTTGTCTTCATTTCTAATTGAATTGATGCTAGTGAATTAATTGACATCAAACTCGATTACATTCTTTAAATAATTTATGTAAAAACATTTATTTAGGAAACTTAAATCGGTAAAGAAGAGCAGCTTGGTCAACCGACCAAATGAGATTGTTCAGTTAAATAATTACTTTTAGTTGGTAATTATAATTTTTTTAAATTAAGTTGTTAATTATAATTGAAGATCATATTAAAGAAAGAAAAAATAAAAATATTTCTTACATATTGATCTTTTATTGTTGTTATTTGGTAGTTGAAATATATTATTATACCCATATAATTTTATGTATATATTTTTTATTTTACAGTTTGAATTTTGTCTTCATTCCTAATTGAGTTGATGCTAGTGAATTAATTGACATCAAAATCAATTACAGGCTTTAAATAATTTATGTAAAAACATTTATTTAGGAAAACTAAACTGACAAAGATGAACAGCTTGGTCAACCGACCAAATGTGCTTGCTCAATTAAGTAATTACTTTTAGTTGGTAATTATATTTTTTTAAAAATTAAGTTGTTAATTATAATTGAAGATCATATTAAAGCATGAAAAAATAAAAACATTTCTTACATATTGATCTTTTATTGTTGTTATTTGGTAGTCAAAATACATTATTATACCTATATAATTTTGTATATTTTTTTATTTTACAGTTTGATTTTTGTCTTCATTCCTAATTGAGTTCATGCTAGTGAATTAATTGACAACAAACTCAATACATAATTTAAATAATTTATGTAAAAACATTTATTTTGGAAAATGAAACCGACAAAGATGAACAGCTTGATCAACCGACCAAATGTGCTTACTCAGTTAAGTAATTACTTTTAGTTGGTAATTATAATTTTTTTAAATTAAGTTGTTAATTATAATTGAAGATCATATTAAAGCATGAAAAATAAAAATATTTCCTACATATTAATCTTTTATTGTTGCTATTTGGTAGTCAAAATACATTATTATACCCATATAATTTTATATATTTTTTATTTATAGTTTGATTTTTGTCTTCATTTCTAATTGAGTTGATGCTAGTGAATTAGTTGACATCAAACTCAATTACATACTTTAAATAATTTGTGTAAAAACATTTATTTAGGAAAATTAAACTGACAAATATAAGAAGCTTGGTCAACCGACCAAATGTGCGTGCTCAGTTAAGTAATTACTTTTAGTTGGCAATTATAATTTTATTAAATTAAGTTGTTAATTATAATTGAAGATCATATTAAAGCATGAAAAAAATAAAAATATTTCTTACATATTGATCTTTTATTGTTGTTATTTGGTAGTAAAAATAAATTATTATACTCATATATTTTATATTTTCTATTTTATAGATTGACTGCTGTCTTCATTCCTAATTTAGTCGATGTTAGTTAATTAATTGAAATTAAAAAAAAATACATACTTTAAATAATTTGTGTAAAACCACTTATTTAGCAAAATTTAACCGACAAAATTACATATTTTCTATTTTATAGATTGAGTGTTTTATTAGTTAAGTAATTACTTTTTTGTTGACAATAGTTAAATTTAATTCTAATTGGCGAAGGAGGACTTTAGGGAAAGAAGGGGAGAGCTCCTAGCGGGTCTAGAACCAAAGACAGAGCCATGATTTGGGGTTTGAGGGCAAAACATAAATATTTGATAGCGGTGGGAGCAAATTCATAAATAAACCAATTTTTAATAAAAAAATATACAAGGAGACAAAGATGAAAAGAAATTATTCACTACCTATAACCCATGACCTAAGTAAAATGAGTGAACAAAGATAGGAAGCTCGCCAATCAACCAAATGTACTTTCTCAATTAACTAATTACTTTTAGTTGGTAATAATATTTTTTTTAAATTAAGTTGTTAATTATAATTGAAGATCATATTAAAGCATGAAAAAGTAAAAATATTTCTTACATAGTGATCTTTTATTGTTGTTACTTGGTAGTCAAAATATATTACTATACCCATATAATTTTATATATTTTTTATTTTACAGTTTGATTTTTTTTCTTCATTCCTAATTGAGTTGATGCAAGCGAATTAATTGACATCAAATTCAATTACATACTTTAAATAATTTATGTAAAAAAATTTATTTGGAAAAATTAAACCGACAAAGATGAACAGTTTGGTCAACTGACCAAATGCGCTTGTTAATTTAAGTAATTACTTTTAGTTGGTAATTATAATTTTTTTAAAATTAAGTTATTAATTATAATTGAAGATCATATTAAAGAATGAAAAAAATATTTCTTACATATTGATCTTTTATTGTTGTTATTTGGTAGTCAAAATACATTATTATACTCATATAATTTTATATTTTTTATTTTACAGTTTAATTTTTTGTCTTCGTTACTAATTGAGTTGATGCTAGTGAATTAATTTACGTCAAACTCAATTACATACATTAAATAATTTATGTAAAAACATTTATTAAGGAAAATTAAACCAGCAAAGATGAGCTATTTGGTTAACCGACCAATTGTGTTTGCTCAGTTAAGTAATTACTTTTAGTTGGTAATTATATATTTTTTAAATTAAGTTGTTAATATAATCGAAGATCTTATTAAAGCCTAAAAAAATAAAAATATTTCTTACATATTGATTTTTTATGGTTTTTTTTGTAGTAAAAATAAATTATTATACTCATATAATTGTATATTTTCTATTTTAAAGATTGATTTTTGTCTTCATTCCTAATTTAGTCGATGTTAGTGAATAAATTGAAATTAAACAAAATTACATACTTTAAATAATTTGTGTAAAACCACTTATTTTGCTAAATTTTACCGACAAACGGTAATAGATGGAGTAGTAAAATGATTTTATACAAAATTCACAAGTGTTTTATTAGTTAGGTAGTTACTTTTTTTTTACGAAAGTCAAATTTAATCCTAATTTTACTTAGAGTAGAGGCGGAGGAGGATTTTAGGAAAAAAAAAGAAGTGCTCTTAGCGGGTCTAGAATTAGAGACGAAGCCATGATTTGGGGTTTGGGGGGCAAAATATAAATTTTTAAAAGTGGAGGGCAAATTCATAAATAAATCAATTTTAAAAAATAATATAGGGATTGAAAAAAATTATTCACTGTCTAGAACCCATGACCTAAGGGAAATGAAGGAACAAATATGAGTAGCTTGGCCAATCGGCCAAATGTGCTTGCTCAATTAAGCAATTACTTTTAGTTGGTAATTATAATTTTTTTAAATTAAGTTGTTAATTATATTGAAGATCATCTTAAAGCATGAAAAAATAAAAATATTTCTTACATAATGATCTTTTATTGTTGTTATTTGGTAGTAAAAATACATTATTATACCCATATAATTTTATATTTTTTATTTTACAGTTTGATTTTTGTCTTCATTCCTAATTGAATTGGTGCTAGTGAATTAATTGACATCAAACTCAATTATATACTTTAAATAATTTATGTAAAATCATTTATTTAGGAAACTTAAACATGCAAAGATGAGCAGTTTGGTCAACCGACCAAATGTACTTGCTCAGTTAAGTAATTACTTTTAATTGGTAATTATAATTTTTTAAATTAAGTTGTTAATTATAATTGAAGATCTTATTAAAACATGAAAAAATAAAAATATTTCTTACATATTAATCTTTTATTGTCGTTATTTGGTAGTAAAAATACATTATTATACCCATATAATTTTATTTTTTTATTTTGATTTTTGTCTTCATTCTTAATTGAGTTGATTTTAGTGAATTAATTGACATCAAACTTAATTACATACTTTAAATAATTTACATTAAAACATTTATTGAGGAAAATTAAACAGACAAAAGATAATAGGAGTAATAAAATGATTGTATACGAAATTAACTAGTGTTTTATTATTGAAGTAATTTTTTTGAACAATTTTTACCTAAGGGAAAGGAATAAAAAATTTGTTTCTGCTATGTTTCGAGCCCACAACCTAAGGGAGAGGAGAGGATATCAACTGAGAGCATTAACTACTTGCTCGAGAAATTTTTGACAATAATTACTTTTAGTTGTTATAATTGAAGATCATATTAGTGCGTGAAAAGATAAAAACAGCTTTATCTAATTTTATTGTACTTTATAATGGGATAGGAATAGGGGAATTTCATTAAATACTTTGGGAATTTCTTGTCCCCATACTCTCTTTGTGTGAATCTTTATGGTTTCAGGGAATTCACATCCTAAAAAATTAAACAAAACTGTTATTTTACTGACCTAAATAAATGGTCAATTGAGTTTAAAATATAAAGTTTAGATAGTTCGATTGGAAGTAGTTACGAGATGATGAAGATTGAAAAAGTGTTTGTGTTGTGGAAGATTTAGACGAGAGTTTTAGCTTATATCTAAAACCTAAGATAGAATTATGTTGAGAAACTTGAGATCCTCCATGCGCAAATCCCTATGGTTTTTAGGAGTCCCCATTCCCAAATAATTAAACAAAACTATTATTTTACTGATCAAAATAAATGGTTAATTCAGTTTAAAATATAAAGTTTGGATGCTTTGATTGGAAGCAATTATGAGATGATAAAGATTGAAAGGGTGTTTGTGTTGGGAAGATTTAGACGAGGGTTTTAGCTTATATCTAAAAACTACGATAAAACATGTTGAGAAACTTGAAACCCTCCCTACGCGGATCCTTACTGTTTTTAGGGAATTCTCATCCCAAAAAATTAAACAAAACTACTATTTTACTAACCCAAATAAATTGTCAATTCAATTCAAAATATAAAGTTTGGATACTTCGATTGGAAAGAATTATGAGATGATGAAGATTGAAATAATGTTTGTGTTGAGGAAGATTTAGATGAAGGTTTTAGCTTATACCTAAAAAACTATAGAAACATATTGAGAAACTTGAGACCCTCCATGCGTGGATCCCTACGGTTTTCAAGGAATCTCCACCCCCCAAAATAAAACTACTAGTTTATTGACCAAAATAAATGGTCAATTCAGTTTAAAATATAAAATTTTGATACTTCGATTGAAAGCAGTTACGATATAATAAAGATTGAAAGGGTGTTTGTTTTGGGGAAGATTTATACAAGGGTTTTAGCTTATATCTAAAAACTAAGATAAAAACTTGTGAAACTTGAGACTCTCCCGTGCGCGGATCGCTACGATTTCCAGGGAATCCCGATCCCAAGAAAATTAAACAAAACTACTATTTTACTGATGAAAATAAATGGTCAATTTAGTTTAAAATATAAAATTTTGGATACATCGATTGGAAGCAGTTACGAGATGGTGAAGATTGAAAGGGTGTTTGTGTGGAAGATTTAGGCGAGTGTTTTAGCTTATATCTAAAAACTAAGATAAAAACATATTGAAAAACTTGAGATCCTCCCTGTGCGGATCCCTACGTGTTTTAGGGAATTCCCATCCCCAAAAAATTAAACAAATGTGTTATTTTGCTGACTAAAATAATTGGTCAATTGAGTTTAAAATATAAAGTTTGGATAGTTCAATTGGAAGCAATTACGAGATGATGAAGATTGAAAGGGTGTTTGTATTGGGGAAGATTTAGACGAGAGTTTTATCTTATATCTAAAGACTAAGGTAGAAACATGTTGAGAAACTTGAGATCCTCCTTGCGTGAATCCCTGCGGTTTTAAAGGAATCCCTATCTCAAAAAATTAAACAAAACTACTATTATACTAACTAAAATAAATGGTCAATTCAGTTTAAAATATAAAGTTTGGATATTTCGATAGGAAGAAATTACGAGATGATGAAGATTGAAAATGTGTTTGTGTTGGGGAAGATTTAGACGGTGATTTTATCTTATATCTAAAAACAAAAATAGTGTTAGGCTCGAACGATCAACTGAAATCGCCAAGAGGGTAGTGAATTGACTTTTTGCTTTGGTGGATGAAAAGCTAAGAAATAAAAACGAGACACAATGATTTTTTTACTTGGCAAAGTACGATTTTATTAAGGAAAAATCATACATGATCAAAACCAAAGTTATATGCCTCGTTAAAAGCCTCCCTAAATCTAAATAGAGGGAAAGAGTATAACATAACTTGGTAGTTTTTAGGATAAATTAAAGCCTTGCAAAAGCTGAAGCCATTGAATTACCACCATGGCTTGAACAAACTTTGTTTAACTGATCCTTGTTTTGCTAGATGATCTGTCATTGTATTTCTTTTTTTAGGGAAGCAATTACGAGATGATAAAGATTGAAAATGTATTTGTGTTGGGGAAGATTTAAACAAGGATTTTAGCTTATATCTAAAAACGAAAATAGTGTTAGACTCGAACGATGAACTGAAATCGCCAAGGGGTGAATTAAATTTTTACTTTGATGGATGAAAAGCTAAGAAATAAAAACGGGACACAATGATTTTTTTTGCTTGGCAAACTACGATTTTATTAAGAAAAGACCATACATGACCAAAACCAAAGTTATGTTCCTCGTTAAAACCTCCCTAAACCTAAACGGAGAAAAAAAGTACAACATAACTTGGTAGTTTTAAGGATCAATTAAAGCTTTACAAAAGCTGAAGCCATTTAATTACCACCATGGCTTGAACAAACTTTGTCTAACTGATCCTTGTTTTGCTAGATGATCTGCCATTGTATTTCTTTCTCTAGGGACATGAGTAAACTTGGAAGGTATAATTACCTTAGTCGATCAATCTCCTCAAATAATTCCCACCACCTCCAAGGCCTTAATGCTGGGTCTTTTATCCAGTTCAGCACCACCATACAGTCAGATTCGATCACCAGGGAAGCTTTGCCAACCCAACCTGCTTCAATGAAAATCTCCAAAGCTGTTTTAATAGCCCAGGCTTCTGCAAAATCATAGTATGTGACTTGTACAGGCCCTGAAATAAAAGCCACAATATCGCCATTCGAATTTCTTAAAACCCCACCGCAACCAGCAGACTCCCTAGTTGTCGCACCGTCCACACAAAACGATAACCCTCCTTGTGGTGGGATCCAAACATTTGAAGGAATACACGCATTTGCTATGCACGATATAGGGTTTTCCCACCAGTTTTCCTCGTTCAGCAACAAGCCACCCTTCACAGCTCTAATCCAAATAAAGGCTCTCATCTTAGAACTGAACACAAGATCTTTTAGAGGAGTGGACTTTCCATTGAACGTCTTCTCGTTGCGTGCAAGCCAGATGCTCCATAGTGCAGCTGCAACAGAAATTAACCAAATGGTTCTCAAGGAACCAGTCCATGAGTTATTGAAAAAAAGAAGATTAAATCCTCAAGATGATTAAGATTTGGCCAATCGATTGACCACCAGCAGCAGAATTTTCTGCAGAAGCAACCAATAAAACAGAAATCAACAAAGAGATGATTTGAAGTTTCTTCGTTTGAAGCACACCAGGGGCAACCTTTCAAATAGTCTTCAATGTTCACGCCTCTATTCACCAGGAACTCTTTCGTAGGAACACGATCTAACTTCAGCAACCATAAGAAATTCCTGACTTTAGGAGGGACTTTTAATTTCCAAATTTTGTTGAAATCAAAATCTGGATTCTCAACATCAGTATTCACCAAGAGATCAGACAAACTTTTTACTGAGAATCTGCCAGATTGATCATGTTGCCAAATCAGTCCATCTTGGTCATTCCTCAAAGATTCATCTTGGAACGTCTTCTTAAGATCATCTAAATACACCAGTTCTCTATCCAGGAGCTTTCTAGAGAAAATTTAGTACCAAGGAATATCCTTCAGATTTGATTCTCCACAAACTGCAGCGATAGTAACTCCTTTAGAAGACACCAATCTGTAAAGCTTGGGGAAAACTTCCCGGAAAGGTTTCGAACCACACCAAAGATCTTCCCAAAATAAAATTGTGTTACCATCACCTAACTTCCATCTACATGCAGCAAAACTCATCCAGATTTTTACATCATCTTCAGCCAGATTCTTCACAATGTTTCTCCAAACAATGGAGGTATTTTTTTTGGTTTTACCTGGTTTATCATCCACTCCTGATTATGCACCCCGTATTTTGAATTTATAATTTTTCTCCACAAAGCCTCACGCTCAGTGGCGTACCTCCACTCCCATTTGGCTAATAAAGCCCTATTCTTTTCTTCTAAATTTATCACACATGCTCCCCCTTTCTTCTTAGGAAGACAAACTTTCCCCCAATTCACCTTTTCCATTCTCTTCGAACCATTCCAGTTTCCCCACTGGAAATTTCTATCAATCTTAGCCAACATAGTTTTAGGGATCTTAAATGCTCATTTCAAACTTCGAAGAAATCAAAAGTTTATAACTGAAATCTAAGTTCAATCTACCATTGTTTCGAGGATTAAAAATCTCCAGCAATCTGATGAAAAACTTAAAGCCATTTTCATTAAGCTTAAAAGAAAATCGAGTCCTGATTTCACAGTTAACTTAGAAGGTTTACTTTGTTTTTGTAATCGGATTTGCATTCCTAATAACGAAGAACTCAAGATTGAAATTCTTAAGTAGGCTCATAGTAGTTCATTTTTCGATCGTCCGGGATTGATAAAGATGTACAAAGATCTCCGAGAGTTGTATTAGTGGCCTGGGATGAAAGAAGTTATTAACGAATTCGTTTCCAAGTGTTTAACTTGCCAATAGGTTAAACTCGAGCATAAAGTTCCCACTGCTCTCTTGCAACCTTACAAAATCCCAGCATCTCTTAAAAAATAGAGAGTTGAGTCCATCTGGCCCGAGAGCTTTTGGGTCGTCACAGTCCCATACGGCATCCTTTATTTCTTCAATCGAAAATGGTTTCCCCAAATTGCTTGATTCAACAAAAGAAAGTTTCTTGAATTTTAACTTAAAGACCGCATCCCACTTTCTCGATCTGCAGTTGAATCGATTTGAGAAATGATTGAAAAGTTTCTGTTTCAATTTCTTGGTACTAACTGACCATCCTTGCCCCAGATTTGGCCCAAGAATTTCATTCTTCTTAGCACGAAATTTAACTGCTCTGTGGAAAAACGCAATATTCATGTCACCTTTCTGCAGCCAATTCATCCTTGCTTCTTGACACCACAAGTCCTCTTGGGCTTTAAGGGTATCCCAATGAAGAATTTTACATTGCTTCAGCTCGTCGATCATTTGATGATCTAAATTTCCAGCATCCCCGATGGCGTCTAGTTCTTTAATATTCCTTTTACTCTTCGCAGTAACAATGGAGACTCGCCATCAATCTTTTTTTTATTTTTTATTTAGGTGAGGTTGGATCACCTGAAAATCCGATTATTTTAATAAAATTTATTTTTGTCATTTTTATTAAAACAACGAGTTTTGGGTCTGCAAATAAAAAAAACAGGTTCGGGAGTCGGTTACGTGTGAGGAAGGGTGAGCACCCCACAACGCCCAAAATTAGTACATGGTCGATTATTTGATGTCTTAATGATGGAAATTAATAATTCGAATTTAATTTAACATTTGTGATCCCTTAAAACGTTTTAAAAGAATATTTCTTTGTATGAAAGGAATTTACACTCCAACACCCGGGGCATAATTTTCATTAGATTCCCAAATAAAAGGAATCTATTTTAAAAAAATTATAGTTTAAAGTTAAAAATAATATTTTGTAATAGAGACTAACGGAAAGCGGCACCCCTACACTTGAGATACGTTTTTTACGGTAATCCCTAATAAAAGGTTTAGAATTCAATTAAACTGTATTTATAAATACGTTTTATTTAAACATGGCATACAAAATATAGAAAACATACCAATAACTAAAAGAACCATGTTATACCGAATATATTTATTTCAAAACATGAAAATAATTACATATATATTACCTTATATTTAAGGCAACATTAAAATAAAAACAAAAATAAAGATCCAAATTTACCCTACCAGAAGATCGAATGAAGAACTTCGACTGACCCCGAGTAAGATCTCGACATCATCTAGCCGTGGTCCAAAAATTAACTCAAACGGACCTCAACAAGATCTCCGATCAAACAAACTGTCCAGGGAATAATTCCCCGATGAAAGCACTGCTCTCGAATATAAAGGGGCACTGCCCTGATTACTTCCATGGCCCTTGGCAATTGTTTTTGCAAATTGCCTTGGGCCAATTCATGGCCGTTTCTTGCCCCCAAATTGCCTTGCCTCCCTTGCCTTTTATAGGCAATTGGGGAGGGGTGAGTGGAAAGTGAAAATTGCGTGGATGCTTTGCATGGCATCCACGATGGTTTTTTTTGTTTTTTATTATTATTACTTTGAATCTGAGGTCCTTACGTTCGATTTCATTCGGGTTTTTATAACCTATTTTTACAATATATGCAAAATCTCCTATTTGTTTTTTCTACAGGGCGGTAGAGCAGATTTTGGGCGGTGGCACGGTGTGGCTGGATAGAGGGTTAGGTTATTAGGGTTTTTAGGATTAAGGGTAGTTTAGTCTTTTTTGAGTGTAATTGGGTCTGATGGGTTTTTAGGATTGTAAATGGGTAATGAGTTTGGATATTGGGTAATATTATTGTAATGAGTTTATGGGTATTGTATGGGTTATTGGTTTAATAAAAATGGGCCTTAACTTTTGGATTAGGTTTAGTTTGGGCTTAGGCCTGGACAAAAATGGGTTATGACATCGCAATTTGGCAGATAAGTTTTTCTCTCTTACGTTCTGCTCCTCCAACGAATTTGTTATAGCCTTTAAACAGTCCTTCGGCCACCGCTTCTTCTTAGGCTTCACTTGATCTGCTCGGTCGCTCTTGTAGGTAAAATCTTCAAAAATAGAATGATCCGTTGGGACGATATAATCTTCAAACCTAGGGTGATGCGTTGGAGGAAACAAAATGAGTTCGGCTTGCTACGACTCTGGTGACAAGGCAATACCTGAAGAAAATTTGACCCAGCTGCCACACTGACGAAGAGCCAGGGCTTGCAAAACTTGATCCAGATGCAACATTAACGATGAGGCAAGATCGAAGGATGGAGGTTCTGATATTTGATCCAGCTGCAACACCAACGAGGAGACAAGATCGAATGAAGGCTCTGATGTTTGATCTAGCTGCAACACTGACGAAGAGACAGACTTGAATAAAGGATAATGTTTGATCCAGTTGCAACACTGACGAAGAGACCAGATCGAATGGTGACGGTTTTGGTATTTGATCCATTTGTAACACCGACGAAGAGACCAGACTTGACAGAATTCTTCTTTTTCTTTCTTTTTCTTTTTCTCTTTTTTCTTTTGTTTCATTTGTTTATTTTTTTCTTCTTTTTGTTTTTTTTTTCTTTTTTCTGAAAACAACATTTATGAGGAGGGGTAAAGGTTAGTAAATTTTGACCCAGCTACAACACTGACGAAGTGGCAAGGTCCATAGTTAGTAAGGTTGATCTAGCTACGACATCGACGAAGAGGCAGGATCGAGAGTTAGTGAATTTGGTCTAGCTACAACACTGATGAAGAGGCAAAACCAGGAGTTAGTAAAGTTTGACCCAACTACAACACTGACAAAGAGGCAAGGTCTAGAGTTAATGGGGTTGATCCAGCTACGACACTGACGAAGATGCATGATTGCAAATTAGTGACTTGGTCCAGCTACAACACCGACGAAGAGGCAAGACGAACTTTTGACTGAGCTGCAACACCGACGAAGAGGCACTGTCTAAAGATAAAAAGTTTTGATCCACCTACAACACTGGCGAAGAGGCAATATCAGAGGATGAAGGTTCAGATGTTTGATCCAGCTGCAACACTGATGAAGAGGTAGGATCGAATAATGAAGAAAGTTTGATCTGCTTCTACTCTGCCGAAAGAGGCGTGATTTGGAGAAAGTGCTGATCAAGCTGCAACTTTAACGAAGAGGTGTGATTGGATGATGAAAGTTTGATATGCAACAACTCTGACGAAGTGGCAAGATCTGAATAAGAAGCTTCGATCCGCAACAACTCTGACGAGGTGGCATGATCACAAGAAGAAGGTTCGATCTGCTACAACTCTAACGAAGTGGCACGATCTGGAGAAGAAGGTTTGATCCGCAACAACTTTGACGAACTGACATGATCGAAGTTTTGACTTTGATTTTCTTTTTGGGGATTTTTTTGTTTTTTGTTTTTGATTTTTCCTTTTTTGGATTTTTTGCCATTTTTATTTTTATTTTTCATTCCCTTTCTTTATTTCTTTTTGGATCTTTTTGAATTTTTCTTTGATTTTTTTAGTCTAAAGATGAGGTCTAAAGAAAGTATTTGGTCTAGTCGCACAACCAACGACAAAACTAGACCTGGACAAAAATTTAACCTGTCATGCCATCGACAACAAAGAAAGATCTAAAAAATATGAGATCTGCTATATTATGGGGGAATCACGACCCTCTTGTGCTTTGATCACCTTGTATTATTCTAAAAGGGCATAGAACTCCTTAATCGTTCTTTTATCATGCTTCTTTTGGGGTAAGTAAACTGGATGATCTGTTCTATTGCATCCTCAATGAGACATGATCTATTTATTGTGTTCGTCCAGCCACAATTTTAGGGAGATGAACTTGTTGTGCTAATCTGTTCCACCATTTTTTAGAGGGACATAATCAATCTCGAGGAAGTAGAATCTGCAAATTTAAGTGATCTGTTCCACCACCGACGGGGAGGCATAATCTAGAAAAATTGATCCGCTACAACACTGGTGAAGAGGTAGAATCTGAGAGTTCAATTTCGATCGAGCTATAACTCTAACGAAGAGGCACGATCTTGGAGGTTGATCCGCTACACCACTAACAGAGAGGTAGGATCTGAGAGTTTGATTTTGATCAAGCATGATCTTGAGAAGAAAGTTTGTTGATCCTCTACACCATGTTACGGGTGAGATAGGATGAGAACAAGTTGGTTGATCCACTGAGGGTTTTAACATCACTCTCGAGGGTGATGTCCTGAGGGTCCTAGCATTGCTCTTGAAGGTGAAGGTCCAAGGATCTCTTTTTCTGACTCTGCTTTCCTTGGTAGCTGATTCTCTCTTTGGTTAATCTTCTTCTCTTCTCTTCTTTAGGGAAAGACTTGGTCGATCAATCTACTTCATCGTTCTTTCGGGAAGATAACTTCCCTGCCAAAGTTAAAAAAGTGTTTGGTTAAAGTGTGTGATAAACTGACAGCTCTATAATAAAATTGAAATGTTTGATCTGAATATTTGATTTGACTGATTCTTTGTGTCAAGGATGTTGGATCTTGTTAACAATTGTCTGTTCCTTCTCGATTGAAGATGCTAAACAATATTTGCTCCACTTCTTCATGTCAAGTATGCTGGAATTTGTTAACAACTATCAGCTTCTTCCTGTTTGAGGATGTCAGACCTGTCCTTTTAAGAAAGGATTGAATATCTTTAAGAAAAGACAGAGTTAATTTAAAAAAGAGATCTTTGAGAAAATATCTAATTATAAAATTTTGTCTTCAAGAAAACATCTTTTTGAAAGGGTTGAATTAAGAAATTCATGTTTTGAAAAAAGTATCCTTATGGAAGGAGAAATTCCGGTTTTGAGAAAAATATCCTTTTGAAATGATGGAATTGAAAAAATTCTGGTTTTGAGAAAAATGTCCTTATGAAATGATGGAATTTCGGTTTTGAGAAATTCTAATTTTGAGAAAAATATCTTTATAAAAGGATAGAATTAAGAGATCCATGTTTTAAAAAAAAGTATCCTTATGAAATGATAGAATTAAGAAATTCATGTTTTGAGAAAAAGACGTCCTTATGAAATGATTGATTTTAGAAAATTTCCTTGAGCAACGAGTGCAAAATTATTTTTTGGTAATGGTATGCATGTACATGTTTTCGTGGCGATGGTGCAAAGATGCATGAAATTCAAAATCCTCAAGTTATGAATGCAAACTAGATGCCACGATGAATGGAATACTTGCAGAAGTTCTCTTCTTCTGGTTCAGTTTAATCTTCTGATTTATTTTTGTTCAATATTTTCCCCAACAAAAGTTTGCCCCCCCAGATTTCATTGTCATCATTCTTTGCTAATTTTGAACTTTTGAGTGGAACAACCCTAACGTCATCTCTTTTTTCTTCTCAAGGGAAATTGTCTTTCGACACCACCGTTGGAGATGCGGAATCTGGATTAAACTAGCCAACTACCACTGACGAAGGTGAGATCAGGAAAAAATTCGATTCTTCTATTTCATGGCGAGGAGTCCTGATCTTGGATACTTGAGCTTTATGCGCATTCGGCCTTCTTCAGGGCTAAAGATTGGTAATCAATTATTAGCCCTATCGCTAAGGTTCTTCAGTCTCTTCCTTGGACCTATTTATACATTATAGCAAAAAATAAATGTGTTATGGATGAACCTAAATTTGTGCCTAATGTATGTGCATGATAACTTTAGGTGTGTGTACTTAATCTAAATGCATGATGAATTTTACTGCATGCAATTAAATGTATGAATGTGACATGATTTTTCTCGGCCCTTAAAGGGATGCCCCTGACTCTTTGCTAGTCAGATCTTTGCTTCTAATTGAATAGTGTCCAGTGCTTTGTACATGAGGATGCCTCAACCTTTCCTGTGTTTAATCATCTTGGGGATTACTTCCTCGGGTGATTGCCCCAACATTTTTGTCTAAAATTGTTCTTGAAGCGAACTCGAAGCTTGAAGTATACTTTCACATTTTCTTGAAGGGTTTTCATTGTTCTCGTGAACGTATTATGTTACGTTGCCCCCTAGTCTTGTTTATAAATTTTTTGTGTTGGTTAATGACAGCTCATTACTTTCGGCTTTGGTGAAGTGCTACAGGTGATAATTGACGTAGTCGTCTAAGGTGTAGAGGTCTAATTCGGCATTGGAGACTCGCTTCCTGAACTTGTCGGGGAATGCTCTCAGATTAGAGTCTTGTAGAGGCATAATGTTTGTATGAATGCAGGGGTTATTCTCAAAGATGCCCCTGGACCGAGCTTTTGCATTGGTTCAGCATGGCGCTAGGTTGGCTGACTTTGTTTTATCCGGTATTTGCTGGCACGGGGCATTGCGAGGACCAGTTCCAAAATTTTGAAATGCACGCATGTAAATGGAAAGTGCATGTTCTAGATGCAAAGGTATTGATTCAAAAATAGTTCTCGTGGCTCAACTTTTGAATTTACGGGATTCATTCGCAACTTTAAATGTTACATTGATATCTAGGGTACTAGATTTTCTCCCGACGATAAATCTTTTTCAAATTGAGAACCAGTCATAAAATCAATACTTCATGCTGGTGAAATGCAAAAAATGGCGGTGCTATGCATTGAATGCGAAATGAATGACTGAATAGAGTGTGATCACCAAAAGCAAATGGTTAGTTCACAATAAAATAATTGGATGAATAAATCGAATGATGAATAAGACATAAATTAAAACAACAAAGAAATGTGTACATAAATAGCAAATCAAAACCTAAATAGGGTGACTACTAACGGGCAAGGTCTTGCATTGGTCATAAAAGGTTGGCTCCTACGGCTTGCTATATACGGTTTAGGTTCTAGAGTGACGGTACCTGAACTATCGCTAGGACATCGATTTGGGAGGATATATTTCCCTAGGTCTGCACGGAGATAAAAAAAATCTCACGAAGACAAAGGGACCTATATCTCGGAAGCAATCCACCATCCTGCACGGAGGGAGTACCTCACGAAGGAGTAGTTTCTCGCTCCCACTTAAAAAGGACAAAGCTCAGGTGTAGACCTCATGATATGAAAGATCAGGAAAATTAAATTTTTTAAAAACTTATTCTAAAAAAAGGATCACGAAATAAATTAAAGCGAATTTATATTTTCCACTCACTAAGAAAAAAAGAAATCGACTCGTGGCTTGACTCTCTAAAAAGTCCCCAGTAAAGTCTCCAAGCTGTAACAACGGGGGGTCGCCACCAATCTCTTTTTATTTAGGTGAGATTGGATCACCTGAAAACCCGGTTATTTTAATAAAACTTGTTTTCTTCATTTTTATTAAAACAACGAGTTTTGGTTCTACAAAACCAGAAAAAACAGGTTCGGAAGTCGGTTTCGTGTGGGGAAGGGTGAGCACCCCCACAACGCCCAAAATTGGTACCAGGTCGATTATTTGATGTCTTAATGATGGAAATTAATAATTCAAATTTAATTTAACTTTTGTGATCCCTTAAAACGTTTTAAAAGAATATTTCTTTGTATGAAAGGAATTTACACCCCAACACCTGGAGCATAATTTCTATTAGATTCCCAAATAAAGGGAATCTATTTTAAAAAATTATAGTTTAAAGTTAAAAATAATATTTTGTAATAGAGACTAACGGAAAGCGGTACCCCTACACTCGGGGTACGTTTTTCACGGTAATCCCTAATAAAAGGTTTAGAATTCAATTAAACTGTATTTATAAATAAGTTTTATTTAAACATGTCATACAAAATATATAAAACATACCAATAATTAAAAGAACCATGATATACCGAATATATTTATTTCAAAACATGCCAATAATGACATATATATTACCCTATATTTAAGGCAACATTAAAATAAAAACAAAAATAAAGATCCAAATTTACCCTACCAGAAGCTCGAATGAAGAACTTCGACTGACCCCAAGCAAGTTCTCGACATCATCTGGCCGTGGTCCAAAAATCAACTCAAACGGACCTCAACAAGATCTCCGATCAAACAAACCGTCCAGGAAATAATTCCTTGGTGAGAGCACTACTCTCGAATATAAAGGGGCACTGCCCTAATTACTTTCATGGCCCTTAGCAATTGCTTTTGCAAATTGCCTTGGGCCAATTCATGGCTGTTTCTTGTCCCCAAATTGCCTTGCTTCCCTTGCCTTTTATAGGCAATTGGGGAGGGGTGAGTGGAAAGTAAAAATTGTGTGGAAGCCTTGCATGGCATCTACGATGTTTTTTTGCTTTTATTATTATTATTATTATTATTATTATTTCGAATCTAAGGTCTTACATTCGATTTCATTCGGGTTTTTATAACCTATTTTTATAATATATCCAAAATCTCCCATTTGTTCTTCTGCAGGGCAGTAGAGTAGATTTTGGGATGTGGCATGATGTGGCTGGATAGAGGGTTAGGTTATTAAGGTTTTTAGGATTAAGGGTAGTTTAGTCTCTTTTGAGTGTAATCGGGTATGATGGGTTTTTTGGGTTGTAAATAGGTCATGGGTTTGGATATTGGGTAATATTATTGTAATGGGTTTATAGGTATTGTATGAGTTATTGGTTTTATAAAAATGAACTTTAATTTTTGGATTGGGTTTAGTTTGAGCTTAGTCATGGACAAAAATAGGTTATGACATCGCAATTTGGTAGATAAGTTTTTCTCTCCTACGTTCTGCTCCTCCAACGAATCTGTTATAGCCTTTAGACAATTCTCCCGTGAGAGCCATGCATTAATCATCTTGAAAGGTCTAGGCCCCCAATCAATTGACACATTAGATAGGAGTATTGAAATATGGTCTGAAACTGATGTCTTCAAACCCCTTACGGACACATCCGAGTTCGATTGTAACCAAGATTCATCTACTAAAAATCTATCTAACTTGCTCCTTTTGTTTGCGGGTCAATCCAAGTAATTTTTCCCCCAATAATTGGTAAATCAAACAATTTGCAGTTATGAATAAAAGAGTTGAATTCCGACATACCTCTACAGCTGCAAGTGATTCTGTTTTCCAGCTTTTGCACCTTAACATTAAGATCCTCGCAGTTTGCTCCATTCCATTTCTCTAATATTCCTTTTACTCTTTGCAATTTAGCGGATAAGTTTTTCTCTCCTACATTCTGCTCCTCCAACGAATCTGTTTTTTGAGGCAGAATCAACTCTTGAACATGTTAAGATTAGATTAGTCATGTTACATTTGGAAGGGAAAGCATTGCAATGGCATCACTTAGTAATCCGTAACTCTGGGGGCATGGATCGTTTGACTTGGTCTCAATATTTGAAATTAATGAGAGATAGATTTGCACCGGATGGGTTTGAGGATCTAATGGCTGAACTGGTAGATCTTCAGCAAGTCAATTCTGTTGAGCAGTACTATGAGGAATTCATTAATATTCTAAATCAAATTCAGCTACTGGATGAGTATGCCATCAGTATTTTCATCAGTAAATTGAAGTGGGATATCAGTCAACATTTGAAACTGTTCAAGCCTAGTGATCTGTTGGAAGCCTTTCACCTGACTAGGAATTGGGAAAAAATTTTGTATCCTCCTGCGGAATATCCACAGTTACCATCTTTACATCCCCAACCAACACTAAACTTACTTGGCCAAAATTCAAATTATAGTAAGCCAACTTTGGTTCCAACGGCCTACAAAACATCAATGGAGTTTGTTGGTAATACTACCAGATCTAAGGTATATGAGTCCAATATGGGAAACGTTGTCTCGCCGAGAACAAGGAATCCATCAGGATCCTAAAATTCGGGTAAACCGCTTTCGTTATATGAGATCGACAATAGGAGAAAAACGGATTCTGTATTTGGTGTGCTGCTAAATATACCCGAGTCATCATTGTAACAAATCTCAGCTGTATTAGATAAGGATTTTTGAAGGTCAAGACGGCGATAAGGAACACGAAGAGTTTATGGATTGTGAGGAGACTAGAGAGGATGAAAAATCGAGTATTGAAAAATCTGTTGGACAACCCAACTCAAGTGGTGGACATGTCCTCATGAAATACAATCCTTGCTTTAATCCTTGAGGACAAGGATTTTATTAGGGAGGGAGTTCTGTTACGCACCGTTTTCATTTTTATTGACGGTGTCGTTTTACCTTTAAATTAGAATTTTATGTTTGACTTAAAACGATACCGTATGGTTTGTTTCCTTTAAGTAGCAGATGTGTAGGGTTTTTAATTATGCTGAATATTATGAATGAAAAATACATGTTCTTGGCTGCTGCCGTATTCTCTTTTTCTCTCTATGCTAGAGTTGCCTTCAATCCAATTTCTTCCTTCCATTCTTACTAATTTCTGTCCATTCTTAGTTTAATCTGTTACATTCACCTTGGTGCCCTGTTCCATTTCTTCCAGTTGAGCTAAGTCTCTAACAGCTTAAAGTTTGTTACCCATGAATTGGATACCCATTTTCTTCCCTAATTTAATTGCCTTCTTTGCTTCTTTGGTATAATTATCACATCTTGCTTGCATGTCCGAATCAAACAGTGACCTGCCTTCTAGTTCTGATATTTCCGCATTCCCCTTTTTCTTCTTGAATCTTATTTGTGCTCTGTCCCTTTTCTTTCGTCCTCTTCGGTCAGGTTTTGTCTTGATAATCTCGCAGCGATCCGTATCTTCTGTTCTTTACAATAATTGGTTTTGGACTTTGGAACTCAGGCAAAGGAAGGGAAATATTCTGTTCGACTTCCTATCTTGGTCAGAAGGAGGTTGAACAATTTTGTTACTTTCAAACCCTAAATTTTGTTGATTTGGGGATTATTCATATTGTCGACACCCCTTTTTGTTTTTGCTCTTGCTTATTCATCAGTTCCGTCTGGGGGATTTCTTGATCTGGATTAGGATTAATTGTATTCACCTCAGGCTGAAAACCCGACATATCATATTCCCCAACATATCAAATACCTCACTGGAAAAGTTTGGATCATAATTAGAATTATGCTTGTCAATATAGACAGTGCCGCGATCCGATTAGCATCAAAGATTTTTCTAGTAGCTTGTGGACGAGGCCTACACGCCATTGTTAATTTGTCCGCCAAATTTAATATCTTCGCGAATGTGAACGCATTTCTTTCATTAGTTCGCGGATAAACAACCATGCACAATTCTAGTTTGCAATTACATTCTTGCTTGCATGCATTGCATTTGTTTGTTTTTGATCTGTTCGCATTCACATTTACATTAGTTCTAGTTGCATTCGCATTGTTTAATTTTGTTTTCTTTAGTATCTTTTAGCATGCATTACGTTCTGATGTCAGTTTGTTTTTTTTTCTTATATTATGTTCGCATACAATATATATGTTCCCCTGAATTATATTATGTTTGCGTTTATAATATGTCTGCATGAGTTTCACTTGAACTTTATATTTAATCTTAACATTTGTATATGAATAAATAAGTCTTTTTGTTCATTTAAGCATTTGGTTTCATTTATACTTGTTTAGAACATTTAAGCATGCTAGTTTGTTTAATGCTAGTTTGTTTATGAATGCATGATCAGTTCAATTAAGCATGATAGATCATTTAAAGCTTGTTAGTTTATTCATGCTTTGAATTCATTTAGTGTGTTAGTTCCCTCATTTAAATTATTTCATTCTATACAACTAGTTTCATTAATTAAACTAGCTCATTAACACTGTTTTGGCTTTTGCTTTCTTTTTAATAAACAAGTTGTTATTTAATGGTTGTTTAAAGGGTTTTGGTTAGGGAATTCATTTGGTCAAATGGTTGATCATCTTCTTCAAGAATGAAAAGCATATACCACCAATTGAAGGCACTTGAAAGAGGCAATCGGTTTTAGCCAATTCAAAGCATTCAAAGAGCTAATTACACAACATGAAGGCTGATCAGTTTTCAAAGACATTCAAGGGAGTTTACACCACTTAAAGGCTGGCGGTTTTAGCAAGAAAACAACTCATTCAAGAGCTCCTAAATACACCACTTAAAGAGCCACTTAAACACCATTTAAGTGTTACTTTAAGCCTTCTTAAATCTGATCGGTTTTGATAATAAAGGAGACAAGCACTTAAAGCCCCTTTATCACGTTTAAAGGAGGATGAACTATAACTTAATCAGCTTGGCAGATCTAAGGATTCTTATTACTTGGACGATATGCATGTCTACATTCATTCCAAAAGATGTCCACATTCATCTTCATCCATACCATCCTTTCGGCTATTACTTGGAGAAGGAATAACCAATGGCTTTATGAGCTTTTAACCCCTAAATTAATTTGTCTTTAATACTTTGTTTGTCTATTCAATTCGGCCACGATGTTCCTATAAATAGGCAGTCATTTCTCTTGTAAAACAACTTTTTGGCATATTATAATCTTGAGTGTTCTTGTAACATCTCAAAATATGGCTTAGAAGCACGTCACCATTCGAATGTATTCTAAGGAGATTTTTGTATTTGTAAAATCCCTAAAACCGGTCTAAATTTTTTGTTAAATACAAATTTTGGATATTAGCTTAAAGGTCTTAATTTGAACATTAATTAACCTAGAAATAAAATAGGTGCTATTAGGACCAAATTCAAATAAATGGAAAGAAGAGTAGCTACCTTTGAAAAGACAAATGGACCTTTAGTAAAGTTCAAGAGTTGCATGCTAAAGATTAAAACCATTAAGGATGTGTACACTTGGCAAGTGGTGGAAACTTGAATCTTTGGAAAAGAGGATAGGGGTCTTGGCTAGTGGAGGGTAAAATCCACTATCTTCTTTTCCTACCTTCTAACCAAACCCCATGAAAGGAGAGGAAAGCTTGAAGAAATTTTACAATTTGAAGGAGTGAACTCTTGAGGATGTAATCCTAAGCTTTCATCGTTAAGATTAGTGAAGGAGGGTAAGAACTTCTTGAACTAGCTTGAATTGTTTCAAGAATTAGAATGACAACAAAAATTCATTAGGATTGCATGGAGATATAGGGTGTTGATGAATACTTTTCCTTTAGGCTTCCATGTAAATTACGTGTTCTTGATTTTCTATGATTGACCATGTGAGTTGTTAAAAGGAATACATGTATTTAGAGTTTTCGAATAGCTCATTGGTTGAATTGTTAGATTTGATTTTGTCTAATTGTCACATAAGTTGAAATGTTAAGTCCTTGAACATGATTTTGAAGGTAATTAAGATGGATTATATGTTTGAGTGGTTAATTGTTTTGTTGTGTAAATGAAATTAGTATCAAAACTGTTTCAATGTTGTAGGTTTTGATATGGGGACTGTGTATTAAAGATTAAAATTGTTTTGGGACATTTGTAAATGAGTGTAAACATGCTGGGCGGTTCTTGTGATGTTGGAATGTATCCGATATAAATGTATGCGTGTATATGAGAGTCGAACTGCTTGTTTAGGATGGAGTAAAATAAGGGTTGTCTTAGTGTAAAAAACATGGGAAATGAGTAAAATGGGGCTGTTTTGTCTAGTTAAGAACATAAATGTGTTGATTTGTATGTGTAAGAGTGAATGTATGCATTGGGATGTTAGTAAGTAAACTGATTGGTGTTGATGTTTTGATAATTAATCCGAGGTTCACATATTATGATTAGGAAGAGAATAGTGGATTGGAGGCTAGGAAAGGAAAACTTTGGGAGTATGTGAAAGTGTGGATTCGATTATCCTGCAACTTCAGGATATAAGGTGAGTGTAGCTTAAAGTCTCGGGATAGATTGAAACTATCTCGAGAATGTCATTTAATTTATTTAATTTTACTTTGTTCGACTATTGAATCAATTCATGTGAGTGCTTCTAATCTTGGATGATAAGGTAAGTACCAACCAACTAATGTTATGTGATTGATTAAACATGAAATACATGCTATGCTTGAAATCTAATGGAAACTGAAAATGTTTGATATGTGAAATAAGAGATTTAGTTTGTACAATGATAAACATGTTGAGTTATACTTCTCTTGGCATAAATAAGATAATATTACTTGATTCTATGATTGAGATTATACTTCTTGTGATTACTATATGAATGCTTTTACTTGTTTGACAAGTAAAATCTCTTATAAGCTACAATTTAGTTAATAACATGAATATGAATTAAGATCATAAGTGGATTGATTATGTGCTGGCATGATTTGCAATGCTTTAAATGTTATATAATGCTTGTATGATTCGAATGACATACATGAATAGAAAAGTATGATGTGAATTGATAAACAAACTTTTGAAATGCTAAACCTTATGTGAAATGGATAACTTGAATACAAGGAATGTTATATACTTGTGAAGTGACCAAGTGAATGTTGGCAAAAAGGCCATTCGAATGAAACAATTAAAATATTGAGTTCACATGTGGTGAACATACTCTTGTACCCTTATTGAGAAAAAGGGTAATGTAACAAGGTTATGGTAACTCCGAATGGAGCTATGCTCACTTTATGTTATAAAATCGAAATTCTCGGGGAACTCGTGTTTTGCAAAAAGTGAGTTTAATGGAACACGCTTTCTACAGAAAACGAGGTCTCAAATCGCCATTTCCAAAATGCAAGTTTTTCATACATGGCAGATTTGGGGGCCATTTTTCTAAATTTAGGTAAAAGGGGTCATTTCTTTAAATAATAATTAAAAGGTTGTTATTGATTTAAAATTGCCTACATAATAAGTAATTAGTGATATGTCTCAACCATAATATGCTATGACTTTAGATGCCTTGTTTACGTTATGCTTTGTTCACAAAATGTTATATCTAAGACTTGCTTTGTCTATGATGGCAATTATTTTAAATAAATGAATCTTAACAATGATTTGCTCGATAAGAAAAAAAATGTGTCTTTTAAAAATTAAGTGTCATTTTTGGGATAAATATATTTGTTTTGATAATGTGAATAAACACTTGAGACTAGTATGATTGTTTAAATGGTTAGGTCTCTTCTGAATATATGTATATATTCTCTTATAATTCGATGGAATGCCAAAAGGGTTACAATGGTTGGATTATCTACAAAAGTAGGATATTGGATATATGAATAGATTTTATGTTTTAATGCTTGTCTTTCACTTGATTATAAAGCTTGTTTGTGTTTGCTGAGATGTACATGTATAAATAATTGAAAAGAACCTTAGTTGTGGTAGAAGTTAATTATACTAAAATTTCTTAATTGGTCACAGTGAAATATTTATAAGCGAAGCTTGAATGTAGTGCATGAAGTATTGTAAAGTTTGTAAATGCTCCTCATTATTTTAGCATGTTGTTATTGTGAATTATAACTTTTGAGTATAAATGTTAATCCATGGTAGTAGGTTGTTCGACTAACTGCCTGTATCTCAAGGTATAGACATTTGAACACACACTTGGGTAATAATTTAGAACTAAAATGAAAGCAAATGTTAACTTGTATAGTAACCTACTCTTGAACTTCCCCGGTTCAATTGATTGCTATGCTTTTAAAGGGATAGAACTTGTACAATTCAAGCATCATTTTTGTGTCCAAATAAAAATATATGCATAACAAGATGGTAGAAGAGGAGTTAGTAAAGAAAGTATATTAGCAAAGAAAACGAACCATGCTAATGACTTGTGTAGTAAGTAAAATATATATTCTAAGGTGAAGTATTTCTTTTGGGATAGATGACTATGCTATAATAAAGTATTAGAATGCTTTATGCTTGTGATTGACTTGATTGTCATCTTGTGTCAATGAAGAATCCATGCCTATGTTATGGCTTAATTCATAGCTTAATTGGCAAGCAATACTTGACTTTGTGAGAATGGTTATAGGAAATTTATGAAAAGAAGCTAAAATTGGTGAATTCATTGATAACTTGTTTAATAAGAAATGTCCTCTAGCAAGATGTTTGAGGGTTTGAATGTTAGGTATTCATGATTTGATGAGTTATCCATGAAACTATAGTTACGAATAATACGTTTACTTAAATACTTATGAGTTAACACTTTGTAGAATACGTATCATGCATAATGATTTATTCGAATGATATCCTTTGTAATAAGAAGATTCATTACCTTGCTTGTTGATTGAATTAGTCCAATTGGCCAGTATTATATGATTGGATGAGATGTTGTACATAATTCAATGGGATAAGTTAATCTAAGGAATTCATCACTTAAAGACCTACGCAATAAGCAATGATATGAGTAAGTTATCTGAGTGTTTATGTTTACAATTGAGCTGAAAAAGGCCTTAAATCAAACCTTATTATAAGAAGAATTTTATATGATTAATTAAGATATAGATGATCAAGCTTGGTATGTAACACCCCCTACCCGGGCTAGTAGGAACCCGGCTCGGGAGCGTTACTTAACAAGTAAGCAATGGAAATGATCAATACAATACAAGCAATACATACAATACAAGAACAATCAAACATACTTACTTATCATACAAGCAATTCACATTTGGCTTCAATAATCAACCTAAGGCATTCAAACAAGGCACTACATTATCTCCTTTCAAGCTTACATTACATGTTACTACTTTATCAAAACAATTCACTTCATTTTATCCCTATACTTATTCGAATAACCCTAGTGCAACATGATTCCATTTCATTTCCTTGTTTCTTAGACTTATACATGTACATCTTATCCCTAAATTACTAACATGATTATCTAAACATTCAATAGCATGAAACTAGTTCTATTCAAGCCTTATACTAACTCATACATTCGTCTATTTACACCAAATACATACTACAAGGCATGTAACTAGTTCCTAATGATCTAGACCATTCGACCATGCATCAAACAAGTACACAATACATTTATAATCAAGGCATGAACACACACAAGAGAATCATATACTTTCCATGGCAATTCGAAATGAAACTTAAGCAACATGGTTCTTCACATTCTACTTTTAATTCAAGCATACATTTGAACATAACAAGGCTTTCGAATTGCTTCATTTTAAACTAGATCAACATATGATCATTCCATTTCATCAACATATGCGCAGCAATCACCATTCAATTACATGAAACTAAATTCATTACATACTTCATAATATCATCTAAGATCAAGACATTGTAGGCCCATCAAGACATTATATACAAGTACCAAAATGCATGATCAATCTAACTATATACCATCTAGTGCCACCATTCTAGGAGATATACAAAACAAGTATGAAACCATACTTAGGCAAAGCTTGTGTAAGTTGCTTCTTGCTTAAGGTAACATGCTTCAAGATCAAGCAAACTCGTATCCTTTATCCTGTAGTTGGGAAGAATAAAATCGAGAGTGATAAGTACAAGAATGTACTTAGTGAGGTAGTACTAAGTCTAACCAATTGTTATGTCAAGTTTCATGTGTCATTTAATCAAGTATAGACTTAGCTAAGGCTTTCAAGCATTAGAGTGATCTTAGCTAGGCTTTCAAGCATCAAGATTATCATAGCTAAGGATATCATACATTCGGCCAACAAGGTACAAGCAACACAAATTCATACTTCATGAATCAAGCACAACATGCTTGCAAAACAAGAAATCAAGGAGTCATGATTTCAAGTCAAGTAACATACAAATTCATGGCATTCAAAACAAGTAACATATGATGTAGGATTGTTATTTCAATTGTTATTTATTAAACAACCTCCTTGGTACTTATTTTGTATAGGTAATCGAGTATCCAACCAACTATCGCCACAAGATGCACCGTAGTGCTGGTCAACTCTCCTACTGTCGCCAAAGACCATATACGTACCCTCCGTCTGTCTCCAAATAGGGGCCCATCACCCTTAAATTCTAAGAAATCTATTCCTACTTTTCATCTTGCAACTCTTTAGTTTCTTTTGCTTTGTTTTCATTATTTTTACCAAACTCACAACCAAGATCATCCATGGCATCCAAAATCAAATTTTTGGTTCATCCAAGTTCCTCCAAAGAACCAAGATACAAGAAGTTTGCTACACCGGTGGTTCAAGAAAGATTTCACTCCAAGTCTGAAAGCCGGAAGATTTGCGAAGAACAAGGCTTTGAATACTCCAACTCTCATCAAGATTTCGGCCTTGAACCATTCATCTTCGAAAGGATTGCACAACAAAAGTGGCAAATCTTTTTCCATCAATCGGAACAGGGTAACACCTCATGGGTAAGAGAATTCTATGCTGACTCACCTAACCTGGATAATCCTTATGTTTTTGTTTGTGACAAGGCTATACTCATAAGCCCCAAAAACATCAACACTTTTTACGGGCTCTACATTGAGAAAGATGAGCATCAAGCCTTTTTTGATCAACTCACGCCCAAGCAACTCGACAAGGTGCTTCAAGAACTCACTCTACCAGGAACTCATTGGTACGACGATAAATACAAGGGCACGGTAAATCGCCTTCGGCTTAAACCCGAGGCAAAATTATGGAATAAGTTTGTTAAAACTTCTTTAATGCCCACAACACACAATACCACCGTTGATACACCTTATATTTTCCTCATACATTCTATCTTGCATAATCGTATCATTAACATTGGAAAAAATATTTGTGATGAGATTTTTGTATGTAGCACAAAAGACAAGGGTTCTCTTTTCTTCCCTTGCCTAATTTCTAATCTTTGCAAGGAGATGCATGTCCCAAGTGAGTCCACCAATGAAAAGGCCCTACCAAAGTCTGGTTAGAATCGAGCACAAATCCAAAAGCTAATGGGAGAGGCACCGGTAAAATCCCCAACGCCTTCAGTTGCCACGGCAACTCCTGCTGCCTGGGCAACCCCTAATGCCCAAGCAATTGATGCCCGGGCAACTCGACCAGCAACCCCAGGATAACTTGAAGCACTCTTACAACCGTTGGTGAACCACCTTAGGCAAATTGAAGACTGTCAATTAATGTTTAAACGGTACATGAAGGATCACAACAATGCCATCACCAAAGTCACGCTGGAAAAGTACCAGGACAACGCATGCTGTTCCTCATCTTTCCTGTCGAAATCCTTGCCACGATAACCAATGAAGCAATTGCCACAGAAACCGCAATAGATGCCACGACAACCTACACTATGCTTGCCCAAGTAATTGCCACGGCAACCAACACTGAAGATGTCACGGCAACCAAAGCTAAAGATGCCCCAACAACTACTACAAAAGCCAAAGGTAAAGAACCTATGCTCGAATCAACTCGTACTGAATCATTGTCTGATTTTTTAGATTTGGACGAGTCCTCCATTGCACCAACAAAGACTGCACCAATCGAATCCCCGTAGGCCAAGCGAAAAGTCAATGACATTGATGAAGAGGACGATGAGGAAAACCCCATACGAGGATTGATTCCACCATCGGAAACAAGGAAGCAACCACCGCATTCAAGCAAAAGAATCAAGACACCGACCAAAAGGAAACTAATCATCCACGACGACGAACTCTCGAAGTAAGTACTCGTTTGCATTTTACTTTTCTTTATTTTTATTTTTCTTTGTGTATGCATTGAGGATAATGCCTCACTCGAGTTTGGGGGGATTGTTATTAGTTAGTTACCATGTTTAGTTGCATTCATCTTAAATATTGCATTTAGGATACATAAATTGATTGTCATGCCTTTAGTTGGAACAAGAATTGCCTAGATTTGATGAATATCTGATGATGACTTTGCCAATGTACTTAATTGATAGAACTTTTTATTCTAGGATAAACGTGAAAACACTTAGAATCGTACTATGATGCTAAACTTGATGAAACAATGTGTGGCTTGATTGATTTAAGGAATTCTAGTGAACTTAGGTTGATAGTTAAAAAATTGGGGGATTAGAATAAAAATTGGATGAATGCTAGAGGTGCCCGAAATTGGATCTAGTATGTGCTAAAAAATTGATCACTAGAGGTGCCCGAAATTGGCTCTAGTATGTGCTAAAAATTGATCGCTAGAGGTGCCCGAAACCGGCTCTAGTCGAATAAATTAATTAACTTAAGAAAACTAAAAACAAAACACTAGAGGTGCCTAAAACCGGATCTAGTTAAAACATGTTAAAAGAACCCAATGAAGTAATTTGAAAACCTCTTGTTTGCATAGAATCCGAAAAATCAACTTGCATACAACTCCGCACACACTCACAAGCATTATAGTTTGATTCTGAGTAACTCCTATGTTTTCTGAAAAAAGAAAAGCCAATCATACTTTGTTCCACGGTTCTGAGAATTGAAATCAAGTTCAAAGCTAAGTTTGTGAAAATTGAAGTCTTGGCGGGTGATTATTAGTTTGCATTGCTTGAGGACAAGCAATAGTTCAAGTTTGGGGGTGTGTTAAGTGTTCAAAAGTACTATTTTTATTGCCCTTTTTATTCATATTATTGCTAGCCTTAGGCTCATATTAGTTGCATTATTAGCCATTCATGCATGTTTGCATTGTTTCCTTGGTGGACAAGCTTGATTTCATATTTTGCTTAATTTTGTGGAAAAAGATACTACTTTGGTGTGTTTTTGTGTGTGTGCAGAATCACTTGCCAAAGCAAGGCTGGAACCAGCTGCCAGAGCAATGCATGAAGGAGATGCTAAGCTAGTTTCTAGGGCAATGCATGAAGGAGATGCCGAGCTAGTTGCCAGGGCAATTTTTGATAAGGGATATGATGATCTGGTAGTCGAAATTGATGACTAGATAATCCCAAGATGACATGGAGCAAAGTTAAATCCCGAAGGAGTTTGATTTCCATGAAAAGGTCAAAGAGAAATTAAATCCTAAAAAGATAGGAGAAGATCTAGAAGGAATTTAAATATAATAAAGAATTATATTCTTTTAAAGTATTTACTTCCAACTTAACTTCCTCCTCAAAAAGGATTTTGACCTAGCCATCTCCTATTTAAAGGAGATCAAGTCGTCAAACTCAAGGGAGAGAGAGGGGAGAAATTTCGACAAGAGCAATGAGAGATTTCGACAAGGCTTCAACCCTTCTTCATCTTTTTCTTCTTTATTCAATTAGGTCTATGTTAGGAATTCTTTGTTTTGTGTTTCTTTGGAACCTAGCCATGAACTAAACCTGTTTGGCTAAGGTTATTGTGCTTTATGGTTGTGAGAAACAATTGAATTTTTTTTAGGAATAAGAGTTTGCACTTTCAATTCAAGGTTTACTCATTCTTGGTTTTTCTTCTTGTTTGCGAATGAATTGGGAGAGGATCTCGTAACTTCATCTATTTATCTAATATCGGGAGAGTTAGATTCAAGAAATGAATGAGTATGGTCTTTATTAAATCTATTGATGGTGAAGATTAATCCAACTTAGGAATAAGTTAAGGATTTCAATGGCTAAGAGGAGCGCAATATTGGTTGTTGTTCACCCTTGATTCACGAAGGGATATATCATCAAGGCATGCACAAATAGCTAGAGTTTTGACTTAGGGATAAGAAGAAACCATTAAAGAATGCTCTGTTGAACCTTGAAGTTGCTGTCCAGCCACCCAAGTAGTTCCCCAGGCAACCGTCGATTAGTTGCCAAGGCAACCCCACTGTGCAAGTTGCCACGGCAACTGAGTTGCCATTGCACTCTTTTACCAAGACGATCCAATCGGCTATCTCACCTCAACTCAAGATAACCTGGCCTATTCTCTCTCATTTGATTACATATTCTTTTACTTATTTGCTTTCTAGTTTAGTTGTTAGTTAAACTCCTACAATCTTCTACTTGTGTTCTTTTACTTTTTACAGTGCAAGAGATTAGATTCTCAAAGTGGCACCAATCCCTGTGGAGCCGATATCTTTTATACTATAACTTGCGACATGTACACTTGCACAATTGCGGAGCACTTATTACGCACAACAATAATCTATGAATTGATTTGCTTGATTGAATAACATGAATGCTTAATTATGCTTGGATAAAACTAGCTAAATCTTTTAAGATTGCCTAAACCTAGACAGGTGGTTCTTGAAATAAAGGACACATAACTTGACAAATTGATAACTTGAAAATATTGCTGGACTTTAGATGCTGCCTCACTTAGTACATTACGTACTTACCACTCTTGTTTGCATTCTTCCCAAACCTCAGGTTAAAGCTTTCCCGATCAGTAGCTTGACATTGAAGTTAACTTTCTTGGATTTGAAGCAAGGCATGCAAGACTTGAGTATGATTTTGTATTATTTTGAAGTTCTCCTAGACGGTGGCAATCTAGTTTTGTGTCTAGATCTTGATAGGCCATACACCTTGATTATGTATAAAGTTGTATATATTTAATAATGACCCTTTTAGGAACTTCATGATCTTGTCTCATGAATGAATGAACTAGAACTTTTTTACAAGCTTGTTTTGATTGAGTATAACTATGAACCTTGAGTATTAAATTTGTTAGGTTGAAACTAAGTAAACTTAACCTAAGTTTACCCTATTCGAATGAACTAGGAACATCAAGGTTGTGTGTTTAATCTACTAGTATACCATAGAAGCCTAGACTAAGACTAAATGAATTGAATATATAATTCAATGAACCTAGTGGACTATTGGCTGTGCTTAATGGATTGAATTGTAATGAACATGAATTGAAAATAGGTTATGATTCGAATGTTTGGGTAAGCTTGTTAGTAGCTAAGTCAATTGACTAATCATTATTGAATGCTAACTATTGGAATGGTAATGAATGGCTTAGAGATTAAATCATGTCTATAAGCTCATATTCGACTAAGGTAATGAATCTTGATGAATGATCTAAGTTTAATCAAAGTTAATAAGATAAATGTAACCTTGTTTCATGCTATTCGAAATGTATGCTAAATCCTTGAATAGGAAATAATCACATCAAAATGAAAATTACCTTAGAAGTCTAAGCTTGATATTATAGATGGTACATGTTAGCTATATGGTGTTGAAACGAATTAAATCCTAGCATGATTTCTTGGATTGAAGTTCCTAATGGAACTGAGAACATTAACTATGATTTAATATTAACAAGAGTAAATGGTAACTTGTTAGATATGCGACTCACCTATTAGAGTTAAGTTTTAAATGAAGAGAAATTTTTTTAATTGACCCGTATTTTTGTGTTCCTTGTCCTGTTTTCTCATTGTAACGCTTCTTGCTCCTAACCAAGGCGAGAGGTGTTACAGTTTGCACTTTCAATTCAAGGTTTACTCATTCTTGGTTTTTATTCTTGTTTGCGAGTGAATTGGGAGAGGCTCTTGTAAATCTATCTATTTATCTAATATCGGGAGAGTTAGATTCAAGAAACGAATGAGTATAGTCTTTATTCAATCTATCGATGGCGAAGATTAATCCGACTTAGGAATAAGTTTAGGATTTCAATGGCTAAGAGAAGCGCAAGATTGGTAGTTGTTCATCCTTGATTCATGCAAGGCTGCATTGTCAAGGCATGCACAATTAGCTAGAGTTTCGAATTAAGGATAAGAAGAAACCATTGAAGAACGCTCTGGCGAACCTTGAAGTTTGCTGCCCAGTCGCATAAATAGTTGCCCAGTCAGTTGCCCAGGCAACCGTTTTACTAGTTGCCAAGACAACCCAACTGCGCAAGTTGCCACAACAACTGAGTTGCCATTGCACTCTTTTACCAAGACGATCATTCCGACTATCACACTTCAACTCACAATAAACTGGCCTACTCTCTCTCATTTGATTACATCTTCTTTTACTTTATTGCTTTATAGTTTAGTTGTTAGTTAAAACTCCTACAATCATCTATTTGTGTTCTTTTACTTTTACAGTGCAAGAGACTAGATTCTTGAAGTGGCACCAATCCCTGTGGAGACGATATCTTTTATACTATAACTTGCGACGTGTACACTTGCACAATTGCGGAGCACTTTTTACGCGCAATAATGAGATCCATGAAAGCATTCAGAGCATTCGTTAACCCAAATGGCATTACAAGGAATTCAAAGTGGCCATATCTAGTACGAAAGGCTATCTTGGGTATATCTTCTTCTTTTACCCTCATTTGATAGTTTCTCGATCGTAGATCGATATTTGAGAATACCAAAACATCCTTGAGTTGATCGAAAAGATCTTTTATCCTTGGGAGAGGATACCGATTCTTGATAGTAAGCTTGTTCAATTGTCTGTAATCAATACAGAGTCTCATAGTCCTATCTTTCTTCTTCACGAACAAGACTGGAGCACCCCATGGAGGTAATCTAGGTCGAATAAAGCCTTTATCTTGTAGCTCTTGAAGTTGCTTCTTGAGTTCTTTCAATTCAACAGGTTCTATTCGATAGGGTGTGATGGACAACGAAGTTGTTCCAGGTTGAACTTCAATCCCGAATTCTACTTCTTTGGTTGGAGGGAGACTAGGGAGTTCCTCGAGAAAAACATCAATGAATTCAAACAAAATTGGCACACTAGGTAATCCAAATTCAATTTCATCTTGTAAGACCATAGTAGCAAACATTGAGGTCGGTTTTCTATCAATTAGGAGTATTGATTCTTTCCCTAAACCCTGAAGATACAGTCTCCTATCTTGGCAATATATCCAGGCTTCATGTTTGCTTATCCAATCTAGTCCTAACACTAGATTGAACTCACAAGAAGGCAAGACATAAAGGTCCATGGGAAAAGGCACATTTTGAATACTTATAGGACATTGCTTGCAAAATAAGTTAATAGGCTTATTTCCTCCTACAGGGTTCGAAACTACAAGGCTAGTTTCAACAAATTCGGGTTTTAAGTTTAACTTAGCAATCAAGGAAGAACATATAAAGGAGTGGGTAGATCCTGAATCAATCAAAGCATATGCAGGACTTGAATTTAATTCAACAGTACCTGCGATAACATCGGGTGCTTCTTCTTCCTCTTTCCCACGAATGTGGTAGATCTAGCAGGGGCTCGAGATTCTTGCTGTGTAGGTGCCGAATGTTGGCCTCTACCCTTGTTTTGATTCCCTAACTAAGCTTGTCTCAGGCCCTTGTTTCGATTAGATTGAGCTGAACTAGCATTTGTATGAGTTTAAGTTAGAACCTTGTTAGGATTCTAAGGACAACCTCGGATATAATGATCGGAGGCTCCACATAAGAAACACAAATTTTGTTGAATTCTGCATTGCTCACTGTGGTGCTTCTGACAGAACTTGCAAGTAGGATATTGAATAGCTTTACCAGAATTCCCCGTACTATCAACAGAGATGATCAGGACTGAAGGCTTGGTTACCGATTGAGGTTTCAGTATGTAGTTTCTTTTCTGAACAAGAGTGTAATTCAAGGAGTGATTTTTGGAGTGTTTAGCTTTCTTTGACTGTCAATGAGGCTTGTCGTCATTTTTGGATCGTTTATCCTTCCCGGAGTTACCACTATTGTGTTTTTTAGAGGCCTTCATCTTTGCCTCAATTGCAAAACCCTAGTTCACTAATTTTTGGAAGTCAGTGATACTGAGGGCAGTGAAAATAAGACTTAGTTCATTATTCAGTCCATCGATGAACATCCGACATTTATCAGCTTTGGTTTTGATGTATTCCGACCTGTACTTGCAATACTTGCAGAAGTCACTCACGTATTGTTCAATGGGTTAGCCACCTTGCTTAAGATACAAGAAACGTTTCTAGCGCTCGGCCATGTACTGTTTACTGATATATTTCTTCCTGAATTCCTCGAGGAAGAATTTGCAAGTTACAGCTTCAGTAGGAGCAGTTAGGGTAGTGGTTTCCCACTAGCTTAAAGCTTCATCAGCCAACAAAGCTATAGCACATTCGATCTTGTGCTCACCGGGACAAGGTAGTTGCTTAGTCAAGATTCGAGTAGTGGCCTTTAACCAGTACTCAGCTACTTTGGGATTAGCTTCATCAGTGCTAGTTAAAGTATAGGCCCGATGTTAAGCCAGCTTGTCAATCGAGGCTCTACTTGGAACATCAACATGAGGAGCAATAGGATGATCTTGTTTTAAAGCAGTTACTAGATGATTGAACATCTCCTTCATACTTAGAAGACATTCTTGCTGCACATGATTGATAGTAGGAGCTTCCTGTTGAGCAACAGCTTAGGCTCGGGTTTGAGTTTGTTGTTGTGGAGGATTCTGCTCCATCCTCACACTGTCTCCTTCATTCGAGGAGCCTTTAGGACTTTCATTATCTTGGCCAAGTCTTGTTTCAGACATTCTACATTCAAATAGAACCATTAGGAATTAGGTTTAATAAGCAAGACACAAGCTATTCAATACAAGTCTCCTAGGTGGCACAAGTATCTTATATGATGCACGATAGCCCGATTTAGTCCTAAAATCGACTAAACCTAACACTCTGATTACCAATTAAATGTAACACCCCCTACCTGGGCTAGTAGGAACCCGGCTCGGGAGCGTTACTTAACAAGCAATGGCAATGATCAATACAATACAAGTAATACATACAATATAAGAACAATCAAACATACTTACTTATCATACAAGCAATTCACATTTGACTTCAATAATCAACCTAAAGCATTCGAGCAAGGTATTACATTATCTCCTTTCAAGCTTACATTATATGTTATTACTTAATCAAAACAATTCACTTCATTTTATCCCTACACTCATTCGAACAACCCTAGTGCAACATGATTCCATTTCATTTATTTGTTTCTTAGACTTATACATGTACATCTTATCCCTAAATTACTAACATGATTATCTAAACATTCAATAGCATGAAACTAGTTCTATTCAAGCCTTATACTAACTCATACGTTCGGCTATTTACACCAAATACATACTACAAGGCATGTAACTAGTTCCTAATGATCTAGACCATTCGGCCATGCATCAAACAAGTACACAATACACTTATAATCAAGGCATGAACACGCACAAGAGAATCATATACTTTCCATGGCAATTCGAAATGGAACTTAAGCAACATGGTTATTCACATTCTACTTTTAATTCAAGCATACATATGAACATAACAAGGATTTCGAATTGCTTCATAATAAACTAGATCAACATATGATCATTCCATTTCATCAACATATGCGCATCAATCACCATTCTATTACATAAAACTTAAGTTCATTACATACTTCAAAATATCATCCAAGATCAAGACATAGTATGCCCATCAAGACATTATATACAAGTACCAAAATGCATGATCAATCTAACTATATACAATCTAGTGCCACCATTCTAGGAGATATACAAAAGAAGTATGAAACCATACTTAGGCAAAGCTTGTGTGCATTGCTTCTTGCTCAAGGTAACATGCTTCAAGATCAAGAAAACTCGTATCCTTTATCTTGTAGTTTGGAAGAATGAAAACGAGAGTGACAAGTACAAGAATGTACTTAGTGAGGTAGTACTAAGTCTAAACAATTGTTATGTCAAGTTTCATGTGTTATTTAATCAAGTATAGACTTAGCTAAGGCTTTCAAGAATTAGAGTCATCTTAGCTAGGCTTTCAAGCATTAGAGTGATCTTAGCTAGGCTTTCAAGCATCAAGATTATCCTAGCTAAGGATATCATACATTCGACCAACAAGGTACAAGCAACAAAAATTCATACTTCATGAATCAAGCACAACATGCTTGCAAAACAAGAAATCAATGAGTCATGCTTTCAAGTCAAGTAACATACAAATTCAGGCATTCAAGACAAGTAACATATGACGTAGGATTGTTATTTCAATTGTTATTCATTAAACAACCCCCTTGGTACTTAGTTTGTATAGGTAATCGAGTCTCCAACCAATCGTCACAACAAGATGCACCGTAGTTCTGGTTAACCCTCCTACTGTCGCCAAAGACGACATACGTACCCTCCGTCTGCTGCCAAATAGGGTTCTTAGCCCTGGACCGTAGTCCACCCTAACACATGAGCTCTATACTTTAAGGCATGCCCTTCTACCTAATACAACTAGCTACCAAGGTTGTTCAATTTACCATTTATTCAAGTGTTTCAAGATCAAGTCAAGCAAGTTCATTTCATATTAGGCCCTTAGGCCATTGAGCCATAGCTCACATATCAAGTATTTTCATGTTTCATTTCATCAAGATGAGAATATGTCTCAAGCAAGTCTTTAACATTCAATCACATTGCATCATAGCACATACAAGCATCCATGTTATCACATAATCATACTTAAGTATTCGAATTGATCATGTATACAAGGCTAGGATCAAGTTTCATGTATTACTTTAGTCATCCTTCCCTTATTAGGTCAAGTTCTTGATTAGATTCATTTAACATTTCAAGAATGTAACAAGAATACATTGGTTAGGACCTAGTCGTAACCCTAGAGGTAACTACACTCACAATACTTTAAGCTAGCTAGTCTGGGATCCACACTCATTTGTTATTGGCTTTAGGATGATCCACTCTATCCTCTTCCACCAAGTTTTCTCCTGGTTCCATCACATTACAATTGCAAGCATATGTCAAAACAAGATCATATGATCACAAAGTCATTCAATTCAAGACTAGGTTACAAGTACACAACATTCACAAATTTGGCAGCGTGCTCATTTACATTTTCCATTACAGTTAACTACACTTTTCTACATTCTAGTTCATGTAAAATAAGGCATAATCAAAGGCCTAAAACTGTTTACAAGACAGTTTGCAAAATGCCACAAAATAGTGTGCAATTGACTATATTGCTGCCGCCAGGCAGCTTGCACTCTAGTCACTGAATCATGCATAACTGTCATTCCGTATGTCAGAATTTCAATTGGTTTACACCGATGGAAAGCTAACAAAATTTTCTTTATGACCATATAAGGCTTGCATTTTAGTTCTTTGCCAATTAATACAGTTTTTAACTTAAAGATCGGACATTTTTTTATACTGGACAGTTTGCACTTAGGCCATTGAGCCATAGCTCACATATCAAGTAGTTTCATATTTCATTTCATCAAGATTAGAATGTCTCAAGCAAGTCTTTAACATTCAATAACATTGCATTATAGCACATACAAGCATCCATGTTATCACATAATCATACTTAAGCATTCGAATTGATCATGTATACAAGGCTAGGATCAAGTTTCTTGTATTAATTTAGTCATCCTTCCCTTATTAGGTCAATTTCATGATTAGATTCATTTAACATTTCAAGAATGTAACAAGAATACATTGGTTAGGACCTAGTCCTAACCCTAGAGGTAACTACACTCACAATACTCCAAGCTAGCTAGTCTTGGATCCACACACCTTTGTTCTTGGCTTTAGGATAATCCTCTCTATCCTCTTCCACCAAGTTTACTCTTGGTTCTATCACACTACAAGTATAAATATGTCAAGACAAGTTCATTCAATCAAGCAATGTTGGAAGCATATAACATTCACAAATTTGGCAGCATGTTCATATACATTTTCCTTTACACTTAACTACACTTATCTATATTCTAGTTCATGTAAAACAATGCGTAATCAATATCCAAAACTATTTATAAAACAGTTTATAAATCTGTCCCAAAATAGTGTACATTTGCCTATACTGCTGTCAGGCAGCTTGCACTCTAGTCACTAAATAATGCATAACTTTCATTCCGTATGTCAGAATTTGAATTGGTTTACACCGTTGGAAAGCTAACAATTTTCTTTATGACCATATATGGCTTGCATTTTATTTATTTTCCAATTAATACAATTTTTAACTTAAAGACAGGGCACTTTGCTATACTATACAGTTTGCACTGTCCCTAGTGTTTCCCCTCTACATTTCAGCATATAACCCAGAGTTCAGTTATGTTTTCTCCTAATTAATTTAGACATGACAAGGTGTTGTCCATAAAAATTTCAGCCTAAATTCATTATATACAATTTATAGTGAATTTTCAAAGTTACTGCCCATAACAGAGCATTCTGGGCAGATTACACTAGGTTGAATTTCTAGCTTCTTAATTCACCTAAGCAATGTTCTAACATGGCAATTCAATTCATGTTCATGTTCTTAAATGTCTAGGTCATCATAATTCACCTAGAAATGTTCTTAAAATGGGGCATTATCATGTTGAACCTAGTTTGATCTAATTGATCAACATTGTACATCCATTTCATCAATTAGGCACTCCATTACCTAGTTTAACTAATCCAGTTAGGTGCTTTCACATTTCCTGCAACACATGTACTCAATTCAATCTTCTTTTTATCTAGAAACATGATCAAAACAGGGTCCTATGTTCATTTGGCATGTTTACACAATTTTTCCATCAAAACAGTCCATAATCAAGACTATTTTCAATCAAGCACACATTTCTCAATTTTCCAGCAACTATACATATATCACATTAGCAATTTAGTTTCTAGTATTCAATTTCCAAGCTATAATTGATGCTAGTATGACCCTAACATACATGGCAATCATCCAATTTCATCAAGGCAACAAGAACATCATCATTTGCATATTTAAACAATCTATACAAGTTAGAATCAAGTATTATACCTTCTCCAAGCTAAATTTGATCAATGGATGAATCAAGAAGCTTGAGTTGAAGGTGTTTGCTTGCAAATTTTCTCTCCCCTTTTCTCTCTCAATGTTTCAGCCAAGGTAGATGATAATGGGAGGAAGATGATAATATGTTTGGTCATTATTCTCCCTAGCCGTGAGTCATCATCCAAATTGGCATATGTTCTCTTCCAATGAGAACATGTGTCAAGGCCTCCATTTAATTTAATCTTACATGCAATATATAGAATTTTTCATGTTCACATTTTCATCCTTTCATTTATGCCTTCTAGTTTTAATTTCAATTCAATTTGATCTTAAGGATGGCTAATGTTCATTCTCCTTTAAATTGATTACCACATAGATTAAGTTAGCTTATAGTTTAGATTGTGGTAACATTTCTAGGCCAATTTTAGGGTGTTACATAAGATATTTAGTATGTTTATATGATTGCTTGTTAGATATGTTATGTTAGGTTTGTTGCTCAAATAATGGTTAATATAGTTACAACATGAAGGCTCGATTTGTTTAATGAATGGTTGGGATCTTACTTGTGATGCTAAGGATGCTTGTTGTGATGGCATTAGATTGAAAAGTTGATGTATAAATGATAAGGTAGTTTTATTCATGAAAATATCAATCAGATAGGAATAAGGAAAGGGTTATAAATATTCGAACCCTTGTTGTTTCTATGTGGTCTTTCATGTATTATAATTTTGTAAGTATCAATTTGGTAATATTAACCTGTTGAATTGATGACTTTGAATATGAAGTCGACTAAGTCAAATATACTAAATATAAATTGATGCTTGACTCATTTTGTTGGAGTCTAATATCTTGGATATTGTTTGACTTCATGATGGTCCTTTTTTGTTTGAGGGCATAATTAAGTTAACTTGTGATCATTCAATTATTAAACAAAAAATAGATTTAATGGAAAATTTTCAAGATGGTTGTAAGTGAAATGGATAATTTTGGCCTTGTCCTGTTTCTTTTAGTTTCCTTCAAATAACCTACTTGAATAAACCCTTGTACGTTTGATTATTTATCTAGTGATTGAAGAATGTTGTTTATTATTTGTTTATTGGATTGGTTAGATGCGTAAGCTATAATTAGATTGAGGGAATAAACTTTTAGAAAAAGTTTTCAATTACCCTGACTTTTGAAGGCATGTTCAATTTATTTGCGCTAAGTTTACCAAGAAGGTTATTTGTTAAAAATACTTCCTAGCTCGGTTTACTTCTAAGTCGGGTTAGGGGTGTTTCAATTCTCTTTCATAGTTCATTGTGAACTTATTAATTTACAAGATTATTCTTGTGGCATTCAACCCATTCATCTTTTATATTGATAGTTCCCAGTTCCTTATAACCGGTGGGTCACAATCCATTTTCCTTTTCACCCAATTCACGGTTAAGTACTCTTAAAGAACGAGTCTTCACTTTTTAGAGTTGGTTCCTCCTTTGTATAAACCGCACCTTGGTTAGATTTTCTGTTTTTCCAGGCCCACTATCCATACATCCAAATATTCCACCATCTTCCCATACTTTATCCTTTCACAATAGTCATCTTAACATCATTCCATTTCACCAAACACATCTATCAAGCCTATATCACTTTTACAACTTGTTCAATTTCAGTCACTTACTAGAATCACAATTGGGCAACTCAAACAAAAATTCAGCTATTACATAATTGAGTTCGTATCAATTGGTATCAGAGCGTTGGTGGTTCAAAAAATTGTTCGATTTATCTCCCTGAATATTGCAAAAAAAAAACATAAAAAATTGAAAAAAAATAGAATTCTCAAGAAGGAAGGTTCAAAGAGGGAAGGATTTGATCTTAAAGTCAAAAAAAGAAAAGAAAAGAAAAGAAAAGAAAAGAAAAGAAAAGAAAAGAAAAGAAAAGAAAGAGGTTTGGTTGTGATTTTTGTTATCACATATTTCAGACTGCAATTTTATCTTTTAACCACCATGTTTGCTACATATTCCTTGTTTTCCTATTCTAACCATATTTTTTCAGAAGAATTCCTTGAAGAATACTTGTTGAACCTTGACTAAGTTCTCTAATGACTTAGAAAGAGAGCTAGAATGGTAAAAGGCAAGAGTGTGCATTAAGGGGAAAAGCCTATCCCAAGTGAAACACGAGTGTGAGTGCATTTTCTTGGAGTGGAAAGGTGATAATTTGTGTTAGTGAGGTTTAATATTTTGTATTTGTTAACTAATCATGTCTCAAAGATCTAAACAAAGTGGAGAAGGAGTCCTCAATTTGCGAAACCAAGTCTTGCTACAAGCAATGGCAAAGATGATGTAACAATCATTTGAGCCCATTAACAAGAGTTTGGATCGCATAGAGAGGAAAATAAACTATTTTGAACTAATAAAAATTTTCCAACTCTTATTTTGATATTTTCTCAGGATTCTATGGAATACACTCTAATGGGAGACATTGAGGAATTCAGTGCGAAAGATGACACACTATTGTGATTTCCATGAAAAAATTTCAGGAAAATGTCCAAGGAAGTTGCGCCTCCTCAAGGACACCGAACATCAACGACCCATTTGGAACATTCAACATATGTGGCTTGATTTCTCTTGTGATTTTGTGTTAGTATATCCAAAAACTAATTTTGGATTATTTTTTCAGAGAAAAAAATAAATTATTCAGTGAATTGGATTCAAACCATGATGATTAATTTCTTAACCCTTTTTGGAAGAAATTTTGGAGAGCAACAAATACCAAGCGAATAACGTACCATCCGCCATTCAAAAAATTCACTAGGTTCAATTTCTTCTCTTCGATAGAATTGATTACGTGTCCTATTAATCAAGTTGTGTATGCATGAATACACATTGCAGTAGGGAAGCCTATTACATTCACTTAGTCGAGAGTAATTACCTAGAACAGTTTGAAAGCATAAGAGAAATTGTGGAGTAAGACTAAGTTGTTTTTCACAACATTTCCACAATTGGTCGTTCAGCTCAAAGGAGTGAAACGATGATTCCCTACCCAGTCAATAGATATTATTTGAAAGAGTAACAAGATGTGGGCAAATTGCTTGCAACCTGATCCGTTCACTAGAAATTATACATCACATTGTAATCACTCATTTTGACCGGGTTTTAGTGTTATTAGTGTTATTATAATACTAAAATTATATATATAAAAAAAGCAAAAAAAATAATAATAAAAAAGGGGGAGGGGAGTGGAGCACAAGGCTCCACGTCACCCTTCTCCCCCTATAAATAGAGGAGGCAGCAGCAGCAAAGAAAGCAAGAAAATTGCAATTGCAATTACAAGAGCAATTGCAACAATTGTAATTGGAATCGGCAGGGCAGGCCAATTCGGCTAGCCCAGGACTGGGGTAATATCCTCGGTCCTAACCGGTTCGATCGAGGTCCTATTTTAGGTCCGATCTAGTTAATATTTTTGGAGGGGTCGCGGTAGATCTCGATGGGGTTCAGTCGGGATTCGTCGTTCGAGCTCCTAGTTAGGTATATTTTCTTCCCTTTTTATTAGTGTTGTAATTTTTATAATTTAATGAAGTATTAGTTTTCTTAAAATTGTAGTCTTATTTTTTATTTTGTATGTTTATGTTTTAGATTAATATTTAATATGTTTTAAATTTGTGTTTTATATTAATATTTTATTTATGTTAGATATGTTTTTATTTATGAGTTAGATTGATATTTATTTATGTATGTTTTAGAATAGTATTTTATTTATGTTGAGTTTGTTTTTATTTATGTGTTAGATTAATATTTATGAATGATAGTATTTTATTTATGCTAGATATGTTTTTATTTATGAGTTAGATTAATATTTATGTATGTATGTTTTAGATTAATATTTTATTAGATTAGTATTTTATTATGTTAATATTTATTTGCATTGTATTTAAATTATTTGCCATGTTTTATATTTTGCTCACTAAGTTTGCATATCGAGATATAAATTGTTAGTGCGGTGCCCTTTTATCCGAGCGTAAACGGGGCCAGTATCAGGCGTAGTGATAGTGGTTGGGCGTTTACTCTTGGATAACGGGGCCCTTAAAATTTATTCGCAATTATGACTGAATTTTAAAATAATCGTCACTTTAATCCGAAAAATCCAATATTAATAAAGCGGTAATTATTAAAGTACCAGTTTTGGGCGGTGTGGGGGTGCTAATCCTTCCCCATCCGTAACCGACTCCCGAACCCAATCTTTTTGAATCTCTGGTTTTGTGGTGTCCGGCCTACCTAAGTGGCCGGTGGCGACTCCATTTTTTAAAAAAATGCGGTTTTTTAAAAACCCCACGGAATAAACATTTTATATCCAAAAGAATCACAAACACCTTTCAAACACCTTCGAAAAACCACGCTTTTTAGCGATAAAAAGAAAAAGACATCGCTACAGATGGCGACTCCGCTGGGGAAAATTTTTTGTTTTTCAAAAACAAATGAGAGTCAAGCTTTTAAAATAATTACCGCTTTATTAATATTAGAAATTCCGGGTTAAAGTGACTATTAAATTAACATTCGGTTATAATTGCGCGTTTATTTTAACGCATTTAAAATATGGCATATAAACCCGTCTTTTTAAGTGGGGGGAAAACGCTAATGCTTTCGTGGAGTTATCGTTCTCCCGTATGGGCCTAGCAAGTACCTTCGGGGCTCGAGTACCTTATGCTTTCGTAAGGATATCGTTCCTTCGTATGGGCATAAGCGAATGGGTCCCCCCGAATTGAACCCGGTTGAAAAGAGCCTATAATGGGTGATGATCGGGGCCTTGCTACCCTTAGTAGGGGACAACAAGGACAATTCGGTACCTCCTAGCACCAACACGCATGTAGAGAACATAGAAACCTACCCTGTTAGAGCCATGCGGATAACCTTAGGTGTTTTGGACTAGATAAATAGGGTCGTTTTGTTTATTTACCTTATTTAATTTGTCCTTTTATTTATGTATTTATTATTTTTATCCGGTACTAACTTATTTCTTTTTGTGTTTTATTTTATTTTTACACATATTTTTGTTGCATTATCATTGCATCCACATTACATAGAGGCGTTGATTCAAGTGGTTTGCCCGATTAGAAAATCTTTCATCATGGAAAAAAGGTGTCTTAGGAAGGATGACATCGATCCAGTTGTATGACATTGGTCAGAGATTAATCAACAGATCCGAGGTAACGATTTGCCGAACAAGCGTGTAGTGCCAAAGTATACACACGAGACCCTGATGGTGGACATACAACGAGCTACAAGGTGTGTGAATGACTTAGCTACCGGCGCGACTCTCCGACCTTTCGTAACCCCAGACATGGAAGAAGCACCAAGGTTTATCAAGTTGCTCAGAGCTATTGAGGAGCTAGGAGGTAGAGCTAGGGATTATGTGTAGAACTTTATTTTGTAATTAAGACTTTGTAATAGACTCTTTTTGTAATAGGGACTCCTTTTGTAATATGGATCTTTTTTGTAATCTGGACCCTTTAATTCCCATGAAAGTCGTTCGAAAGGGTGATTACCAATGAATCAACGCCTTTATTTGCATTCATGTTGCATATCATGACATGGTGTTGATTCAAGAACAGTTCATTAAAAGGCTTTCAAAATAGAAAAAGTCAGCTTTGCCGGGAACGATAATATTACAGTATCAAGTTAGGCCGAGCAAAGACCAATCGCGAAAGAAGACGGTACGACAATAAGGCACGTGGCGACGCAGAAGATTCAGTCAGGGCTGCAGAACCCCAATTTTAAATCTTCACATTTGACCATTTTTAAAATTCTCAGATTTTAATTTAACTCATTAATAAAATTGAAAATATTATTATTTTGCTTTGAAATTTCTTCTCTCATAAAACTTTCAGAATAATAATAATAACAAAAAAAAACCTAAAAGTTTCATTTTTAAGTAAGTTAAAATTTTTGATAATAAAAATGGGGAAAATTTTAAACCAAATGATCTTTGAGAATTTTAATTTAAACCCTAAATTTTTTTAAAGTACTCCCTTAGGACCGATAGAATCCATCCCTGTTTAGACGTATTATTCGTTTGCACCCAGAAAAGATCTTATCTGCATTATGCCTGCACTTGTTGATGTCATTTTTAGAAGCCACAAAAATAAAGATCATGACGTCACGAGTCCATAGAATAGAATAAGAAGAGAAGACGAAGTCATCTATCATCTTGAAGACGACGTCGAGACGTGAAGCACAGGTTTTGCTTCCCGAAGTCAATATCTCCAGAAGGAAGCTAACTGTCACCTGTAATTCATTATTAGTTTCTTGCAACCAGACATTTTTCTATTGATTGAAAGTCTTTTAAGGATTGTTCGAGAATCAACACCGCATTTGCATTCATGCATTGCATTGCATTACATTGTACAATCATGACATATTTTACACCTTGCATAAAAATTTTAGGGGGTAATCCAAAGAACAATTAGAGTTTTATCGTGAATAAAAGAATTGAACACACTCAAAAATCAAGATTCGAGCAGTTAAAAGATGGACTCGAGAGAAAAAGAGAGAGAAAGAAGTTTGATGCCTTTAATACAAGAAAACTCTGTTTGAGCCCCGATTTGGTCGTTCCTCCGGATTCCAAAGATTTCCAGATTTGCACATAATAAAGGAAAAGATGCCCCAAGATTCGTGTGACCATATTCTGCAAAAAAAGATGGGGGGCTACATTGAAAATTACCAATCCACTACTTACCCGACAGTCTAGCAGGACCTACCGTGATATGATATGCTTTGGACCCAGCAGCAAGTCGTCAGTATCTCCAGGGTACGAAGATGAAACCTGATGAAAGCTTCAAGGAATGTGCTTTGAGGTGTATGTGTTTAGCGACCCAAGTGCAGCCTCCCGTAGATGAAGAGGAAAGTGAATTCCATGTCATCTTTCTTATTTCTTCTTTAATAAGATGCTCGGGAAAATGAAAGCCAGCTTTGAGGACTTCATGACAGTCGGAGAAAGAATCGAACATGCACTCCGGTACCTAAGTTTAAAGACCAGACCTGCCTAGGAGCAGAAGGAAACAGAGAGATAAATGGGTACCACTTTCAAAACATTGAGGCGCTGGGGCATGACACTAAGAAATTTGGGGTCGTTAATAGAAAAATTAAGAAGCTGGTTGACGAGGGAGTCATGACGAGAGAGTTGATCCAGCGGTGGAAAAACAAGAGAAGAGGCAAACCTACACTACCTTGGAAGGGGCAAAATGAGTTAGTACCCTGGAGATAATCCAAAGGTCCCTACGGTTTTCTCATCATTTCACAAAGAAATTCTCAACAAAAAAAAAACCATTGTTTATTAGAATTAAAAATCACATTTCCATTTAGAAAAACATTTTTACATTCTTGATTCTTTAAACATTTTATTTTTATGGGGTAGTTTTCCCATATGCATATACATGCATTTTTTAATGGACGTATGTATATATCATTTCTATACCAGGTCCTCAAATTTTGAATGCAACAGTACATTTGCTTCAAACCCAAAGATCAACTCTAAGTTGCATATATTTAGAAGAGGTTGAATGTTGTGGTGATACTGTAAATGTGAGTATCTGCTAGTTTACTTAGACCAACAGAGGAACAAAAGCGAGTGTTTAGACAATGGGCAGTTCCAATTTTAAGAATTTATCTTCTCAGGCACTTTTCGTTTAAGATCCTTGAAATGAAAGTTGATCCTAAACCTCTACCCCCTGAAGGCATTCTCAGGACATTTGTGAATATGACAACGAATGGTGTTATTTTACTTTACCAGAAGATACAGATGAGACCATACAGATTGGATACGAAGATCAGAAAATCACCAAGAAAGTGGTTGAAAACATGGATATGTCCAAACGAAAAGCCAAAAAGAAGATAAATGGTAATCAGAAGGCTGAAGCAATCCAGATCGAGTAAATATCATAAGAGCTGCAGAGAGGCAATTAACTCCGAGCGGAAGATCGCATCAATACCCAGTATAGATCCATGTTGATTCAAGGATACATTCATAGACTCAAATAAGAAGAAAGAGATTCAATGCTAAAAACCTAGAATGAACAGTCTAAAAAAAGAAAGAGAAAAAGTGAAAAAGAAAAAAAAAAGAGAGAAAAAAGAAAGCAAGAATAACATTTCATCTGAGCGTGCCAATCACAAGAATTCCCAGAAATGTATTCGTAATCCTTCAAGAAATCTCAGTTCCGAGGAGTTTTGGAGGATCAAACATTCTTGAACAGAAAATGAACATCAGTATATGGCCAGAATGCAAGGCAGCATACAATAAAAAGAAAGGAAATGAACACTAGGGTGAAAACCCGAAAACGGGCAGTCTAGAGTGATCCAAAAAAAGAGAAGGAATAATGGGCATATCCAAGTTACACAAGTGCAGAAATATTGTTTCACTTAACCATAAACCAAAGGCCTACATTACAAGCCCCAAAGACTATTCTGGTCATCCATAAATATCCAAGTTGAATGAGAATGTCTTCAGATTTCATTCCGCCTATAAGGGTTAACTTTTCTTCAAGGAACGTCAAACTTTGAAGTGCTTGATCGACACCCAAATGAGGGAAGGATGGGGCATGGTGAGATAGTGAGATTAAGAGAGCCACCTTAAACGGGGTAGAAACTAGGTAGGGTTATTCCTCTCAAAAGCCTATTAGACCAGAAGAAACTATACATTGGCATATATCTCCACAATGGTCAAGATCTTCTAAATATGCGCTTCATTAGAGTTGATCTCTAGCAACTTGAAACAGATGCGCTATGGTGTTTGATATTTCGGGGGCAAACATGTTTTAAAAGGTTTGACATTTTCTCCCAAAGTTTTGATGTTTACCATTTCCCCCAAACATTAGTTTTTAAAAAATGTTTGGCAATACACGTCGAGTTTTGTTTACCATTCTCCAAGCATGTTTGGTCCTTAGAAAAAGAAGAAAAAAAGAAAAAGATGTTTACCATTTGTTCCAAACAATGTTTTCAAAATGTTTGGTATCCCGTCCAAGTTGTGATTTTCAAAATGACTGTTATCTTTTCAAACAATCATTATTTTTTGAAATATACATAAGTAAATTGCCTTTTACTTTACTTTAAAAATGAATGATGATGAGATTTAAAGCGTAGGGACCGAGAGTTAGTTCCCGTCGAAGTGTTACGAGAAGATCAAGGATGAGCTCAGGGGATGGAAGTATTTTGGCTCACCCTAGTGACTAGAAATAGATCAAGGCTCTGTATGATGGGTCAGAAAATTCAAAGCAGTGGAGCCCGTGGTTGAATGGGGCAACGCCAAGCGAAGAAGATGACAATGGTTATTATAAAATAATATAAGAACCAGAGGATCATTTATGAAGACAAGTGATAACCCCGAAGACAAGAAGGCCTTTCGCACGAAAGGTTTAAAAGCATGTTCAAATGAGGATTTAAGAGCCTACAGTGAAGAAGTAAAGAGATGAAGAGATCTGAGGAACGACTTTTCAGGGTGTAAGAGTTTAGAACAAAAAAGCTAAAAAAAAGAGAAAAGAAAAGAAAGAAACCATTACTTTGCATGCATCATATAAATAGGGGCATGTCAATTTTGCTTGTTCCTAAACAGGTATTTGAAGAATTATCGAAGAATTTACCAAAGTCCCGAAAGAACCACAGCCATGGCGGCGTGATATCCAGATGTTAAATCCTTCGGGTCATCGATAAGTCCTTCGGGCACGATGTTAAGTCCTTCGGGCCACCAATAAGTCTTTTGAGCATGGTGATAAGTCCTTCGGGCCATCAGTAAGTCCTTCGGGCATGATGCGGCAGCATATCAGCGTGAGTCCCCATAGAACAATAGCCATATCGGCGTCAGATCCAGATGTTAAATCCTTCGGGTCATCGATAAGTCCTTCGGCCCACCAATAAGTCTTTTGAGCGTGGTGATAAGTCCTTCGGGCCATCAGTAAGTCCTTCGGGCATGATGCGGCAGCATATCAGCGTGAGTCCCCATAGAACAATAGCCATATCGGCGTCAGATCCAGATGTTAAATCCTTCGGGTCATCGATAAGTCCTTCGGGCACGATGTTAAGTCCTTCGGGCCACCAATAAGTCTTTTGAGCGTGGTGATAAGTCCTTCGGGCCATCAGTAAGTCCTTCGGGCATGATGCGGCAGCATATCAGCGTGAGTCCCCATAGAACAATAGCCATATCGGCGTCAGATCCAGAAGTTAAATCCTTCGGGTCATCGATAAGTCCTTCGGGCACGATGTTAAGTCCTTCGGGCCACCAATAACCTATCCCGAGTGAAACACGAGTGTGAGTACATTTTCTTGGAGTGGAAATGTGAGAACTTGTGTTAGTGAGGTTTAATATTTTTTATTTGTTAACTAATCATGTCTCAAAGATCTAGACATAGTGGAGAAGGAGTCCTTAATTTGCAGAACCAAGTCTTGCTACAAGCAATGGCAAAGATGATGCAACAAGCATTTGAACCCATTAACAAGAGTTTGGATCGCATAGAGAAAGTTTTTAGACCGAAGCAAACTCCTCAATTGAAGGAAAAAGGTAACAAAAACGGTGAGACAACCCTCAACCAGTCTCTAGTTCTACATCAAAAAGGAGTCAAAAATCATGGGAGAAGAATTTCACCTCCCAACCAAGATGCGTTGTTTAAAGTTCCAAGTCTAGCAAGCCTAGCACATCTTCCTTCAATTCCAAAAGTTCATAATGGTGCAAGCCAAACTCTTCTTTTTCTTTCAGTCCTGAAAGTCTAGTTTAATTTCAAAAGTTTTTTGACAACTATGTCAAAGAAACACAATTGCAAGAGCTCTAAAAAAGAAAATGTTTTTAAAAACGAAAAAGAAAGTTTGGAAGAAGAGAGAAAACAAATTGAGGGAGAAAAAAAAAGATCTATGAAAAAGAAGAGATATTTGAAGAAAAAGAAATTGAGAGAGGAAAGGAAAGTTTTGAAAAAGAAAAAAATATTGAGAAAAAAAGAACTAGAAATTGAAAGAATGAGTTTGATGTAAAATCAAGAGAGTGTGAGAGGCAAGAAAAGAGTTATCTTGAAAAAAAGAGTGATCTTGAAAAAGAAATTATTTTTGCAAAAAATGAGAGGAAAATAAATCATTTTGCACAAACAAAAATTTGCCTACTTTTGCTTTAATATTTTTTTTAGGATTCTACGGAATACACTCTAAGGGGAGACATTGAGGAATTCAGTGTGAAAAATGACACACCATTTATTCTTTGCACTAATGAAAATAAAAATTCTTCTTCTTTGTCAATGTTTCAGGATTTCCATGAAAAAAATTCAGGAAATTGTCCAAGGAAGTTGCTGTAACATACTCTAACCACCCTAGTAGGATTAGGTAAGTTACCATAATTAGAATCAATAATCCATTCAATTAAAGATAGTGAGTTCAATTCGTTTAAAGCCTTTCTTGCACATTACGTAACAATTCGAATAGGTAAGGATTCAGTAGACAATGCATGATGCACCTACTAGGATTCAGTAGACAATGCATGATGCACCTACTAGATTAGGAACCATAATGCCATTAGTTATCATGATCAACACCATTTAGGACTTGTTCTTCAAGCAACCTTTTGAATGGTTGGAAAACACAATAGGAATTTCAATGTTCAACATAGCTATTATGCATTCCAATAGGTGATTTACATTATTTACCTATGTGACCATAATCAAACATACATGCTTTCAATGTTATATACATCATTCGACTAGAACAATAATAGTCCATGTTTAAACATGAAGGTTACTAAATTTACTTGTTAGCTAGCCAACTTTAATAGGTCTATTCAAACCATTACATGCATAATCCAACCATGGGAATCTAACATTAGGCTAACAAGCAATAAAGCTCAATTAAGTGCATACATACCCATATTTAAATACAATACTCTTTATAGATCATAGATGAAGTTATTTTATACAAACCATTACTAAGTGATCATAAATATACATGTCTTAGATGCCACCATCCTAGGAGAACTATAACAAGATGGAAACATACTTTTTTAAGCAAAATGTGACTTGTACGTGCCTAGACTTTAGGATAGGATCCAATATCAACCTGGATCGTAGTAAAGAGACTTGATTAAGCAAAGCTTAGTGAGTGAGTTCAAGTTACAAGGAAATCAATACAATAAGTCTCAACTACGAACCATCTAATAGATGGTATGGTTCCCCCATCAATAAGGAACCATTCGAATAACTATGTAAATAATACTAGATGCATTTGCTTAATTTTCAATCTAATATCAATACAAGGCTTGAAATTTAGACATTCTCAATTATCAAATTCGAATAAAAATAGGCATAACATGTCATTTGAACATAATCTATGTATCAAAACTCAAGCAATCTCATATAAGCAATGTTCAAGCAATGTCTCAATATCAATAGCTCATAGCATTCAATTTTCCTTTACTATCAAACAATGCAATTCAATGGAGCAATAGATTCAATGTACATGAGGTATGAGTTCATTTTAAGTATAGCCTTGAGAATCGATTACTCAGTCTAGATACTCGAGTCCCCAACCAAACTGTCGCCAATAGCAATAATCAATATGGTACAAAGTACTGGTCAAATCCCTCCTACTGTCGCCAATGACCAATAACAATACTTCCCTCATACTGTTGCCAATTAGGGACCATATCCCGGACCGTAGTCCACCCCGATAATGAGCTATATGGACTCTATGGCATGCCAACTATATCTATGACCGACTTGAGACCAAGGCTTACAATAGTTATCACTTTCATTCAATTTCAAGCATGATTCGGTTCAATGTGCATATTTAGTGTCCATATCCCCTTTCAACCGAATAGATTGAGTTGTCTTTAAGTTAAAAACTAGCATGCTTCAATACAATGGAAATCAAGTTAGCAAAGACCATGCTACATCAACCAATTTAATCAAGGAAGCATGCTTATCAATCAAGTAATCATTCAATTGCTTCAATCAAGTAAACACACCAATGTTCTTCAAAGGAACACTTACCTTACAAAATTCTTAGGAGCATGTGCATTATACCATTCAAACTAGAAATCAATAAGCGATTTAAATCAATAAATACTTGCAAAGGTTACCGCTCTTTCCAAAACTTTAAGCTACACTCACAAGAATTTTGTAAGCTATTGTCGATCTCGGATTGAAATCTCTTTCCCTCTACTAGCTTGTTGATCTATCAGAGCCCCTTTTTCCTGAATTTCCACTTGATCTATCATTACATATAATGCATAATGTATTAGATAGAGTCCAACAACCATTTAAGTCATTATATGACTCCATACATTCAAGCATTCAATTCAAAACATCAAGACTATTGCTGTCTGGCAGCATGTGTACTACTTGCTTAAGTGTTCATATCTTTTAATCTGTATGTTAGAATTTCAAACCGTTTACACCGTTAGAAATCTATCTTAGTTGTACTTCTAACCATATAGGCCTTGCATTTTTATTCATTATGAATTAATATAGTTTTTTAGTTAAAGGAAGACAAAATTATGCCACTGGACAGTTTGCATTGTCCTTGGAGATTAATCTCTACAAACTATTTTATAACTCAAAATTCGATTTCATTTGTTGTATAAGAAACTAGACATACTCATGATTCTGTACATATAAGATTTACTCCCTAATTTGGTCTATGAGATTTTCTTCAAAATTTTAAACTCACTGTCCGAAACAAAGTCTTTTAGACAGATTTCCTTTAGCATGATTCTAGCTTCATTAATTACTTAGACAAGGATTCTAACATGATTGTTCAACATATATACTCATTCATACATGTATATGTCAGTCCAATTATGTGTCAAACCTATAAAAATAGAGCAATTTAACAATATTTTCGAATTGATTCAATAAGACATCATCTCACTAGAATTTCCAGCATCAAGAATTTAAATTCACATATCAATCATCAATTCTAGTATTCATTTAAGTTTTTCCAGCAACTAACATAACAATTCACCATCAATTTATTTAATTACAACATCAATTTCAAACGCTATTCGATTCATTCTAAACAATCTACCATTTCATGGATTGATCAGTCAATTGAACTTCTTAACTAATTCATGGCATCAATTCAATAACTAATCATCCAATTCATGTAATTCAAGCAAGAACTTAAAATCTAAATGCATCATTTGAATATATAATGCATTAAGGAAGAGATTTTATCTTCCTTTCAAGATAATATGAATGCTAGTAACTCCAATTCTTCCAAATTTCAAGCTTGAATCTATGAACATGGAGTTTTCTCACTCATCCTTTCTCCCTAATTTTTGTTCATCAATTCGGCACTAAGGAGAAAGATGACAATCGATCATCAATTAACTCCTTCCTAAATTACTAATTTGCCCTTTATTATCCACTAATTAATGACATGTGTAGGGGCATTTAGGAATATAGGAATTTAGCATGCATTCCTTTATTTTGTTACTTGTTTCGGTTTGGTCACTTATAATTTAGGTTACCACTTTTTCATTTATAGCATACTAGTCCTTATTAACTAGACCTAGTACCTCGCTTTCAATCAATTAGGGATTAAATGAAGGCATTGTAGTAACTTCCTTTATACTAGTTTTGAGGATATTACAATTACCCTCTTAAAGAAATTCATCCTCGAATTTACCTGAGAGGAATAGATGAGGGTATTGCATTCTCATCGTTGCTTCAGGTTCCCAAGTGGCTTCTTTTACATTGTGATTTTTCCATAGAACTTTCACCAATGGCACAGTCTTATTGTGAAGTCTCTTGACTTATTTATCAAGTATTTGGATTGGTTCTTCATCGTACGATAGATCAGGATTAAGTTCCACCTCATCAAGTTCTAAAACATGTGAGGGATTTGATCGATATTTTTTTAACATCAATACATGGAAGATGTTGGGGATTCTATTGAATTCAACAGGGAGTGCTAGCTTGTAAGCGACTGAACTGATCTTTTCTAAGATTTCGAAGGGTCCGATGAATCGAGGGCTTAGTTTACCCTTCTTCTCGAATCTGAGGATTTTCCTCTAAGGAGATACCTTCAAGAATACGTAATCTCCCACTTGATATTCAATGTTTCTTCTCTTGAGGTCGGCATAAGCCTTTTACCTATCAAAGGCATCTTTCAGTCTACTATGGATCACCAGAACTTGATTTTCTGTTTCACGAAGCAATTCGGGTTCTAAGACCTTGTTTTCCCCCAACTCAGACCAGCATAGGGGAGTTCTACATCTTCTACCATACAATGCTTCGAATGGGGCCATTTTGATAGAAGCTTGATGGCTGTTGTTGTAGGCAAACTCGGCTAATGGTAGAGATTTCTCCCAATCTTTACTGAAGTCGATAATGCAAGCTCGAAGCATGTCTTCAAGCACTTGGATTACCATTTCAGATTGTCCATCGGTTTATGGATGGAAGGCAGTGCTAAGGTTTAGCTTGCTTCCCATAGCTTGTTGAAGTGCCCTCCAGAATCGAGAAGTAAAATGAGAGTCCCGATCTAATATGATTTATCTAGGAACACCATGAAGTCTAATCACTTCTTTCAAGTACAATTCGGCTAGTTGTTTGAGGCTCATGTTCATTCGAATAGGTAGGAAGTGAGTCGATTTGGTGAACCTCTCAACGATTACCCAAATAGCATAATTTTTCCTCGGCGATAAGGGGCAATCCCGATACAAAGTCCATTATTATACACTCCCACTTCCACTGAGGCAATTCGATGGGTTGTAGGAGTCTAGTAGGTAGTTGGTGTTCGACCTTCATCTTCTGGCAAGTGAGGCACTTTGATATGAAGTAAAAAATATTGGCCTTCAATCCTGGCCACCAATAGACTTCCTTTAAGTCCTTATACATCTTGATCACTCCCGGATGTATTGAAAAATGACTACTATGTGCTTCTTGAAGCATTTCCCTCTTAAGGATTGGATCATTGGGTACACAAACCCGATTCTTGAAGTAGAGCACACCATTCGATCGAAGTGAGAATTCGGTGCTTAGTTTGGAATCAATCTCTTTTAATATCTTCTGAAGTTTGGGATCATTTTGATGAAACTCTTTGTGTAACACCCCATCCCAGGGTTAGTCGTAACCCGATTCTAGAGCGTTACTAGAACGAGAACAAAGCAATAGATAGGTTAATTGTTGAACAAGTAACCTTGGAATACTTAACTTGCAATGAAAGTAACCCAAACCAAACATTCCAAGTCATACAATACATACAAGCAATCCACATTATACAAAACCAACATACTTAGCATGCTATTTTAGGTACTAATTTGTTCCATTTCATACTTATAACCTAAGTTACCATTATCATATTTCTATTTTTTCAAATCACATACATCATTTAACAACAATCACAAGTGTGGCATACTTCACTTTAAGTTACTATTAGACATGATTCAACTTTCAATCCTATTACAAGATCATGAGCACTACTCGATTAATACAAAGAGCATGCTTAACTTACTTCCAATTATCTTTCTTGCATCTCAAGTTACTACTTATTCAACAAATTAACTAGTTCAATAAAAATCATCTAACTTACATACTTATTACATGTTCATACATCCTATTCGAATGACTAGTGTTCACTTAGTACATTTCATTGATTCTTTACAATCAAGTCATACAATCTCATGGCATACTTAGTTAATACATTGTTAATGCATGCTTAAACATACTTTAGCCTCAATCTCAACATTGCTGATTCATGGCACAAGCCATAAGAACAATTGCATGATCATATCATTCTAGTCTAGCATTCGAATGAAACAAGATTCAACCATCATTGTATATTTTTCACAACTTGCACAAGTTATACTTATATACACATACCAACAAAGTTATATACATAACTTAAAGTCATCAAAGTTGATTACATGATAGGCCCATCAAAATATTACATGCACTAGTCTTAACAACACCACAATATGCATGCTCAAGACTACCTATTACAAGTTCTAGTGCCACCAAACTAGGAGTATACAAAGAGTATGAAATCATACTTTCAATCTTGATTCAAAACGTTACTTCAAACTCAAGATATCTTCTTGATAATGCCTTTAATCTATTATGGGAAGAATGAAAGTAGAGTGGTAAGTACAAGTTATGTACTAAGTGAGGTAACACTAAGTCTAGCCAATTTCAAAGCATATAAGCCCAAGTTTTCATGTATTTCAAAGAATCAAGATCATCTTTACATAACACAACCCATTCTAATGAATAGGATAACCTTAGGCAACTTCACATATCATATTTTCAACATAGCAACATCCACCATAATCATAGCATATCATTCGAACATCTTGCTTAGAAGACAAGCAAGCAATACTCAAATTTACAATTAGGCATTCTTACACAAAGTCATCATTTATACATTTCTTTCATGAGAAGTAACTAGTTATACAACCATTCATGTCTCATCTTTCAAGGCAAGGAAGTTTATTCAAGTATCTTACAATACAAGCAATGTTCATATCACACATCTAAGAAAACAATGTTCATTTGATTCATTAAGTCATCTTATAACACCCTTGGTAAGTAGTTTACTAGATAATCAAATCTTCAACAATATGCATCGAAGTACCAATATGCACCGAAGTGCCAATATGCACCGTCGTGCCAATATGCTCCTAGTGCCAATGTGTACCGTCATAGCAATATGCACCGTAGTGCCAATATGAGCTCAAGATTCCAAGGCATGCCCTCATATCTATCCAAACTAACTACCAAGGTTGTTGATTATCCATTTCATTCAAGCTTTATACATTTCATTATCCAATACAAGTTTATGTCATTCAAAGGCCAAGCCCTTAGGCTTATGGAATCTTAACTCCCAATACAAAACTATCTATGCCATTCGAATGGCATGAATACAAAGAGGTTCCATTGTTCAATTCATTTCAATTAGCCATGTATATCAATCGCAAACACATACATATGTATGCAATGTGCGTACCTTATTCTCCAAGCAAGCATGCCATTTCTTACCTTTGGCATAAGCAATGCAACATGTCAAGCATTTCATTTCATTTGCTTAACACCCAAGTAAACACATAGATCATGGCATCAAACAAGTTATCATACATTTCATTCTTCCCTTAATTAGCCAAATATGTATTAGGTCATGTTACATGGAAATAACATTGAGTTAAGATAATAACAAGGTTGGTTAGGACCTAGTCTCAACCCTAAGGATAGTTACACTCACAATACTCCTAGCAATTCAATTGTCTTGAATCCAAATCCCTTTGCCTCTAGCTTTGGGATGTCCACTACTATCTTCTTCTTCCCTAACTTTCTGTCCTTGGTTTAGCAAGCATAACACATAAACATTTCATCAAAACAAGCACATAATATCACACAATCATAATAGCAATGTTACCACATTTGTACCTAACATTTAGCTATTGTTTTTATGCTTTCTTTTAAGAATTTATTACTAATTCATTTCCATATTGTTACTACTTCATTTTAAGACATAACTGGACATATTATAATGTCCCAAAACTGTTTTGAAAACAGTTTGCTTCTAGGTGCAAAAACAGTCCCAAACTGCCCAGGACATTGCTGTCTGGCAGTTTGCACACTGTCCCTTTAATTGGTCATATATTTTAATTCGTACGTCAGAATTTTGATTACTATGCACCGTTGGAAAGATAACAAATTTTCTATAAGACCATGGAAGAATTGCATTTTATTTCTTATCCAATTAATACAGTTTATTGTTTAAAGACAGGGCATTTACACTGCTTGGACAGTTTGCACTGTCAAGCAATTCCTATTTACAGTTTCCAGCATAGGACCCAGTTTTCAATTATTTTTTCACCTAATGAAAATAGACATACTAAGGATCATGTCATTAAAATTTCATCCCTGAATTTGTTCTACACAATTTTTGGTGAATTTTCAAAATAACTGCCCAGAACAGAGCAATTATGGGCAGATTGCACCTAATCACATAATTCCTTAAATTCATTTTAACCAATGTTTTGGCCCTTTAATTCATTTCATATGACATCCTAAACATGTTGATTCAATGTTAATCCATTATTCAAGGCAGCCAAAATAGAGTAAGTTGGTTACAATGCTTAATTTTGCATGTTTACTTCAATTTCAATTCAACAAAACAGTTTCTATGATATGAGACTATGTTCATAATTTTATCTTTCATTTCCAGCATTGTTTGCTAACAATTTAGCTTGTTTAATACCTTCGTTACAATATATAATCATGATCATGTTCAATTCATTAGTTCCATAGCTCAGTTACAAGTCCTAACCATTCAATTCTCACTTCAACATCACATTTCAATTTTCCAGCAACCTAGCTTTGTTACACTATCACAAACACATAATTTCCAGCATAATACCTAGTGTTCATTCTTCAAATTTGCATGATTCTACAACCATTTAATCATCTAATCACATATTCAATAGATAATTTCATCTAACATCTTCAAAACAGTCCAATTCCGCAAGTATAGTGCCTATTCAATAAAACAAAGGTAGAATCATACTTACTTTGCTTCCTAGCTCAATTTCAATAGAAAATCTCTACACATGCAATCTTAATTCATGCTTCAATGGTGTTTTCTCAAGGTTTCTCTCTCAAACTTCCTTCCTTTCTCTCTTTCTTTCTTCTTCAATCGGTATAATGAAAATGAAGAAGATGATGCAATAGGGATATCCACATTAGTGGAATTATGATTTTACTAAACTAACCTTAGTTAGTTATTAATCATAAAATTAGTCAAGGGTAATTGAGAGAATCATGGAATTTATCATGCAAGTTGTTGCGCGTAATAAGTGCTACGCAATTGTGCAAGTATACACGTTGCAAGTTATAGTATAAAAGATATCGTCTCCACAGGGATTGGTGCCACTTCAAGAATCTAGTCTCTTGCACTGTAAAAAGTAAAAACACAAATAAAGGATTATAGGAGTTTAACTAATAACTAAACTAGAAGGCAATAAAGTAAAAGAATAAATGAGAACAAATAAGAGAGATAGGCCAGGTTATCGTGAGTTGAGGTGTGATAGCCGATTGGATCGTCTTGGTAAAAGAGTGCACGGGCAACTCAGTTGCCGTGGCAACTTGCACAGCAGGGTTGCCTTGGCAACTAATCGATGGTTGCCTGGGCGACTAGTTGGGCAACTACTTGGGCGTCTGGGCAGCAACCTTTAAGGTTCGGCAGAGCATTCTTCAATGGTTTCTTCTTATCCCGAAGTCGAAACTCTAGCTACTTGTGCATGCCTTGATAATACATCCCTGCGTGAATCAAGGGTGAACAACAACCAATCTTGCGCTCCTCTTAGCCGTTGAAATCCTTGACTTATTCCTAAGCCGAATTAATCTTCACCATCAATAGATTGAATAAAGATCATATTCATTCGTTTCTTGAATCTAACTCTCCCAATATTAGATAAATAGATGAAGTTACGAGATCCTCTCCCAATTCACTCGCAAGCAAGAATAAGAACCAAGAATGAATAAACCTTGAATAGAAAAGTGCAAACTCTTATTACCTAAACAAAATCTAATAATTTCTCACAACCACAAAACACAATAACCATAGCCAAATAGATTTAATTCATTGCTAGGTTCCAAGGAAAAACAAGATAAAGAATCCCTAGCATGAACCTAATTGAACAAGAAAGAAAAAGATGAAGAATTGAAGCTTGTTGAAATCCCCTTGCCCTAGATGCTTGTCGAAAATTCTCTCCTCTTGCTCTCTTTCAAGTTGACGATATGGCCTCTAATTTATAGGGCTAGGTCAAAGTCCTTCTTTGAGGAGGAAGTTAAGTTGGAATTAAATTATCTTTAAAGAATATAATTCTTTATTATAATTATATTCCTGCTAGAACTTCTCCTATCTTCTTGGAGTTTAATTCTTCTTTAATCTCTTCATGGAAATCAAATTCCTTTGGGATTTGGCTTTGCTCCACGTCATCTTGGGCTTGTCTAGTCATCAATTTTGACTACCATATCACCTTGTTCTTTGTCGACAATTGCCCTGGCAACTGGCTCGGCGTCTCCTTCATGCATTGCCCTGGCAACTAGCTCGGCATCTCCTTCATGTATTGCCCTGGCAACTAGCTCTAGCCTTGCTTTGGCAAGTGATCCTGCACATACACACAAAACACACCAAAGCAGCATCTTTTCCCACAAAAACTACCAAGTTAAGTAATCAAGCTCAACGATGGAAGGAAACATGGATTAATGCATGAATGGCTAATTATGCAACTAATATGAGCCTAAGTCTAACAATAATATGAGTAAAAAGGGTAAGAAAAATAGTACTTTTGAACACTTATCACACCCCCAAACTCGAACTATTGCTTGTCCTCAAGCAATGCAAACTAATAATTACCTGCCAAGACTTCAATTTTCACAAACTTAGCTTTGAACTTGATTTCAATAATCAGAACCGGGGCACAAAGTATGATTGGCTTTTCATTTTTCGGAAAACTTAGAAGTTACTCGGAATCAAACTATAATGCTTGTGAGTGTGTGCGGAGTTGTGTGCAAGTTGATTTTTCGGATTCTATGCAAACAAGAGGTTTTCAAATTACTTCATTGGGTTCTTTTTAACATGTTTTAACTAGAGCCAATTTTGGGCACCTCTAGTGTTTTGTTTTTAGTTTTATTCGACTAGAGTCGGTTTCGGGCACCTCGAGCGATCAAAATTTTTTTTTAGCACATACTAGCGCCAGTTTTGGGCACCTCTAGCAATCAATTTTTTTAGCACATGCTAGAGCCAATTTCGGGCACCTCTAGCATTCATCCAATTTTTATTCTAATCCCCCAATTTGTTAATTATCAACCTAAGTTCACTAGAATTCCTTAAATCAATCAAACCATAATAGTGTTTCATCAAATTTAGCATCATAGTAAAATTCTAAGTTTTTCCATGGTTATCCTAGAATAAAAATTCTATCAATTAAGTGCATTGGCAAAGTCATCATCGAATATTCATCAAATCTAAGCAATTCTTCTTACAATTAAAGGCATGGCAAGCAATTTATGTATCCTAAATGTAATACTTAAGATGAATGTAACTAAACATGGTAACTACTAATAACAATCCCCCCCAAACTCGAGTGAGGCATTGTCCTCAATGCATGCATTTAAAGGAAAATAACAAAAAATAAAATGCAAACGAGGACTTACTCCGAGAGTTCATCATCGTGGATGATTAGTTTCCTTTTGGTCGGTGTCTTGATTCTCTTGCTTGAACGCGATGGTTGTTTTCTTGTTGCCGGTGGTGGAATCGATCCTCGTACGGGGTTGTCCTCATCGTCCTCTTCATCAATGTCATTGGCTTTTCGCTTGGAGGATTCAATTGTTGCGGTCTTTGTTGGTGCAATGGAGGACTCGTCCGAGTCTGAAAAATTAGACAATGATTCCGTAGGAGTTGATTTGGGCATAGGTGCTTTACCTTTGGCTTTTGCAGTGGTTGCCGGGGTGTCTTTAGTTTTGGTTACCGTAGCATCTTCAGGGTTGGTTGCCGTGGCATCAGCTTGAGCAGGCACGATGTAGGTTGCCGCGGCATTATCTGTTGCGGTTGCATTGACGACTACTTCATTGGGTGCCGGGGCAAAGATCTCGGCAGGAAAGATTGGGAACGGCACGTGACTGGGTACTTTTCTAGGATGACTTGGGTGATGGCATTGTTGTGCTCCTTCATGTACTGCACGAACATTAGTTGCCGGTCTTCAATTTGCCTTAGGTGGCTCACCAATGGTTGCAAGAGTGCTTCAAAGTGTCCCGGGGTTGATGGCCGAGTTGCCCGGGCGTTAGGTGCTTGGGCATTAGGGATTGCTGGGGCGGCAGGACTTGTCGCGGCAATTGGAGGCCTTGAAGATTTTCCCGCTGTCTCTCCTATTAGCATTCAGATTTGTGCTTGATTCCAACCGGACTTTGGTAGGGTCTTTTCATCGGTGGACTCACTTGGGACATGCATCTCCTTGCAAAGATTAGAAATTAAGCAAGGGAAGAAAAGAGAACCCTTATCTTTTGAGCTACATACAAAAATCTCATCACAAATAATTTTTCCAAAGTTAATGATGCGATTATGCAAAATAGAATGTATGAGCAAAAGACGTGGTATATCAACGGTAATATTGTGTGTGGTGGGCATTAAAGAAGTTTTAACAAACTTATTCCATAGTTTTGCCTCGGGTTTAAGCCGAAGGCGATTTACCGTGCCCTTGTATTTACCGTCGTTCCAATGAGTTGCCGGTTGAGTGAGTTCTTGAAGCACTTTGTCGAGTTGCTTGGGCGTGATTTGATCAACAAAGGCTTGATGCTCGCCCTTCTTAATATAAAGCCCGTAAAAGGTGTTGACATTTTTGGGACTTATGAGTATGGCCTTGTCACGAACAAAAACATAAGGATTATCCGGGTTAGGTGAGTGAGCATAGAATTCTCTTACCCATGAGATGTTACCCTATTTCGGTTGATGGCAAAAGATTTGCCACTTTTGATGTGCAATCCTCTTGAAGATGAATGGTTCAAGGTCGAAATCTTGATGAGAGTTGGAGTATTCAAAGCCTTGTTCTTCATGAATCTTCCGGCTTTCAAACTTGGAGTGAAATCTTTCTTGAACCACCGGTGTAGCAAACTTCTTGTATATTGGTTCTTTGGAGGAACTTGGATGAACTAAAAATTTAATTTTGGATGCCATGGATGATCTTGGTTGTGAGTTTTGTAAAAACAAAGAAAATAAAAGAAACTAAAGAGTTGCAAGATAAAAAGTAGGAATAGGTTAAGGGTGATGGGTTTTTATAGAAAAGATAGGTGGTGAATATGGTGGGTAGGATTAGGGGAAGACGAAAAAAGGGTTTTGGTTTAGGGAGAGGGTGACGGCAAGGGGGGTTTAATTAGGGTAAGTTGGAGGCTTTATATAAGCCTTAGATTCAGCCCATTAATTTCATTGTTGAAGATGTTTTCCTTCTTGGATTAAAATTCTTCTTTATCTTGAACTCTTTTCCTACAATTCAAAGACAAATCAAATAAGGATTAAAATTAAAGATAGACTAATAAAAGAAAATAAATAAAGATCTGTAAAGGAATTCTTAAACTTAAAAAGAAAGAAAATCTATCCTAAAAATAATAATAATCGGAAATAATAAAAAATAAAAAAATAGTTTGAAAAATAAAATAATAAAAAAATTAATCGAAAATAATAAAAATAAAAATAAAATATCAAAGGGAGAGCATGCTCATGCATCTCCTAAGTTGACCACTTCTTTGTTACGTTCAACATGGGCACCATTGTAGTGTTTCAATCTTTGTCCATTAACTTTGAATTCATGTTTGTCAGTGATGGACTTGATTATCACGGCACCATGGGAGAATGGTTTGACGACTTCGAATGGTCCCGACCATCTTGATTTCAGCTTTCCCGGGAAAAGTTTTAGCCGAGAATTGAATAAGAGAACTAGATGCCCAGGCATGAATTGTCGCGACAATAGTTTATTGTCATGCCATTGCTTTGTTTTCTCCTTGTAGATTCGTGCATTGTTATAGGCGAGTGCACGAAATTCTTCTATCTCATTGAGGTCCAACAAACGCTTTTGTCCGGCACTTTTCCAATCCATATTCACGGTCTTGATTGCCCAGTATGCCTTGTGTTCGATTTCCACCGGTAGATGGCATGTTTTGCCATAGACAAGTCGGAAGGGGGACATACCTAAGGGTGTTTTGAATGCAGTGCGATATGCCCAAAGTACGTCATCTAGTCTTAATGACCAATCCTTCCTAGAGGGATTTACAACTTTCTCGAGTATACCCTTCAATTCCCAGTTGGAAATTTTTGCTTGCCCGTTGGTTTGTGGGTGATATGCAGTGGCGATCTTGTGTGATATGCCGAAGCGTTGCAATATCTTGGCAATAAGTCTGTTGTCAAAATGCTTGCCTTCGTCACTGATAATTGCTCTCGGCATCCCAAGCTGTGTAAATATGTTTTTCTGCAAGAATCGTTGCACGGTCTTGGAATCATTGTTGGGAACTGGAGCTGCCTCAACCCATTTAGACACGTAGTCGACGACAAGTAAAATGTAGAGGTTGCAGAATGAAGATGGGAAAGTTCCCATAAAATCGATCCCCCATACATCGAACAATTCCACCTCGATGATGTTCTGGAGCAGCATCTCATGTCGTCTAGAGACATTGCCTGTCCTCTGGCAACGATCACATTGCTTGTAAAAGTCTTGGGCATCTTTGTACAATGTTGGTCAATACAAACCGGATTGCAAAACTTTGGCCGCGGTACGAGTTCCTCCAAAATGTCCTCCATAGGGTGAAGAATGACATTGCCGGAGTACATTCTGTTGCTCTTCTTCAGGGACACATCGACGTATAACCTGATCTGCACATTGTTTAAACAAAAAAGGCTCGTCCCAAAAGTAATGCTTCGCATCATGGCGGAACCGCTTCTTCCCTTGGTGAGTAACGCCATAAGGTAAAATACTACAAACAAGGAAATTAACTAAATCCGCGTACCAGGGTATTGCCGAGGCATGTGCTATCGTGGCGACTGCTCCCAAAATTGCCGAGGCGTGCGCGTCAAGGGCTGCTGCAGCGTCGAGAGTTGCCGATGCGTGTGCATCCATGGTTGCCGAGGCATCGAGGGTTGCCGAGGTATGCGCGTCCATGGTTGTCGAGGTAACTAAAATTTGTTCATCCGAGAATGCATCGCATATCTCTAGATCTGCGTCCTTCTCCCTGTTGCGTTCTAAACGTGATAAGTGATCGGCCACTTGATTTTCTGTTCCTTTTCTGTCCTTAATTTCAATATCAAATTCTTGTAAAAGTAATATCCAACGAATCAAATGAGGTTTGGCATCCTTTTTAGCAAATAGATATTTGATTGCCGAATGGTCCGTATGAACAATTACCTTTGTACCAATCAAATAGGATCAGAACTTGTCAAATGCGAAAACTACAGCTAATAACTCTTTCTCCATTGTTGTGTAATTCACTTGAGCACTATTAAGAGTTTTACTAGCGTAGTATATCACATGGAAGGTCTTACCTGTGCGTTGGCCTAGGACTGCTCCTACCATGAAATCACTTGCATCACACATGAGCTCAAAAGGTAGCGTCGAAGCTGGTGGAACGATAATGGGTGCCGAGGCAAGCTTTTTCTTTAGGTTTTGAATGCTTGGGGTGCAAGAATCATTAAAATCGAAGACTTTATCCTGTTCAAGCAAATTGCACAAGGGTTTAGTGATTTTAGAAAAATTATGAATGAACCTCCAGTAAAAACCTGCATGTCCAAGAAAACTTCGAATTCCTTTAATCGAACTTGGTGGGGGTAATCTCTCGATCACGTCCACCTTGGCTTTGTCTACTTCAATTCCCTTGGATGAAATCTTGTGGACGAGCACTATTCCTTCATCTACCATAAAATGGCATTTCTCCCAATTGAGGACTAAATCAGTTTCTTCGCATCTTGCCAAAACCCTCTCTAAATTGCCAAGACAGCTGTCGAAGTAATTACCAAAAACAGAAAAATCATCCATGAAGATCTCAAGGAAGTCTTCGACCATGCCTGAAAAGAGTGCCATCATGCATCCTTGGAAGGTTGTCGGGGCGTTACACAATCCGAACGGCATCCTTCGGAAGGCATAAGTACCGTATGGGCATGTGAAGGTTGTTTTTTCTTGATCTTCTAGTGCTATGGCAATTTGATTATAACCTGAATAACCATCAAGAAAACAATAAAAGGATTTACCTGCAAGACGGTCAAGCATTTGATCAATAAAGGGTAATGGGAAGTGATCTTTCCTAGTGGCTTTGTTTAGCTTTCGATAATCCATACAAACCCTCCAACCGGTCACAGTCCTGGTTGGAATAAGTTCATTGTTTTCATTACTTACCACCGTTATACCTCCCTTTTTCGGTACGCATTGTACCGGACTTACCCATGTACTATCAAAGATAGGGTATATAATGCCTACGTCAAGCCACTTGATGATTTCTTTCATTACAACCCCTTTCATGGCATGATTCAGTCTTCTCTGGGCCTCAATTGAAGGTTTGTGATCATCTTCCAACAAAATCTTGTGCATGCACACTGCCAGGCTAATTCCCTTCAAGTCGGCAATTGTCCACCCTATTGCCTTTTTGTGTAGCTTCAACATCTTGATCAGCTTCTTTTCCTGCTTAGGCTGTAACTTAGAAGAAATAATTATAGGCAATGTATTATCGGTTCCTAAGTATGCATATTTTAGTTGCTTTGGAAATTGTTTCAACTCAAGAATCGGTGGTTGTTCAATAGAGGGTTTTTCGAGTTTACCTTCCTTACCTGAGTAATCCAGTGGTTCAAAGTATTTACCTGGTCGATTGACTAGCCAATTTGCCTCTTCTTGTTGTTCCTCATCGACCGGTTCTTCATACTTTTCAAGTTCCTCTTGATCGGCAATGTAGTTGCCGAGGCAACTAAATTTCTCGTCGAAGTTAAACTCTGCCGTGGCATGAAGAAGTTGGCATTCTTCTGGATCATCGACATGCCTTAGTGTTTGGAACACATTTAGTTTAACTTGCTGGTCATTCACTCTCATTGTGAGTTCTCCCTTTTCAACATCGATCAAGGTTCTCCCTATTGCTAGGAATGGTCTCCCGAGAATGATGGGTTCATGCTCATCTGCTTCACAATCCAAAATAATAAAGTCAGCGGGAAAAATAAATTTATCAACTTTTACCAGTATGTCTTCGATTTTTCCCTCTGGATGCACATAGGATCTGTCGGCTAGCTGTAGCATAACTGTTATAGGTCTTGCCTTTCTGATTCCTAGTTTCTGGAAAATCGGTTTAGGCATCAAGTTTATGCTAGCCCCAAGGTCGCATAATGCTTTCCCGACATAGTGATTTCCAATAGAACAGGGTATTGTGAAACTTCAGGGATCCTTCAACTTGGGTGGCATACGATTGTGCAACATGGCCATGCATCCCTCTGTTGCGGCAACTGTTTCAAACTCTCCTAGCCTTGTTCTCTTGGACACAATGTCTTTAAGAAACTTGGCATAGTTTGGCATTTGTTCAATTGCTTCCACCAATGGCAAGTTGATGTGGACTTGTTTTAGGATATCAAGAAACTTCTTGAATTGGTATTCTTACTTTTGTCGCTTTAACCTTTGTGGGAATGGTGGTGGAAGTCGGATATCTTCGATCCTTTCATTGGTTTGGAACCTGATTGACGGCATTGCTGGGACAACTAGAGTTGCCGAGGCATTATCAATTGGGGTTGCCGAAGCATGCTTATCACAAGTTGCCGAAGCATCCTTATCATCGGTTGCCGAGGCATGCTTATTGTCGGTTGCCGCGACAATTCCTGGTTCAGCATCTGAGGCTTTGCCGCTAGGTTCATCTTGATCTTTTTTGTGGAGTTTTGTTTGATGAGCAGGTTTGAGCCTCTCTAAGTTGTTGGCCACTTCTAGTGGTGATTGTCTTACATTGCTCATGTCCAGTTCCTCTTGCGACTTCAGTATCGCTAGGTAAACCTCTTTGCGGTCTAGTATTCAGATTTTGAGCAAACTGTCTGACTTGATTTTCCAATGATTTGATTGCTGCCTCTTGGTTTTGTAATCTCATCTCGGTCCTGTTAATAAAAGCATCAATTCTTTTTATGAAGTTACTATTCTCAGCCATATAAGATTCAGTTTTCATCATTGTAATCACTCATTTTTTACCTGTAAATACATATTAGTGTTGCATGTATATTTATTTTATTATATGTTTATTGTTTGCATGAGTATTACTAATATATATAAGGTATGGTGTGCATGTATATTATAAGCTATATATGTATACATATTAATGATATATGTGTGTCGCGTATGTATCTAGAGTACGAGCGTATTTGTTTAGTGTATATAGATGTTATGTTAATTATGTGTAGGATTATATATACGTATGCCAATATGTTATACTTGTATAAGTATACGTTTGCGTATGTATGTGTATTGCTATACTAATTATATTATTATTAATGGGCTGATAAAATGAAATAAAAAAAATGAAATATATTAAACCCAAATAAAAATTACAGTCCAAGTCCAAATATCATTACAAGGCCCAAACCCAAATCCTATCTAATTACAACTGTGTGTGCAGGTGGCTGTGGGCCGTTGGATCAAGATCTGATCCAACGGCCACGATACAACCAAGAAGTCAAAAATATCTGCCAGCCGCGTGTTCCACACGTATGGACCGTTCGAGTGCTACGCGCGGACGCTTTGATATCCCACGCGCGTGTAAGATCCACGCATTCTGACTCCTCGACTGTGGAGCTCCACGTGGCAAGATCTGGAGCCGTCTCATCAAATCGAGGCTTCATCCAGGCCGTTCGTCCTTCAAGCCATCTTGATCGTTAGATCAGATCTGATCTAACGGCCGAGAACGCGTCTGGCTGCTGGCAGAACACCCATACCGCCACCATGCCGATATTCAACCCCCGTGCTCAGAACATGCCAAATACAACAAGTAACAAGTTTGTCAGTCTAGATCTGAAAAAGCAAGATGCAACTTGCACCAAAACAAAGACAAGCTTATATACGAAACAGAGATCTTGTATAAGAAAAAAAGATAAAAAAAAGGGGAACGGAGAGAGTTGTAACAGGGAGGTGGTAACAAAAAAAAACAGGGGAGAGAACAGAGATCTTGTAACAAAAAAACCAAAAGTTGTAACCAGTCAAGTGATAATCGAAAGTCAGTCCAGTGGTAAACACTTGTTTCTTTTTCTTATTTGTTTTTTACATGCATATACAAAGAGATAAGCAAAAGAGAGAAGAAGTCTTACCTTCGCCGTCCGTGGGTCTCCCTTCCTCAGTGACAAGCCTTTCGGCTTCCCCAAGCCCGAGATGGTGAACTGAAGGAAGGGGAAGGCCCCTGGTAGTTTTGATTTTAGGTTTAAAAGTTTTTTTTGTGTTCGTATTTCCTAGATCTAGGGCGAATAGAGGTGTATCCTTTGAATCCAACCTCGGATTCGTGTCGAGGATGGAAAAGGGGTTATTTTGGTGTGTTTTAGAGGCTCACCGGCGCCGGTTAGCGGCGGCCGGCGGCTGAGAACACGGCGGCCGCCCGCCGGATTCTGGGTTTAATGGGGGAAAGTTGGGAGAAAACGAAGAACAATAGGCTATTGCAAAACCGAAAAATGAAATGAAATGGTGAAAATTTGGTTTCGGTCTAAAAATAGGCTTTATATAGGTGTTATTATTTTTTGAAATGGGTAAATCACACACTTAATCCCCCCGCGTTTCCAATATTTTCATTTTTGTCTCGCCGCATGGTATAATTACAATCCCAGTCCCCCTGATATTTCAAAAGTTTACAATCTAGTCCCTAAATTACACCGAATCAGTTTTTAAATGGTAAAATTACGCCTTTAGCCATCCCGCGTTTTCGAACTTTTCATTTTGGGTCTGCCCCTTGGTTCAATTACAACTTTGATCCTTCTAGGTTCTGTTTACTTCGCATTTTAGTCCTGAAATTACATACTATTGTTCTTTAATTTCGGCCACTGACTTTTATTTTTCTTTCATTTCAGTCCTATTTCTTTGTAAATACTCATGTTCGTATTATAGTCGTATATGTTGATGTATTCTATTGTTTTATTTTATATCCATCGTATATGCCTCGTATTTTATGTTTAAATGTATATGTGTATTAAGCTTACGATAGTTATGTATTTTTTTATCCGGTTATTCGTATTAAAACATGTTATGTTCTATTTGACTCGTAAACGACATGTTCTTGTATTTTTGTACGTATTGTATGTTTTCCTGGCTTTTAAGTTACGTGTTAGTGTGTTTTCTTTTATATATAATATATTGTTCCATATATGTTGAAATATGTTTTATTACTAGCATGTATGTCTTTTTGAAATATTTGTTCGTCTATATACGTAATTATTCCTGCCTTGTTATTCTGACATGTTACAATTTTTTTATCTATTATTTAGATTAATATGTATATATGCATGATCCAGTCTAATATATTATTTATGTTAGATTAGTATTCTGTTATGTCAATATTTATTGCATTTAAATATTTTGCCATGTTTTATATTTTTTCCACTAAGATTACATATGAGATATAAATTGTTAACGCGGTGCCCTTTTATCCGAGCGTAAACGGGGCCAGTATCAGGCGTAGTGATAGTGGTTGGGCGTTTATTCTCGGATAACGGGGCCCTTAAAATTTATTCGCAATTATGACCGAATTTTAAAATAATCGTCACTTTAATCCGGAAAATCCAATATTAATAAAGCGGTAATTATTAAAGTACCGGTTTTGGGCGGTGTGGGGGTGCTAATCCTTCCCCATCCGTAATCGACTCCCGAACCCAACATTTTTTGAATCTCTGGTTTTATGGTGTCCGGCCTACCTAAGTGGCCGGTGGCGACTCCATTTTTTTAAATGCGGTTTCTTTTAAAACCCCACGGAATAAATATTTTATATCCAAAAAATCACAAACACCTTTCAAAAACGCTTGAAAAACCACGCTTTTAGTGATAAAAGAAAGAGACACATCGCTACAGATGGCGACTCATTTGGGACATTTTTTTTTTTTTTAAAAAAAAAATGAGAGTCAAGCTTAAAATAATTACCGCTTTACTAATATTAGCGATTCGGATTAAAGTGACTATTAAATTAACATTCGGTCATAATTGCGCGTTTATTTTAACGCATTTAAAATATGGCATATAAACCCGTCTTTTTAAGTGGGGGAAAACGCTAATGCTTTCGTGGAGATATCGTTCTCCCGTATGGGCCTAGCAAGTACCTTCGGTGCTCGAGTACCTTATGCTTTCGTAAGGTTATCGTTCCTTCGTACGGGCATAAGCGAATGGCTCCCCCTGAATTGAACCCGGTTGAAAGGAGCCTATAATGGGTAATGATCAGGGGCCTTGCTACTCTTAGTAGAGGACAGCGAGGACAATTCGGGTACCTCTTAGAACCAAAACTGCATATAGAGAACACATAGAAACCCACCCTGTTAGAGCCATGCGGATAACCTAGGTGTCTTAGATGGAATGTAAATAGGATTGTCTTGTTTGCTTATCGCATTTAATTTGCCCTTTATTATGTACTTATCATTTTTGTCCGGTACTGACTTGTGTTCTTTTGCTTTGTTTTTGCATACCATTGCATTCGCATTAGACAGGGCATTGATTCCCGAGTGATTTCTCTCATAATAGAAGATTGTTCATGATGGACCAAAGGTTCTTTGACCTGAAGGAAGGGGGTCCAATTCCAGAGTTCCATCCCAAGACTAGGACAGTGACAGTCGAAGAAGAACCATTCAAGGACACGAATGATTCGATGGCGGTGTCAATCCTGGTGACAAACAAGACGAAATACAAGAACTAAAGAAGCAGATGTCCGAGATGATGGACCGGATGAATGCCATGATGAAAGGCAAGCAGCATGTCGAACTCAGAAAAGATTCGGTCGGGGAGCAGAATGTGGAACAGAATGGTCAGAATGTCAAAACAGACAACATCGTTAAATATGACAAATCGAATCCCTTTGTGATCAATCTCAAGAAGCAGACAAGTAGCATATCTGGGGAAGATACCCAGGGAACAGAGGCAAAACCAGGGGAAGTTCGAGAATCTAATGACATCAAAAGACATTATCCTATACCCGTGAGATACACTGAGTTACTTCCGTTGCTTGTCGAAAGGAACCTTATCATACCAATGAAGTCTGTACCAAGAAAACCTCCTTATCCGAAAGATTACAACAGTCGTGTCCGGTGCAGCTACCACATAGGCGATTCGAGTCATCACACTGAAAATTGTAGGGCCTTGAAGGACAGAGTTCAAGATCTTGTCAGAATAGGAATTTTGGGTTTCGAAGACGGACAACCCCGATTCTTCAGCTAGCCAGCCGTTGTCCGAGGGGCAAAGTCGAAGAAGGAACAATACCCAGCCCAACGTTCGGATAACACAGGAGTGGGTCACTCAAGCGGGATAAAGTTAGGAGTCAAGAATAAAAGTGTCTCAGAAGATGAACTTGCACACAAGCGCGACCAGCTCGAGCATGAGAGGCACAATCTTAGCATGAAATCAAAGAATGTACAAGACGAGTACCAGAAGCTGCACTTTGAATTCAAGAGTTTCGGTCTGGGTGACACCGCGGAAGAGTGGGTCAATGGTATGATTCAGCTAAGGAACGGTTCAGAACGCTGGAAGCAGAAATGCAAGAATAGTAAGAATAAAGTCAGATCATTATCAAAGAAGCTGGAAGAAGCTGAGGGCCAACGCGACTTTCTCCAAAATGAGTTGGAAAGCAGTCTGGCCATGGAAGATATCCTGAAATCAAGTCTGCAGCAGGAAAGGAATGAATCACAAGCCTTTCAAATGGAAAATGCAGCACTCAAAGAACAGATAGTGGGGCTCGAGACTGCTTTACGTACCAGTGAGATCCGTGCTGGGGCAATGACCGTTAAGCTACAAAAGGCCGAGCAAACAATACGGGAGAAAGACCGGGACATGAAGATGGTTACGACTCAAGCCCGACAAGTAGCTCAACAGGTAGCAGATTTAGCCGATGCAGCAGCGCCAATAAGCCAGAATATGGATCCGGCATTGGACCGCGAAGGAAAACTAACGGGACTATTGAATGAGGTCAAGACATTAGGTGCCAGGGCTCACCGCTATCTGTAAAATCCTAATACCGGATGTAATGAAACCTTTTGGTCTGAATGAAAAATGTTCTATAAGGACAAATCACTTGCGGAATCGATGCTTTATTGCATTCATGCATTGCATTTGCATCACGTTCTTTGCATTGTTTTATCATCGCATGGTACTTCATCATTTAATACCTGGGGTTCGATGGCAGAATTAATCGGAAAATGGAACGAATTGAAGAGTCGAGGCTTGACCAGTTAGAAGAAAAAATCAAGAAAGAGCTTAAGAAGAAAGAGAAGATAAATGTCTTCAATACGAGGGAACTCTGCTTAGTCCCTGATTTGGTTATTCCTCCAGATTTCAAGGTTCTCGGATTTCCGCAGTATGACGGAACCAGCTGCCCGAAGATTCACTTAACCATGTTTTGTAGAAAATTGGAAGGATACATGAAGAACGAAGAATTGTTGATCCACCATTTCCATGATAGCCTGACGGGACCAACAGCAGTGTGGTATAACCGTTTGAACAGAAACCAAGTTAGGTCATGGGGTGACCTCGCTAATGCCTTTTTCGATCAATACAAATATGCTTTAGATTTAGCACCCTGTCGACAGTCTCTTCAGAATGAGAAAATGAGGCCAAATAAAAGCTTCAGGGAATATGCATTAAGGATGTCTGGCGACCCAAGTCCAACCCCCTATAGCAGAAGAAGAGTTGACTCCCCTATTTCATGCAACGCTTCCCTCTCCCTTCTTCGATGTGATGTTGGAGAAATTGAGAAACAGATTCGAAGATTTCATGACGATTGGAGAAATAATAGAATACGCGGTCAAAGAAGGAAAATTGGGGTCTAAGTCTAAGGACCGAATCGAAGATAAGATAGATAAAGATGGAGAGGTAAATGAGTGTCATCTCCAAGGTTCGCGTGGCCGTAAGAGAATGAGACAGACTGACAAATCGGGGGCATCAAGGAAAATTCCTCGGACGAGCGCAAATTTGGAAGTGTTTGGAACATCTATCTCAGACATTTGGCCTCATCTGGTAGAGGGACACTATCTTGTTCCTAGGCCGATAAAGAGTGCACCTGATCTGTATGCCCATAGTTTTGACTCGAGTAACACATGCGAATTCCATATGGGGGCACCGGGGCATCCCACCAGAAAATGTAGACCTTTATTGGAGGAAATCAAGAAGCTGGTCAATGATGGAACCCTGACACAAGAGCTGATCAAGCAGTGGAAGACCAAGGATGAGAAGCAAATCTACATAGTGCTGAAGAAGCCATAGATGTCTCTACATTAAAATACCTTCCTGAAGTAATACAAGGGATCAACTCTATGTGGCCCCCATGTGGCAAAGATCTTTTGTGATGGGGCATGTTTGTTGATTTTTATTTTCAATAAAGAACACATTTAAGCAACATATAATGTTTTTGAAAGCACATAGATATTTTCTCGCCGTTGTAGGACACGGATATCAATTGCAAGATGTGACATTAGATAGATGTCGTGACAATAATGATGTGTGATCTTCCTCACGGGGACTGTCAGCAAAGCGAGATTATTACTCTTTCGATGATATTCAAGGACGAAAAAGCTCTAAATGTCAACCATGTAGAGTTGCTTGAAATTGAAACTCTAGGCATAATCTTCTAGGTAGTAAAGAAAAAATAAAACAAAAAAAGAAGAAAAAAGAAAAGAAAGAAAAAAGAAATTGAAAATAAAGAAGGAGAAAATAATAATAAAAAGTACTCCTATGTTCGAAACCTGGTAATAGGCTTGTTCGGATAAGAGTATGGAAATTTTGGGGCACTCCGCTGAAGCGATAGGGTGGAGATATATCATCCAATTCAAGAAACCTTAGCTTCATGAGTGATGGTAATATTTTCAAATCGTGACTATGCCGAGTAACTTGGGGCAGTGTTATTTGCTCCATCGTTGTCCTCAAAACAAAGGACTTTGACGAATTGATTTCCTCAAATAATGATAAAAACAAAAACAAAAAAACAAAAAAAAAGAAAATAGGCGATATCATGGGAAAATTAAGACTCGCACCACCCAGAACTCTATTCCTAGAGTAATATTTCTGCGCTCAAGTGGTTATACAAGCCTACCCTTTTGGGGGCGGAGTAGATAATGAGAGTTGAGAAAGAGTAGTACTCTGCAGCAACGCGGTAATCATGAGGATGAACCGAGTCACCAGGGAAGACTTCACATCTTTGAATTACCAAGTGGTTGAATCTAAGTCACTATTGCACATGATATCCAGGGCTCCTATGCTGTGTTTTCAAAATCTTGTATGTTAATCTAAATGATACCCTTCAGTGGAACACCAATCAGCAAATTGACAAGTTAAAGCAACAAAAATTTCCATGTATTACTTCAGGGGTAAGATCCAGAACACAAGGAGGCGAATACTATTGAAGCCCCTAACCAGAAATGACCTCACAATGCATAGAATGAAGATGATAACAGAGGTATAGGTGTCAGACAGCTCAAGAACAAGAAGCAAATTACAGCCACGATGCCTTGTTTGGTTCAAGAAAATGAAGGACGAAACATGACAAGAATGAGCTTACAAAGTGAGGGAACGATAAAAAAGTAAACATTGAGTCTCCAAAGAATTAAAGCACAGAGATCGATGAATGGTGTACGTCAAGAGGCAACAAGAAGATTGAGGTTAAGAAGCATTTCGCTCACCCCGATGACGAAATTAACAAATACTCAGAATATTGGGTCAAAAGAACTGGAAGATAGCCGAGCACGATCGAATGGGGCAATGCAGAACAGAAAGAATAGTAAGAATCTTTGCACACGCATGATATAATGTTTGTTGGTGAAGCGATGAGAGACCCGAAGAAGAAAGACGGGTGCTCGTGCAAAAGAACAAGAGCAGATGCCCATTGAGCAAAATTTGACAGAAATGAAGATCAAAATTGAGCATACCGCAAAAGGAAAGGAAATAGAGAAATCAGAAGAATGACTTTTTCAGGACATAAGATTAACAAAGAAAAAAGAAAATAGGAGAAAGAAAGCACAACATTACATACATCATATAGATAGGGGCATGTCAATTTTGCTTGTTCCTAAACAGGTATTTGAAGAATTATCGAAGAATTTACCAAAGTCCCGAAAGAACCACAGCCATATCGACATCAGATCCAGATGTTAAATCCTTCGGGTCATCGATAAGTCCTTCGGGCACGATGTTAAGTCCTTCGGGCCATCAGTAAGTCTTTCGAGCATGATGATAAGTCCTTCGGGCCATCAGTAAGTCCTTCGGGCATGATGTGGCAAAGATATCGGCGTGAGTCCCCATAGAACAACAACCAGCGGCGTCGATCCAGATGTTAAATCCTTCGGGTCATCGATAAGTCCTTCGGGCACGATGTTAAGTCCTTTGGGCCATCAGTAAGTCTTTCGAGCATGATAATAAGTCCTTCGGGCCATTAGTAAGTCCTTCGGGCATGATGTGGCAGCATATCAGCATGAGTCCCCATAGAACAACAGCCATGTCGGCGTCAGATCCAGATGTTAAATCCTTCGGGTCATCGATAAGTCCTTCGGGTACGATGTTAAGTCCTTCGGGCCATCAGTAAGTCTTTCGAGCATGATGATAAGTCCTTCGGGCCATCAGTAAGTCCTTCGGGCATGATGTGGCAGCATACCAGCGTGAGTCCCCATAGAACAACAGCCATGTCGACGTCAGATCCAGATGTTAAATCCTTCGGGTCATCGATAAGTCCTTCGGGCACGATGTTAAGTCCTTCGGGCCATTAGTAAGTCTTTCGAGCGTGGTGTTAAATCCTTCGGGTCATCAGTAAGTCCTTCGGGTATGATGTGGCAACATATCAGCGTGAGTCCCCATAGAACAACAGCCATGTCGGCGTCAGATCCAGATGTTAAATCCTTCGGGTCATCGGTAAGTCCTTTGGGCACGATGTTAAGTCCTTCGGGCCATCAGTAAGTCTTTCGAGCATGATGATAAGTCCTTCGGGCCATTAGTAAGTCCTTCGGGCATGATGTGGCAGTCTTAGTAGCGTAGGTCCAAAAATGGCAACAGCCTCGTAAAAAAAAAGAACCTGCATTTTCAAGCCCCAGTGAAAGGTTCCATAGAGGGAGAACCCTAAATCCAGAATCTCAAAAAGAACCCTCAGTCGGAGGAATTCACCTATGACACAAGGTTATATAGGAAACCTTTTGTGAAGAGTCTTATATAGGAAAAGCTCTGAGCTTCATTGTCTTAGAATGAAAGGTTCTATATAGGAAGAACCTGTAGCCCTGAGATTTCAGACGCCAAAAGTTCTATATAGGAAGGACTGACGGCTCCAGGGTTTGAAGACTAGCAGTTCTATATAGGAGGAACCCCCAGTCGGAAGAATCCATCAACGGCGCAAAAGGTTTTATATAGGAGAAACCAGTGTTGAAGGCAAAGAGTTCTATATAGGTAGGACTCCAAGCTTTACAGTCTCGAAGAGAAGGGTTCTATATAGGAAGAGCCTGTAGCTCCAAGATCGGAAGGTGACGAAGCTCTATATAGGAAGAACTTACAAGCCCGAAGATTCAGCTAAGGAAGAGCGGAGATGTCCAAAAGAACACGTTTTTCCAAAGCTACAAACATGGAAGTCTGATAAAAATGAGTGCTTATGAATCTTTGCTTTGTTTCCCATTCCATGAGAACAAGCAAAGAGGGGCAACTGTAATCACTAATTTTTTACCTGTAAATACATATTAGTGTTGCATGTATATTTATTATATTATATGTTTATTGTTTGCATGAGTATTACTAATATATAAGGTATGGTGTGCATGTATATTATAAGCTATATATGTATACATATTAATGATATATGTGTGTCGCGTATGTATCTAGAGTACGAGCGTATTTGTTTAGTGTATATAGATGTTATGTTAATTATGTATATGATTATATATACGTATGCCAATATGTTATACTTGTATAAGTATACGTTTGCGTATGTATGTGTATTGCTATACTAATTATATTATTATTAATGGGCTGATAAAATGAAATAAAAAAAATTAAATATATTAAACCCAAATAAAAATTACAGTCCAAGTCCAAATATCATTACAAGGCCCAAACCCAAATCCTATCTAATTACAACTGTGTGTGCAGGTGGCTGTGGGCCGTTGGATCAAGATCTGATCCAACGGCCACGATACAACCAAGAAGTCAAAAATATCTGCCAGTCGCGTGTTCCACACGTATGGACCGTTCGAGTGCCACGCGCGGACGCTTTGATATCCCACGCGCGTGTAAGATCCACGCGTTCTGACTCCTCGACTGCGGAGCTCCACATGGCAAGATCTGGAGCCGTCTCATCAAATCGAGGCTTCATCCAGGCCGTTCGTCCTTCAAGCCATCTCGATCGTTAGATCAGATCTGATCTAACGGTCGAGAACGCGTCTGGCCGCTGGCAGAACACCATACCGCCACCATGCCGATATTCAACCCCCGTGCTCAGAACATGCCAAATACAACAAGTAACAAGTTTGTCAGTCTAGATCTGAAAAAGCAAGATGCAACTTGCACCAAAACAAAGACAAGCTTATATACGAAACAGAGATCTTGTATAAGAAAAAAAGATAAAAAAAAGGGGAACGGAGAGAGTTGTAACAGGGAGGTGGTAACAAAAAAAATAGGGGAGAGAACAGAGATCTTGTAACAAAAAAACCAGAAGTTGTAACCAGTCAAGTGATAATCGAAAGTCAGTCCAGTGGTAAACACTTGTTTCTTTTTCTTATTTGTTTTTTACATGCATATACAAAGAGATAAGCAAAAAAAAGAGAGAAGAAGTCTTACCGTCGCCGTCCGTGGGTCTCCCTTCCTCAGTGACAAGCCTTTCGGCTTCCCCAAGCCCGAGATGGTGAACTGAAGGAAGGGGAAGGCCCCTGGTAGTTTCGATTTTAGGTTTAAAAGTTTTTTTTGCGTTCGTATTTCCTAGATCTAGGGCGAATAGAGGTGTATCCTCTGAATCCAACCTCGGATTCGTGTCGAGGATGGAAAGGGGGTTATTTTGGTGTGTTTTGGAGGCTCGCCGGCACCGGTTAGCGGCAGCCGGCGGCGGAGAACACGGCGGCCGGCCGCCGAATTCTGGGTTTCATGGGGGAAAGTTGAGAGAAAACGAAGAACAATAGGCTATTGCAAAACCGAAAAATGAAATGAAATGGTGAAAATTTGGTTTCGGTCTAAAAATAGGCTTTATATAGGTGTTATTATTTTTTGAAATGGGTAAATCACACACTTAATCCCCCTGCGTTTCCAATATTTTCGTTTTTGTCTCGCCGCATGGTATAATTACAATCCCAGTCCCCCTGATATTTCAAAAGTTTACAATCTAGTCCGTAAATTACACCGACTCAGTTTTTAAATGGTAAAATTACGCCTTTAGCCATCCCGCGTTTTCGAACTTTTCATTTTGGGTCTGCCCCTTGGTTCAATTACAACTTTGATCCTTCTAGGTTCTGTTTACTTCGCATTTTAGTCCTGAAATTACATACTATTGTTCTTTAATTTCGGCCACTGACTTTTATTTTTCTTTCATTTCAGTCCTATTTCTTTGTAAATACTCATGTTCGTATTATAGTCGTATATGTTGATGTATTCTATTGTTTTATTTTATATCCATCGTATATGCCTCGTATTTTATGTTTAAATGTATATGTGTATTAAGCTTACGATAGTTATGTATTTTTTTATCCGGTTATTCGTATTAAAACATGTTATGTTCTATTTGACTCGTAAACGACATGTTCTTGTATTTTTGTACGTATTGTATGTTTTCCTGGCTTTTAGGTTACGTGTTAGTGTGTTTTCTTTTATATATAATATATTGTTCCATATATGTTGAAATATGTTTTATTACTAGCATGTATATCTTTTTGAAATATTTGTTCGTCTATATACGTAATTATTCCTGCCTTGTTATTCTGACATGTTACAGTTTTTTTATCTATTATTTAGATTAATATGTATATATGCATGATCCAGTCTAATATATTATTTATGTTAGATTAGTATTCTGTTATGTCAATATTTATTGCATTTAAATATTTTGCCATGTTTTATATTTTTGCCACTAAGATTACATATGAGATATAAATTGTTAACGCGGTGCCCTTTTATCCGAGCGTAAACGGGGCCAGTATCAGGCGTAGTGATAGTGGTTGGGCGTTTATTCTCGGATAACGGGGCCCTTAAAATTTATTCGCAATTATGACCGAATTTTAAAATAATCGTCACTTTAATCCGGAAAATCCAATATTAATAAAGCGGTAATTATTAAAGTACCGGTTTTGGGCGGTGTGGGGGTGCTAATCCTTCCCCATCCGTAATCGACTCCCGAACCCAACATTTTTTGAATCTCTGGTTTTATGGTGTCCGGCCTACCTAAGTGGCCGGTGGCGACTCCATTTTTTTTAAATGCGGTTTCTTTTAAAACCCCACGGAATAAATATTTTATATCCGAAAAATCACAAACACCTTTCAAAAACGCCTTCGAAAAACCACGCTTTTTAGTGATAAAAAGAAAGAGACATCGCTACAATCATTAATTTAGAGAATTTTCCAAAGAACTAGATGTTGTCGGTTGTTGCTGCGGTAACTGTTGCCGTGGCATATTCTGCTGGAATCCCGATGCTTGTGCATTCTGATTGTTCTAGTTTAGAGCATTGCTGGGATTACTCCATGAAAAATTTGGGTGCTTCTTCCAAGCTGGATTGTATGTATTGGACATCACATTGTTGTTCCCATTGTAATTCCCCACATAGAAGCTGGATTCCGGATTCTGCATACATTCAGAAGAATTATGGTTATCACCACATAACTCACAAAAAGAATCCATTACCTTGACCTCATGTGTGTTGTTTGGTTTTTGCATGTTCTAGACCATCTTGGTTAAAGTGGCCAATTATGCCGAAATTGAATCTAATGATCCTAGTTCATGTATTGTGGCTTGGCGTCTAACTCCTCCTCTTCTAGTAGAGGGGAATTGATAATCATTCTTGGCCAGTCTGTTTAGAATTTGCATTGCTTCCTCCAGCGACTTATCTAGGAGTATGCTGTTTGCCGAGGCATCTAGCATCATCCTTTTTGGTGTATTCACGACGTTGTAAAACATTGTTACTTGAGCCCACACTGGGAATCCGCGTAGGGGGCATTTGTGTAGAAGTTCTCTATATCGCTCCCAAGCCTCGTACATAGATTCATCATCTGCCTGCCGAAAAGAATTAATGTCGTTACGAAGCTTATCAGTCAAATTTGTAGGATTAAACCGAGCAAGGAAATCACGACAAAGATCAGTCCAATATGCTATTGATCCGGCAGGAATGCTATTCAACCATGCTTTCTCCCTATCCCTCAGTGAATAGGGGAATAATCTTAATCGTAAGACATCGGGGGTGACTCCGTATGTATTTTGAACGAGTTGCAAATCTCGAGGAAAGATTTCAGATGTTGCCGTGCATCTTCAGTTGCTGAGCCGCCAAATTGACCAATTGTGTTGATCATATTAAACATTACTGGTTTTAACTCAAAGTGGTCGGCTTCAATTTCAGGTGCGACAACTCCTGGATTAAGTCCATCAAGATCTTCTTCAAGATAGTCTCGAATAGTTCTATTTCGTGCAAGAATCACTCCTCCTCCTGCTGCAACATTTTGATTCATATTGCCGTCTTGATTAGCCATTGCTACTCTTATCCTTCGTCTAAGTCTTTGTAAGGTTCGTTTGATTTCTGGATCAAAGGGATATTCTGGTGTAGTCGGTCTCGCCCTGGTCATGTACCAATGCAAAACCAAAGTTTGTTAGCCCCTTTGAATCTTAAACAAGAAAAGTAAAAAGAAAGTGCAAGAAAAATAAAAACAAAGTCGCTATTGCCAATCCCCAGCAACGGCGCCAAAAACTTGTTGCGTGTAATAAGTGCTACGCAATTGTGCAAGTATACACATTGCAAGTTATAGTATAAAAGATATCGTCTCCACAGGGATTGGTGCCACTTCAAGAATCTAGTCTCTTGTACTGTAAAAAGTAAAAACACAAATAAAGGATTATAAGAGTTTAACTAATAACTAAACTAGAAGGAAATAAAGTAAAAGAATAAATGAGAACAAATATGAGAGATAGGCCAGGTTATCGTGAGTTGAGGTGTGCTAGCCGATTGGATCGTCTTGGTAAAAGAGTGCATGGGCAACTCAGTTGTCGTGGCAACTTGCACAACGGGGTTGCCTTGGCAACTAATCGATGGTTGCATGGGCGACTAGTTGGGCAACTACTTGGGCGTCTGGGCAGCAACCTTCAAGGTTCAGCAAAGCGTTCTTCAATGGTTTCTTCTTATCCCTAAGTCGAAACTCTAGCTACTTGTGCATGCCTTGATAATACATCCCTGCGTGAATCAAGGGTGAACAACAACCAATCTTGCGCTCCTCTTAGCCGTTGAAATCCTTGACTTATTCCTAAGCCGGATTAATCTTCACCATCAATAGATTGAATAAAGATCATATTTATTCGTTTCTTGAATCTAACTCTCCCGATATTAGATAAATAGATGAAGTTACGAGATCCTCTCCCAATTCACTCGCAAACAAGAATAAGAACCAAGAATGAATAAACCTTGAATAGAAAAGCGCAAACTCTTATTACCTAAAAAAAATCCAATAGTTTCTCACAACCACAAAACACAATAACCATAGCCAAATAGATTTAGTTCATGGCTAGGTTCCAAAGAAACACAAGATAAAGAATCCCTAGCATGAACCTAATTGAACAAGAAAGAAAAAGATGAAGAATTGAAGCTTGTCGAAATCCCCTTGCCCTAGATGCTTGTAAAAAATTCTCTCCTCTTGCTCTCTTTCAAGTTGACGATATGGCCTCTAATTTATAGGGCTAGGTCAAAGTCCTTCTTTGAGGAGGAAGTTAAGTTGGAATTAAATAATCTTTAAAGAATATAAGTCTTTATTATAATTATATTCCTACTAGAACTTCTCATATCTTCTTGGAATTTAATTCTTCTTTAATCTCTTCATGGAAATCAAATTCCTTTGGGATTTGGCTTTGCTCTACGTCATCTTGGGTTTGTCTAGTCATCAATTTCGACTACCATATCACCTTGTTCTTTGTCGACAATTGCCCTGGCAACTGTCTCAGCGTCTCCTTCATGCATTGCCCTGGCAACTAGCTCGACATCTCCTTCATGTATTGCCCTGGCAACTAGCTCTAGCCTTGCTTTGGCAAGTGATCCTGAACATACACACAAAACACACCAAAGCAGCATCTTTTCCCACAAAAACTACCAAGTTAAGTAATCAAGCTCAACGATGGAAGGAAACATGGATTAATGCATGAATGGCTAATTATGCAACTAATATGAGCCTAAGTCTAACAATAATATGAGTAAAAAGGGTAAGAAAATAGTACTTTTGAACACTTATCACAAGCCTCATCTTTCTTACTTAATTCAAATTGGTCCTTTGTAATTTGATCATTTATTTCATTCATTCTTTCAATTAGACCCTTAACTAATCAATTTAGCTTAAATTTTAGGTTCAATTAAGTATGAACTTACTCAATATGGTTCCAATACTTCTAGGCTAGGATTTAGGATATTATAATTCTCAATTGACTTTACTTAATTCAAGATTATTTAACTATTTAGGAATTCTAAATAGTGGTAACATTCTAAGCCCTATTTAGGGGTGTTACAATTCTCCCCCTTAAATTAAATTCGTCCTCGAATTTACCTGAATCGAATAGGTGAGGATATTGCTTCCTCATGACTTCGTGAGATTCCAAGGTAGCTTCTTCCACCTTATGGTTTCTCCATAATATCTTAACAAGGGGAACAATCTTGTTTTGAAGCTTCCTTATTTCCTGGTCAAGAATCTGAATAGGGTCTTCTTCGTAGGACAAATCGGGATTCAATTTTACTTCTTTCAGTTTGAGAATGTGTGAAGGGTCAAATTGATACCTTCTAAGCATTGAGACATGGAAGACATTGTATATTCTATCGAATTCTCTATGAAGAGCTAGTCCATAGGCCACTGGACCAATTCTTTCAATAACTTCAAATGGTCCTATGTATCGGGGACTGAGCTTCCATTTTCTACCAAATCTGAGTACTTTCTTCCAATGTGAGACCTTTAGGAAGACTTTGTCTCTAGTAGCATACTGGATATCTCTCATTTTCAAGTCAGCATTCGCTTTCTGTCTATCGAAAGCTGTCTTTAATCGATCGTGAATGATCTTGGTTTGTTCTTCAGTTTCCCAAAGCAATTGAGGTCCCAATACTTTATTTTCTCCCAATTCAGATCAGCATAAGGGAGTTCTACATCTTCTACCATATAGAGCTTCGAACGATGCCATTCGAATAGAAGATTGATAGCTATTGTTGTAGGCAAACTCTACAAGAGGTAGGGATTTCTCCCAATTCTTCCCGAAGTTGATAACACAAGCTCGTACCATATCTTCTAGCACTTGAATGATTCTCTTAGATTGGCCATCCGATTGAGGATGAAAAGCCGTACTAAGATGTACTTTAGCTCCTAGAGCTTTATGTAGAGAATTCCAAAATTGAGAAGCGAATCGAGGGTCACGATCGGAGATGATTGCTCTAGGTACACCGTGTAACTGAATCACTTCATAGATGTACAGCTCGGTAAGGGTTTCCAAGCTCATGTTCATACGAACAGGGATGAAGTGAGTAGATTTAGTGAATCTATCAACAATCATCCATACAACATCATTCTTTCTTGGAGTAGAAGGAAGACCGGTGACAAAGTCCATAGTAATTCGATCCCACTTCCACTGGAGAAGTTCAATAGGTTAGAGCAGTCTAGTAGGGACTTGATGCCCGGCTTTGACTCTTTGATAAGTTAAGAACTTGGATACAAAGTCTATGATTAAAGATTTCATGTCTGGCTTCTAGTATAGTGGTTTTATGTCCTTATACATCTTAACTGATCCAGGGTGGATCGAGAAAGAACTTTGATGTGCTTCTTGCAACATTTCCCACTTCAATTGTTCGTTGTTAGGAACGCATACTCTATCTTTGAAATAGAGGAGTCCGTTTGACTTGAGGGAGAAGTCAGAGCTAGACTTAGAAGTAAGCTTAGACATGATCTTCTAAAGATCTGGATCAACTTGTTGAAGTTCTTTAATTCTCGAGATTAAATTGGATTGAACTTGAAGTTTAGACAAAAAAATTTGACCCTTGGATAGTCGAAAATGAGCATTGATAGCCGTAGTAGCTACGAAAGAATTAACAAGGTCATTAGAATAATTTTTAATAGATTTCTTGCAGTACAAGGCACTGTTCAAATTGTTTCTTGAAGAATAAGGCATTATTCAAATGCTTTCTTACAAGCTAAGAAAGACTCAATTTTCAATGGTTACATGTATTTTAAGCACAATTGTTATTCGAATGGTAGTTTACTTTTCAAGGAGTGTTCGAATGGTAACTTGTAGCTTAAGGAAGCTCTAGATTCATTGTTTGCAAAACAGGAGAAGGCACGATTCAAATGAATTTAATCAGTATTCTAGATTTAGGAGTTACCCAAGTATGGTCCGCGACTAAGGGCGTCAGCAACGAGGTTTGCATTTCCCGGATGGTAGTCGATAACCAAGTCATAATCCTTAAGTAATTTGAGCCATCTCATTTGCCTCAGATTCAAGTCCTTCTGAGTTATGAGGTACTTGAGACTTTTGTGATCGGTAAATAGATTACATAGTGTCTCTATATCTTGAGAGCAAATACGATAGCTGCTAGTCCTAGATCGTGCGTTGGATAATTAGACTCATGTGGCTTCAGTTGCCTTGAAGCGTAAGCAATTACGTTCCCATCTTGCACCAGGACACAATCGAGTCCTAGATGAGAAGCATCACTATAAACAGTGGATTCTTTGCCCGATTCTGGTTGGATGAGTACTGGGGCATGAGTCAGAGCTTGCTTAAGTTGATCAAAGTTTCATTGTTGGTTCTCCGACCAAACAAAAGACGTATCTTTGCAGGTAAGCTTAGTAAGACTTGCGGCAATGGAGGAAAACCTTTAACAAACCTTCTGTAATACCCGGCTAAATTGAGAAAGCTTCGGACCTCACTTACATTCTTCGAAGGTCTCCAATCTATAATAGACTAAATCTTTCTTAGATCGACTTTGATTCCTTCAGCGAGATAACGTGGCCGAGGAAAGAAACTTTTGGTAACCAGAATTCACATTTGGAGAACTTGGCATACAATTGATGTTCTCGGAGTGTTTGCAAGACAATTCGGAGGTGTTTATCATGTTCTTCCTTATTCTGAGAATACACCAAAATGTTGTCGATAAAGACAACTACGAATTTGTCGAGATAGGGCTTGAATACCTGATTCATAAGATCCATGAAAGTAAAAGGAGCATTCGTTAACCCGAATGGCATTACGAGGAATTCAAAGTGACCATATCGAGTACAAAAGGCTATCTTGGGCACGTCTTGTTCTTTCACTTTCATTTGATAGTACCCCGATCGAAGGTCGATCTTAGAGAATACGGAAGCATCCCTAAGTTGATCAAAAAGATCTTTAATTCTGGGCAGGGGATACCAAATCTTGATAGTGAGCTTGTTTAACTGACGATAGTTAATACAAAGCCGCATAGTCCCGTCTTTTTTCTTTTCAAATAGGACTGGAACACCCCAAGGAGAAGTGCTAGGCCGTATGAAGCCTTTATCTTGCAACTCCTGAAGTTGCTTCTTTAATTCTTTCAACTCGACAAGTACCATTCTATAGGGTGTAATGGACACAGGAGCTGTTCCAGACTGAACTTCAATCCCGAACTCTACTTCTCTGGTTGGAGGAATGCCAGGGAGTTCCTCAGAAAAACATCAATGAATTCAAAAACAATAGGCATGCTAGGCAAACCGAATTCAATTTCATCTTGAAGAATCATATTAGCAAAGATTGAGGTTGGTTTCTTGTCTATTAAGAGAATGGATTCTTTCCCTAAACCCCAGAGATACAATCTCCTATTTTGGCAATCTACCCAGACCTCGTGTTTACTTAACCAATATAACCCAAATATCAAGTCAAATTTATGAAAAAGGTAGAACATATAGATCAATGGGAAATGGTATGTTTTGAATGGTCAAGGGGGCTTGCTTGTGGCGCAAGTTAATAGGTGTTTTCCCCATAATGGATTTGAAACTACAAGATTTGATTCAATAGTTTCGGGTTTTAATTTTAACTTGTTCATCAAGGTAAAACAAACAAATGAATGGGTAGACCCCGAATCAATTAAAGCATATGCAAGACTGGAATTTAACTCAACGGTACCTGCGATAACATCGAGAGCTTCTTCATCATCTTTACCACGAATATGGTACATACGAGCAGGAGCTCAAGATTCTTGATGAGTCTGAGCATTCGAATAGGGGCCCTTCTGTTTCCCCTGATTCCCAAACTGAGCTTGTCTGGGTGCTTTGTTTCGGTTAGGAGAAGCTGAGCTAGCAATTGCAGAAGCTCGATTCAAAGCCTTGTCGGGATTCTGGGGACAATCACAGATATAATGGTCAGAGGCTCCACATGAGTAGCATAAACTCTATTGAGCTCTGCACTGGCTAGTATGATGTTTCTGGTAGAACTTGCAAATAGGGTATTGATTAGCTTTAGCTTGATTCCCCGTGCTATCAACAGAAACAACAGGGGCTTAAGTCTTTATAAGCGTTTGAGGTTTTGGGATGTAACTATTCTTCTGATTGCCAGTGTGACTTATCATCGTTCAAAGAGTTTCTCTTGGAATGTTTGGACTTCTTTGATTGCCAGTGTGACTTATCATCGTTCCTGGGTTGTTTGTCCTTCCAGGAGTGTCCGCTCTCACGTCTTTCTTAGGCTTTCATCTTCACCTCAGTAGCAATGACCCAGTTTACCAAATTTTGGAAGTCGGTAATACCCAGAGCAGTGAATATAGGGCTTAATTCATTATTCAACCCATCGATGAACATTCGGCACTTGTCGGCCTCAGTTTTGAAATATTCAAACCCATACTTGCAAAAGTCGTTCACGTATTGCTCGATAGGTCAACCAGCTTGTTTAAGATACAAGAATCATTTTTGGCGCTCGGCCAGATATTGTTCACTGATATATTTCTTCCTAAACTCATCAATGAAGAACTTCCAAGTGATAGACTCTGCAGGAGCAGTCAGAGTAGTGGTTTCCCACTAGCTTAGTGCTTCGTCTGCCAACAGAGCGATGGCACACTCGAGTTCATGCTCGTCAGGACATGGCAATTGTTTAGACAGAATGCAATTAGTGGCCTCTAACCAATACTCGGCTACTTCAAGATTGGCCTCATTAGTGTCAGTGAAGGTATATGCCTGATGCTGAGCCAGCTTGTCAATAGGGGTTCAGTTTGGCACAGTGACAGTAGGAGTAATAGGGTGATCTTGTTTTAAGGCAGTTACGAGATGATTGAACATCTCCTTCATACTTATAAGACATTTTTTATGCACATGATTGATAGCAAGAGCTTCCTATTGAGCAGCAACTTGAGCTCAATGTTGAGCTTGCTGTTGAGGAGGATTCTATTCCATCCTCACATTATCTCCTTCATTCGAGGAGCCTACAAGACTTTCATTATCCCAACCCAATCTTGTTTCTGACATTCTAGTTCAATCAGAACAATAAGAGTTTAGTTTACACATTTAAGCAACAATACAAGCTTATATGGTGTCTCCTACGTGGCACAATATCCTATATGATGCAAGTGAGCTTAGTTTAGTCCTAGAACTGACTAAAAAGCTCTGATTACAAATAAATGTAACACCCCATCCCCGGGTTAGCCGTAACCCAGTTTTGGAGAATTACCAGAACGAGAACAAAGCAATAGATAGGTTACTTGTCGAACAAGTAACCTCGGAATACTTAACTTGCAATGCAAGTAACCCAAACCAAACATTCCATGTCATACAATACATATAAGCAATCCACATTATACAAAACCAGCATACTTAGCATGCTATTTTAGGTACTAATTTGTTCCATTTCATACTTATAACCTAAGTTACCATTATCATATTTCTATTCTATTCAAATCACATACATCATTCAACAACAATCACAAGTGTGACATACTTCACTTTAAGTTTCTATTAGACATGATTCAACTTTCAATCCTATTACAAGATCATGAGCATTATTCGATTAATACAAGGAGTTTGCTTAACTTACTTCCAATTAGCTTTCTTGCATCTCAAGTTACTACTTATTCAACAAATTAACAAGTTCAATACAAAGCATCCAACTTACATACTTATTACACGTTCATACATCCTATTCGAATGACTAGTGTTCACTTAGTACATTTCATTGATTCTTTACAATCAAGTCATACAATCTCATGGCATACTTAGTTAATACATTGTTAATGCATGCTTAAACATACTTTAGCCTCAAACTCAACATTGCCGATTCATGCCACAAGCCATAAGAACAATTCCATGATCATACCATTCTAGTCTAGCATTCGAACGAAACAAGATTAAACCATCATTGTATAATTTTCACAACTTACGTAGCTTATACTTATATACACATACCAACATAGTTATATACATATCTTAAAGTCATCAAAGTTGATTACATGATAGGCCCATCAAAACATTACATACACTAGTCTTAACAACACCACAATATGCATGATCAAGACTACTTATTACAAGTTCTAGTGCCACCAAACTAGGAGTATACAAAGGGTATGAAATCATACTTTCAAGCTTGATTCAGAATGTTGCTTCAAACTCAAGATATCTTCTTGATAATGCCTTTAATCTGTTATGGGAAGAATAAAAGTATAGTGGTAAGTACAAGTTATGTACTTAGTGAGGTAACACTAAGTCTAGCCAATTTCAAATCATATAAGTCCAAGTTTTCATGTATTTCAAAGAATCATGATCATCTCTACATAACACAATCCATTCAAATGAATAGGATAACTTTAGGCAACTTCACATATCACATTTTCAACATAGCAACATCCACCATAATCATAGCATACCATTTGAACATCTTGCTTAGAAGACAAGCAACCAATACTCAAATTTCCAATTAGTCATTCTTACACAAAGTTATCATTTATACATTTCTTTCATGAGAAGTAACTAGTTATACAACCATTCATGTCTCATCTTTCAAGGTAAGGAAGTTCATTCAAGTATCTTACAATACAAGCAATGTTCATATCACACATCTAAGCAAACAATGTTCATTTGATTTATTAAGTCATCTTATAACACCCTTGGTAAGTAGTTTACTAGATAATCAAATCTTCAACAATATGCACCGAAGTGCCAATATGCACCGTCGTGCCAATATGCACCGTAGTGCCAATATGTGTCGTCGTACCAATATGCACCGTAGTGCCAATATGAGCTCAAGATTCTAAGTCATGCACTCCTATTTATCCAAACTAGCTACCAAGATTGTTGATTATCCATTTCATTCAAGCTTTATACATTTCATTATCCAATACAAGTTTATTCCATTTAAAGCCCTTAGGCTTATGGAGTCTTAACTCCCACTACAAAACTATCCATGCCATTCAAATGGCATGAATACAAAGAGGTACCATTGTTCAATTCATTTCAATCAGCCATGTATATCAATCACAAACACATGTATATGTATGCAATGTGCGTACCTTATTTTCCAAGCAAGCATGCCATTTCTTACCTTTGGCATAAGCAATGCAACATGTCAAACATTTCATTTCATTTGCTTAACACCCAAGTAAACACATAGATCATGGTATCAAACAAGTTATCATACACGTCATTCTTCCCTTAATTAGCCAAATATTCTCCAAGTAAACACATAGATCATGGCATCAAGCAAGTAATGCAACTTGTTGAGCCTACAATAAGTCTTTCATGATCGATAATGTTTGACATGGCATTTCTTGTTTGATGGCATCAAACACATAGATCATGGCATCAAACAAGCAACGCAACTTGTTGAGTCTACAAGAAGTCTTTCGTGATCGATAAAGTTTGACATGGAATCAAACAAGTAAACGCATAGATCATGGCATCAAACAAGCAATGCAACTTGTTGAGTCAATGTTAATCCATTATTCAAGGCATCCAAAATAGAGTAAAGTTGGTTACAATGCTTAATTTTGCATGTTTACTCAATTTCAATTCAACAAAACATTTTCTATGTTATGAGACTATGTTCATAATTTTATCTTTTATTTCCAGCATTGTTTACTAACAATTTAGCTTGTTTAATACCTTCATTACAATATTTAATCATGATCATGTTCAATTCATTAGTTCCGTAGCTCAATTACAAGTCATAACCATTCAATTCTTACTTCAACATCACATTTCAATTTTCCAGCAACCTATCTTTGTTACACTATCACAAACACATAATTTCCAGCATAATACCTAGTGTTCATTCTTCCAATTTGCATGATTCTACAACCATTTAATCATCTGATCACATATTCAATAGCCAATTTCATCTAACATCATCAAAATAGTCCAATTCCACAAGTATAGCTGCTTATTCAATAAAACAAAGGTAGAATCATACTTACTTTGCTTCCGAGCTCAATTTCAATGGAAAATCTCTACACATGCAATCTTAATTCATACTTCAATGGTGTTTTCTCAAGGTTTCTCTCTCAACTTTCCTTTTTCCCTTTCTTTCTTCTTCAATCGGTATAATAAAAATGAAGAAGATGATGGCAATGTGGATTTCCACATTAGTGGAATTATGATTTTACTAAACTAACCTTAGTTAGTTATTAATCATAAAATTAGTCAAGGGCAATTGAGAGAATCATGGAATATATCATGCAAGCCTCATCTTTCTTACTTAATTCAAATTGGTCCTTTGTAATTTGATCACTTATTTCATTCATTCTTTCAATTAGACCCTTAACTAATCATTTTAGCTTAAATTCTAGGTTCAATTAAGCTATAAACTTGTGCAATTTGGTTCCAATACTTCTAGGCTAGGATTTAGGATATTACAATTCTCAATTGACTTTACTTAATTCAAGATTATTTAACTATTTAGGAATTCTAAATAGTGGTAACATTCTAAGCCCTATTTAGGGGTGTTACACTTTGATCCTTGAATTCAAGTCAGATTGAACTTGATATTCTGCCACATATCTCTGGTCCTTTAGGAGCTTAAAATGGGCATTGAATGTAGTTGAAGCTACAAATAAAGGATTTCAATTAGTGGGTTCCATTATCATCCATTCGAATAGGGGAATAAACAACATTGAAAATTCATATTCAACCTTACCAATTAAATGTTTGTGACTGAGCGTATCAGCCACAACATTTGCCTTGCCCGGGTGGTAGAGCACACTATTCGATCGAAGTGAGAATCCGGTGAATGGTTTGGAATCAATCTCTTTCGATATCTTCTGAAGTTCGAGATCATTTTGTTGAAGCCCTTTGATCCTCGAATTCAGGTCGGATTGAACTTGAAGTTCTGCCATGTATCTCCGATTCTTTAGGAGCTTAAAATGGGCATTGAAAGTAGTTGAAGCTACAATTAAAGGATTTCGATTAGTTGATTTCATATCATCCATTTGAATAGATGGATAAAGAATGTTGGAAATTCGTGTTCGATATTACCAATTGAATGTTTGCGACTAAGCGCATCAGCCACAACATTTGCCTTGCTTGGGTGGTAATCAATGATTAGGTCATAGTCTTTTAGTAGTTCCACCAATCTTCGTTGTAAGATTTAACTCCTTCTGAGTTAGGATGTATTCTAAACTCTGATGATCTGTAACTAATTGACATTACTCTCAATATAGATAATGTCTCCAGATCTTTAAAGCAAACACGACCGCAGCTAGTTCCAAGTCATGCGTTGGATAGTTCAATTCATGTGGTTTGAGTTGCCGAGAAGTATAAGCAATGACCTTATTGTCTTGCATCAATACACATCCTAAACCGAGGTGCGAGGCATCACTAAAGACCGTAAAGTCTTTCTCTAGTTTAGGTTGGATTAGAATAGCGGCTTGAGTTAGGACTTGCTTCAATTGATCGAAGCTCCTTTGCTGGTCATCGGACCATTTAAATGGAACATTCTTTCAGAGGAGTCGAGTCAATGGAGCTAAAAGAATCGAGAACCCTTTTACTAATCTTCGATAGTACCCAGCTAAACTGGGAAAACTCCTAACCTCGCTAACATTTCTCGGAGGTCTCCATTCGATGACGGTTTGAATCTTCTTAGGATCTACTTTTATCCCTTCGACCAAGATAACATGGCCAATGAAAGATACTTCTGAAATCCAGAGCTCGTATTTGCTCAATTTAGCATATATCCAATCCTCTCTCAGTGTTTGGAGTATAATTCGAAGGTGATTAAAATGTTCTTCCTTGTACGTTGAGTAGACGAGAATTTAGTCGACAATAATGAGTCCTGAAAGACGTTTTAGGTACATCTGAGTCTTGTATTCTCATATGATAGTACCCCAATTGCAAATCAATCTTGGAGAAGACTTTGGCATCCTTAAATTGATCAAACAAGTCCTCAATCCTCGACAATGGATACTTGTTCTTGATAGTGAGCTGATTTAGCTGACGATAATCGATACATAGCCTCATCGACCCGTCCTTCTTCTTAACAAACAATGCGGATGCTCCTCAGGGTAAAGAGTTGGGTCGAATGAAGCCCTTGTCTTGAAGCTCTTGCAATTGTTGCTTAAGCTCTTTGAGTTTAATAGGGGCCATTCGATATGGAGTGATAGACACTAGATCACTCCTGGGTTGAATTTCAATCTTGAAATTGACTTTCTGAATAGGGGGCAATCCCAACAATTCCTCAGGAAAAACATCAGGGAAGTCAGAAACAACAGGGAATGAATTCGCAACGAATTCAATTTCATCTTGTTTAATCATAGCGGCAAAGATGCTAACAGGCTTCTTATTGATCAAGGTACTGGATTTTTCTCCTAAGCCACGGAGAAAAAGTTTCCTCTTTTGGCAATCTACCCAAGCTTGATGCCTTCCTAACTAATCTAATCCCATAATGAGATCGAATTCAACAAAAGGCAATAACAATAGGTTGGCTAGGAAAGGGATGCCCTTAATAAATAAAGGGCAATCCTTACATATTTGGTTCACTATTACATTGTCTCCTAAAGGATTGGTAGCAACTAAGCTACAACTAACATATCCAGGCTTCAATTTAAGCTTTTCAATTAAAGGAGGTCTTATGAATGACTGTGTGGATCCCGTATCAAACAAAGCATAAACAGGTTGAGTATCGAGGTAGATTGTACCTGCTATTACATCAGCAGATTCTTCATCAAGCAGGTGCCTGAGATTCTTGATTCGTAGCATTGGACCCTTAGCCTTTGCTCTTTCCGTAGTTTCTTGTGTTAGCTTGCTTCGAACCCTTTCCCTTGGGTGAAGGAGTTTGATTCGACTTGTGAGAAACATGAGAAGGCAACTTGTTTGGATTTTGGGGGCAATCTTTGACATAGTAAGTCATTTCACCGCATAAGTAGCAAGCATTAGTTAGCTTTCTGCATACTCCATTATGATTCCTTTGACAAGTCTTGCAAGCAGGGATTTGGGTCTCCCTCCTGGTATTCTCGATGCTATCCAAGGACACCATAGGTGTTGAGGCTCTAGACATAGCTTGTGGCTTGGGTATATAACTACCCTTAGAGAAATTTCCCAGATTGGAAGAATTTCCTCCTTGATGCTTTTGTTTCTTATTGTGCCAATGAAACTTATGATCATCCCCCAATCTTTTATTATATCGGGACTAATTCTCCTATCATTTTGCTGAATTCTTAATCTTGGCTCGGTAGCTATGACTTTGCTGACCAGTTCCTGGAAATCAATAATCCCCAAAGCAATGAACATAGGGCCTAACTCATCATTTAGTCCATCTATGAACATTCTACATTTGTCCTCTTCTTTCTTTATAAACTCTAACCCATATTTGCAGTATTCGCAGAACTCACTAACATACTGCTCGATCGATTTTTCTCCTTGCTTTAGGTACACGAACTTTGTTTTGCGTTCTGCAAAATACTCATCACTAATATACTTCTTTTTGAATTCTTTGAGGAAGAATTCCCAGGTGACAACTTCTTCAGGTGCTTCCCAGGTAGCAGTCTTCCACCAATTCAGTGCCTCATCGGCCAACAAAGCTACTGCACACTCTAGTTTGTGTTCATCTGAGCACTACAGTTGCTTAGACAAGATTCTTGTCACATTCTCTAGCCATTACTCCACTTTTTCTGACTTGTCTTCACTTGTACCAGTGAAGGTGTAAGCTCGGTGTTGAGCTAACTTATCAATTGGAGCTCTTGCCAGTTTTGCTACCAAAGGATCAGGAAGAGTTGGAGTATTCTTTCTCATAGAGACAATCATCTGATCAAACATCTCCTTGTGAATAGAGAAGCATTCCCATTGTATGGGATGAATTGCAGGAGCTTCATGTTGAACTTGTTGAGGTCCAGCCGATTCTTGAGGATTTTGCTCCATCATCACACTCCCTCCCTCATTAGAGGAGCCGATCGGGCTTTCATTATCTTTTCCTAACCTCGTTTCAAACATTCTAAGTCACAATCCAATCAATGTTCATATAACTCCTAGGTGGCACCTAAGTCATCAATAACAATACCTTATTCATGCAATAGACCCTAGAATCATGCAACCTTAAAGCTCTGATTACCATTATGTAACATACTCTAACCACCTTAGTAGGATTAGGTAAGTTACCATAATTACAATCAATAATCCATTCAATTAAAGCTAGTGAGTTCAATTCATTTAAAGCCTTTCTTGCACAATAAGTAACAATTCGAATAGGTGAGGATTCAGTAGACAATGCAGGATGCACTTACTAGATATATTAGGACCCATAATGCCATTAGTTATCATGATCAACACCATTTAGAACTTACTTGATCTTCAAGCAACCATGTGAATGGTTGAAGAACACAATAGGAATTTCAATGTTATATATATCATTCGACTAGAACAATAAGTGACCAAAGTAGTCCATGTTTAAACATGAAGGTTACTACATTTACTTGTTTGCTAGTCAACTTCAATAGGTCTATTCAAACCATTACATGCATAATCCAACCATGGGAATGTAACATTAGGCTAACAAGCAATAAAGCTCATTTAAGTGCATACATACCCATATTTACATACAATACTCTTTATAGATCATAGATGAAGTTATTTTATACAAGCCATTACTAAGTGATCATAAATATACATGCTTTAGGTGCCACCATCCTAGGAGAACTACAACAAGATGGAAACATACTTTTTAAGCAAAATGTGGCTTGTACGAGCCTAGACTTCGGGATAGGATCCAGTATCAACCTTAATCGTAGTAAAGAGACTTGATTAAGCAAAGCTTAGTGAGTTAGTTCAAGTTACAAGTCAATCAATACAATAAATCTCAACTACAAACCATCTAATAGATGGTATGGTTCCCCCATCAATAAGGAACCATTCGAATAACTATGTAAACAATACTAGATGCATTTGCTTAATTTTCAATCCAATATTAATACAAGGCTTGAAATTTAGACATGCTCAATTATCCAATTCGAATAAAAATAGGAATAACACGTCATTTGAACATAATCAATGTCTCAAAACTCAAGCAATCTCATATAAGCAATGTCTCCATATCAATAGCTCATAGCATTCAATTTTCCTTTACTATCAAACAATGCAATTCAATGGAGCAATAGATTCAATGTACATGAGGTATGAGTTCATTTTAAGTATAGCCTTGAGAATATATTACTCGGTCTAGATACTCGAGTCCCCAACCAAACTGTCGCCAAGAACAATAATCAATATGGTACAAAGTGTAATATCCTCAAAACTAGTATAAAGGAAGTTACGACAATGCCTTCAATTAATCTTTAATTGATTGAAAGTAAGATACTAGGTCTAGTTAATAAGGACTAGAATGTTATAAATGAAAAAGTGGTAACCTAAATTATAAGTGACCAAACCGAAACAAATAAAAAAATGAAGGATTCTACGGAATACATTCTAAGGGGAGACATTGAGGAATTCAGTGCGAAAGATGACACACCATTTATTCTTTGCACTAATGAAAATAAAAATACTTATTCTTTGTCAATGTTTCCGGATTTCCATGAAAAAGTTTCAGGAAATTGTCCAAGGAAGTTTCCGCTCATCAAGGACACCGAACATCAACCACCCATTTGGAACATTCAACATATGTGGTTTGATTTCTCTTGTGATTTTGTGTTCGTATATCCAAAAACTAATTTTGGTTTATTTTTTCTAGAGAAAAAATAAAATATTCAGTGAATTGGATTCAAACCAGGATGATCAATTTCTTAACTATTTTTGGAAGAAATTTTGGAGAGCAATGAACACCAAGCGGATAACGTACCATCTGCCATTCAAAAAATTCAATAGGTTCAATTTTTTATCTTCGATAGAATTGATTACGTGTCCTATTAATCAATTTGTGTACACATGAATACACATTGCACTAGCGAAGCCAATTACGTCCACTCAGTTGAGAGTAATTACCTGGAAGAGTTTGAAAGCATAGGAGAAATTGCAGAGTAAGACTAAGTTGTTTTTCACAACATTTTCACAATCGGTCATTCAACTCAAAGAAGTGAAACAAGGACTCTCTACCCAGTCAAGAGAGATTATTTGAAAGAGTAGCAAGATATGGACAGATTGCTTGCAACCTGATCCGTTCACTAGAAATTATACATCACATTTTGCAACCAAGCATCCACCGTCTATAGTCATTGATGGGTTTGATTTTTCTATTCATCCACTTTTATTTTCTTGTTGTACTAATCTAGTTGAGATTGTAGATGACAAAAGAAAACTTAAATCAGAGAAAAAGCTACATTAAAAAATGTGAAGAAACAAAGATAAGATAGTCGAACATGATGAGAACAGAATTCGCAAGAAGCGTAAGCGAACAATCTTTGAACCAAGAGATTGGTTTTGGTTTAGAAAACGAATGAAGAAGTTCTCAGCCCTATGGATGTCAAAATTGTTCCCCTTTGTAGCAGGAGTCGATTTATGGACAAATTGCTTTTAAGAAGGGTAATGATGTGATCCAATTTGCATCAAGGATTTTTCTAGCAGCTTGTGGACGAGGCCAACACACCATTGTCAATCAGTCCCCCAAATTCAATATGTTCGCCAATGCGACAACATTTCCTTCATTAGTTCATGGATGAACAACCATGTGCAATTCTAGTTTGCAATTGCATTCTTGCTTGCATGCATTGCATTTATTTGTTTTCGATCTATTCGTATTCACATTTACATTAATTCTAGTTGCATTCCTATTGTTTAGTGTTTTTCTCTTTAGTATCTTTTAGCATGCATTTTCCTCCATTCGCAATATATCTTCTTTACATCCATTATGTTCACATGCCAATTTGTTTTTTTCTTACATTATGTTCGCAAACAATATATATGTTCACCTGAATTACATTATGTTTGTGTTTATAACTTGTTTGCATGAGTTTCACTTGAGTTTTATATTTAATCTCAGCATTTTTATATGAATAAATTAGTTTTTTTTTCATTTAAGAATTTGGTTTCATTTATGCTTGTTTAGAACATTTAAGCATGATAGTTTGTTTAATGTATGTTAGTTCATTAATGCATGATCAAATCAATTAAGCATGATAGATCATGTAAAGCTTGTTAGTTTACTTATGCATTGAATTCATTTAGTGTGTTAGTTCCCTCATTTAAATTAGTTCATTCTATACAACTAATTTCATTAATTAAACTAGCTCATTAAAACTGTTTTGACATTTGCATTCTTTTTAATAAACAAGTTGTTATCCAATGGTTGTTTAAAGTGTTTTGGTTAGGGAATTTATTTGGGCAAATGGATGATCATCTTCTTCAAGAATGACAAGCATATACCACCAATTGAAGACACTTGAAAGAGGCAATCGGTTTCAGCCAATTCAAAACATTCAAAGACCTAATTACACAACATGAAGGTTGATCAGTTTTCAAGACATTCAAGGGAGTCTACACCACTTAAAGGCTTGTGGTTTCTTCAAGAAAACAACTAATTCAAGAGATCCTACATACACCACTTAAAGAGCCACTTAAACACCACTTAAGTGCTACTTTAAGCCTTCTTAAATCTGATCAGTATTGATAATGAAGGAGATAAGCACTTAAAGCCCCTTTATGACGTTTAAAGGAGGATGAATTACAACTTAATCAGCTTGGCAGATCAAAGGATTCTTATTACTTGGACGATATGTGTGTCTAAATTTATTCCAAAAGATGTCCACATTCATCTTCATTCACACCAACCTTTCGACTACTACTTGGCGAAGGAATAACCGATGGCTTCATGATATTTTAACCCCTAAATTAATTTGTCGTTAATCATTTGTTTGTTTATTCAATTCGGCCACTATGTTCCTATAAATAGGCAGCCATTTCTCTTGTAAAACAACTTTTTGGCATATTATAAACTTGACAGTGTTCTCTTTTATAGTTCATATTGAACTTTATTAGTTTAAAAGATTATTCTTGTGGCATTCATCCTATTCATCTTTTTATATTGATGGTTCCCAGTTCCTTATAACTGATGGGTCACAATCTATCTTCCTTTTCACCTAATTCAAGGTTAAGTACTCTTAAGGAACGAGTCTTTACTTTTTAGTGTTGGTTCCTCCTTTGTATACATCGCACCTTCGTTACATTTTTTGTTCTTCCATGCCCACTATCCATACATCCAAATATTCCATCACCTTCCCATACTTCATCCTTTCACAATAGTCATCTTAACATCATTCCATTTCACCAAACACATATCTATCAAGCCTATATTATTTTAACAAGTTGTTCAATTTCAATCACTTACTAGAATCACGATCGGGCAACACAAATACAAATTTGACCATTACACAACCGAGTTTGTATCAATTTATTACCTCATCTTCTCCTAGGTCCTATTTCTCTTTCATGTCTTTAGCACTTCCCCTGTCTGAGTAAGAGGACGATTTTGATGAGCTCACTTCCACTTTCGATATTGGGCGTTTCATCTTAGTCTTATTTTCTTCCACACTACCCTAATGAAGCTCTCTTTGGAAAGTCTTAACCATTGTAAATTATGCCACACGAACTTCGAAAACCTCTGATTCGACAATTATTTCAACCACCTCACCAATCTTATTAATTTGGTTTATGGATACCAACATAGAATCTTTTTTCCAGCCTTGTGATTGATTCAAATTCTCCCAAATTGCTATGAAATGTCCCCATAATTCTGCTATTCTTTTGAAAGTAATATGATTCCAACAATGTGATGGAATACCTGAAACTTCTAATCAGATAACTCTCGCAAGTTGTTTAAAAGTTTCAGACCATCGTTCTACCTCTGAGAAGATCTCCTTCAACCATGACCATTCTTGTTTTTCCATCATATTGACTAGTTCTTTATCCTAAAAAAATCAAGAAATTGCAACCTTCTAAGTGTTTCACCTCAGCATCACCTAGGCTTCATTGATGCATTTTGTCTAGAGTATTGACCAGGTTGCACACTAAGGCCATGGTGTCTATCAAGCTGTTGCTAAGCTTTCATAAAGATTCCACATCAATATGCCCCTAAATCTTCTTGGCTTCCACTACACGGACTGAATGATCCATCTGCTTCCTGCACTCTCCATGATCTATTTTGCTACTAAAAGAATCCCTTATTTTATGACCCTCGAATGAGCTGATTTTTGCTTGACGTCTTTCTTAATGATTCATTTTTTCCTCCAAAACTTTGAATGCCCTTAATACTTTGCTATTGAAATTGACAGTTTGATGTCCTCTTCCTGGTGCATCTTGAAGTTCTCATAGCTTAGATTGAGGAGGCCAATATTGGTCTCCTTCACTTCGTTTTTTCCTCTATATGTGAGTTCAAGTTTGGCCCAAACTTCCTTGGCATCTTCTCAAGATAAGACTTTGGAATACTCTTTCGAACCAAGAGCACATAAAAGAACATGCAAGGCCTTGGAGTTGAGTTGCATTTGTCTCATTTCTTGATCACTCTATTTATTCCTATCCTTGAGGACCAGAATGTATCCAACCCTCTTTTGTAGTAGATTAGGGCCATCTTCAATGATCTACCAAATCTTGTAATCAATGGATTGTATGAAGATCATCATTTTATTTTTCCAATAAGATTAGTCGGTACCGTTGAAGTAATGGGGCTTGGTGATGGATTGCACCATAATCTCCAGTTGATCTAGAAATGTTGAGCACTTCAAGATCGACTCTAGGATGCTAATCCGATGTAGAGACGAAGCTCTAATACCCATTTTTGGACTCAAATGGTCAACTGAAATCACCAAGAGGGGTGAATTGGATTTTTGCTTTGGTGGAGGAAAAGCTAAGAAATAAAAATGGGACACAATAATTTATAGTGGTTCAACTTTCTAACCAAAGTTTATCTCCACTACCTTAGCTATCCACACTAAGGATTTTCCACAAATTCACTAATTTGTCTTTTATTTTTCCGGGCTCAAGGAGATAACCCTTCCAATCCTTAAAGCTTATATCCCAAAGCTTTGAGAAACTCTCTTACAAACAGAAAACAAATAAGCAAACAATGAAATCCTTTACAAGGCAAATGTGTTTTTAAATTAAGCACTCAACCAAAATCCTAATACTGGAGCAAATGTGACAATTTTGGCTCACTAGTGTTTTCTACAAGAAATATGACAAAATTAAGCATTGGAACACTTTCTCTAACATTGAATGTTGGTAGTTGGTTTCTTGTTGTTCCATGGCTGCTTGAAGAGGTCTTTTAAACATCTAATGGCTTCATGACCGTTACTAGCCGTTGGGTTTCAGCATTAAATGCACTTATAGGCTTGTCGGTATCGATACGCATGGTCTAGTATCGGTACTTGCCTCAAAATAGAAAGAGCCTGGGCATTTTTACACTGGGAACTGGTACACGATACTAGCGTATAGGTACAAGCCCTTGAGTATCGATACAGTTGAAGCCGTAGCAGTACCCAATTTAGCTACTAAAAAAACTTACCACAGGGGACAAAAGGGCGTATCGATACACGACTTATCCGTACTGGTACGAGCTTTTCTGGATATCGGTACATTAAAGACTATATCGTTACACAATGTATGTTTTCACTTTTGAGTTATTTTGAAAGTATTTAAACAAGTAAAAAACCCTTTAATAACCTTTTAAACATATTTTTCAAGTTAATAGACTTTTAAAATATTTTTACAAATTAGTTTAAGTCCAAAAATATTTTTCATTTTAAGTTATATCAAAACCAATATCTCAACAGATAGAAACATGTTGAGAAACTTGAGACCCTCCCTACGCAGATCCATACAGTTTGCAGGGAATCCCCGTCCCAAAAAATTAAACAAGACTACTATTTTACTAACCAAAATAAATGGTCAATTCAGTTTAAAATATAAAGTTTGGATACTTCGATTGGAAACAGTTATGAGATGATGATGATTAAAATGGTGTTTGTGTTGGGGAAGATTTAGGCAATGGTTTTAGCTTATATCTAAAAACTAAGATAGAAACATGTTGAGAGACTTGAGTGTGACTAAGTTTGAGAGAAAGTTAAAGTGATAATAATATAGTTAGGGTTTTTTTATTAAGATGTATATTAGGGGTATGTAGATAAATAAAGTATACATTTTTTAAAAATCATGTAAAATATCGGGATCCCTGCAAATAGTTTTTGGGATCCTCATGATTATTTATATGGTTGCGGTTTGGGTATCCCACGGTTTAGATATAGCAATCCCCGTTCTCATCCTCATTTGAGCTTCGATGATAAAACTTCCCTTGTCCTCATCCCGTGGGTGAAGATTTCGGTTATTCTCCATCCATGTCGGTTCGGATCCCCATAATTTTCGGACATTCCCCATCCAGTTACCACCCCTACTTTATAATAAGAGTATTTTAATCATTTTTCAATTGAATTTATTTCGAATTAACTCATGAGATGAATTTGATAAATGATTTAATATAAAGTAAGTATAGATATACAATTCAATAGAAGTATATCACCAAATACCTTGAAGTAGGGGTGAACAAAATTCAGCATGACTAAAAAAAGTCAACATTTTCTACTCGACTAAACATGAAAATACTCAACTCGATTTAACTCGAATCATAATTTTATAAACTCAACCCGACTCAAAATAATTCAAATAACTTTTGAGTTATAAAATGAGTCTCCAATAACTAGAAATTTTTAGTAATTATTGGATTAATTTTCAAGTTTGTATCGAGTCCCTCAACTATACTTGATACATGTATACCACATATGAAAAAAATGAAGAAACATATGTTTATATCGTATATGGTTTTAGAAAGTTCCTTAAATTGGAACCAATTAGTACCATAACATTATAAATATTTCTAGTTAAATTTGAACATAAACTCGAAAAAAAACTCGAACAGCTCGACTCGAATTGAAAAAAATCAAATAAAGCTCAAGTTATAAAATAGAACTAGTCAATTCGACTAACTATTTTTTTAATTCAACTCGATCGAATACTCACCATACCTAAAAATTGCTTATCTTTTTCGAAAGAAAATGAAAAAAATGTTAATATTTGATAGATATAATAAAAGCTGACGTAAAGAAACGCAGTAATCAACATTTAAATACCGGGATTTAAACATATAAAAAATGTCAACAATTTCTAGAACAAGTGGTTAAAAGCTCTCAATTTACACATTCTCCTTCCTTAGGTTGTGGGTTCTAGACCCATTAGGAGCAAAATTTTCCTTTTCCCCTTCCACTTCCTTAGTAGAAATTGTTCATATATATATATATACAAAAATATAAAAAGCGGGTTTACATCTTTGACCATTCAACTAATGCAAATATCTTTTTAAATATTGCAGTCATATAAATGTATATATATTAAGTAGGTAACGTTTATGCAATCGAATTTCTATGAATATTCATCTGGTTGATAAACTTTCCTTTTGTAAAAAGCATTACTCAATTATAATGAAACAAACAAATTAATATAAAATCAACATTCAAACTAATTATTCCAGATTACAAAAGTCTTGCAGCTAAGCCAGATAAACTAAGTAATTGAATTCAGAAGTGATTCAAATAGCTGAATAGAGAAAATATATGTTTCCCTAAAAGTTTGCCTAATTGGCATCTCAAATCGGCAAAGAGGACAGTAATGACTTTCTTTCAACCACTTCTCGATGCAGTGACCGTGAAAACAATGCGAGCAAGGCATCCAGGAAGCGGTTGAACCAACCTCCATTTCCTCCAGACATCACACAATCTTCCCCCTTCACTCGCCTTTTTTTGTTGCTTCCTTCGTATTCATCTTTGTCTTCAACTCGAACCCTTTTCAACATCTTCTTTACCGACGATTCCTTCGCCGGAACAATGCCGCTATTTCCCTCTAACTCCGATTCCTCCAAAGCTCTTCTCAGCAAAACCCTTTCCTCGATCACGTGTTCTGTAACTTTCTCCAATATATTTGCACGTAAAGGCAACACTTGACGCCCAATATTGGAAGCCCGCTTTGCGATTCTAACTCCGTGTCGGATAATCTCATCAACGACTCCACTAAAATAAGAAGATGTCGAGTCAATTGAAAACCTCCTTAACATGTCAGCAATGATTTGATAAAACTGTTCATAGTGTTCCAAAATACGAATATTGAACCGAAGAGTTTGTTGAGAGAAGTCAGCCCAACATTCAGGGAAACGCTGGTTTAAGCAGTCATGGCGGCGGAATAAACGATGGAACGTGACGGTTACTTCGATTTGAAAGAAATGGTGAATGGGGTATTTTACTGGTATAGTATGAGGTTGGTAAACGTTAAGAAGGTGTATGCCATCATGTAGATGAGAGAACGAAGCCAGGGAAAGAGATGGAACTTGAGGAGAAAGTTTCCTTTTAATTAATCAAAACTAGGTTAAATTCTGGGTATTTATATATAACTCAATTGAACTATCCGTGAAGATTAAGTAACTAACCATTTTTTAAAAAAAGGAAATTAAAAATATCCTAATCCGACAAAAACACTAAAATCAACCAGTACTAATTTGATTGCATCACTAATTTGAAAAAAAGTATTATTTGAGTAAATATAAGAAGGATATAAATAAAAAAGGTTTAGTATGTATTTTAACCCTTGAACTTTTTTTAAAAAATCAATTAAGTCCCTCCTAGAAAAACACACCCCATCGGCATTGATAACTATCACGTTAATACATTAATAATCAACAGGTTTAATTGGTCAAAGGGCTTAATTGACGCATTTTCTAGTTTGATGACTCAATTGGATGCAATTATTACGGTGTGACTCAAATAAATTTTTTTAAGTTCGGGACAAAAATACCCTTTAAACTTAAAAAATAGAACTTATTTTCACACAGTAAAAATTTAAAAAGCTTATGTAAAATCCTAAAAGTAATTCGACACATTTTAAAATATTTTTAGTCATATAAATGTATGGTTATATTTTGATCCACAAGCTATACACAAACTTCATTTTTAAGCTATAAAATCGAAAACTTAAATCCCTAGCCCTAACACCTAAACCCTAAACTATAAAATTAAAAAGCTTTTGTAAACAACTTGTGTATCAAAGTATTTTCCATAAATGTATACAACATTCATGCTGTCAAATTTATGTGAATATTCAATAATTTCTTTTAGATAAGAAAACACTACTCAATTCTAATGAAATAAAAAAGTTAGTAATAAAATCAACATCAGAAAATAATTATTCATAATTGGACATATTACAAATTACAAGTCTTGCATTAAATAATTAGCTAAGGATCCTTTTTGACAAGTTTAGTCTCGCGAGGTTGGATTTTACATTATAGAGGTGGTGGGGAGAATGGTGTGATTGAAGGAGCTGTCTGATTCTGAATTTGTTCAAGATTTCTGTACTTTGGTTTCTTATTTGTAATTGCATGTCTAGGGAGCTGACCAGAAATTCACCAATTCGGTTTATCAATAGTAGGATGTAAAAAGCTGACCTAACATGTAAAACTGATTGAAACCGACTTGAGTCATAACTGCTTGTGACTCAAGGTGGTGGTGATTCGAAATCGATTCGAGTGTGAACTGGTGTTGACCTGAACCCGAGTTGGACCTAGAACTTTTGGATCTGAACCCGACCTGCACCCGACCTAAGAACGACCTGAACCCGGGTTCAACTTGATAATGTGATAACCAAACCTGACCTGCATCCGACTTGATATGAACCTGAACTCAATATTAACCTGGTAAATAACTAATATTACCCGATCTGTTATCAACCTAACTTGTTATGAATCTGATCTGTAATTGACTCAACCTGTAAATGACCTGACTTGTTATTGAACTGATCTGATATTTACCTGACTTGGTATTTATCAGACTTGTAATAACTAATAAGTTACAATTGATGGGTTTTTGAGATTATAAATTTATTATATTATAGTGTGACAAAATACATCTTCACAATTTAAGGTGCATGATTAACTATGATCATTAAATTAATATGTTTACGTTTTTATATTTATAAATTATAGTATATAAAAATATTTAAAAGTTTTATTAAATATCTAAATGTTGTCAACATAATTCCTTAAGCTTTATGATTTATGGTTTAATATTAACAGTTTATGGTTTAATTTAGTGTTATTGGTTTATGAGATTAATTTTGATTCTTTAATATTTATGGTTTGGTTTAGTGTTTAGTTTAGGGTTATTGATTTACGTGATTAATTTGGATTCCTTAAAGTTTAAGGTTTAGTATCAATGGTTTATGATTTAGCTTATGGATATTGGTTTATGAGATTAATTTCGATTCCTTAAGGTTTCTGGTTTTGGGCTTAGTACTAATGGCTTATGGTTTAGTTAGGGTTATTGATTTACGATATTAATTTCGATTCAACTTGCTAATTTATGCATTTGAATTTGATTAAATATTTAAATCAAAGTTTCATGTGTACAATTGAACTAAATTAAAGTTTCAACTTTCATGTGTACAATTACATATTTACATCCAAATCAAAAATTTGTGTATAATTATATTAAATCAAAATTTATATGGTATAATAATAATAATGTTCAAATTGAATTAACTTATTGAACTTAGGATCTAATTGAGCTAAATTAAAACTTAGAAGCATAAATCACGGACATAATTAAAAGAATTCTAAACTAAATGTGGAATTTCAATTAAATTAATTTAAATTAGGACTCAATTGAATTAAATTAAAACCTAAAAGTGAAAATTTGGGACTTAAATGAAAAACATCTAAAGTTGGAATGGCTAAAAAATAATTTATTCTAACCTAAAAACCCACGCGGGTGGGAAACTTTCCCTCCCACCGTTTCACTTTAATTACAATCATGAAAAAAATAATTGGGGGACAAAAATTTGGAAGGAATTAAGCCCCCTAATTTTTAGGTTATTTCCCTTCAAAATTCAAACTGAATCTTTTTAAATTTGATTCAATAATTAATTGCCCATTTGACATTTGCCTCCTAATTTTTTTGTTTAGTGATTAATTACTTTTTAGGTCCTCACTTGTTTAAATTTCTTCATTTTAGTCTTAACATTCACTTTTAAATTTTAGTTTAATTCAATTTAGTCATAATTATATATATTTTTTTAAATTATAAAATATTTCGGTATCCTAAGAGATATTTTGGTTCATATTAATCCCTAAAATTTTATTTTTATCTGAAATTTATCCACAATTACCTTACCGAAGTATATTTGTACACGGTAAGACCCAACTTGAACTTTAACCGAAATCGATATTGCCCGACCTGAATTTTATCCGTCAACGACGTGACCCGACCTGAACGTGGCCGGACCTGAAGTCCATCCGAACCTAAATTTACTGATTCAGACTCGAACCGTTTTGGCCTGAACTGAAACTTACCGACCTGAAATTAACTCGACCCGAACTCAATCTGATTTGAAATCAACCTGATAATGACCTAAATTTGAGTCAACTCGAGCCCGAGCTGATCCGAGTCAAACCATTAAATTGGCCTGACATAACCTGTATCTGATTTGATCTGACTTGACATGACCTGAAACCTGAACAATTACCTAATTTCGCATCCCTAATCGATAGGGGGAAATCACTTTATTCGAGCTTAGACAAACTTAATTATCAAACTTATTACCTTGAACTTGCGGCTGTTGTCTTTGCTCTGATGATCTGGCGACATTATCTCTATGGATAGAAATATTAGTACTTATTTACAAATCATAAGAGTTTAAAATTTTTCTTAACTCAGAAAGAGTTGAATCTTTGCCAACGTCCGTTGATGGAACTCTTGAAAGATAATGACTTGGTTATTGATTACCACCCTGAGAAAGCGAATGTTGTAATTAATGCACTCAACCGCAAACCTTTGATTGATAATCTCTCAACCTCAAATTCTTGAAGTTTAAAGTTTGAATAAACCTTGAATTTACTCTTAAACCCTTGTATTGTAGTCACAAAGGTTCTAAATGCTCATTTCAAACTTTGAAGAAATCAAAAGTTTATAGCTGAAATTTACGTTCAATCTACCATTGTTTCGACGATTTAAAATCTCCAGCAATGAACTTAAAGCCATTTTCATTAAGCTTAAACGAAAATCGAGTCTTGATTTCACAGTTAACTTCGAAGGTTTACTTTGTTTTTGAAATCGAATTTGCATTCCTAATAACAAAGAACTCAATATTGAAATTCTTAAGTAGGCTCATAGTAGTTCATTTTTCGTTCATCTAAGATCGGTAAAGATGAACAAGAATGTCCGAGAGTTGTATTAGTGGCCCGAGATAAAAAGAAGTTATTATCGAATTCGTTTTCAAGTGTTTAACTTGTCAATGGGTTAAAGTCGAGCATAGAATTCCCACTGGGCTCTCGCAACCTTACAGAATCCCAGCATCCCTTAAAAAATAGAGAGTTGAATCCATCTGGCCCGAGAGCTTTTGAGTCGTCACAGTCCCATACGGTATCCTTTATTTCTTCAATCGAAAATGGTTTCTCTAAATTGCTTGCATCAGCAAAAGAAAGCTTCTTGAATTTAACTTAAAGACCGCATCCCACTTTCTCGATCTGCAGTTGAATTGGTTTGAGAAATGATTGAAAAGTTTCTGTTTCAATTTCTTCGTACTAACTGACCATCCTTCCCCCAGATTTGGCCCAAGAATTTCATTCTTCTTAGCACGAAATTTAACTGCTCTGTGGAAAAACGCAATATTCATGTCACCTTTCTGCAGCTAATTCATCCTTGCTTCTTGACACCACAAGTCCTCTTGGGCTTTAAGGGTATCCCGATGAAGAATTTTACATTGCTTCAGCTCTTCGATCATTTGATGATCTAAATTTCCAGCTCCCCGATGGCCTCTAGTTCTGTAATATTTCTTTTACTCTTCGCAATTTGGCAGATAAGTTTTTCTCTCACACGTTCTGCTCCTCCAACGAATCTGTTATAGCCTTTAGACAGTCCTCCCGTGAGAGCCATGCATTAATCATCTTGAAAGGTCTAGGCCCCCAACCAATTTACACATTAGATAGGAGTATTGGAATATGGTCTGGAACTGATGTCTTCAAACCCCTTACAGACACATCCGAGTTCGATTGTAACCAAGATTTTTCCCCAATAATCGGTAAATCAAACAATTTGCAGTTATCAATATAAGAGTTGAATTCCGACATACCTCTACAGCTGCAAGTGATTCTGTTTTCCAGCTTTTGCTCCTTAACATTAAGATCCTCGCAGTTTATTCCATTCCATTTCTTTAATATTCCATTTACTCTTCGCAATTTGGCAGATAAGTTTTTCTCTCCTACGTTCTGCTCCTCCAACGAATCTGCTATAGCCTTTAGACAGTCCTCCCGTGAGAGCCATGCATTAATCATCTTGAAAGGTATAGGCCCTCAATCAATTGACACATTAGATAGGAGTACCGGAATATGGTCTGAAACTGATTTTTTCAAACCCCTTGCGGACACATCCGAGTTGGATTGTAACCGAGATTCATCTACTAAAAATCTATCTAACTTGCTCCTTCTGTTTGCAGGGCCAATCCAAGTAAATTTTTTCCCAATAATAGGTAAATCAAACAATTTGCAGTTATCAATAAAAGAGTTGAATTCCAACATACCTCTACGGCTGCAAGTGATTCTGTTTTCCAGCTTTTGCACCTTAACATTAAGATCCTCGCAGTTTGCTCCATTCCATTTCTTTAATATTCCTTTTATTCTTCGCAATTTGGCAGATAAGTTTTTCTCTCCTACGTTATGCTCCTCCAACGAATCTGTTATAGCCTTTAGATAGGAGTATTGGAATATGGTCTGAAACTGATTTCTTCAAACCCCTTACGGACACATCTGAGTTCGATTGTAACCAATATTCATCTACTAAAAATCTATTTCACTTGCTCCTTTTGTTTGCAGGGCCAATCCAAGTAAAATTTTTCCCGATAATGGTAAATCTAACAATTTGCAGTTATCAATAAAAGAGTTGAATTCCGACATACCTCTACAGTTGCAAGTGATTCTGTTTTCCAGCTTTTGCACCTTAACATTAAGATCCTCGCAGTTTGCTCCATTCCATTTCTTTAATATTCCTTTTACTATTCGCAATTTGGCAAATAAGTTTTTCTCTCATACGTTCTGCTCCTCCAACGAATCTGTTTTTTTGAGGCAGAATCAACTCCTGAACATGTTAATATTAGATTAGTCATGTTACACTTGGAAGGGAAAGCATTGCAATGGCATCACTTAGTAATCCATAACTCCGGGGGCATGGATCGTTTGACTTGATCTCAATATTTGAAATTAATGAGAGATAGATTTGCACCGGACGGGTTTGAGGATCCAATGGCTGAATTTGTAGATCTTGAGGAAGTCAATTCTGTTGAATAGTACTATGAGGAATTCATTAGTATTCTAAATCAAATTCAGCTACCGGATGAGTATGTCATCAGTATTTTCATCAGTAAATTGAAGTGGGATATCAGTCAACATTTGAAACTGTTCAAGCCTAGTGATCTGTGGGAAAAAAATTTGTATCATCCTTCGGAATATCCACAGTAAGCCAATATTGGTTCCAACGGCCTATAAAACATCAATGGAGTTTGTTGGTAACACTACCAGATCTAAGGTATATGAGTCCAATATGGGAAACGTTGTCTCACCGAGAACAAGGAATCCATCAGGATCCAAAAATTCGGGTAAACCGCTTTCGTTATATGAGATCGACGATAGGAGAAAAAAAGATTATGTATTTGGTGTGCTGCTAAATATATCCCGGGTCATCATTGTAACAAATCTCAGCTGTATCAGATAAGGATTGTTGAAGGTCAAGACGATGATAAGGAACACGCAGAGTTTATGGATTGTGAGGAGACTAGAGAGGGTGAAAAATCTTTTGGACAACCCAACTCAAGTGGTGGACATGTCCTTATGAAATACAATCCTTGCTTTAATCCTTGAGGAGAAGGATTTTATTAGGGAGGGAGTTTTGTTACGCACCGTTTTCATTTTATTGAAACGGTGTCGTTTTGCCTTTAAATTAGACTTTTATGTTTGACTTAAAACGATACCGTATGGTTTGTTTCCTTTAAGTAGCAGATGTGTAGGGTTTGTAATTATGCTGAATATTATGAATGAAAAATACATGTTCTTGGCTGCTGCCGTATTCTCTCTTTCTCTCTAAGCTAGAGTTGCCTTCAATCCAATTTCTTCCTTCCATTCTTACTAATTTCTGTCCATTCTTAGTTTAATCTGTTACATTCACCTTGGTGGCCTCTTCCATTTCTTCCAGTTGAACAAAGTCTCTAACAGCTTCAAGTTTAATTGCCTTCTTTGCTTTTTTGGTATAATTATCACATCTTGCTTGCATGTCCGAATCAAACAGTGACCTGCCTTCTTGTTCTGATATTTCCGCATTCCTCTTTTTCTTCTTGAATTTTCTTTGTGCTCTATCCCTTTTCTTTCGTCCGCTTTGGTCAGGTTGAACAATTTCGTTACTTTCAAACCCAAAATTTTGTTGATTTGGGGATTATTCATATTGTCGACACCCCTTTTTGTTTTTGCTCTTGCTTATTCACCAGTTCCGTCTGGGGGATTTCTTGATCTGGATCAGGATTAATTGTATTCAGCTCGGGCTGAAAACCGGACATATCATATTCCCCAACGTATCAAATACCCTGACTGGCAAAGTTTGGATCATAATTAGAATTATGCTTCCCAATATAGACAGTGCTGCGATCCGATTAGCATCAAAGATTTTTCTAGTAGCTTGTGGACGAGGCCTACACGCCATTGTTAATCTGTCCGCCAAATTTAATATGTTCGCGAATGCGAATGCATTTCTTTCATTAGTTCGCGGATAAACAGCCATGCGCAATTCTAGTTTGCAATTACATTCTTGCTTGCATGCATTGCATTTGTTTGTTTTTGATCTGTTCGCATTCACATTTACATTAGTTCTAGTTGCATTCGTATTGTTTTGTTTTCTTTAGTATCTTTTAGCATGCATTTAGCTCTATTTGCAATATATTTTCTTTGAATTCATTATGTTCACGTGTCAGTTTGTTTTTTTCTTATATTATTTTCGCATACAATATATATGTTCCCCTGAATTGCACTATGTTTGCGTTTATAATCTGTCTGTATGAGTTTCACTTGAATTTTATATTTAATCTCAACATTTGTATATGAATAAATTAGTCTTTTTGTTCATTTAAGCATTTGGTTTCATTTATGCTTGTTTAGAACATTTAAGCGTAATAGTTTGTTTAATGCATGTTAGTTCATTAATGCATGATCAGTTCAATTAAGCATGATAGATCATTTAAAGCTTGTTAGTTTACTTATGATTTGAATTCATTTAGTGTGTTAGTTCCCTAAATTAGTTCGTTCTATGCAACTAGTTTTCATTAATTAAACTAGCTCATTAAAACTGTTTTGACATTTGCATTCTTTTTAATAAACAAGTTGTTATCCAATGGTTGTTTAAAGTGTTTTGGTTAGGGAATTCATTTGGGCAAATGGCTGATCATCTTCTTCAAGAATGAAAAGCATATACCACCAATTGAAGGCACTTGAAGACACTTGAAAGAGGCAACCGGTTTCAGTCAATTCAAAGAATTCAAAGTGCTACTTTAAGCCTTCTTAAATCTGATCGGTTTTGATAATAAAGGAGACAAGCACTTAAAGCCCCTTTATCACGTTTAAAGGAGGATGGATTACAACTTAATCAGCTTGGAAGATCAAAGGATTCTTATTACTTGGACGATATGTGTGTCTACATTCATTCCAAAAGATGTCCACATTCATCTTCATCCACACCAACCTTTCGGCTACTACTTCGAGAAGGAATAACCGATGGCTTTATGAGATTTTAAGCCATAAATTAATTTGTCGTTAATACTTTGTTTGTCTATTCAGTTCGGCCACAATGTTCCTATAAATGGGCAGCAATTTCTCTTGTAAAACAACTTTTTGGCATATTATAAACTTGAGAGTGTTCTCTTTCATAGTTCATATTGAACTTTATCAATTTACAAGATTATTCTTGTGGTATTCATCTCATTCATCTTTTTATATTGATGGTTCCCAATTCCTTATAATTGGTGGGTCACAATCCATCTTCCTTTGTATACACCGCACCTTGATTACATTTTCTGTTCTTCCAGGCCCACTATCCATACATCCAAATATTCCATCATTTTCCCATACTTTATCCTTTCACAATAGTCATCTTAGCATCATTCCATTTCACCAAACACATCTATCAAGCCTATATCATTTTTACAACTTGTTCAATTTCAATCACTTACTAGAATCACGATCGGGCAACTCAAACAAAAATTCAGCTATTACACAATCGAGTTCGTATCAATTGGTATTAGAGCGTTGGTGGTTCAGTAAGTTGTTCGATTCATCTCCCTGAATATTGCAAAAAAATTGAAAAAAAATTAGAATTCTCAAGAAGAAAGGTTCAAAGAGGAAAGGATATCATCATAAAGTCAAAAAAGAAAAATAAAGAGGTTTGGTTATGATTTTTGTTATCACATATTTTAAATTGTTATTTTATCTTTTAACCACCCTGTTTGCTACATATTCCTTGTTTTCCTATTCTAACCATCTAGTTTTAGCAGAATTCCATGAAGAATACTTGTTGAACCTTGAAAAAGTTCTCTAAGGACTTAGAAAGAAAGCTAGAATAGTAAAAGGCAAGAGTGTGCATTAAGGGGAAAAGCCTATTCCGAGTGAAAAAAGAGTGTGAGTGCATTTTCTTGGAGTGGAAAGGTGAGATTTTGTGTTAGTGAGGTTTAATATTTTTTTATTTTTTAACTAATCATGTCTGAATAATCTAGACAAAGTGGTGAAGGAGCTCTCAATTTGCAGAACCAAGTCTTGCTACAAGCAATGGAAAAGATGACGCAACAAGCATTTGAGCCCATTAACAAGAGTTTGGATTGCATAGAGAAAGTTTCTAGGTCGAAGAAAACTCCTTCATTGAAGGAAAAAAGGCAACAAAAACGGAGAGACAACCCTCAATCCGTCTCTAGTTCTACATCAAAACGGAGTCAAAATCTTGCGAGAAGAATTTCACTTCCCAACCAAGATGTGTTGTTTGAAGTTCCAAGTCTAGCAAGCCTAGCACATCTTCCTTCAATTCCAAAAGTTCATCACGGAGCAAGCCAAACACCTCTATTTCTTTCAGTCCTGAAAGTCTAGCTCAATTTCAAAAGTTTTTTTTGACAACTATGTCAAAGAAACACAATTGCAAGAAGCTATAGAAAAAGAAAATATTTGTAAAAATGAAAAAGAAAGATTGGAAGAAGAGAGAACACAAATTGTGGAAGAAGAAAAAAAGATTTGCGAAAAAGAAGAGATATTTGAAGAAATTGAAATTGAGAGAGGAAATGAAGGTTTTGAAAAAAAAAAGAGATTGAGAAAACAAAGAACGATGGATTGAAAAAAATTGAGTTTGATATAAAACAAGAGAGTATGAGAGGCAATAAAAGAGTGATCTTAAAAAAGAAATTATTTTTGCAAAAAAAGGAGAGGAAAATAAAATATTTTGCACTAACAAAAATTTGCCTACTCTTGTTTTGATATTTTCTCATGATTCTATGGAAGACACTCTAAGGGAAGACATTGAGGAATTCAGTGCGAAAGATGACACACCATTTATTTTTTGCACTACTAAAAATAAAAATTCTTCTTCTTTGTTATTTTTTTCAAGATTTCCATGAAGAAATTTCAGGAAATTGTCCAAGGAAGTTGTCCCTCATCAAGGACACCGAACATCAACCACCCATTTGGAACATTCAACATATGTGGTTTGATTTTTCTTGTGATTTTGTGTTAGTATATCCAAAAACCAATTTTGGTTTATTTTTTTAGAGAAAAAAATAAATTACTCAGTGAATTGAATTCAAACTAGGATGATCAATTTATTAACCCTTTTTGGAAGAAATTTTGGAGAACAGTGAACACCAAGCGGATAGCGTACTATCCGCCATTCAAAGAATTCGATAGGTTCAATTTCTGCTCTTAAATAAAATTGATTACTTGCCCTATTAATCAAGTTGTGTACACATGAATACACATTGCACGACTGAAGCCAATTACGTCCACTCAGTTGAGAGTAATTTACCTAGAAGAGTTTGAAAGCATAGGAGAAATTGTGGAGTAAGATTAAGTTGTTTTTCACAACATTTCCGCAATTGGTCGTTCAGCTCAAAGAAGTGGAACGAGGACTCTCTACCCAGTCAAGAGAGATTATTTGAAAGAGTAGCAAGATGTGGGCAGATTGCTTGCAACCTGATCCGTTCACTAGAAATTATACATCACATTTTCCAACCAAGCATCCACTGCCTATTGAAACACCCAACCCCCAGGCCTAGAAGATAACACTAACCTAGGAGTAGACATGCTAACTTAATTAACAAGTTAAGTTATCGGACACAAATTACGGAATCTAAAACAAAGTCTTATTATAACCAAGCCTTTAGATTCAAAACATTCGATTTAGAGAGTAGTTAAACATAAATATTTATGTATAACTTAATCATATTATAATATCAATGATTCGAGTCTTCTTAAAATGTAACTTAATAATACTTATGTTCCATATGTATACTACAAGTTTTATAACTTTAAAAAAATATTGCAAGTCTTGCTCATTTCGAAACCTATACTATAGATTCCAAACATATAATCGTACATATTCCCAATATGACCATATTAAGCTGTTAGCAAGTAATCGATCTATAAATCCTTAAGATCACCTAAACCATTCGAATCTATTAACCATGCAGCTAACATTAACGACTACGAGCAAACAAAATAGGGCATACACATAATACTTACAAAATCTCATAAGATACTATTTACAACCCCAAACAAAAGACATAACACAATAAAATAATCCATTCTACTAATGCCACCTTCTAAGAGTTGTAATTTAACATAAGCAAAACATACATTTCTTGTTCTAGTGATCTTGCTTCGACCCTCTTTCTTTAATCTAGCAATCTGAACAACCTGAAAGTTTGCAGAGTGAGTAATCAGGTTGCTAGTCTTGAATCATTCACATAAACAAGCAATTAATGCAATAATAGACTAAACTTAACAAGACGCCCATGAACAAATAATTTAGGGATCACCAACTCCTTTATAACTTAGCATTTTAACAATGGAAGGTTTTACTCAAATTAAACAAAGAAACTTATCCCACAATTGATACTCCCAGTTAGTAGCCGACTTCCAATACAAATATTTATACAATCATTAACATACTTAATGTTGTATATGTGTAATTTAGCATTTTTAAACATCTTTCCAATATAAATAACCTTAATTGTTATACGACCTTAGCTAGTTATCAACCTAGGAATACAGAACCACATAATCTATATCAGACAATGGTGGCTAATACCATTGAAATCATTATTCTTTTCTTATTAAATTAGAGGTACCTTAGTACCATTCAGAAGGCCTTAGTCCAATTCAGACTGAGCTTAGAAGTTTACATTGGCATGCCAATCAAACTAGGTTTAAACTAATCAAAGCTCTTGTAATCTCTATAATAGATCATCAACTATTACTCTGACATCTTCTTTAATCACAATTTTACCAATACAGAATGCTACTTAAAGTATAGTAATAAACACATTCTATCTAGGATAAATTTTGTATAACAAAAGTCCATACTTACCTTGGACTCTTACCATTGCAACTATTTGAAATCTCCCTTGTGCATAAGCAATTCATGTTTTATCATGCAAAATAATCAGTTTGATTACATTAAAAATCTATGCTAACAAACATAGTCATACTCACAAGCAATCCAAGATAGGCTTGATCGTGAAGCACTACACCTTTATTCCTCTCGTCTTCTTGATCACTTCCCCTGTGATCTAATTGTAACAACAATTGTGTATTAGAATTAATCTAATTCAATACCATTCACAACATTTCAGCAGCTAATCCTTTTCCTAACATAATAACCTTTTAGTTTTGAAGCCACTCTTTCTTTTCTTATTAAACACTTCTTTCTCATTTAATTTAGACGATTTTCTCATCAGGCGTACCCTTGAATGTTATAATATAATCATTCAATACTAAAGTCATTATATATAGAGTTTATTATCATTATCCTCTTGTTACAGTTGAGCAGTTTCGAGTAATACAGTCTCAAAACTGCTATATTTCGAAATAGGGCAATTTCTTATTTGATCAAACTGTCTAGTATGCTATTAAACTCCTTCCAATATTTCCTAAATTCTATAGAAAATTCATTATTTTTAAACGAGACACCCCCATTCAAATTTTCTGATTTATGCCAACTACTAGATTAAATTCAAGTTGTTTTGTTCTATCCTTCAACCGAGCAGATCAATCACACATTAGTCCCTTTTCAATATCTAATCTAAACACATAATTTCAACAAATTCCAGCTTTATAACTCTAATTCTTTTCGACCAAAACACTATCATTTCCTTCTAATTTCGAGTTAAGCTGTAATACATGCAACTTTCACTCGTGAAGCAACAACCAAGTTAATCAAATCATTAATTTGAATAGCCAACAATTCTACTAAGAATCGATTCACTAACATGGGTCCAAGGCCATAATTAAACTCAATTTCCTAAGGATCTTACATTCTTTAGCATACAAAGAACAACTTCATATATTTAATAATCTCTCAATGAATGTGACAAACAAAGAACTCCTAATTTTCTCAATACTACATTTATCATTCAAGGAACATAAACATAACCTTACATGATTCCACATAAATTAACAGTCAAGCTCCTAAAAATCAGAAATTCGATCCTTCAAGCACAAAAATTAGACTATCCTTTCTCTCAAATTTTTGTTTAGGTTTTGTAAACAGTGAATAAGATGCCCATTATTTGTTGGTCTTGGAAATCCATTAAGGATTTAGCCTTGTCCACATGGACTCCGAATCCTTAGGCCACCTCAACAAACCACACCCAAAAATTGTTTTATCATGCAAAGCTAAACGTTTAAATTATTAACTAATTAGTCCCTTTTAAACTAGCTCATTTCTTTCGAAATCTTTCATTTGGGTCCCTTACAAAGTTGTATAAAAGTAGTCACCGAGATTAATTGATCTTAATAGATTGTAACAAAGTATTTCCCCCAAATAGATAATTTGGGGTATTACAAATCCCTCCCCTTAAGAAAATTCATCTCGAATTCACCTGGGGTGAAAAGATTCGGGTATTGCTCTCTCATGGTAGATTCTGGTTCCCAAGTAGCTTCTTTGTTCCCATGATTTTTCCATAGAACCTTCACCAAAGAAATTGTCTTATTCCTTAATCATCTTTCCTCTCGATCAAGTATTTTAATTAGTTCTTCTTCGTAAGATAAATTCAAATTCAATTCAACTTCTTCCGGCTCAAGAATGTGAGAGGGATCATATCGATAACTTCTTAGCATAGACACATGGAACACATTATGGATCTTGTTGAATTCTTTAGGAAGAGCTAGCTGGTAAGCAACGAGCCAATTCTTTCTGTAATTTCAAAAGGTCTTACATACCGAGGGCTAAGTTTTCCTTTCTTCCCAAACCTGAATACCTTCTTCCACGGAGATACCTTGAGGAACACTCTATATCCCACATTATGTTGGACATCTCTTCTTTTGCCATCAGCATAGGCTTTCTGTCGATTGAAAGCTTTTTTTCAATCGTTTGTACATGACTTGTATTTGTTCTTCAGTTTCTCGAAGAAGTTTTGGTCCCAAGACTTTGTTTTCTCCCAATTCTGACCAACACAGAGGAGTTCTACATTTCTCCCATAAAAGAGCTTCAAAAGGTGCCATTCGAATGGAAGATTGGCGGCTATTATTATAAGAAAATTTAGCCATAGGTAAGACTTTTTCCCAGTTCTTTCCAAAATCGAGCACACAAGCTTGAAGCATGTCTTTTAAGATTTGAATAACTCTTTCAGATTGACCATCTGATTGGGGATGAAATGTCGTACTGAGATTGGTTTTAGTCCCGAGAGCCTTCTGTAAGGACTTCCAAAATCTAGAAGTAAATTTAGAATCCTGATGAAAAATTATAGAAATAGGTACACCATGTAACCTTATGATCTCCCTAATGTAGAGCTCGGCTAACTGCTCCAAACTCATGCTCATTCGAACAAGAAGAAAATGAGCTGACTTCGCAATCACCCATACTACATCATTCTTCTTTGGTGACAAAGGTAACCCACTTACAAAATCCATGGTTATTTGTTCCCATTCCCATTGTGGAATTTTGATAGGTTTTAAAAATCCCGAAGGAACCTGGTGTTCCGCTTTCACCTTCTGACACACCAAACATTTATATGCAAATTCTATTATAGCAGACTTCATTCCAGGCCACCAATAAAGACTCTTTAAGTCTTTGTACATCTTCACAAATCTAGGATGTATGGACAAGAGACTATTGTGGGCTTCATGAAGAATCTCCCTTTTCAAGGTTGAATCGTTGGGAACACATACTCTATTCCTAAAGTATAGCAACCCATCATCCTTTAAGGAGAAATTAGATTCCGCATTCATATTACGTTTACGCATAATTTCTCGCAACTCTGGATCAGTTTGCTATAATGACTGAATCCTTGAAATCACTTTTGATTGTATACGAAGGGATGTTACAATTCCTTGCTTCTTGTTGGTTCAAAAATGAGCATTGATGGAGGAAAAGACTACAAAAATTTATATGATTGAGTTTAGATGACTACCAATGTTTCGAATAGATACAAGAAAAGGAAATTGATCGATTCAAAAGCTTACCACAGGAATGTTGGCAACTGAGAGCATCAGCCACAACATTAGCTTTGCCGGGATGGTAATTGATAATTAAGTCGTAGTCTTTAAGTAGTTCAATCCACCATATTTATCTAAGATTGAGCTCTTTTTGAGTTAAGAGGTACCTTAAATTTTTATGATCAGTATAAAGATGTCATCTTTCCCCATATAGGTAGTGCCTCCATATCTTTAAAGCAAAGATTACTGCAGCAAGTTCCAAATCATGGGTTGGATATTTTAATTTGTGATGCTTTAATTACCGGGAAGCATAGACAACTACCATGTCTCATTGCATTAAAACACATCATAAGCCCAAATGAGAAGCATCACTAAACACTGTGTACATTTTTCCAAATTCCAGTTGAGTCAATACTGGAGCTAGGGTAAGAACTTCTTTTAATTGGTTAAAGCACTTTTGTTGCTCCTCAGACCAAACAAATGAAATATTTTTACAAAGAAGTTTGGTTAAGGGAGTAGCTAGAATTGAAAATCCCTTAACAAATCTCCGATAGTAATCGGCCAAGCCCAAGAAGCTTCAAACCTCACTTACGTTCTTCGAAGATCTTCATTCAACCACAGATTGGATCTTTTTCGGGTCAGCCTTGATCCCTTCAGCTAAAATTATATGTCTGAGAAAAGATACTTCAGGCAACTAGAATTCACATTTACTGAATTTGGCATAGAGTTGATGATCTCTAAGAGTTTGCAACACAATCTTGAGGTGTTTAGAATGTTCGGCCTTGTTCTTTGAGTAGATCATAATATCATCAATAAAAATCAAAACGAACTTATCTAGAAATGGCTTAAAGACTCGGTTCATGAGATCCATAAAAGCAACATGAGCGTTTGTTAAACCAAATGGCATAACAAGGAATTCATAATGGCCATATCGAGTCCTAAAAGCAGTTTTTGGAATATTCGATTCCCTAACTTTCATTTGGTAGTAACCTGATCTAAGATCAATTTTGGATAACACTGAAGCACCCTTCAACTGATCGAACAAGTCTTCAATTTTTGGAAGTGGGTACTTGTTTTTAATTTTCACTAGATTAAGCTACCGATAATCTATACACAGCCTCATCAAATCATCTATCTTTTTGACAAAGAGTACCGGGCTCCCCATGGAGATGAGCTCGGTCTAATGAATCCTTTATCCTCCAGTTCTTCGAACTGCTTTTGAAGCTCTCGTAGTTCAACAAGAATCATTCTGTAAGGGGTGATAGATATGGGATTGATTCTAGGTTGCGTCTCAATCTTGAATTCTACTTTTCAGTTCGGCGGTAGCCACGGGAGTTCCTTAGGAAAAACATCGATAAATTCAAATACGGTTGAAATTGAATTAATATTAGGTTTGGTCTTATCATTTTTTAGGATATTGGCCATGACAAGGTTTGGCCTTTTTAATGGTTGATTGATTAGGGATATAAATTATTTTCCTAGACCTCAAAGATAAAGTTTCCTCTTATTACAGTCTACCCAAGCCCGATGTTTTCCTAACCAGTCTAAACCTAAGATCAGATCAAAGTCACAAAGAGGTATCACATACAAATCAATAGGAAAAGTGATTTTTGAATATAAAGGAAAAAATCTCTACAAAGAGTGTTCAATGACAAAGTTTTCCCTAAAGGGTTCGATACTATGAGTTCATGATCAATAATTTCAAATTTCAACCCAAGCATTTCAAGCAAAAGAAAACGAATAAAAGAATGGGTAGACCCCGGATCAATTAAAACATAAACAAGATGATTATTCAATTCAACGGTACCTGTTATTACATCAGGTGCCTCTTTATCATCGCGGCCCTGTATGTGATACATCCGAACAAGGGCTCAGGACTGTTGATGAGTGATGGCAGGACCCTGTCCCCGAGTCTTTCCGAAATTCCTAGACTAAGCCTGCTTTGGCCCCTTTCCTCTAGGAGAGGAGAATTGATTCTAAATAGAGGCTACCTTAACAGAAGGCTTGTCTAAGTCTTGAAGGCAATCTCGAACATAATGGTTTGGACTTCCACACCGAAAACAAGTGTTTGCCTGCTTCCTACATAGACTCTTGTGATATTTCTGACAGATATTGCAGTGTTTGGATTGCGGATCCTTGTCTGAATTTCCTGAGTTATTGATAGAGATTGTAGGAGTAGAAGATCTGAATATAGTTCGAGGTTTCAAAATATAGTTACCCCTTGGACAAGAAACATAACCCAAGGGGTTTTCTCATTGACTCTTCGATATCTTTTGAAGACCATTGGGGTTTGTTATCATTTCTTGGTCTCTTATCTTTCTTAGAATAACTTTCCCTATGTTTTTCTACAGCTTTCATTCTAGCCTCTGTGGCAATTACTTGATTTACCAGATCTTGGAAATTAGTTATTCCGAGAGCTATAAATATTGGGCTTAGTTCATCATTTAACCCTTTGATGAACATCCTGCATTTATCCTCCATTTCTTGATGTACTCAGATCTGTACTTGTAGAAATCACTAATGTAATGCTCTATGGGTCTCCCCTTGCTTCAGATGCAAGAAATGTCTTCTTCTTTCAGCTAAGTATTGCTCACTCACGTACTTCTTCCGAAATTCCTTCAGGAAGAGTTCCTAAGTGACAGAGTCTTCTGGAGCAGTAAAGATGGTAGTTTCCCACCAGTTTAATGCTTCATCAGCAAGCAAGGCCACTGCACACTCCAGTTTATGAGCATCAGAACATTGAAGTTGCTTAGTTAGGATTCTAACAGTAGTTTCTAGCCAGTATTCAGCTTCTTCAGGATTTTCTTCATCGGATCCCGCAAAAGTGTAGGCTCGATGTTGAGCTAGCTTATCAATAGGGCTTTTACTATAGCTGCAGGAGGATCATTTTGTTTCAGGTTAGAGACAAATTGGTTAAACACATCAGTTATACTGAGGAGGCATTCTCGTTGAATTTGGTTTACTTGAGGGGGCTTCAGGCTGCGGTTCTGCAGCCTTTTGAGGGTTTACTTGTTCTAGGTTTAGTCTAACACTTACTCCTTCATTGGAGGAACTAGCCGGGCTATCTCTATCCTGACCCAGATGTGTCTCCGAAATCTAAAATTACATTCAAGAGAGATATAGTCAAGCAAGATCAAAAATAGAACTTGGATTCAACTTTTAGGTGGCACTTTTAAAATAAAAGATGACACAATTAAACTGATTTAGTCTTAGGATCGACTAAACCTTAGCTCTGATTACCAACTTGAAACACCCCAACCCCCGAGCCTAGAAGATAACACTAACCTAGGAGTAGACAGGCTAACTTAACTAACAAGTTAAGTTATCGAACACAAATTACAAAATCTAAAACAAAGTCTTATTATAACCAAGCCTTTATTTTCAAAACATTCGATTTAGAGAATAGTTAAACATAGAACATCATATTTATGTATAACTTAATCATATTATAATATCAATGATTCGAGTCTTCTTAGAGTGTACCTTAACACTACTTATGCTCCATATGTATACTACAAGTTTTATAACTTTAAAATTTTTTTGCAAGACTTTCTCATTTCAAAACATATATTATAGATTCCAAACACTTAATCATACATATTCCCAATATGACCATATTAAGCTATTACCAAGTAATTGATCTATAAATCCTTAAGATCACCTAAACCATTCGAATCTATTAACCATGCAGCTAACATTGACGACTATGAGCAAACAAAATAGGGCATACACATAATACTTACAAAATCTCATAAGATACTATTTACAACCCCAAACAAAAGACATAACACCATAAAACAATCCATTCTACTAGTGCCATCTTCTAAGAGTTGTAATTTAACATAAGCAAAACATACATTTCTTGTTCTAGTGATCTTGCTTCGACCCCTTTTCTTTAATCTAACAATCTGAACAACCTGAAAGTTTGCAGAGTGAGTAATCAAGTTGCTAGTCTTGAATCATTCACATAAACAAGCAATTAATGCAATAATAGACTAAACTTAGCAAGTCGCCCATGAACAAATAATTTAAGGATCACCACCCCTTTTATAACTTAGCATTTTAACAATGAAATGTTTTACTCAAATTAAACAAAGAAACTTATCCCACAATTGATACTCCCAGTTAGTAACCGACTTACAATACAAATATTTATACAATCATTAACATACTTAGTATTGTATATGTGTAATTTAGCATTTTTAAACATCATTCCAATATAAATAACCTTAATTGTTATACGGCCTTGACTAGTTATCAACCTAGGAATATAGAACCATACAATCTATATTAGAAAATGGTGGCTAATACCATTGAAATCATTATTATTTTCTTATTAAAGAAGAGGTACCTTAGTACCATTTAGAGGTCCTTTATCCAATTCAGACTGAGCTCAAAAGTTTACATTGACATGCCAATCAGACTAGGTTTAAACTAATCAAGGCTCTTGCAATCTCTATAATAGATCATCAATTATTACTCTGACATCTTCTTTAATCACAATTTTACCAATACAGAAGGCTACTTAACGCATAGTAATAAGAACATTCTATCTAGGATAAATTTTGTATAACAAAAGTCCATACTTACCTTGGACTCTTACCGTAGGAACTATTTGAAATCTCCCTCATGTATAAGCAATTCATGTTTTATCATGCAAAATAATCAATTTAATTACTTTAACAATCTATGATAACAAACATAGTCATACTCACAAGCAATCCGAGCTAGGCTTGATCGTGAAGCACTACACCTTTCTTCCTCCCGTCTTCTTGATCACTTCCCTTGTGATCTAATTGTAACAACAATTGTGTATTAGAATTAATCTAATTCAATACCATTCACAACATTTTAGCAGCTAATCCTTTTTCGAACATAATAACCTTTTAGTTTCGAAGCCACCCTTTCATTTCTTATTAAACACTTCTTTCTCATTTAATTTTAACCGTGTTCTCATCAGGCATACTCTTGAATGTTGTAATATAATCATTCAATACTAAAGTCATTATATTTAGAGTTTATTATCATTATCCTCTTGTTACAATTGAGTAGTTTTGAGTAAAATAGTCTCAAAACTGCTATATTTCGAAACAGGGCTGTTTCTTATTTGATCAAACTGCCTAGGCTGCTATTAAACTCCTTCCAATATTTCCTAAATTCTATAGAAAATTCACTATTTTTAAACGAGACACTCCCATTCAGATTTTTAGATTTATGCCAACTACTAGATTAAATTCAAGTTGTCTTGTTCCATCCTTCAACCGAGCAGATCAATCATACATTAGTCACTTTTCAATATCTAATCTAAACGCATAATTTCAACAAATTCCAGCTTTATAACTCTAATTATTTTCGTCCAAAACACTATAATTTCCTTCTAATTTTGAGTTAAGCTCTAATACATGCATCTTTCACTCATGACGTAATAGCCAAGTTAATCAAAACATTAATTCGAATAGCCAACAATTCTACTAAGAATCGATTCACTAACATGGGTCCAAGGCCATAATTAAACTCAATTTCCTAAGGATCTTACATTATTTAGCATACAAAGAAAAACTTCATATATTTAATCATCTCTCAATGAAAGTGACAAACAAAGAACTCCTAATTTTCTCACTACTACATTTATCATTCAAGGAACATAAACAAAATCTTACTTGATTCCACAGAAATCAACATTCAAGCTCCAAACAATCAGAAATTCGATCCTTCAAGCACTAAAATTAGACTTTCTTTTCTCTCAAATTTTTGTTTCGGTTTTGTAAATAGTGAAGTAGATACCCATTATTTGTTGGTCTTGGAAATCCATTAAGGATTTAGCCTTGTCCACATGGACGCTGAATCCTTAGGCCACCTCAACAAACCACACCCAAGAATTGTTTTGTCATGCAAAGCTAAACGTTTAAATTATTAACTAATTAGTCCCTTTTAAATAGCTCCTTTATTTCGAAATCTTTCAATTTGGGTCCCTTACAAAGTTTCATAAAAGTAGTCACCGAGATTAATTGATCTTAATAGATTGTAACAAAGTATTTCTCCCAAATAGAGAGTTTAGGGTATTACATCTATAGTCATTGATGGGTTTGATTTTTCCATTCATCCACTTCTATTTTCTTGTTCTACTAATCTAGTTGAGATTTTTTATGGCAAAAGAAAACTTAAATCGGTGAAAAAGCTACATAAAAAATGTGAGGAAATAAAGATAAGAGAGTTGAGCATGATGAGAACAGAATTCACATGAAGCATAAGTGAAGAATCCTTGAACCAGGAGATTGGTTTTGGTTTAAAAAGCGAATGAAGAAGTTCTCAGCCCTACGGATGTCAAAATTGTTCCCCTTTATAGTAGGAGTCAATTTGGGGACAAATCGCTTTCAAGAAAGGGGTATGATGTGATCTGATTTGCATCAAAGATTTTTCCAACAGCTTGTGGACAAGGCCTACACGCCATTGTCAAACATTCCCCCAAATTCAATATGTTCTCTAACGCAACCACATTTCCTTCATTAGTTCACGGATGAACAACCATGCGCAATTCTAGTTTGCAATTACATTCTTGCTTGCATGCGTTGCATTTTTTTTTGTTTTCTATCTGTTCATATTCACATTTACATTAATTCTAGTTGCACTCGCATTGTTTAGTTTTGTTCTCTTTAGTATCTTTTAGCATGCATTTTGCTCCATTCACAATATATATTTTTTGCATCCATTACGTTCACATGTCAGTTTGTTTTTTTCTTATATTATGTTCTCACACAATCCACATGTTCGCCTGAACTACATTATGTTTGCATTTATAATTTGTCTGCATGAGTTTCACTTGAATTTTATATTTAATCTCAGCATTTTCATATGAATAAATTATGTTCTCACACAATCCACATGTTCGCCTGAACTACATAATGTTTGCATTTATAATTTGTCTGCATGAGTTTCACTTGAATTTTATATTTAATCTCAGCATTTTCATATGAATAAATTAGTCTTTTTGTTCATTTAAGCATTTGGTTTCATTTATGCTTGTTTAGAACATTTAAGCTTGATAGTTTGTTTAATGCATGTTAGTTTATTAATGCATGATCAATTCAATTAAGCATGGTAGATCATTTAAAGCTTGTTAGTTTACTTAATATTTGAATTCATTTAGTGTGTTAGTTCTCTCATTTAAATTAGTTCATTCTATGAAACTAGTTTTATTAATTAAACTACCTTATTAAAACTGTTTTGGCTTTTGATTTCTTTTTAATAAACAAATTGTTATATAATGGTTGTTTGATGTGTTTTGGTTAGGAAATTCATTTGGGCAAATGGCTGATCATCTTCTTCAAGAATGACAAGCATTTACCACCTATTGAAGGCACTTGATGACAATTGAAAGAGGCAATCAGTTTTAGCCAATTCAAGGCATTCAAGAGAGATAATTACACAACATGAAGGCTGATCAATTTTCAAGACATTCAAGGGAGTTTACACTACTTAAAGGCTGGCGGTTTCATCAAGAAAACACCTCATTCAAGAGATCCTAAATACACCACTTAAAGAGCCACTTAAACACCATATAATTGCTACTTTAAGCCTTCTTAAATCTGATCAGTTTTGATAACAAAGGAGAAAAACACTTAAAGCCCCTTTATCACATTTAATGAAGGATGAATGACAACTTAATCAGCTTGGCAATCAAAGGATTCTTATTACATGGACGATATGTGTGCCCACATTCATTCCAAAAGATGTCCACATTCATCTTCATCCACACCAACCTTTCAGCTACTACTTGGAGAAGGAATAACCGATAGCGTTATGAGCTTTTAACCCCTAAATTAATTTATCTTTAACCCTTTGTTTGTCTATTCAATTCAACCACTATGTTCCTATAAATAGGCAGCCATTTCTCATGTAAAACAACTTTTTGGAATATTATAAACTTGATAGTGTTATCTTTCAGAGTTCATCTTGAACTTTATCGGTTTACAAGATTATTCTTGTGGCATTCATCCCATTCATCTTTTTATATTGATGGTTCCAGTTCCTTACAATTGGTGGGTCATAATCCATCTTCCTTTTCACCCAATTCACGGTTAAGTACTCTTAAGGAACGAGTCTTTACTTTTTAGTGTTGGTTCCTCCTTTGTATACACCGCACCTTCATTACATTTTCTGTTCTTCTTCGCCCACTATCTACACATCCAAATATTCCATCACCTTCCCATACTTCATTCTTTCACAATAGTTGTTGCGTGTGATAAGTGCTATGCAAATGTGCAAGTATACACGTCGCAAGTAATAAAGTGATATGAGTATCGAGTATCGTCTCCACAGGGATTGGTTTGGGCCACTTTGCTTAAGTTACTGCACTGTGAAAATAAAAACACAATTGATAATAGAGGTTTTAATTAACGAGAAAAGTAAAAGCAATAAACTAAAAGAATAGATGAAAGAAAAAGAGAGAATAGGCCAGGTTATCGTGAGTTGAGGTGTGATAGCCGATTGGATCGTCTTGGTAAAAGAGTGCAAGGGCAACTCAGTTGCCGTGGCAACTTGCACAGTGGGGTTGCCTTGACAACTAATCAATGGTTGCCTGGGCAACTAGCTGGGCAACTACTTGGGCGTCTGGGTAGCAACTTCAAGGTTCGGCGGAGCGTTCTTCAATGGTTTCTTCTTATCCCTAAGTCGAAACTCTAGCTACTTGTGCATGCCTTGATAATACATCCCTGCGTGAATCAAGGGTGAACAACAACCAATCTTGCGCTCCTCTTAGCCGTTGAAATCCTTAACTTATTCCTAAGCCGGATTAATCTTCACCATCAATAGATTGAATAAAGACCATACTCATTCGTTTCTTGAATCTAACTCTCTCGATATTAGATAAATAGATGAAGTTACGAGATCCTCTCCCAATTCACTCGCAAACAAGAATAAAAGCCAAGAATGAGTAAACCTTGAATAGAAAAGTGCAAACTCTTATTACCTAAACAAAATCCAATTGTTTCTCACAACAACAAAACACAATAACCCCAACCAGTCAAGTTAGTTCATGGTTGGGTTCAAAAGATATACAAAGAATAATCACCAAACCATGAATCTAATGGAAGCAAAGAAGAAGAAGAAATCGAACTCTCTCCCTCCTTGCTATCTTGTCGAAATCTCTTCCTTCTTGCCCTTTGGAGTTTTCGAAAATCCTATCCTCTTGCTCTCTCTCAATTGTCGAAATCTCCTTGCTATTTATAGGGCTAGGCCAAAGTCCTTCTTTGAGGAGGAGTTTGAGTTGGAATTAAATTATCTTTAAAGAATATAATTCTTTATTATAATTGTATTCCTACTAGAACTTCTCCTATCTTCTTGGAATTTAATTCTTCTTTAATCTCTGCATGGAAATCAAATTCCTTTGGGTTTGGGCTTTGCTCCACGTCATCTTGGGCTTGTATAGTCATTAATTTCGACATCCCTATTGCATTTTCTCTTTGTCGACAATTGCCATGGCAACTGCCTCAAGCGTCTCCTTCATGCATTGCCACAGCAACTAGCTCGGCGTCTCCTTCATGCATTGCCCGAAACTAGCACTAGCCTTGCTTTGGCAAGTGATCCTGCACACACACAAAAAAACACACCAAAGCAGCATCTTTTTCCACAAAAATCACCAAGTTATGTAATCAAGCTCAACGGTGGAAAGAAACATGAATTAATGCATGAATAACTAATTATGCAACTAATATGAGCTTAAGTCTAACAATAATATGAGTAAAAAGGGTAATAAAAATAGTACTTTTGAACACTTATCACGCCCCCAAACTCGAACTATTGCTTGTCCTCAAGCAATGCAAACTAACAATTACCTGCCAAGACTTTAATCATCAAAGACATGCTTCAAACTTGAATTCAAACCTCGGAACCGTGGCACAAAGTATGAGCACCTTTTAATTTTTTGGATAACACAAAAATTACCCGGAACCAAACTATATTGCTCGTGACAATGTGTGTGCGTAGTTGTGTACAAGTTGATTTTCAAGATTCTATGTGAACAATAGGCTTTTATTAATTTAATTATCGGGGCATTTATTTTTATTTTCACTAGAGCCAATTTCGGGCACCTCTAGCAAAGTAAGCAATTTCTTATTTTATTTTAGTCGACTAGAGCCAATTTCGGGCACCTTTAGCGATTCTTTAATGTGCATTAACTACTAGAGCCAGTTTCGGGCACCTCTAGCAAGAAAGTGCATTTACTACTAGAGCCAGTTTTGGGCACCTCTAGCAAGAAATTAACTTTTAATTTTCAATTTTAAATTTACCCTAATTTTAAGCAACCTAAATTCACTAAATTTCTTTCAATCAACAAGCCACAACCGTGTAAAAAAAATTCAGTATCATAGTAAAATTCTAAGCTCTTTTCATGTAATCCTAAAATTAAAAGTTCTTTCAATTAAGTGCAGTGGCAAAAATTCATCATTGGATATTCAACAAGTCTCAAGCAATTAAATCCAATTAAAGGCATGGCAAGTAACATATGCAACCTATATGAGATTGCTAACGATGAATGCAACTAAACATGAAACTAACTAGAAACCAACACCCCCCCAAACTCGAGAGAAGCATTGTCCTCAATGCACGTAAAAGTGAAACAAAATTTAAAAGAAACTAAATGAAATGAGTTAGTCAGAGAGGTCGTCACCTCGAGTGATAAGTTTCCTTCGTGCCGTTTGCTTGATTCATTTTCCGATCGGTGGTTGAATGCTTGTGGCTGGTACCGCGTGAATAGCATTGCTTTGGTTTGATCCATGTTTGCCGAGGCAGGTTCACTTGCCTGGCATCAATAGTTGCCGAAGCCATTGTTGTTGCCTAGGCATCGCCAGTTTCTATTGTGGTTACTGTGGCAAGTAGTCGGTAGTGAATTTCCTTAGCATGGTGGTTGTGAGTCTTGTTGTGGAAAAGAAAACCTGGAAACTAAAGATAATGAAGAAAAATAAAATCTCTCCTAAAAATAAAAATGAAACTAAAAAGAAAAAGAAAAAAATATTGAAAGGAGAGCATGCTCATGCATCTCCTAAGTTGACCACTTCTAATGTTACTGCATTTCTGAGAAAACTTGAGGAGAGTCGTTTCCGATACTTCTTATAGTCCATCCGTACCCTCCATCGGGTGACAATATTGCCCAAAAAGAGTTGGGCCAATGTGCTCCCAGCTAGTCCCTTTTGCATTACCATGGTGGAGGTGTCTTTCTTCTTTGTTCGCTTGTAGTCCATGTATACTCTCCACCTTACTACTATTCCTGAAGGCACAAATATATTAATAGGAAAAATTATATCCATTCTCAACCATTCAATTACCTCATTCTTGTCGACTTCTATCATGGTTGGATGTAGCCTTTGTTGTCGTGGCAATTGCTGCTCAAGCCAATTGCTGTGGCAATCGGTTGCCAAAATTTGCTGTAAATCAAGAGAAGAACCAATTTTCTGGAAAGCTTTATGAATCCAAACACCTTTTTCTTTTGGCCTCTCAAACATCTCCATCAGTAGAGATTTTGATGGCTTCAAATCTACCAACCTCGGTTCCTCAAGACATACCTGCAATGGACGAGGTGAGTTTTTAAAGAATTCGAAAGGTTCAACTATTACCTGCTCATATTCCATTGGCAAAGTATTATCATCTCGTTGATCTTGCATGTGGTCTTGTAATTGCTGTGGCAATTGTAGATGAGAGCAATCTACACATTCCTGCTTCAACATCAACGTTATAACTTTCTGGGCATCAGGTTCCTCAGAATTTGCTGTAGTATTGTTGTTCTCAGCTTCACCGAGTGTTGTCGCAGCATTGCTCTGTTCAGGCTCCTCAATCATTGCCGAGGCAATTTGTTGTTCAAGCTCATCATACGTTGGGCAGTCTCTCTCATTGGCATCCTCTTGACTTTGAGGTTTTAGTTGTTCCTCACACATCAGAGAGATTTCTTTGTATTGCTCCTTATCCTCTTGTCTTGGGACGTCAGTATCCCCAGGAATGAATTGTTGGTGCATGTTATCCATGACATATGTGGATCTCCCCAATTGATCTTCTGAATCCCCTAAGGTTGCATCCCACTGAGCTATCCTCGTATCCATAGATTTTGATAGCTCTCGAATCTCTTCAATTGATCCGTCAAGTCTAGCCAAGGAAGCTAGTAACGTTTCCTCCAAGGAATTGGAATGCTCTTGAAAAGGACTACATTGCCATGGCATATCTGTTGTTGCGGCAAAATTGTTATGGTAAAAAAAAATTTGAGCTTTTTGACCATACCATGAAGAATTTTGCTGTTGGTTCCCTCTATGGTCCTCCATGTAGTTATATGCACCGAAAATGTGAGGGCAATTTTCAAACACATGATGTTCTCCACACATAGCACAAGATTTTTCCACTCAGATAAGTTCTTTGGGCTTTTCTCGGTTGGTATAGGTAATCATCAAAGGGTGCAAGAAACTCTTGATTGGATTGATTCATATCTTCCAACATCATCTCTCGAATAGATCGGCTTTTATTTCCTGACATGTTGATGTCCCTTAACTTGTAGCGCACCTAAATTTTTTTTTGATAAAACAAACAAAAAGAAAAGTTAGTAAAACTAAGAGAAAAAATGCAATAACAAAAACAACTAACACCAATTGCCAATCCCCGGCAACGGCGCCAAAAACTTGTTGCGTGTGATAAGTGCTACGCAAATGTGCAAGTATACACGTCGCAAGTAATAAAGTGATATGAGTATCGAGTATCGTCTCCACAGGGATTAGTTTGGGCCACTTTGCTTAAGTTATCAGACTTTGTGAAAATAAAAACACAATTGATAATAGAGGTTTTAATTAACGAGAAAAGTAAAAGTAATAAACTAAAAGAATAGATGAAAGAAAAGAGAGAATAGGCCAGGTTATCGTGAGTTGAGGTGTGATAGCCGATTGGATCGTCTTGGTAAAAGAGTGCAAGGGCAACTCAGTTGCCGTGGCAACTTGCACAGCGGGGTTGCCTTGGCAACTAATCAATGGTTGCCTGGGCAACTAGCTGGGCAACTACTTGGGCGTCTGGGCAGCAACTTCAAGGTTCGGCGCGTGTTCTTCAAAGGTTTCTTCTTATCCCCGAGTCGAAACTCTAGCTACTTGTGCATGCCTTGATAATACATCCTGCGTGAATCAAGGGTGAACAACAACCAATCTTGCGCTCCTCTTAGCCGTTGAAATCCTTAACTTATTCCTAAGCCGGATTAATCTTCACCATCAATAGATTGAATAAAGACCATACTCATTTGTTTCTTGAATCTAACTCTCCCGATATTAGATAAATAGATGAAGTTACGAGATCCTCTCCCAATTCACTCGCAAACAAGAATAAAAGCCAAGAATGAGTAAACCTTGAATAGAAAAGTGCAAACTCTTATTACCTAAACAAAATCCAATTGTTTCTCACAACAACAAAACACAATAACCCCAACCAGTCAAGTTAGTTCATGGTTGGGTTCAAAAAATATACAAAGAATAATCCCCAAACCATGAATCTAATGGAAGTAAAGAAGAAGAAGAAATCGAACTCTCTCCCTCCTTGCTATCTTTTCGAAATCTCTTCCTTCTTGCCCTTTGGAGTTTTCGAAAATACTCTCCTCTTGCTCTCTCTCAATTGTCGAAATCTCCTTGCAATTTATAGGGCTAGGCCAAAGTCCTTCTTTGAGGAGGAGTTTGAGTTGGAATTAAATTATCTTTAAAGAATATAATTCTTTATTATAATTGTATTCCTACTAGAACTTCTCCTATCTTCTTGGAATTTAATTATTCTTTAATCTCTGCATGGAAATCAAATTCCTTTGGGTTTTGGCTTTGCTCCACGTCATCTTGGGCTTGTATAGTCATTAATTTTGACATCCCTATTGCATTTTCTCTTTGTCGACAATTACCATGGCAACTGGCTCAACGTCTCCTTCATGCATTGCCCTGGAAACTAGCTCGGCGTCTCCTTCATGCATTGCCCTGGAAACTAGCACTAGCCTTGCTTTGGCAAGTGATCCTGCACACACACAAAAACACACCAAAACAGCATCTTTTTCCACAAAAATCACCAAGTTATGTAATCAAGCTCAACGGTGGAAAGAAACATGAATTAATGCATGAATAACTAATTATGCAACTAATATGAGCTTAAGTCTAACAATAATATGAGTAAAAAGGGTAATAAAAATAGTACTTTTGAACACTTATCAATAGTCATCTTAACATCATTCTATTTCACCAAACACATATCTATCAAGCCTATATCATTTTAACAAGTTGTTCAATTTCAATCAGTTACTAGAATCACGATCGGGCAACACAAATACAAAATATACCATTATACAACTGAGTTCGTATCAATTTATTGCTTCATCTTCTTATTGGTTCTCTTTCTCTTTTATGTCTCTAGCACTTCCCTTGTCTGAGTAAGAGGACGATTCTGATGAGCTCACTTCCACTTTCGATATTAGATGTTTCATCTCAGTCTTCTTTCCTTCCACACTGCCTTGATGAACCTCTCTTTGGACAGTCTTAACCACTATACATTCTGCCACACGAACTTTGAAAACCTCTGATTCGAAAACTATTTCAATCACCTCATCAATCTTATTAATTTGGTTTATGGATACCAACATAGAAACTTTTTTGCAGCCTTGTGATTGATTCAAATTCTCCCCAATTTCTTTAAAATGCCCCCATAATTATGCTATTCTTTTGAAAGTGATGTGATTCCAAAAATGTAATGGAATACCTAAAACTTCTAATTAGATAACTCTCTCAGGTTGTTTAAAAGTTTTAGACCATCATTCTACCTCTGAGAAGATCTCCTTCAACCATGACCATTCTTGTTTTTCCATCATATTGACCAGTTCTTTATCTTGAAAATAAATCAGGAATTTGCGACCTCCTAAGTGTTTCACCTCAGCATCACCTAGTCTCCATTGATGCATTATGTCTAGAACATTGGTCAGGTTGCACACTGAGGCCATGGTACCTATCAAGTTGTTGCTAAGCTTCTATAAAGACTCCACATCAACATGCCCTTAAATCTTCTTGGCTTCCACTACACAGACTAAATGATCCATCTGCGTGCTGCACTCTCCATGATCTATTTTGCTACCAAAAGAATCCCTTATTTTAGACCCTCGAATGAAGGTGATTTTTGCTTGACATCTTCCTTAATGATTCACTTTTTCCTCCAAAACTCTGAACGCCCATAATACTTTGCAATTGAAATTGACAGCTTGAAACCATACAAAATAAAGCATTCAGTCTCTCAATTGCTTTGTCAGCATCTTGCCTGTTGGATAATCTAACAAAACTGAAATGTTTCCCTGCTCTGTCTACCTTGTTTGCTATAAAGGAATCCACTATATCGCCATGCCTCCCAAAAGCTTGTCGTAGACCACTCTAGTGCAATGTTGCTAGTAGATTTATAATAAAAGAGTAAATATTCCCCTGCTTGGTACTTCGCTCCCTCTCGCCATCACCATTTATAGTAGTTCTACTTTCTAACCAAAGTGTACCTCAACTACCTTAGCTATCCACACTAAGGATTTTCCACAAATTAACTTGTATTTCCCTTTTCTAGGCTTAAGAAGATAACCCGTACAACCTTCAAAGCTTATACCCCAAAGGTTTGAGAAACTCTTTTATAAAGAAAAAACAAATAAGAAAAAAATGAAAACCTTTACAAGGAAAATGTGTTTGCAAATTAAGCACTCACCCAAAATCCTAAAACTTTCTAAGTCAGGATATATTTGAGACTCTTGTGGTCTGTGAACAAGTTACATTTCTCCCCATACAAGTAATGTCTCCATATTTTGAGAGCAAACACGATAGCTGCCAATTCTAGATTGTGTGTTGGATAGTTTGACTCGTGTGGTTTCAGTTGCCTTAAAGCATAAGCCACCACTTTTCCATCTTGCATTAGGACACATCCGAGTCCTAAATGAGATACATGACTATAGACAGTGAATTCTTTACCCGATTCTAGTTGGATAAGAACTGGTGCACGAGTTAGGGCTTGTTTAAGTTGATTGAAGCTTCGTTGTTGGTTCTCCGACCAAACAATAGGTATATCCTTTCAGGTTAACTTTGTCAAACTTGCGTAATGGATGAGAATCCTTTGATAAATCACTGATAATATCTGGCTAAACCGAGAAAGCTTCTGTTTTCACTAACATTCCTCGGAGGTTCCAATCCAGGATAGATTGAATTTTCATTGGGTCAACTTTAATCCCTTCTACCGAGATGACATGACAAAGGAACGAGAGTTTCAATAGCCAAAATTAACACTTAGAGAGCTTTGCAAAAAATTGACGTTCTCGAAAAGTTTGCAATACAATTCTGAGATGTTCGAAGTGTTCTTCTATGTTCCAAGAGTAAACTAGGATGTCATCAATAAAGACGACCACGAACTTGTCGAGATAGAGCTTGAAAACTCAATTCATGAGATCCATGAAAGCAGCTGGAGCATTCGTTGGCCATATCGAGTACGAAGATTGTCTTAGGTACATATTCTTCTTTTACCCTCATTTGATAGTATCTCGATCGATGATCGATCTTTAAGAATACCAAAGCATCCTTGAGTTGATCTAAGAGATCTTTTATCCTTTGGAGAGGATATCAATTCTTGATAGTAAGCTTGTTCAATTGTCTATAATTAATACAGAGTCTCATAGTCCCGTCTTTCTTCTTCACGAACAAGACTGGAGCACCCCAAGGAGATGAGCTAGGCTGAATAAAGCCTTTTTCTTGTAGCTCTTGGAGTTGCTTCTTGAGTTCTTTCAATTCAACAAGTGCCATTCGATAAGGTGTGGTGGACACCGGAGTTGTTCCGGGTTAAACTTCAATCCCAAACTCTACTTCTTTGGTCGAAGGGACACCAAGGAGTTCCTTGGGAAAAACATCAGTGAATTCATAAACAACAGGCATGCTAGGCAAACCGAATTCAATTTCATCTTGGAGAATCATCTTAGCAAAGATTGAAGGTTGTTTCTTGTCTATTATGAGAATGGATTCTTTTCCTAAACCCAGAGATACAGTCTTCGATTTTGGCAATCTACCCAGGCCTCGTGTTTACTTAACCAATCTAGCCCCAATATCAAGTCAAATTCACAAAAAAGGTAGAACATAAAGATCAATAGGAAAGGGTATGTTTCGAATGGTCAAGGAAGCTTGCTGATGGCACAAGTTAATGGGTGTTTATCCCCTAAATGGATTTAAAACTACAAGACTTGATTCAATAGTTTCGGGTTTTAATTTTAACTTGTTGATCAAGGTAGAACAAACAAATGAATGGGTAGACCCCGAATCAATTAAAGCATATACAAGGCTAGAATTTAACTCAACGGTACCTGCGATAACATTAGGAGCTTCTTCATCATCTTTACCACAAATGTTGTACATACGAGCAGGGGCTCAGGATTCTTGATGAGTTAGAGCATTCGAATGGTTCCCTCTGCCTCTCCCTTGATTTCCAGACTGGGCTTGTCTAAGACCCTTATTTCGATTGAAGAGAGCTGAGCTTGCATTTCCAGGAGTTTGACTTGGAACCTTATTGGGATTCTGGGGACAATCCCGGATATAGTGATCTGAGGCTCCACATAAGAAACACAAGTTTTGTTGAGTTTTGTACTACCCGGTGTGGTGCTTCTGACAAAACTTGCAGGTAGAATACTGAGCAGCTTTACCAGAATTCCCAGTACTATCAACTGAGATGATCGGGGCTAAGGATTTGATTACCGATTGAGGTTTCAGTGTATAATTTCTCTTCTAGACATGATTATAATTTGAAGAGTGATCTTTAGAGTGTTTAGCTTTCTTTGACTGCCAGTGTGGCTTGTCATCATTTCTGGATCGTTCAACCTTCTAGGAGTTTCCACTCTTACATTTCTTTGAGGCCTTCATCTTCGCCTTTGTAGCAATGGCTTGGTTTACCAAGTTTTGGTAGTCGGTAATAGCCAGAGCAGTGAATATAAGGCTTAATTCATCATTTAACCCGTCAATGAACATTCGACACTTGTCAGCCTCAATTTTGATATATTCAGACCTATATTTGCAATACTTGCAGAAGTCGCTCACATACGATTCAATAGGTCAACACCCTTGGTTGAGGTACAAGAAACGTTTTTGGTGCTCGGCCAGTTATTGTTCACTGACATACTTCTTCTTGAATTCATCGAGGAAGAATTTCCACGTCACGGCTTCTACAGAGGTAGTCAGTTTAGTAGTTTCCCACTAGTTTAAAGCTTCATCAGCTAACAAAGTTATAGCACATTCTAGTTTGTGTTCATCGGGACAAGTTAGTTGCTTGGCTAGGAATCGAGTAGTGGCTTCTAGCCAGTAATCAGCTACTTCTGGGTTTGCTTCATCGGTGCAATAAAGGTATAAGCCCGATGTTGAGTCAGTTTGTCAATTGGTGCTCGGTTTGGCATAGCAATAGTAGGTGCAATAGGGTGATCTTGTTTTAAAGCAGATACAAGATGGTTGAAAATCTCCTTCATACATAGAAGACATTCTTGCTGCACGAGATTGATAGTAGGAGTTTCCTATTGAGCAACATCTTGAGATCGATGTTGAGCTTGATGTTGAGGAGGAATTTGTTCCATCCTTCACTGTCTCCTTCATTTGAGGAGCCTTTAGGACTTTCATTTTCCCGATCGAGTCTTATTTTAGACATTCTACATTCAAATAGAACAATTAGGGGTTCAGTTTAATAAGCAAGACACAAGCTATTCAATACAAGTCTCCTAGGTTGCACAAGTATCCTATGTGATGCATGATAGCCCAGTTTAGTCCAAGAATCGACTAAACCTAAAGCTCTGATTACCAATTAATACGTAATACCCCCTACTTGGGTTAGTATTAACGCGGTTCGGGAGCGTTACTTAGCAAGCAAGGAAGGACAGGATATAGCATGGCATTCGAACTAAACAAGGACATAGACAAGGTAAGGCTAATACAAGCATTACACATTCAAACTTGACTCAATAATCAACCATTACATTCGGGAATCATCAAACAAGAAGAAACAATCATTCGATCAAGCAATAGGCAACCATTCTTGTGTGAAATGCTTCTTGCTCAAGGAGAATACAAAACAATCAAATTATCTATATACATCTAGTGTCACCATTCTAGGAGAATACAAAACAAGTATGGAATCATACTTTAACCATGCTTGTGTGAAACGCTTCTTGCTCAAGGAATCAAGCTTCAACATCAAGCAATGTTGAATCCTTTAACCTGTAGGTCGGGAATAATGAAACAAGAGTGTTAAGTACAAATATGTACTTAGTGAGGTAGTAACTAGTCTAACCATTTGTTATTTCATGTTTCATGTCTTTTATATCAAGTGTAGACCAAGCTAAGGCTTCCAAGCATTAGAGTAGACTTAGCTAGTCTTTCATACAACAAGAGTGACCTTATCTAGTCTTCCAAGTATCAAGATTATCCTATCTAGGATAGCAAGTATTCAGCCAACATGTAAAGGCATCAAGGAGTCATAATTCATAAATCAAGCAACATGCTTGCAAAACAAGAAACCAAGGAGTCATGCTTTCAAGTCAAGTAACATACATTTCATTGCATTCAAGACAAGTATCATTTACAATTGAATTGTTATTTCATTTGTTAATTCATTAAACAACCCCCTTGGTACTTAGTTTGTATAGCTAATCGAGTCTCCAACCAACTGTCGCCACAAGATGCACTGTAGTGTTGGTCAACCCTCCTACTGTCGCCAAAAACCACATATGTGCCCTCCTTCTGTCGCCAAATAGGGCCTTAGCCCTGGACCGTAGTCCACCCGTACACAATGAGCTCTAGACTCTAAGGCATTTATTCAAGATCATATCTCAAACAAGGTTGTTCGAATTACCATTTATTCAAGTTATTCGAAATACCAAGGTTGTTCGAATTACCATTTATTCAAGTTATCAAGTTCACGAGCATGTTCATGTCAAGTAAGATCATTTCATGTTAAGCCCTTAGGCTATTGAGCCTTATCTCACAAGTCAAGTGGTTTCAAGATCCATTTCATCAAAATGAGATAACATCATATCTCAAACAAGTCATTAGCATGCAATCATATTGCATCACAGCTTATACAAGCATTCAAGCATTCACTAATCATGCTTAGCAATTCGAAATAGAAATGTATTCAAGACTAGGATCAAGTGTCATGCATTTCATTAGTCATCCTTCCCTTATTAGGTCAAGTTCAAGATTAGATTCATTTACATGTCAAGATTGTAACAATAATGCATTGGTTAGGACCTAGTCCTAACCCTAGAGATAACTACACGCACAATACAATCCAAGCAAGCTAGAAATTTTCTTATATAGCTATTCCTTTGTTCATAGCCTTTGAATGATTTCCTTTTTGTCCTTCCTCCGAGTTCACTCCTTGCTCTAGCAAATTCATGATTAAACACATTCATCAATATGTATACACAAGACAATTCAACATGACAACAAGGTTATTTCAATACATGTAAACATATTCATACAATTCTTTCAACATTCAATAAACAAGACTAGGTAGGATCTAATTATCCCAAACTGTTACAAACAGTCCAATAAAACTATGTACAAAACAGTTTCTAACTAGCTTACGTGCTGCTGCCTGGCAGCTTGCACACTACATGTTTAAACATGCATATCTTTCAATTCCTACGTCGGAATTTAAATTAATTTATACCGTTGGAAAGCTAAAAAAAATTGCATCTAAAACCATAATAGGCTTGCATTTTAGTTCTTAGCCAATTAATACAGTTTATTGTTCAAAGACAGGGCATTTACACTGCCTGGACAGTTTGCACTGTCCAACTATTTCTATTTACAGTTTCCAGCATAGGACCCAGTTTTCAGTTCTGTTTTCACCTAATGAAAGTAGACATAAAAAGGATCATGTAATTAAAATTTCAGCCCTGAATTTTATCTCTACAATTTTTGGTGAATTTTCAAAGTCACTGCCTAGAATAGAGCATTCTGGGCAGCTTACGCTAGGTTGCATTTCTAGTTCTTTATTTCATTCTAGCAAGGTCCTAACATGAAAATTTCATTCATAATCATGTTAATACATATCTAGTCCATCATAATTCACCTAACAATGTTCTCAAAAAAGGGCATAGTCATGTCGAACATAGTTTAATCCATTTGATCACAATTACACATCTATTCATCAACTAGGCTGTCTAGAACCTAATTTGACTAGTTCAATTAGGTGTAGTCTTTTTCCAGCAAGTTACCAATTCAATTAAATCTCCATTTTACCTAACAACATGTTCAAAACAGATTTTTAAGCTCATTTAGCATGCTTACACAAATTTTCAATTAAAACAGTCCCCTAATCTAGACTGTTTTGATCCATGTTCATGTTTCTCAATTTTCCAGCAACTACACATGAGTTTCATTAGCCATTTGATTACTAGCAATCAATTTCCAGGTTCTAATTGCAAATAGCATGAGCTAAACACATAAAGAAATCATCTAATTCATCAATACAACCAAGAACATCATAAACAATCATTCAATCCATCTATAACATGTTCATCACATTTCCCGCATCTATACACTCAAATCACATTTCCATTTTGAATTCAAACAATCCAAACATGAAATTTACAAGAGAAACAAGTAATTACCTTAATCACAAAGCTATTTAGGTTTAATTTGGAGCTAAATCAAGGTTGTAGGACATGTATTCAAGCTTTCTCCCTCAAGCTTCCTTTCTCTTCCAATCGGCCAAAAAAAGAGAAAATGAGGAAGATGATAACACTTAATCCAAGTTATTGGATTTGTGTAATGTCTAAACTGTCCCTTAATTAATCCTTAATATTAACTTAATCAAGGGCATTTAGGGGAATTGAGGAATTTAGCATGCATTCTTTGAAATTGCTAGAGTTTACAAGTTGGTCATCTTAATTTGGTCACTTGTTCTTTCACTCTTTCAATTAGACCCTTGACTAATCAATTTAGCTTAATTTCTAGATTGAATTAAGCTATCAACTTAAGCAATTGATTTTAATACTTATAGGCTAGGATTTGGGGTGTTACAATTCCCCCCCTTAAAATAAATTCGTCCTCAAATTTACCTGAATCAAATAGATGGGGATATTGCTTCTTCATGATTTCTTCAGATTCCCAAGTAGCTTTTTCTATCTTGTGGTTTCTCCACAAAACCTTGACAAGAGGAACAATCTTGTTCCTAAGCTTTCTTACTTCCCGATCAAGAATCTGAACATGTTCTTCTTTATAGGACAAATCAGGATTCAATTCTACTTCTTCTGGTTTAAGGATATGAGATGGATCTGATATGTATCTTCTGAGCATAGATACGTGGAATACATTGTGGATTCTATCAAATTCTTTAGGGAGAGCTAATCGATAGGCCATCGGTCTAATTCTTTTAGTGATTTTGAATAGACCAATGAATCGGGGATTGCATTTCCCTTTTCTTCCAAATCGAAGGACTTTCTTCCAAGGTGAAACCTTTAGGAAGACTTTGTCTCCAAAAGCATACTGGATATCTCTCCTTTTCAAGTTAGCATATGCCTTTTGTCTATCGAAAGCTGCCTTCAATCGATCATGAATGATCTTCACTTGTTCTTCGGTTTCCCAAAGCAATTGAGGCCCTAGCAATTTGTTTTTCCTCAATTCAGACTAGCATAAGGGAGTTCTACACTTCCTCCCCTATAGAGCTTTGAATGGTGGCATCTGAATAGATGCTTGATAACTACTGTTGTAGCCAAACTCTACAAGGGGTAGAGATTTCTCCCAGTTCTTCCCGAACTCTATAACACAAGCACGAAGCATGTCTTCTAATACTTGAATAATCCTTTCAGATTGTCCATCAAACTGAGGATGGAAAGCTGTAATTAGATTTACTTTGGTTCCAAGTGCTTTCTGTAGAGACTTCCAAAATAGCGAAGCAAATCTGGGGTCTCGATCGGATATGATAACTGTAGGTACACCGTGTAATCGAATCACTTCACGGATGTATAACTCGGCTAAGGTTTCCAAGCTCATGTTCATTCGAATAGGGATGAAGTGAGTAGACTTTGTGAATCTATCAACAATCACCCATACAACGTCGTTCTTTCTTGGAGTAGAAGGAATACCAGTAACAAAGTCTATTGTTATCCGATCCCATTTCCACTAAGGGAATTTGACTAGCTAAAGTAATCCAATTGGAACTCGATGTTCGGCTTTAACTTTTTGACTAGTCAGGCACTTCGATACGAAGTCTGTGATAGCCAATTTCATACCCGCCCACCAGTATAGTGGCTTTAGATCCTTGTACATCTTAACAGATCCCAGGTGAATCGAGTATGAACTTTGGTGAGCTTCTTGTAACATTTCTTGTCTTAGTTCCTCATTGTTAGGGATAGACACTCTATCCTTGAAATAGAGGAGTCCATTTGACTTAAGGGAGAAGTCAGAATTTGATTCATAGTCTAACTTGGATATGATCTTCTGAAGATCTGAATCAACTTGTTGGAGTTCTTTAATTTTCGAGATTAAGATGGATTGAACTTGAAGTTCAGACAAGAATTTTCGTCCTTTGGATAAACGGAAATAAACATTGATAGCCGGAGTAGCTACAAAGAATACATAAGATCATTAATGAAAATTTCAAGTGATTACTTGCAAAACAAGTAAGTGTTCGAATAGCTTTATTGTGATTCAAGTAAGTTCAAATTTGATTGAAATATACTTGAATTTAGATTTAGGAGTTTAACCGAGTATGGTTTGCGACTAAGGGCATCAACAACCACGTTTGCTTTCCCCGGATGGTAGTCGATAACCAAATCGTAGTCTTTAAGCAATTCAAGCAATCTTATTTGTCTCAAATTCAAATCTTTCCGAGTCAGGAGATATTTGAGACTCTTGTGGTCTGTGAACAGGTTACATTTCTCCCCATACAAGTAATGTCTCCATATTTTGAGGGCAAACACGATAGTTGCCAATTCTAGATCGTGTGTTGGATAGTTTGACTCGTGTGGTATCAGTTGCCTTGAAGCATAAGCTACCACTTTTCCATCTTGCATTAGGACACATCCGAGTCCTAAATGAGATGCATCACTAAAGATAGTTTGACTCGTGTGGTTTCAGTTGCCTTTACTCATATTTTCATTCACATTTATATTTTATCAAGAAGCCTATAGTATATATATATATATATTCAAGATAGTCCAAAATCACATATGTTCATGAAAAATCTCAAAACAGTTCCACACATTCATGTTTTCCATAATATTTTCTAATATCTTGTATGACTGTTGTTACCGGGCAAACTGCGCATCACTCAGTTAAAATTTCATAAGTTCCATTCCGTATATCAGAATTTCAAACCGTTTACAAAGTTGGAAAGCTGAATCAACTATCTTTCTAACCATATAGGCCTTGAATTTCTAATCCTTACGAATTAATACAGATTTTAATCTAAAGCTACACTCAATTCTGCCACCAAGCAAATTACATTGTCTTAGAACAATTATCTCTATAAACTACTATTTGGCTCGGAATTCAGTTTCGTTGGTTTTAAATGAAAATAGACATGACAATATTTTCAACCATATAAATTATAGATTCTAATTCCACCAGTACGATTTATAGCAATTTTTCAAAGTCGCAGCTAATGCAGATTTTAAAGCTGTTTACAAGGTACAAAGGAGGGTAGTTTCTTTATAACTCATTTTAGGCCTTATTTTTCCTTCTAACAAGACTTCCAAATACCTTAGTTGATCATACTATCAATATTACATAATATAGCCTTGAAACCCAGAAACACATTCATTCAGAATCCACCAAAAACAGTCTCAATTTTGCATATAAAACAGGTCAGTCCCCAAACTGCATTAAACTGAACTTAAACAGTTCTATATGCATCTCTAATTAACAAAACAACTTCTTTAATCATATTTGCATATTTTTAGACTTATCTAGCCATTGAAAACAGGTTCTAACACAACAATATATATGCATACATTTTCTATTAGCTAACAACAAAATGTCCAAGGCAATTTTACAGGGTACTTATTAAACATAAACATATCTCAAAATTAATCACAGTAAAACAGCCCCCAAATCGAAAATCACTCATGAATTTCCATTCTAATTACTTTAAACAACCTTGTGACACCCTTATTTTTTACTAACATGATTCTCTAATTTTAATGCAACATTTACAATCTTTCTTTGCACTTGCTAACACTTGATGTTCAAATACATTCTTCAATCATTCGAAACTACTTAAATTCAAATCTAAACAACCAAAACAGGGCAGGTTATTGGTTCCATTATTTTGCTCCCTTCAAACAATTAAGCTAACATATTTCCATATTCATTTTAATCACCAATTTCACATACATCAAACATCAATTAGAACTGAATCAAACCTCATTTTAATCTCAATTCTATATGTGAAAGAATCTATTAATCAATTCAAACATCACACTCAAAACGTAAGCTAAATTAGCTACTCCTTAAATCCAATACTAGCAATCAATTTTGACAAATTCAATCAAGGAAGTAAATATTACCTTTCTTGTTTTGTCAACAAGAATCACAATTAACTGATTCTAGCACCCAAGCAATCTTCTTTAATTTTGCAAGTTTTCTCACTCTAAACTTCTATGTTTCGGTTCGATCTCAAATGGAGAAGAAGAAAGTTCATTTTGCTTTCTTTTGTTTAATCGAAAGGATCAAAAGAAGACATGTGGCCATGCCCTTGTCTTAATACTTTCCTTACATGCAAGTGATCACATTTTTAATTCATTGATTTTGATCCTCTACAAAAGTGATCACTTAATTGATCATTTCATTAATTAGTCCTTTTTATCACACTTTCTTTTAGTTAAGTCCACACTCCAACTAATTCATATAAATCCCTAGATTAAAAGTAGGGATACTACATATAATCTATATTATTCATAGCTTTTTTTAAAAGATAATATATTTACATATAATATGAAATATATTTGTTTTTAATATAGGTTTAGTTTATATATTTGGGCCTTTTGATCCCTTGGGCTTTGTTTGCTTAATTAGGTCTTTTTGAGCCTTAGGCTTGTTGGACTAGTATTAGGCAAATTAATTTAGTTAATTTAGATCGTGTGCTCGTCTCATAGGGGTACGGTCATTAAATTAATTAAGTTGATTTTAGAATTAGCCTTTTAGAGCCTTAGTTATAGTAGGATTAGAATTAATTTAGTGAATTTAAATTTACCCATGGCTCATTGGGATAAATATTAAATTCATTAAATTATTTGAACATTTCTTAATTATCTTTTAAGATGAAATTGACACGAAAATTAGATTGACATTTAATTAAAAGCTATGATTAATTAACTTGATTTATTTTAAATAGCATTCTGGGCTTATTGGAATACTAGTTTAAAATCAATCAAATTAATTATCGTATCACAAGATAACTCATAATTTTTTAGGGTTTTCTAGCCTTTAGGGTTAATTAATTTAGGGATAATGCTAGAATCACCTAATTAACTAGATCACTAATTGGATCTTCCATAACTTGGGCATTTTAGGTTAGGGCCTTGGGTGCGCTTTTGTATGTTTATCTTTAAGCCTTTGCTTGCCATCCATTTTATTCATCATTCATATGGCTCATATCACACGATATAAATCCACGCCTTCCGATATGTGAGTAGCCCTCTACGTCGCTAGGTCGTGCTTTCCCTCAAACTGAAACCAATTCACAAGCTTGTAATGGGCCAGAATTGGAGTTCTTGTTGCCTTAGTAGGTAATGAGATAGGTTCGGGTACCCTTAATTAGAACCAAACCAAGTGTGAGAATCTAGGAAACCTACCCCGTTAGAGCCATGCAGATAACCCTAGTGAACTAGAATCCATATGGTTAGGTTTATTTCCTTATTTGCTTGTCTTGTGCTTATTTCATTTTGCGTTTATCTCTTTTCATTTCTGTTTTATTGTTTATCTTATAACTAACGCTTCTTTTTGTTTTCTTTATTTTCCTCTTTTACCCTTTTTGCATATTTTATCATATCATGAAGAGCACATTGAGTTGGAAATAGTTTGAAGTTAAAGACTAGATCATTGAGAGACTTAGTCGTAGCAGTGATGAAAAGAATTCCGATGTTCAGATATGGTCGGAAGAGGAGCAATTACATGAGGGGGACAGTATTGCCACTGGTTCATATTAGCCATTTCAGCCACGACATTCATGAATACAGAGTTCAATGATGTGTCCGAATTGAAGCTGGTTTGGAACAGTTGGGATTTTGAAACAAAGAGTACTTTCAGAGAAGAGTATGGTGACATTGCATACTTGCTAGAGGTTCTGGTTGATCAAGCACTACTACAAGCCTTGGTGAGTTTTTGGAACTCAGCCTAAAGCTGTTTTACGTTTGGTAACTTTGACTTAACTCCGATAATCGAAGAATACATAGATATTATGAATTGCAAGAAGATTGACATGAACCAGGTATATTCTAAACCAAGTAAGAACAAAGCTTTCTAGGGCAACTTAAAGAAGTTCTCGAATATGTTGTTATCTTGGGTTGATCATCAAGTCACTAATTGGAACAATAAAGAGTATCTTAAGTGGAAGGGGATCTTGGCTTTGGCTTTTGTGCATCCTGTGGGCTATGTTTAGCAAAACCTCTTTTCTTTGTTGATCTATGGATTTGTACTCTTCCTTCGAGCTTTGGGACTCATTGATCTATCGATTTTGGATCTATTTAATCATTTGGATAGCCGGACTAATCCGATACATGTAATTTTGGCTGAAACTTTTTGATCTTTGAGGTTCTGTTGAGAGCATGGTGGAGGTCACTTTCAAGGATGTTCGCAGCTTTTGACTGTTTGGTTCTACAGCCACCTTTGGACCGATCCCAATTTTCCAAGGCCCCTTTATGATGGCAAGTTCTCACCCTTAAAAGAGTTCCTACGAAAGAATGATTGGCCAACCCGAAGATCCGAGGAAGTATGGCAAGATGTCCTTCGAAATATAAAGGGGGAATATATAGTTTGGAGAACACCGTGGTTGTCGGCAAAAAATGTAACACCCTAAAAATTACGCCCAAATTGTAAACCCTAGATTCAAAATATCCCTAATTTTGAAACCTAACTTTGAAATCCCTAATTCTTGAAACCCTAATAATTTAGAAATTTAATATAGAAACCCTAATTAAGTTTGAGGGTTTAATTGAGAAAATTTAAATTTATGAGGCTTAATATAGAAATCCGGAGGTCAATTTGTAAATCATGAAAAGTTTAGGTGCTAGGTTGCAAACCCTCATTAAGTTGAATGGCTTCCTTTGTGAATTACTCAATAAATTGGGTATATAAACCCTTTTCGGTAGTGTGCAGCCACACCTTTCCCCAAACTTTTTTTTATCGAGAACCATATCCCAACTCTATTATTTTCTTCAAGCCTTTGACCATTGTCCTAGCACCGATCAATGATTCGATTCAAGACTATTCTCATAGGTACTAATACAACTGATTGTGGGAAGCGCGCATCATTCAGTAGGTTGAGTTCTGGTTTGGCTAAGGTGTGTTTCTTCCGGTGCTATAAATAAATTATATGTTATTTTTCTATGTGTTGGTGTTTTACTCGACCAAGGAGTGTTAAAACAAGCAAACAAGAATTCACACAAGAATACAAAGCCATTTTAAACTTTGAAACTCATCATATTAGATAAGTTACTTGCCTAACAAGAAAGCCAAACAATTATCAAGATCATGCTTTTCAAACATTATGGCTTACAAAATATAGACATAGTCCCTTGTACATGTAGGCAATCGAATACACACAAAGCAAGACTCAAAATTCACTTCAAGTTTATTCAAGTATGCCCAGCTTTGATCCATTTCAAGACAATGTCAAACATGGTTCCAATGTCATGTTCATGTCAAGTTAACTAAGCATAATCTTCTAGCAATTTACATTCAAGAAAAAGTTACATATAATGTTGGTTACTAGACATGGACACCAATGTATTCATTTGAATCATAACACCATCAACATGCCTTCAAGCAAGCTTAACATCAACTAGCAATCATGACTAACTTATCATGACCTTACTTACTTAAACTAGAAACAACCTAATCAACCAAGTGATCCATTCGAATAGAACATACAAGAGTAAAGCACATAGTGTCCCATTGTTAAACACATTCAAATAAAACTAGATCATGTAACCAAGTTCCGTTCTTCATATTCAACAAGTCATGCTTAACTCATTTACATGGCATTAGGTTATCATGGCATCAAACATTTCCAACCAAGTCCTTACAAGCTTCTAAAGGTCAAAGCCATATATATACAAACTTCAAAAATAAACAAAACGCATGATCTAGCTTAATTATATACATATCTAAGTGCCACCAACTAGGAGAGTTACAAAATAGAATCAAAGTCATACTTTTAGCTCTGCTTGTATCTTGCTTCAAGCTCAAGGAAGATATCTTTAAGATCTCTTTAATCATGTGGTTTGGGAAGGATGGAAACAAGAGTGATAAGTTCATAATGTATTTAGTGAGGTTGCAACTATTATCTAGCCAATTATCAAGTTTAGGAAGTCTTAAATCAAGTACAACCTAGCTAAGGTTTGAGCATGTGAAGTTAAGTCTAACATAAGTTTTCAAGTGTTTCAAGACAAGTAGGGAGTCAAGTAGTCATGTATAGATATTACCATTTATACACATCATAACAAGCACAAGAACATATAATTAGGCTTCAATTTCAAATAATATACACTAATTCATGATTAATACCATTCAAACAACACTTAACAAGAAAGTTGTTTCCATTTCAAGTTGGATCGAGTTTTATATCAAGAAAAGAGGCATGTTTAAGCATATCAATTCAAGTGTGATCACTTTTCAAGTATCATGTAAGCAAGAAAATTCAAGGTATCAAGTCAAGTATCATTCAAGCCTTAGGCCATGCATTTCATTCTTGTTCATTCATTTTAGATTAGGCCTTGGTACATAGTTATGTCTAGGTAATCAAGTCACCAACCAAATTGTTGCCAAAACAAGAAACTTGTCATATCCCTCCTACTATCGCCAGTGACCATAACACACATCCCTCCTACTGTCGCCAAATAAGGGCCTTGGCCCAGGACCATAGTCCACCCAATCACAATGAGCTCTAGACTCTATGGCATGCCATCCTACCTATGACCAACTAGCAACCAAGGCTTTGTTTGATTTACTTGTCAATTAAGTAAGCTTCAAGATTTCAAGTCAAGGCAAGTACAAAACATGATCATGGCAAGTTAGTAGCTTATTCAACCATCCCTTTTAGGTGTTTATCTATCAAGATCAAGATAGCCCTTAGGCCATTCGAGCCTTAGCTCAATATATCATACATTCATTATAATTCAAACAAGCTTGCATTTCAAGTTATCATAGCATCAAGCAAGATTATGTCTAAGCATATTTGATTCATTTGATTAGGTTAATACAAGGACCATAGAAGATCAATCCATTGTTACATGATCCATTTGCATTATCAAATCATATATCAAACATATCTTACTACCAAGTTTCCATTTAAGCCATTCTTCCCTTAGGCCATTCTTCTCTTAAACTGTCCAAAACAGTCCCATTTTAACTGTATTTATCATGTTATACAAAACAGTCCCCAACAGTCCTAATTTTTGCTAAAACGGTCCACTAAAACAGTTTACAATTACACCCTTCTATTTGTTCTACAAAACAGTCCAATTTGTGGTTTTCTCCTACAATCCATGTTAACAAACTTTTAATCTAACTTCCCCTGTTTTTAAGTCACTATTTCCAGCTCCTAATTCATACAATTCAGTCCCTAAATCATTCATGGTTTTGATTCTAGTCCCTATTTCACATACATCTCAACAAGCATCTTATAGTAGTCCAAATTATCATTATTCAAGAAATTCAATCCAGCAAGCATTTAAATTGACTATCCCCTGTTTTTAGTTAATAATTTCCAGCCCTCAATTCTATCAAAACAGTCCAGCATTTATCAATTCTTTCAAAATAGTCCCTAGTTAGCCATTTAACAATCAAATGTGACTAGTTCCATCTTTAATCTCAATTTTCACTATCCAATCATGATTTTCAATTGATTAACATCTCAATTTAACATGTTTCTAAATTTCCAGCAAGCTTTTTACTCAATTCAAGTCTTAATTCATGGACAATTTGAACTACCTATCAAATTTCATGATCGATCAAACAATGGTTTCATTCATGTACATATACCATTCAGTCAAGCGTAGTTTCATCCTATTTTCAATAGCATTTCAACCACATTAAAGATAAAATTCAAGGTAGTTTCAAGCATAACATCTAACATACAATTCTATGAGTCCAAGTTCAATTTCTACCATCCAACATTAATTGGAACAAGTTGCTAGGGAGGAAGGACTTAGAAATCACTTTCAATCTTCCTAGCTTATCCAATTACATGAAAATAGGATCACATGCAAGCTTCCAATGTCTACGATGGTGGCTTTTCTTTTCCCTAAGGAGTTGAGAGGGTTTTGGCCAAGGTAGGAGAAAGTTTGAGTGGAGAAGATGATAGGTAGATGGACACCTATCCTAGATGTTATCACTTGGCTTGGCCGAATGCCACCACTTGGAAATCAAGGGTATAATTGCTTCATAACTCCTTAATTACACCTTCTAATTGCATGCAAAACCACATTTAAACATTGTTACTATTTGATCCTTCATGATTTGGCCATTAATTATCAAATCTATCTAATTGGTCACTAGATTTAATCAATTCTTCTAATTTGTAGAATGTTTGTACAATTAAGTTCTAATTAGTTTGTGACATTTTACTAGGCCATGATTTGGGGTATTACAGCGTGCATATGATTTCAGAATGTATTTTAATTATGACTTATGAAATATTTGGTTTATGGAACATCAGATTTACAGAAATATGATTTACGGACTATGATTTATGAAATATGTTTATGGAATATCGGATTTATGGAACTTTGTTTATGAAATTTGATTTTTAATCATCATATATGTATGATCATGGGTTGGGATTTGTACGGGGAAGTTCAGTGGTTTCACCCTTCGGGATGAATTCCACTTCGGATGGCGGACGTAGCGAGGAGGTTATGGGAACCTTCCTCATCTTTGGTGGACGTAATTGGGTGCATTGCATTACGCTTGTGATATTGTATCATTTGTTTTATGTTTTAAAGAATTTTAAGAAAATATTACTATGTTTTACGATTATGGTTTTCTTGCACTCTAGAGACACACTAAGCTCTTTAGCTTACTCCCCCTTAGTTTCCTCATACAGATATCGTTGGACTTTAGGTGACGTGGTACTTGGAGGATCTCATATTTTATCTAGTTATTTTATTATTTAGTATGAAACTATTTTTAGTTATTTAGATTATTATTGATTATATTGAGTATTGATGTAATTTCATACTTAGGAGACTATTTATATTTTTTTGGATTATTTAAGCATTATTTTACCATGATTTAATTTCAAAGATTTTATTTAAAGATTCGAATATTTATTATGATATTTTTGTATTTTATTTATTATAAGATATTTATTAAGTTATAGTTACATATATTCTTTTTAAATTAAAGTGTAATTTCAAAATTGGTTTTCTTGTGCGTTAAGTTTTCAAACGTGACTTCCTAAATTCGGTCTTTTCTTTTAGGTTGGGTTTAGGGGGTTACAAAGAACATTCTCTATAGATGTGGAGAGCATCCATGGGTACCATTACATGGCCTTTGGGGGCATACCGCATATGCAATTCTTCTAGTTTTGAGAGAGTACGAGTCGAAAGAGTTTGTGCCAGCCACCAAAGGTCTAAATGAGGTCAACGTGGATTATGTGAAGGAGAAGGGCTACAAGACGATGGTATACAATGTTTCTTCAACTTGGAACAACGCAAAGACGAGTTAGGGTCATAAATTCTCCATACATGGTCACTCTCGAATACGGAGCATGGCGATTTAATTGTGTCAACGACAATATTCTCCACTTGAATCCCGATGGAAAAAGATCTATGGTGGAGAGATTGGCCATACTTCCTACTGAGGCCGATTTGATGAGGAAACAACTTGAGGAAGAGCAAAAGAGGTACCTCAAGCTCAAGGAGAGAGCACATCAAGAAAAGTTTGAATTTGAGTTAGAGAAGACGCAGTTCAAAGGAGTGGTTAAAGATCTACAAAGGAAATGAGATGAGTTGGAACTCGAACTCAAGATGGAGAAGTAAGAGATTCAGAAGCTTAAAAGGTTGACTAAGTGCAAGAGAGTCGCGGAAGGCGGACCAAGTGAAGGGTTAGAGCTCCGATTGAAGGAAGAGAAAGCGAGAGTCGAGAACTACAAAAGAATGTTTTACGAGCACAAAGATCAAGTACTCGCTTTAACCGAAGAAGTGGAGAATCTATGAATCTCCCACTCGAGACAAATCGAGAAGGAACAACACCAAAACGAAGCCTTGAAAGATCAAGTGAAGTGTTTGGAAAAATCTCTTTTCAAGCATAAGGGTTCAACTAGCAAGTTGAAGGCCAACAACTTCGGGAATCAAGTCTTGACAAATCACGTCGATGAGTTGGAAACCGAGGTTCAACTCAAGGATCACGTGGCAAGCCTTAGAGGAGCGATTCAGGTATGCTCGATGCCGAGTTTGGAACAACTGCACTTGGCTGCCTACACAATTTGGAGGCAAGAACAAGAGTTGGCACATTGGATAACTCATATGCAAAAGGTTACCCGAAAAGTACAAATTTTGGCAGAAGACGCTACCGAACTCCATGACTGTGTGGACGATGATTCTAAGGAAGGAGAGAGGATTGTTTGGTTTTTGAGGGATATCATTGACCTCGATACTACCTTAAAACCATATGTGTAGTTGGTTCTCTTTAAGTTATTGTAACAAGACAACAATTCCATTAATGGAAGTCGTTTAACGATGATATTTGCCAAACTCAGTGTTACTCTTTGCATTCATGCATGTTTCTTTCATTTGTATTCTTTGATAAAAGATAATAATAATCTAATTAGTACAATTGCTTTCATTTTTTATTAATTGCCATTTATTAATTAAAAGGCTTTCTATTCTAGAGAGAGAAAGATTTCATATAATACCCCTAAACCGGGCCTAGGAATGTTACCACAATTCAAGCTAATAAGTTAATTAAAACCATGCCCTAATTGAATGAAGCTTAGGGAGCTAATTGAGAGAATTAAATTAAAAGGAAAGGAAATAGGTAATAATCGGTTAGGGACCAAAATATTATAGCCAACAAAATGGAGTGCCAAACTAAAAGGACAATAATAGAATCAAATTACAACCCAAGGAATGCATGGCAATTTAATACTAGTTAGTGGACTTTACACATGTCACCAAATTAATTAGACATGTGGGATTATGGGAGAAGGATTCATTTATACACCCAGAGCCATCTTCTTCCCCACTTTTTTATCTAAACCGATTAGAAATTAAAGAGAGAGAAATGAGAGAAAGCTTAGTGTTCATCCATGGAATGTTGAAGAAATACTTGGATTAAGCTTGATTATGATCGAATTGAGTTAGTAGACAACATATTAAGAAGGTAATGAACCGTTTCCTTCTTTCATTTCAAGTAGTTGAATGTTGATCATGTGATATTGGTTGCTGGAATTTTAGGGGATTAGTTAGAATTCATGTTTATATGATAGTTAATGTACGTATAATGGTGTACTTGATTTGGGTACATGTTTAGGTGACCAAATAAAATTAGAATACATGCCTAAATATTTTGTTGTTGCTGGAAAATGAACATGTAAAGATTGTGGAAATGGAAACAAGTGTGGAAATGAATGTAGAAGCTGTATGGATTGTTTTGCTAGATGAAAATGAGTAAACATGCTTAATTGAACAAATTGATCATCATGCCCTTTTTTTATTACATTGAAATGCATAATTGGACCGACTAAACATGTAAGGAAATGAATATGAATCAAATTATAATGCTAGAAACCTTGTATAAATGAATTTGGAAACTAAAAACATAACCTAGAGTAATCTGCCCAGAAAACTCTGTTCTGGGCAGCAACTTCAAAAATTCACCATAAATTGTATAGGTCGAATTTAGATCTGAAATTTACCTGGAATGAACTTTAATATGTCTATTTTCATTATGAGAAAACGGAAGTGAATCTAGATTGTGAGCTGAATTCTGGAAATGAAAATCCTTGGACAGTGCAAACTGTCCAGTGCTGCAATTGCCCTGTATTTGAATTAAAAACTGTATTAAGTGGCAAAGCATGATAATGAAAGGACTATACTGTTAGAAATAGGATTAAGTTATATTTCTAATGGTGTAAACAAATTGAAATTCCAACGTACGGAATAAAAGTTACGCTTGTTTAAGTGGACAGTGTACAAACTGCCTGGCAGTAGCAATCTTGGTACTTTGAGACTGTTTTTGTACACAATTTGAGAAACTGTTAGTAACAGTTTTAAGACATTAAATACTACCCAGTTCTGCCTTAATATGAAATATTGGCAGTTTAGAAATAAACATTAAGAAGTATATATGAAAAATGCTATTTGTTTTGTGTATAGGTTATGTATTGACCTTGCTGCTATGTTGAATGAATATGCGAATAAATTTTGATGTATTTCTTGTGTAATGTATTATAACCAGCAATGAACTTGGAAGAGGAAAGGGTGGAGCATCCTAAGGCTAAAAACAAAAGGGGTTTGGATCCAAGACAAGTAGCTAAGCTTGGAGTATTGTGAGTGTAGCTTAGTCCTAACCAAATATGCATGTTATATTCTTGTTATCCTTGCATTGATTAAAATGAACTTAATATGAACTTGAACATGCATAAAAGGGAATATTGGCTAAGCTAAAAATTTTAAATAAATAGAAGCATGAAAATGGGTAAATTAATTAGAAAGGAAAATGTAAACATGTTTGATTTCTTGCCTTGGAAATTAGTTGTTCAAATGATTACTTGTATGTACTCCATGATGTATATGTTAGATTTCCATGCTTTAGATTGATCATTCGAATGCTTGATGCCCAATAAAGGCCTATGCTTAATGCTTACTTGAGATGCTTGAAATGCTTGTCACTTGAAATGTTTGCTATTTGAAAGGCTAGCTAATTGAAATGTTTGAAATGCTTGTTACTTGAAATGTTTGTTATTTGAAATGATGGTTACTTGAAATGTTGAAATGCTTGCTTGAAGGACAAGTAATTAGTGATTGTGGAGCTAAGGTTCAATTAGCCTAAAGGTTAAGCATGATATTGCTATAACTTGTTTGAATGTGATTCTTGAACACAATTGTCTTGACTTGAACATGAAAGTATAAAACACAAGAAACAACAATAAGCTTTAAAGCAAAATAAGAATTCTTGTGCTATAAAATACCCTCTAAAGAAAGTTAAAGATTTAAAAGACTTATGTTGCCTAAAATGGAAGTCCTTGGATACAATGGCATGATGCATGGTATTCTTGGGACTACAGTCCATGAGCCACGGCTCGGGGGGGACGCCACATTACATGTAATATGTTATTGGCGACAGTAGGAGGTGATGGGGGAGCTGTACGAAGATTGGCAACATATGGTTGGATAGTGAGAAGTATAGGATTCTTGGACCTTTATGCTCAAACACGGACCAATGTCATCCATAACCAATTGTGATCCAAGACAAACATGTAAAAGATATGAACATTATTGTGAAATCAAATAAGAAATTCAAAGGAAAATCATGAATGTAAAATGAAATGTTAAAGAAGCTCTTGGTGAGCATATTGTTAAAGAAGCTCTTGGTGAGCATAATGTCTAAAGAAGCTCTTGGTGAGCATATGAAATACTAAGCTCTTAGTGAGCAAAAGAAGTGCTAAAAGGCATAAACTAAATTAATCAAGTGAAAAACAAATGAAGCATAAAGCTTACTTAAATACTTGAAATGCTTGACATGAAATTTTGAGTACGTGACTTACTTGACATGTATGCTTGAATTGATAAGGTGTATTCTTGAGTACTTTCTACTTGATACGAATTTAATGTGTTTAATATGTAAACATGATGAGTTGCTGCCATGTACACTTGTACATGGAAATATGGATTGTTTTCATGTGTTTAATATGTAAGCATAATGTGTTGCTGCCATGTACACTTGTACATGGAAATATGGACTGTTTTGTGTATAAAAGAACAATTATTGGACTGTTTTGGATGCCCAAATGTGTGAGTATGATTTATGGACTATTTTGTGTATAATTGAACAATTATCGGATTGTTTTGGATGTCCAAATGTGTAAGTATGATTCATGGACTATTTTGTATATAATAGGGACTGTTTTGACGTTGTGAATTATGTGTACATGTTAGATAACTGAATTGTCTAGGCTAAGTGAAAACCTGGACTGTTTTGGCATCGTGAATTATGTGTACATGTTATATGGCTAAATTGGCTAGATTACATGGAAATACGGATAGCTTGATAATATATGAGGACTAAATGAACTATCTTGCATTGCAAGAATGTGTAAACGTGTATAATAGTCGACTTAGAGCCAAGGCTTAAATCAAAGAAAATAAACAGGAATCAAAGGAATACATGAATTGCTTGATAAGTAAGCTTGAACACTTGAATTGCTTGACATGTAATGCTTGATTTTTTTGACATGAAACTCATGAATTGGTAAATGTCTATACTTGAATCTTGTGTGGTATGATTCACTACTTGGATTGTCTCACGATTTCACTTGAATTGATGATCAATGGATTTGCTTGCTTGAATTCAAATTACGTATATGACTGACTTCATGCCCTTATTTGAATACTTTGAAATCCTTAGTTAGGATCACATGTCACTTGAAGTAATTGCTACTCGAATTGTTTTATACTTGAATTTCTTGAACCTGTTATGTATGCTTGAATGACACATGTGATACCTTAATTTCTTGACATAGATTTTGTACTGGAATGGCTTGCTTGATAAGTAATGTGACCATACTTGACTTTGATATGTTATGGATTACTTGTTATATGAGAATTGATTGACTTAATATGGATAAAGTATGAATTGTAACATGGCTTGCTTGAAAGGATTTGTATACTCGACTTGTAAAGCGCGTATATGACTCAAATATGTATATGACTTGAATTAAAATAGATATATTACTTGGACATGGTATTTGATGTATGAAAAATGAGTAACATTGATTAATGTTGCTTAATCAAAATTGTTTGGTTCAATGTTGTACTAGAAAAGCAATAGATACGATGATACATAATTCATGCTTGATTTCAAATGCTATAAACTTTAATAGGTCTACTTGACTAATTAAGACTTGATATCTATATATATAATTTGGCTAGAACTAGGGCTACCTCACTAAGTAAATAATTGTACTTATCATTCTCTTTTCCTCTATTCCCAAACCACAAGTTTAGAGTACTTAAGGAGATTGCTTGATTTTGAAGTCAGATTCCTTGAACTTGAAGTAAGTTACAAGCAAGGGCTAAAGTATGAATTCATACTTGTTTTGTATTCCTCCTAGTAGTTGGTGGCACCACCTAGTCTTGTATACGGTCATTCTTGATCATGCATTTGGTTTGTATTGAAAGTTTGCATATATGTATACATGATTTTGCCTTGAATTTTATCAAACTTGGTTGTTATAACTTGATTAGCTGCGCATATATGCGTGAACTCTGGATCGAAATAAAGGCTTGTTAGTCTATATATACTAATCGAATGCCTCACATGTCTACATGATTAAGTTGCAAGACAATTTTGAATGTAAATTTGGAAATGAATATATCCTAGCCTTGTACGTTGTTTGAATGTCTTAATTGGTTGGAGGAGTACTAAAAATCTTGAATTTATCTTCAAAATAAAATAACCAAAGTGGTGACCTAGTATGAATAAGAAGCACATCTTACTTATATGATCGAATGTAATGCTTAAGTTGTGTTAATTGTTTAATGATAAGCAACACATAGGTATATATATATATAATCCTTGAATGGAAATGTACACTTGTTAGCCTATAATGCCTTCATTAAATCTCTAATTGATTGAAAAAAAAGGTTTTAAATATAGTTATAAGGACTAGAATGCTATAATTGAAAAAGTGGTAACCTAATGTATAAGTGACCAAACCAAAACAATTGTTAAATTAAAGGAATGCATGCAAATTTTCCACATTCCTATAATGCCCCTACACATGTCATTAATTAAAGGATAATCAAGGGTAAATTAGTCAAATGGATGATCCATTATCATCTTCTTCTCCAATCTTGCCATGTAAGAGAGCTAGGAAGAGAGAAAGAAAATTTGTGAGAAAAACTCCATAGCCATACATTCAAGCTTGGAATTGGAGTTGCTAACATTCATATAATCTTGCTAGGAAGGTAAAATATCTTCATTGATGTGTTATAGATACAAATGATACATTTAGATTTAGGGTTCTTGCTTGAATTGCATGAAATTGATGAATATATAGTGAATTGATGTTATGAACTAGTTAAGAAGTTCAATTGATTGATTAAACCATGAAATTGACATGCCAATCAAATGAATAGGAGAAATTGATATTGTCAATAGTTAAATTGCTACTAAGATATATGTATAGTTGCTGGAAAAATTGAGGAATATGAACATGATTGAAAACAGTCTTGATTATGGACTGTTTTGATGGAGAAATTGTGTAAACATGTTAAATAAGCATAGAACCCTGTTTTGATCATGTTTCTAGGTAAAAAGAAGATTGAATTGAATACATATGTTGCTGGAATTGTGACTACACCTAATTGAACTAGTTAAATTAGGTAATGGACTGCCTAGTTAATGAAAAGAATGTGCAAATGTGATCAAATAGATCAAACTATGTTCAACATGATTATACCCTGTTTTAAGAACATTGCTAGATGAATTATGATGACCTAGACATTTATGAACATGAAAATGAATGGAATTGCCATGTTAGGGCCTTGCTAAAGTGAATTAAGAAGCTAGAAATTCAACCTAGTGTAATCTGCCCATAATGCTCTATTCTGGGCAGTAACTTTGAAAAAACACTATAAATTGTGTATAATGAATTTAAGGCCGAAAATTTTATGGACAATACCTTGGTATGTCTAAATTCATTAGGAGAAAACAGAACTGAACTCTGGGTTGGATACTGAAATGTAGAGAAGAAACAGTAGGGACTGCAAATTGTCCAGTATAACAAAATGCTCTGTCTTTAAGTTAAAAATTGTATTAATTGGATAAGAAATAAAATTCAAGCCTTATATGGTTATAAATACAATTTTGTTAGATTTCCAACAGTGTAAACCAATTGAAATTCTGACGTACAAAATGAAAGATATGAATATTTAAGTAGGCAGTGCACATGCTGCCAGGCAGTAACAGTTTAGATGTTATATTGAATTGTATGTTTATGTATGGAGTCACATAATGACTCAATTGATTGCTTGATTGTACCTAATACCTTATGTATTGTATGAATGTTAGATCAAGTGGAAATTGATGATAAAGGGGTTCACTTAGATCAACAAGCTAGTAGAGGAAAATGGATTACAATCCGGGATCAACATTAGCTCAGAAAATTCTTGTGAGTGTAGTTTAAAGTTTGGAGAGGGTGGTAACCTCTCCAAGTCTGTTTTGATTTGTAAATTTTTATTGTATCTTAAGTGTAATTTGCTTAATGAGCTTGATATGAAGCAATAGCAAGGTAAGTACTCCTTTTGAGTGGTTACTTGATTGTGAAGTATGCTTGAATTGTAATGCTTATTGCCTAATTGAATTAGATTGAATTGAAGCATGATTATATAGATAGAATTACACAATTCATTGATGAATGACATATTGATTGATACTCCTACATTAACCATGGAAAAATTGATATTGTATTGAGCCCTATTGATTAAAAGGGAATATTGGCACAAATTGTGCATATTGAATTGAACACATGCTTCTAATTAATTGAAAAGGGTAACTATTAAAATCCTTGGTCTCGAGTCGGTCTTAGATATAGTTGGCATGCCATAGAGTCTATAGAGCTCATTATCGGGGCGGACTATGGTCCGGGACATTGGTCCATAATTGGCGACAGTATGAGGGAAGTATTGTTATTGGTCATTGGCAACAATAGGAGGGATTGACCAAGTACTTGGTACCATATTGATTATTGTATTGGCGACGGTTTGGTTGGAGACTCGGGTATCTAGACTAAGTATTTGATTCTCAAGGATATACTTAAAATGAATTAATAACTCATGCACATTGAACCTATGGCTACATTGAATTGTATTGATTGGATATAAAGATGAAATTGAATGCCATGAACTATGGATATTGAAACCTTAATTGAACATTGCCTATATGAGTTACTTGATTGTAAAGGAAATTTAAATTCTATGATCTATTGTCATTGAAACATTGATTGAGCCTTGTGCCATGAGATTACTTTAGTTGAATTGTAAACAAATTGGTCATTTCAGTATGCCTAGACATCAAGCCTTGTATTGTTATTGGATTGAAAATTAGACATTACATCTAGTAATGTGATCTTGTTCGAATGGTTCCCTATTGATGGGGGAATCATGCCATCTAATTGATGGTTGTAGATGAGACTTAATTTAACTCACTCACTAAGCTTTGCTTATTCTAGTCTCATTTCTACGATACAGGTTGATTTTGGATACCCTTGAAGTCTAAGCTCATACAAGTCACTTGTTACTCAAAAGAGTATGCTTCCATTTTGTTTAGTTCTCCTAGGATGGTGGCACCTTAGGCATGTATATATAAGGTCACTTAACTATGGTTTGTATAAGTTAATCCTATCTTTGATCTTTAATAAGTTTGGTATGTATATATAAGCATGTATGCACTATAATGAACTTGTATGCTAGGTAGTCTAATGTTTGATTTACATGGATGAATTATGCATGAAATTGTTGAATGGATTCATTGAAATTAGTTAGTTGACATTAGCTAAATGAAGTAATCCACATGTTTAGACATACATTGATCACCTAAGGAACTAGTCATATTGTCTAGAAAATATTGGTAGCATGAATGATTGATTATGGTAACTTAAGTAAATGAATAAACTATAAGTCTAGACTTGAACCTCTATGGTCACATTTAGCTCTAGCCAAATGGTGTAGATGATTTTGTAGGTCTATATGTTTAATTAAAGTCACATATGTAATTCTTATAAAACACTAGTTGAAATGCTTAATAGTCACAATGAATGTCAAGATGATCCATACACTTCTCTTCTAGTTCTAATGGTACCTTGAAACTCAAGTAAACTATAGATGGATTGAATATGATAATATATGGTAATATGAGACCTAGTTTATCAAGTGAATGCATCATGTATGTTGTATTTGGATCTCTCCTAATCGAACTATAACTTGATGAGCAAGTAAGGCCTTAATCGAATGCTACTTTATACCTAATATTGTTTGAATGGCTGATTGAATTTGTAGTAACTTACCTAATCCTACTAGGGTGGTTAGAGTATGTTACAATTGAACCGTTTTGGATGTCCAATTGTGCGAGTTTGATTCATGGACTGTTTTGTGTATAAATGAACACTTATTGGATTGTTTTGGATGTCCAAATGTGTGAGTATGATTCATGGACTGGTTTGTGTATAATTGAACAATTATTGGATTTTTTGGATGTCCAAATGTGTAAGTATGATTCATGGACTGTTTTGTATAGAATAGGGACTGTTTTTACGTTGTGAATTATATGTACATGTTAGATGACTGAATTGTCTAGGCTAAGTGAAAACCTGGACTGTTTTGGCATCGTGAATTATGTGTACATGTTATATGGCTAAATTGGCTAGATTACATGGAAATACGGACAGGTTGATAATATATGAGGACTAAATGAACTATCTTGCATTACAAGAATGTGTAAACATGTATAATAGTCGATTTAGAACCAAGGCTTAAATCAAAGAAAATAAACAGGAATCAAAGGAATACATGAATTGCTTGATATGTAAGCTTGAACACTTGAATTGCTTGACATGTAATGCTTGCTTTTTTTGACATGAAACTCATGAATTGGTAAATGTCTATACTTGAATCCTGTGTAGTATGATTCACTACTTGGATTGTCTCACGATTTCACTTGAATTGATGATCAATGGATTTGCTTGCTTGAATTCAAATTACGTATATGACTTGACTCCATCCCTTATTCCAATACTTTGAAATCCTTAGTTAGGATCACATATGAGTTGAAGTAATTGCTACTCGAACTGTTTGATACTTGAATTTCTTGAACCTGATATGTATGCTTGAATTGACATATGTGATACCTTAATTTCTTGCCATAGGATTTTGTACTGGAATGGCTTGCTTGATAAGAAATGTGCCCATACTTGACTTTGATATGTTATGGATTACTTTCTATATGAGAATTGATTGACTTAATATGGATAAAATATGAATTGTAACATGGCTTGCTTGAAAGGATTTGTATACTCGACTTGTAAAGCACGTATACGACTCGAATATGTATATGACTTGAATTAAAATAGATATATTACTTGGACATGGTATTTGATGTATGAAAAATGAGTAACACTGGTTAATGTTTCTTAATCTAAATTGTTTGGTTCAATGATGTACTCGAAATGCAATAGATACGATAATACATAATTCATGCTTGTTTTGAAATGCTATGAACTTTAATAGGTCTACTTGACTAATTAAGACTTGATATATATATAAAAAAATATCACTCTCTTTTCCTCTCTTCCCAAACCACAGGTTTAGAGTGCTTAAGGAGATTACTTGATTTTGAAGTCAGATTCCTTGAACTAGAAGTAAGTTACAAGCAAGGGCTAAAGTATGAATTCATACTTGTTTTGTATTACTCCTAGTAGTTGGTGGCACCTAGTATTGTATATAGGAATGCTAGATCATGCATTTGGTTTGTATTGAAAGTTTTTATATATGTATACATGATTTGGCCTTGAATGTTAACAAACTTGGTTGTTATAACTTGATTAGCTGCGCATATATGCGTGAACTCTGGATCAAAATAAAAGCTTGGTAGTCTATATATACTAATCGAATGCCTCACTTGTCTACATGATTAAGTAGCAAGACAATTTTGAATGTAAATTTGGAAATGACTATATCCTAGCCTTGTATGTTGTTCGAATGTCTTAATTGGTTGGAGGAATAGTAAACATCTTGAATTTATCTTTAAAATAAAATAACGAAAGTGGTGACCTAGTGTGAATAAGAAGCACGTATTACTTATATGATCGAATGTAATGCCTAAGTTATGTTAATTGTTGAATGATAAGCAACGCATAGGTATATATATATATATGTATATTTAAAGACTATATCCTAGCCTTGTACGTCGTTCGAATGTCTTAATTGGTTGGAGGAGTAGTAAACATCTTGAATTTATCTTTAGAATAAAATAACGAAAGTGGTGACCTAGTGCGAATAAGAAGCACGTATTACTTGTATGATCGAATGTAATGGCTAAGTTAAGTTAATTGTTGAATGATAAGCAACGAAAAGGTATATATATATATATATATATATATATATATATATATATGATCCTTGAATGGAAATGTACACTTGTTAGCCTATTCATACAAAGTGATTTCCTTACATGCCTACCTGATTTAATAGTAGTTAATCTTAAATGCATGAAACTTGAAAGTGGTTAAAAACTATGGTAATCTATAATGTAAAGAAGTATGATCACGATTGTATGATTGTTAATGAGTATATATATAGATATGATCATGAATGAAATGGAAATTGGATTGAAAGAAGCATGCTTGGTTGTATGACCATTCAAATGCTATGTGATAAATTGAATGAAAATGCAATAGTAAATGAAGGTGGTAACCTATAATGACATGTGATTACTTGTGTAAAACAAATATGTGCTTCCTTATGAAATAAGATATGTATGTCTATTGCTTACTAGTCACTCAACTCATCTAATAGAGATGAGTTCGAAAAATTTTAAATTGGCTCGTGTTTCCAGCGTTCTCATAACGCTCCCGAGCCAGTTTACTACTAAACCGGGTTGGGTGTTACATTTCATTTTGCTTTTAAAAATTATCATCATTTCACACCCTTATCGCACTCGTTCACGATCAAAGCAAATGGAGGAGAGCTTTGCCAAGTTGGAGGCCAACCTACGTGGCCAGATAGAACGAGCCCAATAGGAATTAAGGGATACCATCATCAAATCCTAACAACACATGATGAAGGAAATATTCCAGCTACTGCAAGCTCGGCTAAAACCAGATTCGAGGGACAAGAGTACCTTTAAGAATCCTGCCCAAAACTCAAGGGATCTCCCTCAAGCCCAGATCATCCAGAACCCTCTGCTTGTTGATCCATCTCTTAATCCTCCACAAGGGGCGTCTCTTTCTCTCATATCGGTCTAGCTCCTCAAACTCAACCGGTGATGACCTTCAGGAATCTCGAAGTTGTCAGGGATAGTATCCCAGACTTTGATGAGTTGGAGAAGTTGAACCAAATGAAAGCGGAATTCACTAAACAATTAAAGGATACTTAGAAAGACCTAGAGGAAAAGTTTCGAGTGAAGGAAGACGAGGATGGCTCATATGGGTTAAGTGCTAGGGAACTCAGTTTGGTCCTCGATGTGGAGATCCCATATAAGTTCAAGACCCTCAATTTTGAAAATTTTGATAGAACCACCTATCCCACTGCTCATATAGTGATGCCTTGCCAAAAGATGGATGGGTTTACCAATAATGAGAAGCTTCTAATTCACTGTTTTTGGGATAGCTTAGTGGGATCGGTTTCGACGTGGTATAATTAGCTAACAAGGGCTCAAATTAAGTCATGGAGGGATTTGGAAAAAGCTTTTACTGATCAGTACAAGCATGTAACCGACATGGTTCCCAACCGGCTGCTGCTGCAAGGTATGGAACAAAAGCACAACGAGACCCTTCGTAAATATGCCCAAAGATGGCGTGATGTGGTAGTGCAAGTTCAACCGCCGCTTCACGAGCACAATATCTCCCTAATGTTTGTAGAGACGTTAAAAGGGATGTTCTATGATCGATTAATTAGCGACCCTATTACCAATTTTACGGAGATGGTTATGACTGGCGAGCACATCGAAGCAGCCATTAAGAGTGGAAGAATTGATGGAGGGGATCACTCACGCAAACAATACAAGAAAAAGAACCATGAGGTGAACAATACAAACACCTTCGAGGCAACCAAGAACTTTACTATCTCTCAGCCCTAGGCCACAGCGGGGAATTCCTGAAACTTCAGTAAGAGATAAGATAAGGGACCCAGGAAGGAAAGGGAGGAGAGATCAGTCACTCATTTGCCAATCTATTACAAAGAGCTCTACTCGCAATTGTATAAGTCTAATTTAGTTCGCCCTTATCATGTTACTCCTTACAACCCTCCTTACCCAGCATGGTATGACTCCAAGGTACATTGCGAATACCAGGCCGATGTTCTGGGCCAATCGATTGAAAATTGTGTGGCGTTCAAGAAGTTCATTCAGAACTTAATCCGGACCAGAGTGTTATAATTAGGAGAACCGAGCACGACCAACAATCCCCTATCAAATCACGGAGGCCAAGGCATGAATGCTATCAAAGACGAAAATGCCATAAAAACTAGGGGGAACATGTTCGAAGTCCAGTCGCTTTTAAGGTGGGTTTTCCAATGTTTGTGGATGGTACACCTCATTGACTGGGGATTCAAGATTGTCAGCTGATACAAGCTATGACAGATAAAAAGGAGATTGATTTTTTTGAATAAGAGAGAGAAAGGAAGGAAGTGGAAGTTTGTGCATCAGAGAGCCAAGAGACCAAGTATAGTGCCAAGAGACTGCTCGGCCTCGGTCTCAAGCCAAGCGAGGCAAGCGCACCAAAGGTAGCCCCCAAGATGATAATTGCTTCTCCAAGGTCATTTCCTTTCAAGGATACAAAGATGGTTCCATGGAATTACACTGCAAGCATCACAATGTCAAGTTCCTCTAGATTACACGGAGAAGCAGATGTGGAACTAAGGATAAAACCCATTCAAGAAGAACCTTCGAAGCGTAAGGCCGGAGAGGTGAAGGATGTAGGGCATCTCACGATAAGTGGTCAATGCTATGCTCTAGAAAACCAAAAGGCACTGGAGGAACCAAATAAGAAAGGCAAGGAAGTCAAAGTTGAACCCGAGAAAGTTTTCAGAGATGACCCGCCACCAAGAATCAAAGGGTCAGTCACAGTAATTCAAGCACAAGAGTTTTTGAGGTTTTTGAAGCACAACGAGTATAGAGTCGTCGACCACCTTCGGAGGTAGCCAACTCAAATTTTTGTGCTCGACCTTTTACTAAACACAGGGAAGCATTGTGAGGCCCTGTTTAAGGTTTTGAATGAGACCTTTGTTATAAAGGATATCTTAGTTAGGAGGTTGGATCAGATTTTCAACCATATCACTAACGTTAATCACATTACCTTTGGTGAAGAAGAAATCTCGGGGGAAGGTACGGGGTCCACCAAGGCCCTAAACATCACCACTCATTGCAAAGGTTGTGTGTTACTGAGCGTGCTAATTGATAATTGCTCCGCATTGAATGCTATGTCGTTAGTTACACTGCAACGACTACCAATCGACAGTTCACACATGAAGCCGTGTTAAAATACGGTGCGAGCTTTTGACGAGACCTAGAAAAATGTGGCCAGGAAAATAGAAGTACCTCTGCTCATTGGTCCCACTGAGTATGCAGTCAATTTCGTGGTTATGGATATCCGGCCGTCTTACAACTCTTTGTTAGCGAGGCTGTTAAATGTGAAAAAGTACTATATTGTCTACCCTTTTACCCATGATTATTGTTAGACTTAGGCTCATTTTAGGTGCATTTGTAGTCATTCATGCATAATTTCATAGTTTTCTTCGTTATCAAGCTTGGTTTGCGTTTTGGTTGGTTTGTGGAGAAATCGATGTTGTTGTGTGTTATTTTGTGCATAACTGAATTGTAGTGGCAATTAAGGAAGAAAACTTTAGGGTCTACCAACGCAATTGAAGCTAATATTTGAAAGCCATGCCGAGCGGATTGCCGAGGCATGTTGGGATAAATCCACCTCATTAGGGATAAGCACGAAAAGCAAGGGATAAATCCCAAGCAGCATTTAATGGAGATTTGTAAGGAGTTTTTAAGGAAAAAGATAAAAAGATTTATTATTCCTTTTATTCAATTTAATTCCAAATTAAACTCTTCTTCATCAATAAAGAACTTGACCTAATAATCTCCTATAAATAGAAGACTTATGCGCGACCTTTAGGGGAATTAGAGAATCGACGGGAGAGAGAGAGATCGCACGGCAACTCTATCTTCTTCTTTATTTTTAATGTGATCCATGGCTAGGATTTTTTCCTTTGTATATCTTTCGAACCCAGCCATGAATTAATGCAAATTGGCTTGGGTTATTGTGTTTTTGTGGTTTTGATAAACGTTTGGATTTGTTTTGGTTTTTGAGTTGCAATTCAATTTCAAAGTTTGTTCATTCTTGGTTCTTAATCTTGATTGCGAGTGAATTGGGAGAAGATCTCGTGAATTCATCCATTTATCTAATATCAAGAGAGCTAGATTTCAGAAAGGAATAAGCATGGTTTTCATACAAATGAATGTTGGTGAAGACTAATTCAACTTAGGGATAAGTTACAAATTTCAATGGCTAAGAGGAGCTCAAGATCGATTGTTGTTCACCCATGGTTAAAGCAGGGATGTATCACCAAGGCATGCATAATTAACAGTGCTTTGAGTTAGGGATAACGAGAAGCCATTGAAGAACGTTTCACCAAACTTTGAAGGAGGTCGCCTAGTTGTCCAGGCAATCGCACGATCCCAGTTGCCCAGGTAATGCGATTGATGTTAATTGTTAAGGCGGTTGAGTTCCTCTTGCAATAAATTACCACGACGGTCCATTCAATCATCGTGCCGCAACTCATGATAACCCGACCTACTCTCTTAAATCTATTACTCATTTCTATTTACTTTATTGTGTTTAGTTTATTTTACTTGAAATTTATCACTTTTAATTTTATTTCTTTTATAGTGTAATAACTTAAGAAAAGTGGCCCAAGCCAATCCTTGTTGAGACGATACTTGATACATATCACTTTATTACTTGCAACGTATATACTTGCACCGTTTGGGTTGCACTGAAATCACGCAACAAGTTTTTGGCACCATTGTCGGGGATTGGCAATTGGTGTTAGTTGTCTTGTTATTGCATTTTTCTTATTCTTTTTACTATTCTTTTTGTTTGTTTTATCAAAAAAATTCAGGTGCGTTACAAGTTAAGGGACATCAATATGTTGGGAAATAAAAGTCGATTTATTCGAAAGTTGATGATGGAAGATAGGAATCAATCCAATCAAGAGTTTCTTACACTCACCGAGAATTACCTATACCAACCGAGAAAAGCCTATACCGTGGAAAACTCGTGCGCTTGTTGTGGAGAACTTCATGTGTTTGAAGATTACCCTCACAATCCTAGTGTATATGGCTCCATGGAGGACCATAAATGGAACCAACAGCAAAATCCTTCATGGTATGATCAAAAAGCTCATTTTTTTACCATGAAAGTTTTTGCGCAGCAGCAGATATGTCATGGCAATGTAGTCCTCGGCAAGAGCTATCAAATTCCATGGATGTAAGGATAGCCAGGATGGATGTGCTCTTGAGATAAGCAGAAGATTGGTCGAGGAGATTAACATATCTCTTAGATAACATGTCCCAATGATCAATTCCTAGGGATGCTGAAATCCTAAGGCAAGATGAGCACGAGCAATACAAAGAGAGATCCTCGATGTGTGAGGATCAACTAAAACCTTCAAGTCGAGATCCTGCTAATGAGAAAGACTGCCCAACACTTGATGAGCCTATGCAAAAAATTGCCACGGCAATGATTGAAGAGCCTGAACAGAGCAATGTCGCGACAATATTCTGAGAGGCTGAGAAAAGTAATGCTACAACAAAATGCTCTCATCCACCTTTGACACGGCAATTGCACGACCACATGCAAGATCAATGAGATACTTTGCTAATGGAATATAAGCAGGTGATGGTTGAACCTTTTGAATTCTTTAAAAACTCACCTCATTCATTGCGGGTATTTCTTGAGGAACCAACGCTGGCAGATTTGAAGCCATCAAATTCTCAACTGATGGAGATGTTTGAGAGGCCTAAAGAAATGGTGTTTGGATTCGTGAAGCTTTTCAGAAATTTGGTTCTTCCCTTGACTTACAGCAAATTTTGGCAAATGATTTCCACGGCAATTGACTTGAACAGCAATTGCCAAGACAACAAAGGCTACATCCAACCATGATGGAGGTCGACGAGATTGAGGTAATTAAATGGTTGGGTGTTGATATACTTTTCCTATTAATATATCCATGCCTTCAGGAACATTAGCAAGGTGGAGGGTATACTTGGACTACAAGGGAACACGAAAGAAAGGCACCTCCACCATGATAACGCAAAAGGGAGTAGTTGCAAGCACATTGACCCAACTCTTTTTGGGCAATAGTGTCACTTGATGAAGGGTACGGATGGACTATAAGAAATATCAGAATTAATCCTTCTAAAGCTTTATTTTTATCTATATTTTTTATTTTCATTTTTCCTTTATTTTGATAATTATCCTTTTATATTTATTTTTTTGGGATAAGAGTTTCAAGGGATAAGGAGTTTCCTAGCTTCCTTGTTCCTTTGAACTCTTAAGTTTTTGTTTTCTTGTTTCACTTTATTTTTCCAATCAAGAACCCACGGGAACCACAAACCCATGGACAAAAATCTCAAAACCATGCCCTGAGCAAGTTCTTCACGAGCACTTGAGCCTTTTTCTGGCGATTTGCATCACCGCTCATTGAGAAGCGATTCCTTTCCAAGTTTGCAAATCGGAAGGGCAAATTCTTGTTGAAGTTGTTGCCATCAATGCATATCTTGGGTGGACTCGGAGCCACTATATGCGGATAATGGGTGAGGAACTGACAAAAGAACCAGCAATAGCAAAGAAATCCCCTGCTCTGACAATTTCTAGGGCAACTAAAAATGCCGAGACAAGTCCACATGCCTTGGCAAGCCTCAATAAGATTGTTGAATTACTCAGACCTTTGGCGCAATAATTGGAAAGACTCGAGGCTCGACAACTTTTTTTTATGTGGTTTATGAAGGATCACGAAGTGGCCATCACGCAAGTCAAATTGGAGAACAATCTGATAGCACCGTTCTCTTCTTGGATTTTCCTTCCGAACTACTTGCCCCGACATCTGAATATGTCGTGACAACTGTTGCACAAAAAGGTAAACAACCTATGAATGAACCAACTCGTACTGAATCAATTCATGATTTTCTAGATTCGAACGAGACAGTTTCTACCCTAATGAAGTCCCCCGGCCAAGCAATCAAAGTCGAAGCGCAAAGCTTCTAACATCGATGAAGCCGCAAAGGAGGATGCAGAAAGCGACAAGCTAGCAGAGACAATGGTTCAAGAGGCACGAGCAGCCACACGCCAACAACCACCACGAGTCAAAAGATGAACCAAGCAAATAGCTTGACGGAAAGTAGTCATTCCAGGTGACGACCTTACTAACTAACTCATTTTCATTTCATTTAGTTTCTTTTACTTTTGTTTTGTTTTTGTTTGCATTGAGGACAATGCTTCTCTCGAGTTTGGGGAGGTCTTGTTTTTAGTGTTAGATTGCTGCATTAGTTGCATTCATCTCATATAATTTACATATGTTACTTGCCATGTCTTTTATCAAATTAAACTGCTTAGACCTATCGGATATCTAATGATGAATTTTTGCCACTGCACTTAATTGATAGAACTTTCAATTTTAGGATTTTTATGAGAAACACTTAGAATTTTACTATGATGCTGAATATAATTGAACATTGTTGTGACTTGATTGATTAAGGGAGACTTAGTGAACTTAGGTTATTAAAATTGGGTAAATTGTGCTAGAGGTGCCTACCCGGCTCTAGCCTTAACCTAAAATTGAAATTTAAGATAATTTCTTACTAGAGGTGCCCGAAACGGGTTCTAGTTATCACAGACTTAAAAAATCACTAGAGATGCTCGAAATAGAGTCTAGTAAAAATAAATACCCCGATAATTAATTTGATAAAAACCTATTGTTCACATGGAATCCTAAAAATCAACTTGTACACAACTCCACACACACATTGCCACAAACATTATAGATTAATTTCGAGTAAATCCTATGCCATCCGAAAAAGTGAAAGGCAGTCATACTTTTTGCCACGGTTCTGAGGATTGAAGTTAGATTCGAAGCAAGTTTTTGATGGTCGAAGCCTTGGCAGGCAATTGTTAGTTTTTGCATTGGTTGAGGACAAGCAATGGTTTAAGTTTGGGGGTGTGTTAAGTGTGAAAAATACTATATTTTCTACCCTTTTACTCATGATTATTGTTAGACTTAGGCTCATTTTAGGTGTATTTGTAGTCATTCATGCATAATTTCATAGTTTCCTTTATTATCAAGCTTGGTTTGCGTTTTGGTTGGTTTTTGGGGAGAAATTGCTATCGTTGTGTGTTATTTTGTGCAGGACCAAATTGTCGTGGCAATTAGGAATTGTTGTGGCAATTAAGGAATAAAACTTTAGGGTATGCCAAAGCAATCGAAGCCAATTTATGAAAGCCATGCCGAGCGGATTTCCGAGGCATGTTGGGATAAATCCACCTCATTAGGGATAAGCATGAAAAGCAAGGGATAATTTCAAAATTTTGGATTTTCAAGCAGCATTTAATGGAGATTTGTGAGGAGTTTTTATGGAAAAAGATAAAAAGAGATTTAATATTTCTTTTATTCAATTTAATTCCAAATTAAACTCTTCCTCATCAACAAAGAACTTGACCTAATAATCTCCTATAAATGGAAGACTTATGCGCAGCCTTTAGGGGAATTAGATAATTGACGGGAGAGAGAGATCGCATGACAACTCCATCTTCTTCTTTATTTTTTCATACGATCCATGGCTGGGATTTTTTCCTTTGTATACCTTTCGAACCCAGCCATGAATTGATGCAAATTGGCTTGGGTTATTGTATTTTTGTGGTTTTGATAAACGTTTGGATTTGTTTTGGTTTTTGAATTGCAATTCAAATTCAAAGTTTGTTCATTCTTGGTTCTTAATCTTGATTGCGAGTGAATTGGGAGAGGATCTCATGAATTCATCCATTTATCTAATATTGAGAGGGTTAGATTCAAGAAACGAATGAGCATGGTTTTCATACAAATGAATGTTGGTGAAGACTAATTCGACTTAGGGATAAGTTGCGAATTTCAATGGCTAAGAGGAGCGCAAGATCGGTTGTTATTCACCCATGATTAACGCAGGGATGCATCACCAAGGCATGCACAATTAACAGTATTTCAAGTTAGGGATAACGAGATGCCATTGAAGAATGCTTCGCCGAAATTTGAAGGAAGTCGCCCAGTTACCCAGACAATCGCACGATTCCAGTTGCCTAGGCAATTACTATTGCGCAGGCAATGCGATTGATGCTAATTGTTAAGGTGATTGAGTTACTCTTGCAATCAATTACCACGTCGGTCAATTCAGTCATCATGCCACAATTCACGATAACCCGACCTACTCTCTTAAATCGATTACTCCTTTGTATTTACTTTATTTTGTTTATTTTATTTTACTTGAAATTTATCACCTTCAATTTTATTTCTTTTATAGTGTAATAACTTAAGCAAAGTGGCCCAAGCCAATCCCTGTGGAGACAATACTTGATACATATAACTTTATTACTTGTGACGTGTATACTTGCACCATTTACGTTGCACTTAAATCACACAACAAAGGCCATGGATACACTCAGTCGGCGATGTTCCTTCTTCACTTTATCAAAATTTAAAGTTTTTCACCAAAGGGAAATTAGTAATAGTGAATGCCGAAGAGGAAATTGTTGCTTCCCTGACTTCATATACGCTGTACATCTACACTAATGAGGAAGCAATGGAGTGGGCCTTTAAAGCCTTGGAACTTGTCAATGCTACCTTTTTTGCCGAAGGAAGCAAGATTTCATGCCCTAATCTGTCAATTGCACTATAATGGTGGTATACGAGACCCTGGGAAAAGGAGCAAATAAAAAGAAAGGCTTGGGAAAGAATCTGCAAGGACTCCTTTGTCCTATCAAGGTGATCCACAAAGTTGACCGCTTCATACACGGTTACAAGCCAAATTTCTTACAGAGAAAGCAAGAATGGAAGAGGAAGCAAGAGCAAAGGAAGACTAGCCTTAGAGGGGAGGACATTCCATGGGCCCCTATCATCGACGGAGACTTTAAGGATGCCTTTATATCTAGCAGAATTCAAAACCCAGAGGTGGATGTCCAAGAAGTGAACTGAGAAGGTCGAGAGGTGCCTCCAGGAAGAGTTGATCAGTAAGGCTTTCAAAGAGATGAATGTGGATATGATCGACGATGAGAGCAAGGCTAATTAGTTTCTGGCCAAGATTCGTCCTTGCCTCTTAGGAGAGGAGCTCAACAATTGGACCTTTGGGGACGTACCGACATTTTTTAGGGACCAGTCAAAGTAATGCTTAGAACAATCCTGTTACTTTTGCCCGAATGTAACGGACAACCTTTGTAAAAAGGGCAGTTATGTCATATCTATCTGTTTTAAATGAAATAGACTATGTCTACATTTTCCTTCTCAAATGGAAAACACAACATTCATTTCATTCCATTTCATTTGTTATTTATTTATTTACTTATTCATTTTTTATTTATATATTTATTTGTTCGTATCATGAGCGATACCTTTTATTTCCCAATACACACTTTCAAAATCATGCAGGTCTCTTAATATAAATTGTATGAATGATGTGGAAACTAATCCTGAAGTAGATTTCGAATGACCCACGTACTTGGAGGAGGTAGAAGATGAGGATGATGAGATTCTTGATCAGCTGCTAAGAATGATAGCCAGTGATGAAAGGCAAATCCTACCACACCAAGAGAAGATAGAGATTTTAAATTTGGGGACTAACGAAGAGAGGAAATAAGTAAGGATTGGAGGCACCCTATCACTAAGAGTAAATCAAGAGTTGGTGGAATTGCTTGTAGAATTTAAAGATGTGTTCACGTGGTCATACCAAGATATGTCAGGCCTAAACACAGATATTGTAACATACAAGCTCCCCATTAGGCCAGAATGCAAGCCTGTCCAGCAAAAGCTTCAAAGAATGAGGGCCGACATGTTATTGAAAATGAGAGAAGAGGTAAAGAACTAGTTTGAGGCTGAATTTTTAGAGGTTTCTAAGTACCAGATTGGGTGGCTAACATAGTGCCAGTACCGAAAAAGGATGGAAGGGTGCGTATGTGCGTAGATTATAGGGAGCTTAATAAGGCGAGTCCCAAAGACAATTTCCCTTTGCCTCATATTGATACTCTAGTTGACAATACCATAGAGCATGCTTGGTTTTCCTTTATGGATAGCTTTTTGGGGTACAATCAGACCAAAATGCATCCCGAGATATGGAGAAGATCACTTTTGTGACCATGTGGGGCACATATCAGAGAGCCATGGTGACCTTGTTCCATGATATGATGCATAAGTAAGTTGAGGTATACATGGATGACATGATAACTAAATCTCAAAACGAATAGGAACATATCCAAAATTTGCGAAAACTCTTCCTAAGGCTAAAAAAGTTCCAGCTAAAGCTCAACCCAGCCAAATGTACCTTTGTTGTTACATTAGGAAAGCTTTTAGGGTTTGTGGTGAGTCAGAAAGGCATCGAGATTGACCTTGATAAGGTCAAAGCAATCCAATATCTTTCGTACCTCAAACTCAAAATGAGGTCTGAGGATTTGTGGGAATATTGAATTACATCTCCCGCTTCATATCTCAGTTAACCGATAAGTGTGACCCCGTCTTTAGACTACTCTAGAAGAATAACCTGGGGATTTGGGATGAAGATTGTCAAGAAGCACTAGAAAAGATCAAGAAGTATTTAACCAATCCTCTAATCTTAGTAGCGCCAGTACCAGATAGGTCATTGATTTTGTTCTTGGCAATTTTTGAAAACTCTATGGGATGTGTGCTGGGATAACACGATGACTCCGGCAAGAAAAAAGGGTGATCTATTACTTGAACAAGAAATTCACTGAGTGTGAGACACGATACCCGTTGATCCAAAGGTTGTGTTGTGCCTTGGTATGGGCTACTAAGAGTCTCCAGTAATACATGTTGTATCACACCACTTGCTTAATTTCCCAAATAGATCCGTTGAAATTTTTTATGGAAGCACCAGCTTTGACTAGGAAAATGGCCCGTTGGCAAATGCTATTGTCAGAATTCGACATCGTTTATATGAGTTAAAAAGCGGTAAAAAGAAGTATGGTGGCATATCTTCTAGCAAGTCGTGTCTCAGACGACTGCAAGCCGTTGGATTTCTGATTCCTGAATGAAGATCTGATTTATGATCTGTCCGAAGGGACGTCTACTATCGAGAATGAATGATGGAGGCTTTATTTTAATGGGGCATCGAATGCCCTAGGCCATGGAATAGGGGCAATTTTGATCTCCCCTAACAATGCCTACTACCCTTCCACAAGTAGGCTGGAATTCTTTTACACCAACAATATAGCCGAGTATGAGGCCTGTGTCATGGGAATCCGAGCAGCCATAGAGAGAAAGGTCAAGGTGCTCCAGATTTTCAGAGATTCTTCTTTAGTAATCTATCAGCTTCAAAAAGAATGGGAGACTAGAGATTCAAAGTTGATCAAGTAATACAACTTGATCCAAGATATGGTTAAGGATTTTGAAGAAGTCAGTTTCACCTACTTGCCAAGAGAGAATAATCAGATGACCGACGCCCTAACAACTTTGGCCGCCATTTTCGAAGCAAGCAGGGCAGCCGAAATAGGGCTAATCGAAATACAAACCTTTGAGGTACCAGCCCATTGATATAGTTTGGAAGAAGGGGAAGACAGTAATACATGGTATTTTGACATCCTCCAATACATCAAGTTCCAGACTTATCCAAAGGGGGCTAATGATAATGACAAAAGGACTATCAAAAGGTTAGCTTCGAGATACGTTCTTGACGGGGAAATCTTGTACAAAAAAGTAAGGATCAGATACTATTGAGGTGTGTCAATCCTCAGGAAGCCGAAACATTTTAGTAGAGGTCCACGGGGGCTTATGTGGGACCCACGCTAGTGCGTTCTTGATGGCAAGAAAAATCATGAGATATGGCTATTTCTGGCCAAATATGGAGGGAGATTGCATCAGTTACGCAAAGAAATGTCACAAATGTTAAATATATGCTGATAAGATACACTCCCCACCAGTACTTCTCTACACCATGAATTCTCCATGGCCCTTTGCTACTTGGGGAATAGATTTTATTGGTCAGATACACCCGAAGGCTTCCAACGGGCACCGCTTCATCCTAGTGACTACCGATTACTTCACCAAGTGGGTGGAAGCTGCCTCATACGCTAATAGCACCAGAGCGACGGTTTGCAAGTTTCTCAAGAAGAAAATTATGTGTCGTTATGGTCTACCTAAAAGAATCATCATCGATAATGCTTCCAATTTGAACAACATGATGATAACCGACATGTGTGAACAATTCAAGATTGTGTACCATAATTTTACCGTTTATCGCCCCAAGCTGAACAGAGTGGTAGAGGCGGCAAATAAGAATATTAAGAAGATCATAGCAAAAACCACAGAGACATTTAAGGATTGGCATGAGAGGCTCCCTTTCATCTTGTTTACCTATAGGACATCCATGAGAACTTCCACTGGGGTAACATCATATTCCTTAGTATACGGCACCGAAGCAGTACTACCCGTCAAAGTGGAATTCTCGTCACTTCAAATTTTAAACAAAGTAAAGTTGGATGAAGCTGAATGGATGCAAGCCAAGTTTGATCAGATGAACCTCATCGACGAGAAAAGGTTGAAAGTTATTTCCCATAATCAAATGTATCAGAAGCAAATGATGCGAGCTTATAACAAGAAAGTTCGCCTAAGGGAGTTTCAGGAGGGAGATCTGGTGCTCAAAAAGATCTTGTTGAATCAAAGAGACTTCCAGGGAAAATGGATGCCAAATTGGGAGGGGCCCTAAATCGTGAAAAAGGCTCTCTAGGGGAGCATTAATTCTAACAGAGATGGATGGGAAAGAATTAAGGAACCCAATAAACTCGGACTCCGTCAAGAAGTATTACGCGTAAGAAGAAAAGAGAAAAAAAGAAAAAGAAAGAAAAGAAAAGAAAAAGGAAAACAAAAAGAAAAAACAAAAGAAATGAAAAGAAAATGAAAAGAAAAAGAAAGAATGAAAAAATATAAATGAGGGTTTAAGGTGAAAACTATATTACTATTGTTGTTATCCTCATTATTATTATATTTATCGTTACAATTATTATATTATCTTATATTATGTTATTATAATTAGACTGAAAAATACAGATATATATATATACACACTATATTACTTAAATAGTAGCCCAACTTGCATAAATAAATTAGCCCATATATATATTATAAAGTCCAGTTACAATAGGCTAAACAGTTTTATTATGTACATCTTTGGCCCACTAAGGATCCAAGCTTAAAAACCCTAGAAACCCCAAGCCTTAATCTGATATTCTGTCTTCTTGCGCAGCCCAACCCTCACCGTCAGATCAAATCTTGATCTGACGGTCTAGATAAAGCCAAGGAACCTTCCAGATTCTGTACGCGCCCCATGCGCTGCTTTACAGTTCCCCCTACGTGCGCGTGCTTGTTACTCCTCGCGATTGCGCCTGCTCACCTCCAGTACATCACCACCGTACCTCCACGCCAACAGCCACACCAGCAACCAGGGTTGGTCCCCTCCTCTCTCGTCACATGCAAACAAATGAAAGAATGTCAAAATATGAGCGGTATATCCTAACAACATTTCAGAGAATTCAGACGGATGCAAAAAAGTAATAGCAGAAACCAATAGTAATTTTCATGTCGATTTCCATGTAAATATGAAACACATGTAATATTCGGCTATATAAACAAAAGCCCAACAGTTGTAAAACCCTAAGCACTATTGGTGATATTTCAATGAATAGAATCGAAAGGAAAAGCCTCCAGAGGTATTTTCTATCTTTCTTTTGCATTTTGAAGCATATCGTGTACAAAAAAAGAGAAGGGGTTAGGGTTTCTTTTACCTTTGCGTCGTTTCAGTTTCCCTTAGGCTGTCGTATTTTCCTCGTCGATGATAAGACTTCCGGTGCTTTTGAGCCTGTATATGTTGAATCAGTGGGGAAAAGATGATGAAAAAGCTTTTAGGGTTTCAGTTTTAAGGATTTTCAAACAAAAGAGGGTCGTGTTTGGAAAAACGAAGTTTAGACTGGGTTTTAAATCGAGAAAAGAAGGTGTTTTCTGGGGGGTTTCGGCTACCGTCAGACGGCGACCAACATGGCGGAGTACGGCGTAGAGGTTGTTAGTTTTTGGAAACCAAGGTGGAGGAGCTGCTGGAATCTGGGTTCTTGAAGAACACCAGATGAACACGGTGAGCTTTAGAGATCATTTCTGCTCTCCCTTCTTTGGGTGAAAGGGAATAAATGGCTTGGTTTTAAAAAAGTTTAAATTTTATACTTGGTCCCCGTTTTAAAATGGTTTTATCATATAATAAGTTCCTCCGCCCTTTTGAAATACCTCCCGCAGCCATTCCGCTTTCGATAATTACACTCCCAATCCCCCTTTTAAAAATGGGATAATTCCCTTTTAAATCCTTCTACCTAGTAATATTCGCATATGAGGGCTCTCGCCTTTTTAAATTACTCTCGTAGTCCCTAGATTTTTGGAATTATTGCCATGTCGCCCTTTTTTATATACATGTTTTAATTTCTATTGTGTAATCTATTTCTTTTACATTTCAGTCCTCCTTTTAGTGATTATGCTTTTATTTTCCTATTGATATATATGTTTGATGTGGCTAAATATGTATGCTATATAGTGTTTGGTTTTCCATGTAATATTTTTTACACAATATGTATAATATATGGCATATAGTATGGTTTAAATTAAAATGTAATGCATAGCTTTAAATGTGTAATATGTTTTTCTTTTATAAGGAATAGCTTTTATAATATGTATATTGTATAGTTTTTTTTTCTTTTAAATATACATAATGTATGGTTTCTATAATAAATATAACATATGATTTTTTATATGTATTAAATACATAGTTTCCCTCAAATATATAACTTTTTTAAGTATTAATATATGTGATTTTATAAATATTACAAAATATATATTTTAAGACCTTGATGTATATGTAATATGAAGTTTTGTTTTTTAACATATAATATAAGTTCTTATAATCTATATAATTCATATTTGGGCCTTTTAATTCCTTGGGCTTTGTTTGCTTAATTAGGTCTTTTTGAGACTAGTAATTTTGGGCCTTAGGCTTGTTGGACTAGTATTAGGTTAGAATTAGGCAAATTAATTTAGTTAATTTAGACCGTGTGCTCGTCTCATAGGGGCACGGACATTAAACTAATTAAGTTGATTTTAGAATTAGCCTTTTAGAGTTTTAGTTAGATTAGGGTTCAAATTAATTTAGTGAATTTAAATTTACCCTTGGCTCATTGGGATAAATGCTAAATTCATTAAATTAGTTGAACATTTCTTAATTATCTTTTAAGATAAAATTGACATGGAAATTAGATTGACATTTAACTAAAATCTATGAATAACTTGATTTATTTTAAATAGTATTCTGGGCTTATTGGAATACTAGTTTAAAATCAATCAAATTAATTATCATATCACAAGATAACTCATAATTGTTTAGGGGTTTCTAGCCTTTTAGGGTTAATTAATTTAGGGATAATGCTAGAATCACCTAATTAATAACTAGATCACTAATTGGATCTTCCATAACTTGGGACTTTTAGGTTAGGGCCATGGGTGGGCTTTTGTGTGTTTACCTTTAAGTCTTTGCTTGCCATCCATTTTATTCGTCATTCATATGGCTCATTTAATTTCCATGCTAATGAATTTAAATCATGAAAACTAAGGTATCTATTAGTTTCGATATTTGTGTTGTAACAGTTCAAGCTCAAAGGATGTTGACCAGATATTTGAATTAATTCTTACCGACTCAAGCTAAAATTAAAAATTGACAAAATCATTACATCATATCTCAATTGCTTGCATCATGCATAAAGGTGACGTACGAAAATCGAACCATAAATTAACACGGCAGTCGGGCTTATTCGATGTCAGTTTAATCTATGGTCTGATGTATCTTCAACCCTATTAATTAAATGTCCAATTAATTCAAATCCACTAATTTGATAAAGCCCGTGAAATTAAAGTTAATTTTCAATTAAGTACGTCGAGTTAAATTCAATTCAAATTCCATCATTTTGAAAGCAACAAATGTTTATGTACCGATTTTTTGGCGTGATGGGGGTGTTAATCCTTCCCTACGCGTAACCAACTCTCAGACCCTTTCATAATGAATCTCTAGTTTTCTATGGTGTTCGGCCCACCTTACCCAAGTGGTCGGTGGCGACTCCAAGTTTTTATCGGTTTTTTTTTCAAAAGATTACGATTTTTGAAAAGAAATCGCTTGTCAACCAAGATTTTCAAAGAATAATTTAGGGGATAATTAGTAGCCAATGATTTATCTAAAAAACCTTGAAACCTTTTTTAAAATAGCAGAAACATCGCTACAGTGGTTCAACTTTCTAACCAAAGTTTACCTCCACTACCTTAGCTATCCACACTAAGGATTTTCCACAAATTCACTAATTTGTCTTTTCTTTTTCTAGGCTCAAGGAGAAAACCCTTCCACTCCTCAAAGCTTTGAAAAACTCTCTTACAAACAGAAAACAAATAAGAAAACAATGAAATACTTTACAAGGCAAATGTGTTTGGAAATTAAGCACTCAACCAAAATCCTAATAATTGAGCAAATGTGACAATTTGGCTCACTATTGTTTTCTACAAGAAATATGACAAAATTAAGCACTAGAACACTTTCTCTAACATTGAATGTTGATAGTTGGTTTCTTGAGCAAACAATGAAAACCTTTACAAGGCAAATGTGTTTATAAATTAAGCACTCAACCAAAATCCTAATACTTGAGCAAATGTGACAATATTGCACACTAGTGTTTTCTACAAGAAATATGACAAAATTAAGCATTGGAACACTTTCTCTAACATTGAATGTTCACAATAGCAAAACAGGTCTTTTGCGGTGTTTTTTAGCCATATAGCTATGTTTTTTAGCGCCGCTAAAAACATTCTCAACACTTAGAAAATAGCGCAAGAAGCGCCGCTGAAACCAGCACCGTAATAGTTCGCGACGTTTTTGGGCAAAAAACGCCGCATCAAATCAAGATCTATAGCAGCATTTGTGTTTGCAAACGCCGTCAAAAATCTGCTCTATAGCGGCGATTGTGTTTGTGTTTGCAAACGCCACAAAAAACTGTTCTCTAGTGGCGTTTGTAAAACCAAACCCCGCAAAAAACCTGTCATATAGCGGCGTTTGTGATTGCAAACGCTGTGAAAAACTATTTTTTAGTGGCGTTTGTTTTTACAAATGCCGCGAAAAACTTGTTCTATAGTGGCGTGTGTTTGAAAATGCCACGAAAAACTGTTCTTTAGTGGCGTTTGTTTTTACAAACGCTACGAATAACACCATTTTCTAAAAAACTCAAATAATTAAAAGCATAATATATATTATATCATAATCTAAAATGCATTACATTCAACATCAGTACCGTAAATCAACTACAAAATCTTATGAATGACTGCACAAACTAATTGAACTAAGTTAATCTTTTGATATGAGTTGTTGAAAACAAAGAGTAAACACTATGATGAAACATAAAAAGTAAGAAATTTATATTGTATACGTCTTAAAGAAAATAAAAAACCTAATTATAATAAGGTTCTAAAATAAAAACACACAACTTATTAACATGCACATTTTGTTCAATTGCCAATACAATCGATTACAATAATATTAACTAGAAGAAGGTCCTTCATGCACTCCAAAGCCCATTCTCATGAAAGAGTGCCGAAAAATTCAACAAGAGCCTAAAAATCAAAATATTATTGAAAAAGTTATCAAGATATAGTAGTCTCTAATTTTCCCAAGAGATAAAGATAGTAGACAGAATGTACCTGTGACTGAATAGCATGTGTATTCAAGATGGCACGTTTAATATCTGGCAACTTGGTGTAATGCTGCAGAAAAGGAGTTAATTTAATCAAGGAGATATTTAGAGTATAAAACCTCACAAAAATGCAACATGTAGAAATCTTAATAAGACAAATACCTGAAGAGCTCACACATAGAGACTAACTTTCTCACAAACTTGTGAAATTCAAAGGTGATCATAGTGACTGAACATTCCATTTGCTAAAATGGCATCAACAACATTAGGAAAAATCACTAGATTGATTTCTAAAACCTGTATGAAAAAGAATGATATTGAACTACATGTATTATTCTTTGTCTGTAGAAAAGCATGCTCTAGCAAATTTGGCTTCAAAACATCTAAAAGAAATGTAGTAGCCTATTGTATAAAGTTAGGGTTGAAATGCTTCATTTGGGGTTGAAATACAGTAGCCTCTTGTACATTGGCACCGTCGGCCTTTGAGATTCTCACGCTCTCCAAAAAGTTCCACGAAGGTGGCCCATGACCTTTTATCTTCATGCTACCTCGACAACCATGTGTTAAGCCATGATCAAGTGTACTCTCGACGCCTGTTCTCAAGCTCCATATTTTTTAGCTTGATTATAATAAGAAGAACATATAATTTATCGATAATGACATCCTTCAAATGTACCTATTTCCATAATCAAGTATAAACACATCATTATCCTTCTAACTTGGTATAAAATAAGTTGGACTATTTCATACAAACTTATGTCAAGAGTCGAGACATGCAATTTAATGGACTTGCTTTTATTGTATTCAAATTCAATATGTAGACAATCCTCAATCTCGACTTCTATCTAGCTGAACCATCAATTCAAACAAAGAAATTACAGAACTCCAATGTATCAAAATTAGTATGAAACAGTTGCATAAATCATATACAAACCACCTAGGAATAACTAAGGATAAAAAAGTTTTAAAATTGTTCTCATAAGTATAACTATCAAAAAATTAACAGGGGAATATCAGGAACACAAAACTAGCATGAAAATTAGAACAATATAAATTGTCAATGGTCTAATTGGACCATCTCAGTAAGAACTATAAAAGAATTACCCAAAATTATGCATGCATGTGGTCAAATATTGGGGGAAAAAAAAGAAAAGCACAAATAACATTTCAACCCTAAACTCTCAACCCCAAATAACAAACCCCATGAAAAATGCTTCAATCCATGAAGAAAGTTACTACTAAAGGTACAACTTTTAGTTGATATATCAGGCTCTCTTGATCCAAAATTGACATCCAATGTAAATATCCACAAACCATAGATCAAGCTCAACACAAATCAATCCACTTACCAAGTTCTCTGCACTAGGGAAGGTTTCCTCTTTTAGCCATATTGACAGCAAGCTCCAAATTGTTCAACTGAAATAGAAAACAAAGGAAAAAGTTGTAAACTGACATGTCTCACCTTAGTGATACCAAAAAATAAAACAGAAAAGAGACAAAAACATAATTGGCCACTAACAAATGGCACTATTGTTGATTCAGTTATAGTAGCCAGCAACACCTAACCTCGCCTATTGATAGCATAAAAGCTCTCGGTGGCTGGAGTCGCTGACCGGCAATCCGAACGGTCAAAATATGGTCCATGCATCGGGGACTGACATAGCTCAAAACTAAGACCATCCAATGATAGACAACGCAGATTCGTCCCCTACAACGTCTGAGGAATTGGGCTCTTTTGCGCGTCATTTTGAGCGCCTTCTTTGCTAAACAAATTGTTAAAAACGGAGAATGGGACGAGGGCTTCATCTTGGTGGCTTTGAATTGCTGGAGTGATCACTGCAGCGACGGCGGAGATGTGGAGAATGACGGCAGTGCTATTGTTTGAGAGAAAATAAGGGGCGTGGCATTTGAATAGGTTTTAAATCCTATGATTTAACTTCTTTGCTTGTACTCTTCTTTTCTTTTTCCATAATACCGTGTCTTTTTTAAATTTTTTATTCCATTTTCCTATAATGGTGTTTGTAAAACCAAACGCCGCTAAAAGTATACCTATAGCGGCATTTGTAAAATCAAACGCCGCTAAAAGTATACCTATACCGGCGTTTGTAAATAAAATACTGCTAAAACTAGACCTATTACGGCGTTTGTGAAACCAAACACCGCTAAAACTATACCTATTGCGGCGTTTTCTACACAAATGCCACTATATGTTATTCATTAGCGGCGTTTATGCTAAAAATGCCTCAAAGTTTGTCATTTTGCAGCGATTGTACTGTAAACGCTGTGATAAGTACAACATTCACGGTGTTTTCCCTAAAAACGCCACCAAAAGCGTTGTTATATACCAAATATGGTATAGTGGTTGGTAGTTGGTTTCTTGTTGTTCCATAGCTGCTTGAAGAGGTCTTTTATAACATCTAATGGCTTCATGACTGTTACTAGCCATCGGGGGTTGATTGGAGTCGTTGGGGACATTATTTTCAGCATTAAATGCACTTATAGGCTCGTCGGTATCGGTACGCAGGGTCTGGTATCGGTATCTGCCTCAAAATAGAAAGAGCCTGGGCTTTTTTACACTGGGAACTGGTACGCGATACTATCGTATTAGTACAAGCCCTTGAGTATCAGTACCCAATTTAGCTACTGAAAAAATTGACCGCTGGGGACAAAATGGCGTATCGATACACGGCTTATCCATACTGGTATGGGCTCTTCTGGGTATCGGTACATTAATGACTATATCGGTACACAGAGCATGTTTTCACTTTTGAGTTATTTTGAAAGTATTTAAACAAGTCAAAAACCCTTTGAAAACCTTTTAAACATATTTTTCAAGTTAATAGACTTTTGAAATATTTTTACAAATTAGTTTAAGTCCAAAAATATTTTTCATTTTAAGTTATATCAAAATCAATATCTCAACAGATAGAAACATGATGAGAAACTTGAGACCCTCCCGGCGTGGATCCATACGGTTTGCAAGGAATCCCCGTCCCAAAAAATTAAACAAAACTACTATTTTACTAACCAAAATAAATGGTCAATTCAATTTAAAATATAAAGTTTGGATACTTCGATTGGAAGCAGTTGCGAGATGATGATGATTGAAATGGTGTTTGTGTTAGGGAATATTTAAGCGGTGGTTTTAGCTTGTATCTAAAAACTAAGATAGAAACATGTTGAGAAACTTGAGTGTGATTAAGTTCGAGAGAAAGTTAAAGTGATAATAATATAGTTAGGGTTTTTTATTAAGATATATATTAGGGGTATATAGATAAATAAAGTATATATTTTTAAAAAATCATGTAAAATATCGGGATCCTTGCGAATAGTTTTTGGGGTCCTCATGATTATTTATACGGCAACGGTTTTAGTATCCCACGGTTTAGATATAGCAATCCCCGTCTCCATCCCCATTTGAGCTTTGATGATAAAACTTCCCTTGTCCTCATCCCCGTGGGTGAAGATTTCGGTTATTCTCCATCCATGTCAGTTCGGATCCCCACGATTTTTGGACATTCCCCATCCAATTCTCACCCCTACTTTATAATAAGAGTATTTTAATCATTTTTCAATTGAATTTATTTTGAATTAACTCGTGAGATGAATTCGATAAATGATTTAATATAAAATAAGTACAGATATACAATTCAATAGAAGTATATCACCAAAAACCTTGAAGTAGGGGTGAACAAAATTCAGTATGACTAAAAAAAGTCAACTTTTTCTACTCGACTAAACATGAAAGTACTAAACTCAATTTAACTCGAATCATAATTTCATAAATACAACCCAACTCGAAATAATTCAAATAAATTTTGAGTTATAAAATGAGTCTCCAATAACTAGAAAGTTTTAGTAATTAGTTGATCAATTTTCAAGTTTGTATCGAGTCCCTCAACTATACTTGATATATGTATACCACATATGAAAAAAAATGAAGAAATATATATTTATATCGTATAAGATTTTAGAAAGTCCCTTAAATTGAAACCAATTAGTACCATAACATTATAAATATTTCTAGTTAAATTTGAACAAAAACTCGAACAACTCGACTCGATTTGAAAAAAAAAATCAAATAAAGTTCAAGTTATAAAATAGAACTTGTCAATTTGACTAATTAATTTTTTTTTAATTCAACTCGATCAAATACTCACCATACCTAAAAATTACTTATCTTTTTGAAAGAAAATGGAAAAAAATGTTAATATTTGATAGATACAATAAAAACTTACTTAAAGAAACGTAGTAATCAACATTTAAATGCCGATATTTAAACATAGAAAAAATGTTAACAATCTCTAGAACAAGTGGTTAAAAGCTCTTAATTGACATATTCTCCTTCCTTAGGTTATGGATTTTAGACTTATTAGGAGCAAAATTTCCCATTTCCCCTTCCAATTCCTCGGTAGAAATTGTTCAAATATATATATATACACACACAAAAAAAATGAAAAGTGGGTATACATCTTTGACTATTCAACTAATGCAAACATCTTTTTAAATATTGTAGTCATATAAATGTATATATAGTAAGTCCCCATCCCAAAAAAAGTAAACAAAACTTGAGAGCAGATCCCTACGTTTATGCAATCGAATTTCTATGAATATTCATTTGGTTGATAAACTTTCTTTTTGTAAAAAGGTTTACTCATTTATAATGAAACAAACAAATTAATATAAAATCAACATTCAAACTAATTATTCCAGATTACAAAGTCTTGCAGCTAAGCCAGATGAACTAAGTAATTGAATTTAGAAGTGGTTCAAATAGCTGAATAGAGCAAATATATGTTTCCCTAAAAGTTTGCCTAAATTGGCATCTCGAATCGGCAAAGAGGACAGTAATGACTTTCTTTCAACCAAGTGACCGTGAAAACAATGCGAGCAAGGCATCCGGGAAGCGGTTGAACCAACCTCCATTTCCTCCAGACATATCACATAATCTCCCCCCTTCACTCGCTTTTTTTTGTTGCTTCCTTCGTATTCATCTTTGTCTTCAACTCGAACCCTTTTCAACATCTTCTTTACCGACGATTCCTTCGCCGGAACCACGCCGCTATTTCCCTCTAACTCCGATTCCTCCAAAGCTCTTCTCAGCAAAACCCTTTCCTCGATCACGTGTTCTGTAACTTTCTCCAATATATTTGCACGTAAAGGCAACACTTGACGCCCAATATTGGAAGCCCGCTTTGCGATTCTAACTCCGTGTCGGATAATCTCATCAACGACTCCACTAAAAAAAGAAGATGTCGAGTCAATCGAAAATCTCCTTAACATGTCAGCAATGATTTGATAACACTGTTCATAGTGTTCCAAAATACGAATATTGAACCGAAGAGTTTGTTGAGGGAAGTCAGCCCAACATTCAGTGAAACGCTGGTTTAAGCAGTCATGGCGGCGGAATAAACGATGGGACGTGACGGTTACTTCGATTTGAATGAAATGGTGAATGGGGTATTTTACTGGTATAGTATGAGGTTGGTAAACGTTAAGAAGGTGTATGCCATCATGTAGATGAGAGAACGAAGCCATGGAAAGAGATAGAGCTTGAGGAGAAAGTTTCCTTTTAATTAATCAAAACTAGGTTAAATTCTGGGTATTTATATATAACTCAATTGAGCTATCCGTGAAGATCAAGTAACTAACCATTTTTTTTTAAAAAAAGGAAATTAAAAATATCCTAATCCGACAACAACACTAAAATCGACTAGTACTAATTTGATTGCATCACTATAATTTGAAATAAAAACGCACTATTTGAGTAAATATAAGAAGGATATAAATAAAAAAAGGTTTATATCTATTTTAACCCTTGAACTTTTTCAAAAAGCTCAATTAAGTCCCTCCTAAAAAAATACACCCAATCAACATTGATAACTGTCACATTAATGCAGTAACAATCAACGGGTTTAATTAGTCAAAGAGTTTAATTGACGCATTTTCTAGTTTGATAACTTAATTGGATGCAATTTTCACAATATGACTAAAATAGTTTTTTTAAAGTTCGAGACAAAAAAAACCCTTTAAACAAAAAAAATATAGAACTTATTTTCACAGAGAAAAAACTTAAAAGCTTAGGTAAAATCATAAAAGTAATTCGACACATTTTAAAATATTTTAGTCATATAAATGTAGGGTTATATTTTGATCCACAAGTTGTACACACCCCTTCATATTTAAGCTAAAAAATTAAATCCCTAGCCCTAACAACCTAACACCTAATCCTTAAATCCTAAACCCTAAACTCTAAATTTTAACCATAAACTTTTAATTCTACACCCTACAACTTAAACCCCTAAACTCTAAACCACAACCTAAATATCTAAACCCTAAAATTAAAAGGCTAGTTTACACAAACTTGTGTATCAAATATTTTCCATAAATGTATACAACATTCATGCTGTCAAATTTCTGTGAATATTCAATAATTTCTTTTATATAAGAATACTCAATTCTAATGAAACAAAAAGTTAGCAATAAAATCAACATCAGAAAATGTTTATTCCTAATTGGAAATATTACAAATTACAAGTCTTGCATTAAATAGTTAACTAAGGATCCTTTTTGACAAGTTTAGTCTCGCGAGGTTGGTTTTTACATTATAGAGGTGGTGTGGAGATGGTGTGATTGAAGGAGTTGTCTGATTCAGAATTTGTTCAAGATTTCTGTACTTTGGTTTCTTATTTGTAATTGCATGTTTAGGGAGCTGAGCAGAAATTCACCAATTCGGTTTATCGATAAGGGAAAATCACTTTATTCGAGCTTAGACAAACTCAATTCTCAAACTTATTACCTTGAACTTGCGGCTGTTGTCTTTGCTCTAATAATCTGGCGACATTATCTCTATGGATAGAAATATTAGTACTTATTTACAAATCATAAAAATTTAAAATATTTGTTAACTCAGAAAGAGTTAAATCTTTGCCAACGTCGATTGATGGAACTCTTGGAAGATAATGGCTTGATTACCATCCTGAGAAAGCGATGTTGTAATTAATGCACTCAACCGCAAACTTTTGATTGATAATCTCTTAACCTCAAATTCTTGAAATTTAAAGTTTGAATAAACCTTGAATTTACTCTCGAACCCTTGTATTGCAGTCACAAAGGTTCTAAATGCTCATTTCAAACTTCGAAAAAATCAAAAGTCTATAGCTGAAATTTAAGTTCAATCTACCATTATTTTGAGGATTAAAAATCTCCAGCAATCTGATGAAGAACTTAAAGCCATTTTTCTTAAGCTTAAAAAAAATCGAGTCCTGATTTCACAGTTAACTAAGAAGGTTTACTTTGTTTTTGTAATCGGATTTGTATTCCTAATAACAAAGAACACAAGATTGAAATTCTTAAGTAAGCTCACAATAGTTCATTTTTCGTTCATCCGGGATCGGTAAAGATGTACAAGGATCTCCAAAAGTTGTATTAGTGGCCCGGGATAAAAAAGATTATTAATGAATTTGTTTCTAAGTGTTTAACTTGCCAATGGATTAAAGTCGAGCATAGAGTTCCCAGTGCGCTCTTGCAACCTTACAGAATTCCAGCATCTCTTAAAAAATAGAGAGTTGAATCCATCTGGCCCGAGTGCTTTTGAATCGTCACAGTCCCATACGGCATCCTTTATTTCTTCAATCGAAAATGGTTTCTCCAAATTGCTTGCTTCAACAAAAGAAAGCTTCTTGAATTTTAACTTAAAGACCGCATCCCACTTTCTCGATCTGCAGTTGAATTGATTTGAGAAATGATTGAAAAGTTTCTGTTTCAATTTCTTAGTACTAAATGACCATCCTTCCCCCAGATTTGGCCCAAGAATTTCATTCTTAGCACGAAATTTAACGGCTCTGTGGAAAAACGCAATATTCATGTCACCTTTCTGCAGCCAATTCATCCTTGCTTTTTGACACCACAAGTCCTCTTGGGCTTTAAGGGTATCCCAATGAAGAATTTTACATTGCTTCAACACTTCGATCATTTGATGATCTAAATTTCCAGCATCCCCGATGGCCTCTAGTTCTTTAATATTCCTTTTACTCTTCGCAATTTGGCAGATAAGTTTTTCTCTCCTACGTCCTGCTCCTCCAACGAATCGGTTTTAGCCTTTAGACAGTCCTCCCGTGAGAACCATGCATTAATCATCTTGAAAGGTCTAGGCCCCCAATCAATTGACATATTAGATAGGAGTATTGGAATATGGTCTGAAACTGATGTCTTCCAACCCCTTACGGACACATCCGAGTTCAATTGTAACAAAGATTCATCTACTAAAAATCTATCTAACTTGCGCCTTTTGTTTGCAGGGCCAATCCAAGTAATTTTTTTCCCAATTATCGTTAAATCAAACAATTTGCAGTTATGAATGAAAGAGTTGAATTCCGACATACCTCTACAGCTGCAAGTGATTCTGTTTTCCAGCTTTTGCACCTTAACATTAAGATCCTCACAGTTTGCTCCATTCCATTTCTTTAATATTACTCTTTGCAATTTGGCAGATAAGTTTTTCTCTCCTACGTTCTGCTCCTCCAACGAATCTGTTATAGCCTTTAGACAGTCCTCCGGTGAGAGCCATACATTAATCATCTTGAAAGGTCTAAGCCCCCAATCAATTGACACATTAGATAGGAGTATTGGAATGTGGTCTGAAACTGATGTCTTCAAACCTCTTACGGACACATCCGAGTTCGATTGTAACCAAGATTCATCTACTAAAAATCTATCTACCTTGCTCCTTTTGTTTGCAGGGCCAATCCAAGTAATTTTTTTGCCAATAACCGGTAAATCAAACAATTTGCAGTTATCAATATAAGAGTTGAATTTCGACATACCTCTACACCTGAAAGTGATTCTGTTTTCCAGCTTTTGCACCTTAACATTAAGATCCTCGCAGTTTGCTCCATTCCATTTCTTTAATATTCCTTTTTTTCTTCGCAATTTGACAGATAAGTTTTTCTCTCGTACGTTCTGCTCCTCCAACAAATCTGTTATTTTGAGGCAAAATCAACTCCTGAACATGTTAAGGTTAGATTAGTCATGTTACACTTGGAAGGGAAAGCATTGCAATGGCATCACTTAGTAATCCGTAACTCGGGGGCATGGATAGTTTGACTTGGTCTCAATATTTGAAATTAATGAGAGATAGATTTGTACCGGATGGGTTTGAGGATCTAATGGCTGAATTGGTAGATCTTCAGGAAGTCAATTCTGTTTAGCAGTATGCGGAATTCATTAGTATTCTAAATCAAATTCAGCTACCGAATGAGTATGTCATCCGTATTTTCATCAGTAAATTGAAGTGGGATATCAGTCAACATTTGAAACTGTTCGAGCCTAGTGATCTGTTGGAAGCCTTTCACCTGGCTAGGCATTGGGAAAAAAATTTGTATCCTCCTTCGGAATATCCACAGTTACCATCTTTACATCCCAACCAACACCAAACTTACTTGACCAAAATTCAAATTATAGTAAGCCAACATTGGTTCCAACGACCTATAAAACATCAATGGAGTTTGTTGGTAACACTACCAGATTTGAGGTATATGAGTCAAATATGGGAAACGTTCTCACCGAGAATAAAGAATCCATCAGGATCCAAAAATTCGGGTAAACCACTTTCATTATATGAGATCGACGATAGGAGAAAAAATGGATTATGAATTTGGTGTGCTGTTAAATATACCCCGGGTCATCATTGTAACAAATCTCAGCTGTATCAGATAAGGATTGTTGAAGGTCAAGACGGCGATAAGGAACACGAAGAGTTTATGGATTGTGAAGAGACCAGAGAGGGTGAAAAATCGAGTATTGGAAAATCTGTTGGACAACCCAACTCAAGTGGTGGACATGTCCTTATGAAATACAGTCCTTGCTTTAATCCTTTGAGTACAAGAATTTTATTAGGGAGGGTATCGGAACATTAAAGACTATATCGGTACACAGAGTATGTTTTCACTTTTGAGTTATTTTGAAAGTATTTAAACAAGTCAAAAACCCTTTGAAAACCTTTTAAACATATTTTTCAAGTTAATAGACTTTTGAAATATTTTTACAAATTAGTTTAAGTTCAAAAATATTTTTCATTTTAAGTTATATCAAAATCAATATCTCAATAGATAGAAACATGATGAGAAACTTGAGACCCTCCCGGCGTGGATCCATACGGTTTGCAGGGAATCCCGTCCCAAAAAATTAAACAAAACTACTATTTTACTAACCAAAATAAATGGTCAATTCAGTTTAAAATATAAAGTTTGGATACTTCGATTGGAAGCAGTTACGAGATGATGATGATTGAAATGGTGTTTGTGTTCGGGAAGATTTAAGCGATGGTTTTAACTTATATCTAAAAACTAAGATAGAAACATGTTGAGAAACTTGAGTGTGATTAAGTTCGAGAGAAAGTTAAAGTGATAATAATATAATTAGAGTTTTTTATTAAGATATATATTAAGGGTATATAGATAAATAAAGTATATATTTTTTAAAAATCATGTAAAATATCGGGATCATTTCGAATAGTTTTTGGGGTCCTCATGATTATTTAGACGGCAACGGTTAAAGTATCCCACGGTTTAGATATAACAATCCCCGTCTCCATCCCCATTTGAGCTTTGGTGATAAAACTTCCATTGTCCTCATCCCCGTGGGTGAAGATTTCGGTTATTCTCCATCCATGTCAGTTCGGATCCCCACGATTTTTTGACATTCCCCATCCAATTCCCACCCCTACTTTATAATAAGAGTATTTTAATCATTTTTCAATTGACTTTATTTCGAATTAACTCGTGAGATGAATTCGATAAATGATTTAATATAAAGTAAGTATAGATAGACAATTCAATAGAAGTATATCACCAAAAACCTTGAAGTAGGGGCGAACAAAATTCAGTACGACTAAAATAAGTCAACTTTTTCTACTCGATTTAACTCGAATCATAATTTCATAAACTCAACCCGATTCGAAATAATTCAAATAAATTTTGAGTTATAAAATGAGTCTCCAATAACTAGAAATTTTTAGTAATTAGTGGATCAATTTTCAAGTTTATATCGAGTCCCTCAACTATACTTGATATATGTATACCACATTTGAAAAAAATGAAGAAATATATATTTATATCGTATAAGATTTTAGAAAGTCCCTTAAATTGAAACCAATTAGTACCATAACATTATAAATATTTCTAGTTAAATTTGAACAAAAACTCGAACAACTCGACTCGATTTGAAAAAAAATCAAATAAAGTTCAAGTTATAAAATAGAACTTGTCAATTTGACTAACTAAATTTTTTTTTAATTCAACTCGATCAAATACTCACCATACCTAAAAATTACTTATCTTTTTGCAAGAAAATGAAAAAAATGATAATATTTGATAGATACAATAAAAGCTTACTTAAAGAAACGTAGTAATCAACATTTAAATACCGATATTTAAACATAGAAAAAATGTTAACAATCTCTAGAACAAGTGATTAAAAGCTCTCAATTGACACATTCTCCTTCCTTAGGTTATGGATTCTAGACCTATTATGAGTAAAATTTCCCCTTTCCCCTTCCAATTCCCCGGTAGAAATTGTTCAAATATATATATATATATATATATATATATATACAAAAAAATGAAAAGCGGGTATACATCTTTGACTATTCAACTAATGCAAACATCTTTTTAAATATTGTAGTCATATAAATGTATATATATTAAGTCCCCATCCCAAAAAAATTAAACAAAACTTGAGACCCTCCCTACGCAGATCCCTACGTTTATGCAATCGAATTTCTATGAATATTCATTTGGTTGATAAACTTTCTTTTTGTAAAAAGCTTTACTCATTTATAATGGAACAAACAAATTAATATAAAATCAACATTCAAACTAATTATTCCAGATTACAAAAGTCTTGCAGCTAAGCCAGATGAACTAAGTAATTGAATTTAGAAGTGGTTCAAATAGCTGAATAGAGCAAATGTATGTTTCCCTAAAAGTGCCTAAAAGTTTGCCTAAATTGGCATCTCGAATCGGCAAAGAGGACAGTAATGACTTTCTTTCAACCACTTCTCGATGCAGTGACCGTGAAAACAATGCGAGCAAGGCATCCGGGAAGCGGTTGAACCAACCTCCATTTCCTCCAGACATATCACACAATCTTCCCCCTTTACTCGCCTTTTTTTGTTGCTTCCTTCGTATTCATCTTTGTCTTCAACTCGAACCCTTTTCAACATCTTCTTTACCGAAGATTCCTTCGCCGGAACCACGCCGCTATTTCCCTCTAACTCTGATTCCTCCAAAGCTCTTCTCAGCAAAACCCTTTCCTCGATCACGTGTTCTGTATCTTTCTCCAATATATTTGCACATAAAGGCAACACTTGACGCCCAATATTGGAAGCCCGCTTTGCGATTCTAACTCCGTGTCGGATAATCTCATCAACGACTCCACTAAAAAAAGAAGATGTCGAGTCAATCGAAAATCTCCTTAACATGTTAGTAATAAAATCAACATCAGAAAATGTTTATTCCTAATTGGACATATTACAAATTACAAGTCTTGCATTAACTGATTAACTAAGGATCCTTTTTGACAAGTTTAGTCTCGCGAGGTTGGATTTTATATTATAGAGGTGGTGTGGAGAATTGGTGTGATTGAAGGAGCTGTCTGATTCTAAATTTGTTGAAGAATTTTGTAGTTTGGTTTCTTATTTGTAATTGCATGTTTAGGGAGCTGACCAGAAATTCACCAATTCGGTTTGTCGATACAGATTTTAGGGGGAAATCACTTTATTCGAGCTTAGACAAACTCAATTACCCAACTCATTACCTTGAACTTGTGACTGTCTTCGCTCTGAAGATATGACGATATTATCTCTATGGATAGAAATGTTAGTACTTATTTACTAATTATAAGAGTTTAAAATATTTGTTAACTCAAAAAGAGTTGAATCTTCGCCAATGTCTTTGGATGAAACTTTTGAAAGATTATGATTTGGTTATTGATTACCACCCTGACAAACCGAATATTGTAATTGATTCACTCAGCTGCAAACCTTTGATTGATAATCTCTTAACCTCAAATTCTTGAAGTTCAAAGTTTGAATAAACCTTGATTTTACTCATGAATCCTTGTATTGTAGTCAAAATCAAAAAATTATAGCTGAAATTCAAGTTCAATCTACCACTGTTTCAAGGATTAAAAATCTCCAACAATCTAATAAATAACTTAAATCCATTTTCCCTAAGCTTAAAAGAAAACCGAGTCTTGATTTATCAGTTAACTTAGAAGTTTTATTTTGTTTCCGTAATCGGATTTGCATTCCTAATGACAAAGAAATCAAGATTGAAATTCTTAAGGAGGCTCATAGTAGTTCATCTGAGATCGGTAAAGATGTACAAGGTTCTCCGAGAGTTGTAGTGGTGGCCTGTAGTGAAAGAGGCTATTAATGAATTCGTTTTAATGTGTTTAACTTGTCAACAAGTTAAATCCTAGCATAGATTTCCCAATCGACTCTTGCAACCTATTGAAATACCTCAATGAAAATGGAACGAATCACGATGGACTTTGTTAGTGGTTTACCCTTGACCTCGAAAAAGAATGATGTCATCTGGGTGATCTTTGATCGACTCACCAAATCAGCTCACTTTTTACCATTTCGAATGGATTTTAGTCTTCCTAAGTTGGATTAATTGTATATCAAAAAAGTGATTAGGTTGCATGGTGTTCCTAAATCTATATTCTCCAATTGGGATACCCAATTTGCCTCTCGATTATAAAAATCTTAACAAGAAGCTTTAAGAACTCGAGTAATCTTAGCATAAATTTCCACCCTCAAACTGATGGCCAATCAGAAAGGGTTATTTAGGTAAATCTCAAGTGAAATTAAGTAAATGCATAACCTTATATCTTGATTCCAACTTCGATCCTTCCTTTATAGATTCTGGAAGATATGTTTAGAGCTAGCATAATCAATTTTGAGGTCACCTGGGAGAAATCCTTTGACAAGTGTTGTAATTGTCAAATAAATATTCCTTAATCTCGAAATAAATAAATAAAGACATAGTAAAGAGAAGAATGGTCGATCTGCAAGGACTAAAGAGCTTCTGATATCTGGAGGTTTTGATTTTGACTTTAGCGAGAAAATAAAGTAAACGGGGGGTTTTGATCAAGAGAGTAGAAAATATAAATAAAGTAAATTGGAAAATAAATTTAGAAAAATAATGAAAGTGAATTTTGAGAAAATCAATAAGATAGAGAAGCCACAAGCTTCGCTTTGACTCATTTCCAATCGATCATCGAATAAGATTTTACTTCGGATAAATATCGGTTACAGTCTACAAGGCTCAACCCTTGTAACTTACTTTTCACTTTTGTAACCAACAATCCAAAGGCAATCTTTGGAATTCGGTTCTTACTTGGACAAGCCACAACTATCGTCGCTAGAGCCAGTGTAGTTAAGTGTTAGAAAATTCCGACTCGGATTATGTGGTTTTGATGAGAATCGAATCCGATCTCAATTTCCCTTAGTGAGTTCGTCTCTAAGTGTGCTTATAAGAAGTCGAATATGCTACAAGCTGATCCTTCCTCCCAACTTTAAATCAGAATAACATTCAAACCAATGCACGTTTTTTGAGATAAAAGTGTAAAGATTTTTAAAAGAAAGGCTGATTGTCGATCTAAGTTTTTAGAAAATTAAGAATGTTATCCGAAGATATTAGTGCTTTTCAATTCTCACAAAATGAATTGAGGCATCGCTTTAAGCCTTTGGCTAATTCGGAAATTAGCTAAGCATGATTATGGTAAAAATCATGGTTAGCATTTTAAAAGAAAATAAATAAAAACTCAAAACAAGAATGTAAAGAAAAGGGGATTTTATTAAACTTCAAAAGCAAGAACAAACTAAGAATGAGAAATGATTTTCTAGCTTACCCCAAGGGGGTACTTATAGTATTCTGAAACCCTAAAAATAACCTAGAAATGGTAAGATATAAATCTTAAAAATACTCAAATTTAAATTCTAAAAACAAAAGATAATTCCAAGTTTGAAATTCAAAATGCAACTGATTTGCTTATCCGCCCTTGCTGACTAAACCTTCTGGAAGCCGTTGACTGGATCTTCTAGAAGTCATTGACTGGATGCCCATCAGACTTCATGCCCAGACTCATGCCCACTAAACCAGCCTTGATTCTAGGACAAAAAAACTGCAGAATATTGTCTTTTAAGTGCAATTTCCAGAATTGTAGTCCTGCATAGAAAATGCACAAAAACATCTAGATCAGCAACATGAACTAACCATTAAAGGCATAAATAAAGATAAAATAGTAGCCAAATAAACTACTTAACAGATTCCCCTTCATTTATTCAATGTTTGTCCTCAAGCATGCCTCAGTCAAATAAAAGAAATCTTAAGTTACCAATCCATCATCCCACAATATGTCAAGGAATGCCAAATGAATCAATGATCACATCAATTATCGGAAACAAGGTGACAATCAAGAAAATAGGCTCAACTAGTAACAAGTTTAAGCAAAAGCCAAGAAATTCCAATTTTCCATTAATTTCAATGTAACAATATTCAATACCTCACAAGGGTTCACTCATTATCACTCAATGTGTTTCGGGTAAAGGAAATGCTTAAATCCAAAATTAAAAAGGACATTACCATAGCCTTGTACGAAAATCAAGTCACCACTACTTAGAATGAACATGATGTATTAATCAAAGGGTCTTTAATAAGGTTGTAACGAGGCTTAGATTGGGGTATGGATAAGGCCAAAAAGTGGGTTTAAATGTGAAGACAAGATATTGAAGACAAGATATGCTAAAAGAAGTTCAAGCCACAAAATTCAATAAAATAAACAACTTTGAAGAAGCGTAAGTAATCAATTAACTTTTTCTTTCTTCCTCCTTTTTTGACTATTTTTTTTGTTTTTTTCAAACCCTTATTTGAACCAAAATTTTTTTGAATGCTTCTTCTCTTATTTTCTTTTTTTTTGTGGAACAAATCAATCTCTGTCTTAACAAGGGTAACAAAAGAATGTCAAAATAAAAGGTTTCAGGTTTTACAATGTAAAAACAAAGAAATGGTAAAGGCACAAAATTGGTTTACTAGGGGGAAATAAAAGGGTAGGCAATTTTAGAGGTAAAAAGTGGGTAATCCTAAGTTCCCTATTAAAGCTTCTAGTTCAACATGTAGTCTCAACGTGCATTTAATCATAAATTCTAGAATATCAAAATTAATCTGGCGCACTCAATCAAAAAACATGAGTAAGAATAAAAAGTATGCTCGTTTAGGCTCAAATCTCACAAGGCGGTACATTGTGCATTGAATCAAGAAACATATCAACCAATAAACTCATGGAATATCAAGCAAAATTTAATAGAGAAATATCAATCTTGCCATTTTACTATCATGCACCCTAAATCTGATAAAAGTGTGGTCATAAACTCATAGAGTATTCAATGAAACAAATCAAGATTAATAGCAAGAGATTTCAACAAATCAACCAAGGCAACTCAATTTCAAGCGTATAAACAGGCGAGCGGTAATTTGATGCAAGTGTTCTCTACCCCTCACTTAAAGTATATTGCCTCAATATGTAAGATTAAAGCATAGGAGAATGAATAGAGATACTCTCCGTGTTTAGTTACAACCGATGGTACAGAAGCGCGGTTCTCTTGTTTCGTTGTGCTCACCGTCATGGAAAATGGGGGATTTGTAATAAAGACGGAGGCTGGGGATGGGTATGACGCAGAGAGGGGGAAAAGAAAGGGGTTGAGTTGGGCACGTGAGGGTTTTAAGTAAAAAGAAGAAAAGTATTTTGTTTAAAATAGGGAGATAATGTTGGTCAAAAAGGCGTAGGGTTCACGGAGGAGAATTTTGAAATTCAAAGGAAAAAAATGGGTTTGAAAGGAAGATAAGATGACGGTAGAAGTTTGAGGCTATGGGTTTAGCTAACGTGCGTTGTTTAGATGTGGGTTTGGCTAACCTGCACCGCTTAGTTAAACAGTGCGCACAGGGGTTGGGGAAATTATCAAATGCTTCTCACGGTGTCACTGTTATCTCAAGGGTCGAGTTTTCGCCGTATTCGATCAAGCATGTTGTATCCAAGGCCAATTAACTTAGAACGAAAATACTTGGGTACCTGAAATTCAAACAAAATAAATCTAAGAAAAAAATAAAATAAAATAAAATTGAAAATGAACAGAAATTAAAAATAAAATAAAATGGGTTGCATCCCATTTAACGTTTTATTTAATGTCATTTAGCTCGACGACCTGATTTAGACTACAGGTATTGCAACAAACACTTCCTCCAATTCATACGCTTTGTTCAACTAAGAATTCCCCTGTGAGAAATTTTACGATCATGACGTTCCTTCATTTTTCTGACAAAATATCTCCTTTATTCTTCAATTTATCCGTCGGCACCAAATTTGGTGCCTGCAAAATGGAAGGAAACATTTTAGTTTTGGATGGAGTTAGGCGCAAATTAGAATGAACAAAAAAATATTTTCCAACTCCCTAGTTTCTTTGTCGTCGCCTTCCAATTCCCTGCACAAATCATCAGATAAGTTAGATTCTATAAACTCTTCAACGGCAGACTCAATAACATCAATAAAATTAATACTAACAACATTATTTGGATATCGCATTGCTTTGTAAATGTCAAACTTAACAATCTCACGTCAAACTCCCTTGTAACAATTCCATTTCTTACATCTATTTTTGTATTTGCCATACTAAGGAAGGGACAGCCAAGAAGGATATTAGAGGAACAGTTGGTTCGGTCATTTTCCATGTCGATGACATAGAAATCTGCTGGAAAAATTAAATTGTTTGCCTTAACCAGCACGTTCTCAATGAGTTCTTCGAGACAAATGGCGGATCTATCGGTGAGCTGGATTGTCACTCTTGTTTCCTTCAAAGGTTCTGCACTAAGTGAATTGTAAACAGAAAGCGGCATAATATTTATGGAAGCACCAAGATCACACATAGCACATTTTATTCCTACCTTACCAATTTTACAAGGAATAGCAAGCATACCTTGATCCTTTAGCTTAGGTGGAAGCTTATGTTGAAAAACAATTGATACGTTTTCACCTAAGTTTACATTCTCATTACCAGTAAGTCTTCTTTTGATTGTGCAAAGGTCTTTCAAGAATCTAGCGTATCTCATAACTTTTCGGATTACCTCAAGAAGAGGTATGTTTACCTCCACCTTTTGAAAAATATCAAGTATCTTTTTTTCCTTGGCTTGTTTGTCACGTTTTACCAACCTTGAAGGGAAGGGAGGTGGAGTAACATAGGGAGATAGCACATGAGGAGTCTATGACTCACCTTCCTTATTCTTCTGGGTTTTTGCATCAATATATCCTTTCTAAGGTTCCACAGCAACATCTTTAGGGACTGGCAGTGTTACAACGGTGCCATTTTGAAGGGTGATTGCACTAGCGTTCTCTCGTGGGTTCACCTCGGCTTGCGAAGGTAGCTTCCCTCTAGATTCTAAATGACTTACTGCTAATTTCAGTTGACTCATCTATTTGTTAATTTCTTGAAAGTGTGCTTCTGTCTTTAGTTGAAATTTTCTTGGGATAGCGACAACCTTTCAACAATCGACTCCAACGATGGTTTTTGCGGTTGACATTGTTGTGATGCAGGTGGTCGATAAGCTTGATTTGGTCTGGGATTTGGTCCATAGTTGAAGTTTGGATGGTCCCTCCACCTCGAATTATAGGTGTTGGCGTGAGGGTTGTATGGCCTTTGAGGAGGTCTCAAAAAATTTCCTACTAAATTTACTTGTGCGGCAGTATCTTCTTGTAACATTGGATAACAATCTGTAGGGTGGTCCGGCTTTGTGCATATTCCGTAAAGTTTAGCTATACCTATTTTACCTGTAACAAGAGATTGAACTATATCAGCTAACTTATCAATTTTATTTTCCAAAGAAACTGTACTTACCTCGTGAACTCGTCGAGATGGTTCACTAAAAGGGTGAAACTGTTGAGAGTTAGCAGCTATAGTAGAAATTAAATTTCTAGCTGCATTCGGAGTCATGTTTACAAGTGCCCCTCCACTTGTCGCATCGATCATCTTCATCTCCATCGGGGTTAGGCCTTCGTAGAAGTACTAAAGAAACGTTTGTTTTGACAGTCCTTGTTGTGGACAATTTGCGCATAATTTCTTAAATCTCTCCCAGTAGTCGTATAATGACTCTGTGTCTTTTTTTGGATACTTAAGATACTTCACTTTAGTTCGCTCACCTTGGCTGCAGGAAAGAACCTGTCAAGAAAAAGTCGAGCCATGTCAGTCTAGGTAGTAATTGAATTGAAAGGTAAATCAAACAACCAATCTTTAGCTATATCGGCTAAGGAAAAAAGGAAAGCACGGATTTTGATTTGGTCTTTGGATATTCCATGTGGTTTTGTACTTAAACAAACCATGTGGAATTCTTTGAGGTGTTTGTGCGAATTTTCATTGGGTAAACCATGATAGGTCGGTAGGAGGTGTATCAGGCTTGTCTTGAGTGCGAATGGTGTCTCTTCATTTGGGAATGTAATGAGCAACGGTTGTAGATCGCTAGGTGCTACGACAGGTTGGCGAATGGTTTGGTCATTGTTCGCCATTGGAATTTGCTCGTCGTTAGTGTACTCGAAGTGTGTTTCAACTTCAAATGATGTTTCTAGATCACGTTCAAATTGTTGTTGTCGCAGTCTTCATTTCCTTTCCTAAAGTGTCTGTGCATGTAATCTTCGGGCTAGTGCTTCGATCTCCGGGTTAAAATCTACTAGTTTGCCCAGATTCTTCCTGGTCATAAATAAAAATATATATCAGTAACTTTGTCGAAGTCCCCGGCAACAACACCAATTTGACAAGCATCGTAATTGTCAAATAAATATTCCTTAATATCAAAATAAATAAATAAAGACGTAGTAAAGAGAAGAAGGTCTGATCTGTAAGGACTAAGGAGCTTCTGATATCTGGAGGTTTTGATTTTGACTTTAGCGAGAAATAAAGTAAACGGGGGGTTTTGATCAAGAGAGTAGAAAATATAAATAAAGTAAATTGGAAAATAAATTTAGAAAATAATGAAATTGAATTTTGAGAAAATCAATAAAATAGAGTAGCCTCAAGCTTCGCTTTGACTCATTTCCAATCGATCATCGAATAAGATTTTACTTCGAATAAATGTCGGTTACAGTCTACAAGGCCCAACCCTTGTAACTTACTTTTCACTTTTGTAACCAACAATCCAAAGGCAATCTTTGGAATTCGGTTCTTACTTGGACTAGCCACAACTATCGTCTCTAGCGCTAATGTAGTTAAGTGTTAGAAAAGTCTGACTCAGATTATGTTGTCTCGATGAGAATTGAATCCGATCTCAATTTCCCTTAGCGAGTTCGTCGCTAAGTGTGCTCATAGGAAGTCGAATATGCTACAAGTAGATCCTTCCTCCCAACTTTAAATCAGAACAACATTCAAACCAATGCACACTTTTTGAGATGAAAGTGTAAAGATTTTTAAAAGAAAGGTCGATTGCCGATCTAAGTTTTCAGAAAATTGAGAATGTTATCCGAAGATATTAGTTCTTTTCAATTCTTACAAAATGAATTGAGGCATCACTTTAAGCCTTTGGCTAATTGGGAAATTAGCTAAGCATGATTATGGTAAAAATCATACTTAGCATTTTAAAAGAAAATAAATAAAAACTTAAAAACAAGAATGTAAAGAAAAGGAAATTTTATTAAACATCAAAAGCAAGAACAAACTAAGAATGAGAAATGATTTTCTAGCTTACCCCAAGGGGATATTTATAGTATTCTAAAACCCTAAAAATAACCTAGAAATGATAAAAGATAAATCTTAAAAATATTCAAATTTAAATTCTAAAAACAAAAGATAATTCCAAGTTTGAAATTCAAAACGCAACTGATATGCTTATCCTTGCTAACTAGACCTTCTAGAAGCTGCTGACTGGATCTTCTAGAAGCCGCTAACTGGATGCCACGTCAGACTTCATGCCCACTAGCCCATCCTTGATTCCAGGACAAAAAAAAACTGCAGAATGTTGTCTTTTAAGTGCTATTTCCATAATTGTAGTCATGCATAGAAAACGCACAAAAACATCTAGATCAGCAACATAAACTAACCATTAAAGGCATAATTAAAGACAAAATTGTAGCCAAATAAACTACTTATCACCTTACCTCTAATCGAGTTTGTATAAAATAATAGTTATCAAGCTTCTATTCAAATGACTCCCCTTTGAAGCTTTGTATAGAAGGAAGTGTCGAACTCCACTCTATTGTTATGAATTTAGAGATCACAAAGTATTAGGTCCCGACTAGCTCCGAGAAGCAGAAGCAAAAGTTATGATTATTCATGATATACTCAAGCCAACCTTTGATATGCAAAAAAAAAAAAACTTATGTTGATCTGAAAAGAAGGGTCATTCAGTATTCTGTAGGGGAGTATGAATTTCTTAAGGTTTCCTCATGGAAGAAGATCCTTCGATTTGGTAGAAAAGGAAAATTTAGCCCTTGATTCATTGGACCTTTTGAAGTAATTGAAAATTTTGGACATATGGCTTATCGATTAGCACTTTCGGATGATCTCAGTGGAATTCATAATGTTTTCCATGTATCAGTGCTCCGTAAGTGCCATTCTGATCCATCACATGTGATTAAACACGAATCAGTGGAAATTCAGTCTAATTTGACTTACAAAGAAAAATGCGTAAAAATTTTAGTTCGTGAAGTCAAAAGACTCCGCAAGAAGATAGTTCCATTTAGTAAAGGTTATTTGGAGAAGTCATAAGTATGAGGAAGCTACTTGAGAACCTGAAGAAACAATGAAAGAACGATATCCTCAACTTTTCAATCCAAGTAAAATTCTAGGATGAATTTTTTTAATGAGCATTTGTTTATGTATCTCCAAACATGAGCAAATGTTTAGGGACACAAAGCCATCATTTGCTAGTTGTATGTGTCATAAGCACCCGCCTAATATCAACAGTTTTAACCATTCTTGATCTGATGATGATCCCTATTTTATCCTGCAAATTTGTCAGTTTATGCTGATGAAAGCATCTGTTTGGACATTCTACAAAATCAATGGAGTCCAATTTATGATGTAGCTGCAATACTGACATCTATTCAGTTATGATATAACTTCTTCAGGCTTTCATTTGCGGCTAAAGACCATGGAATAAATATTATTAATTCCAATTCCATCTGTCATTGGCTCATTGTGTATGCTTTGAACCACCTGCCTAATATCATAAGCTTCCATATGAAAAATACTTGAAAATGATGCAAAAATATTGGTTACCTTTTTGAAGCTCTATGATCAACCAGCTACCGATATTTATTAGAAGATCTTTCATTATAATGATGATATTGACATATATTTTTTTACCCTATCATTCACTCATGTGAAGGATCCAGATCTTTAACACTGAGCATACATCATTTATGATATTGCTTAGCAGTGACCTCTTGTGTGTATAGAAAATATAGAAATTGGGGTTCAGGATAAGCAATTGGAGGCAAAAGAGGTAACTTTTTTTGTGAACATGTCGGTACCTCTAAATTAAGAATAATTGGTTCTAATCCAGATAGGTTGTTATAAAACTGTGGTATTAAAGTACTTAACATGTATAACACTTATGGTCATCTCTCTGCCGGACCTGTTGTTTTAAGCCAATCTTTTTTTGTGTATGTAGTCATTGCTTTGTGATCCAAATCCAAACTCCCCTGCAAATTCAGAAGCTGCTCGAATGTTTAATGAGAACAAGCGCGAATACAATAGGAGAGTACGCGAGATTGTCGAGCAGAGTTGGACTGCTGAGTGATATGTCATGTTGGATTTCGTAGTAAGAACACACAATAGGAGATATGTGAGACTGTCAAGTAGAGTGCGGACTGCTGATTGATAGCTCGAGGTTTGGTTTGTATGGAAAAGCAAAAATAGTCCAATGGCCTGTCTAAATAACATTGAACACTGAAAGTGTGTTGCAAACTATTTTGACTTTATTAGTTGTTTGTGTTATGAAAATAAACCTTAAGTCAGTAAATCAAACTAGAAACTTACATTTGGAAACTTGTTGATATGATGATGGTGATTTGTGTAAATACAAGAGGAAGTATTAAGTTTACATTTGCTACAGATAAAATTATACTGCTAGATGATATGTTGAAGTACAACATCGTCTTCCCAATAGCAATAGCAATAGCAAGGACTATTTGTCACGATCCAAACCAGAACAAGAAATAAAGGGAGAGAAAGAAGAAATCAAGAGCAAAGGGAGACACAAAATTTCAAAGAAATTGAGGGAGAAAATAATTCTTCATTCAATAGATAACTGAAAAAGGATAAGGTTTCAGGCCTTATAGTCAGTTACAGCAAAACGACCACGTTCCACAAACACACAGAAACGCACCGTTTGACTAATCACTCTTAATGGCTATAAACAACCATTTGAAAGAAAATAAACATAACAGAAACATAAAGAAAAATATACATCTGTCCAGTTGACTTTCCCTTCAGGTTTGACTCGTTACAATGCCCTATTCTTCAAAAGATCCTTGACCTCAAGGATCAAAGTTTGGAAATTACATCTTCAACTGGTGTAGCACTTCCCAAGTAGCATCTTCAGGAAAAGAGTTGGTCCACTCCACATGCACCTCTGTGACAACCTTGTTGCCCCTCTTTCCAATCCTGCGTTCCACAATTTGAACGGGTTCCGTACTGATACCACCATCAAGGCCAATTACGGGCAATTCAGTCCGAAAATCAGCATCTCCAATATGCTTCTTCAATTGAGACGCATGGAACACAGGATGAACTCTAGACTGATCTGGAAGTTGTAACTCATAAGCAACCTTCCCCACTCTGGCTTTCACCATAAATGGACCAAACCACTTAGGAGCAAGCTTCTGACAGCTCATGTTCTTGACTGATTGCTGCCTGTATGGTTGTAATTTGAGATAAACCCACTCCCTAACTTGAAATTCACATTTAATCCTCCTCTTACCAGATTTTTTTTCCATTCTATCTTGAGCTCTACTCAAATGAAATTTCAACATTTTTTAGTGCCGCCTCCCTCTGTTGTAGGCTTCTATCAACTGAGGCTACTCTTGAATCATCAATAGTGTAAGTCAGAGGAATATGGGGCTCCTGCCCATACAGAGCTTGATATGGGGTAATTTGAATTGTTGAATGGAATGAACTGTTGTACCACCATTCTGCCAAGTGTAACCAATTGCCCTACTGTTTTGGTTTTTCTCCAGTCATGCATCTAAGGTAGGTCTCCAGATATTGATTGACTCTTTCTGTTTGACCATCAGTCTCAGGGTGGTAAGAAGTGGAAGAGTTGATGCTCACTCCCAAGTTTCTGAAGAGTTCCTACCAAAATGAACTCATAAAGATTTTGTCTCGATCAGAAACAATGTTGAGAGGTAGGTCATGCAACTTAAAAACAGTTTCTAGAAAAGTATGAGGCACATCCTTGGCAGTAGAAGGATAAGCTAAACCAATAAAATGAGCATATTTTGTCAACCTATCCACCACCGCCAGAATTGTGATTTTGTTCTTAAAAGAAGGTAGTCCCTCAATGAAGTCCATGCTCACTGATTCCCAAGCATTTTCAGGTATAGGCAATGGTTGTAACATTCTTCTAGGATGGCTCAAATATCCTTTATTTTTCTGGCAAATTGAACATTCCCTTACCATTCTCTTCACTTCCCTTCTCAGTCCTTTCCAATAAAAAATCCCAGCAATTCTTTTGATAGTCACATTAGCTCCAGAATGTCCTCCCAGCGCACTACTATGAAAGAATTCCAATAGTTCCTTCTTCACTTCAACATTGTTGCCCACCACTAGCCTCATTTTCCTCTTCAATAATTGTCCATCTCATTCATACTTCATGTGCCTATTGGATCCTTTCTCCAAATATTTAATAATCATACTCAACTTCTTATTTTCTTGCCAAGTTGTTGCAATTTTCTCCAACATTTCAGTGGTCACACAGGACACTGTCATGATATTACAACTCCCCACACCGAGTTTTTTTGATAACACATCAGCAACTATGTTATTAATTCCCTTCCTATATTGTACCTCATAATCATAACCCATCATCTTGACCACCCACTTATGTTGAGAAGCAGTGATAGCTTGATTCCCAGCAAGAAACCTCAAACTTTGGTTGTCTGTCTTAATAATGAAGTGTCTGCCAATTAAGTATGATGACCACTTTTTGACTGCCATAAGTACTGACATCATCTCTTTTTCATACACAGATAACTTTTGGTGTCTCACTCCTAATCCTTTACTGAAAAAGGCTAGGGGTCTTTCCTTTTGACTCAACACTGCCCCAACTCCAATATTAGATGCATCAGTTTCTATGGTGAACTTCTCTTCAAAATCTAGTAACACCAAAATTGGGGCAGAACTAACAGCTTCTTTAAGCTTCTGAAAACTTGTTTCTTATCCTTCTTCCCATTTCCAACCTCCCTTTTTAAGCAATTCAGTTAAGGGTTTTGTTATTACCCCGTAACCCTTAATGAATCTTCTATAGTACCCTAAAAATCCCAGAAATCCCCTCAACTCTTTAATGTTCTTTGGAGAGACCCAATCCAAGATGCAACTCACCTTGCTATTATCCATGACAATCACTCCCTTAAAAATCACATACCCAAGATAGTCAATACTTTCAGCTCTAAAACAACATTTGCTCATTTTAGAAAATAACTGGTTTTTCCTCAATACTTTTAAAATTGCTTCCAAATGTTGCAAATGTTTCTCCCAAGAAGATGAATAAATGAGGATGTCATCCAAAAAACTAAAATTGACTTCCTTAACAGTCCCTTAAAAACCTTGTTCTTCAGCCTTGAAAAGTTACAGGAGCATTTGTTAACCCAAAGGGCATCACCACAAATTTATAGTGTCCTTCATGGGTTCTAAATCTAGTTTTATGGATGTCTGGTTCATGCATTATGATTTGGTGGTAACCATACCTGAGATCAAGCTTTGGAAAGAATTTTGCAGCTCCCAATTCATCCAAAAGCTCTTCAATGATAGGCATGGGGAATTTATCCTTGATAATCATCTGGTTCAGCCGTCTATAATCTACACACATCCTCCATGAGTCATCCTTCTTCTTAACCATGACAATAGGCGAGGAAAAGCACTACTATTATCTCTAATTATCCATGTTTCCAACATTTCTTTCACCATTTTTTCAATCTCGTCCATCTGAGAAATAGGATATCTATAGGGTTTAATCCGCACTACTACCTGTTCATCCACCTATTAGATCCTGTGGTCATGCCCTCTTTTAGTAGGCAATTCCTTAGGCTTAGCAAAAATGTCTTCATACTTCTGCAACAATCTAACCAAATATGCAGGCAAGGGAGCCCTCTCATTCTTGATCCCCAATTAAGCATCCATATACAACAAAAAGCCTGTATAAGGACTGTTGGCCCCTCTCATCATCGTCTCACACATTTTAGGTTCAATCCACTGTGCAAATTTAGGTTTACACCCTTCCACAGTTATTACCTACCCATCCTTCTCTAACTTCATGCTCAATTCTCCAAAATCCCACTTCACTAACCCCAGTTTGGATAACCATTGAATACCAAGCACAACATCACAATGTTTCAAAGGCAACACCAAAAAGTCGGTTCTGAAACTATGTCTTTGAGACTCCCAAATTACATCTTTACATTCCCCCATGGTCTTAATGGTGTTCCCATCTGCCACCATCACCTTAAGATGATCATTTTTGCTCATCAGTAATCCCATCTTCTTTACCATTGCCCAACTCAAGAAATTATGGGAGCTACCAGAATCCACAAGAGCAATACATTCCTACTCTCCCATTTTAATTATCAGCACATAGTTTCATAACCCTGAACTCTCCACATAGCATGTAATGACAGAACAAGCCCTTCCTTTTTGCTTCCCTCTTGATCTCATGGTTCACCATCATCCTCACAGTCCAAAACTCCTATTGTTCTTCATCCTCTTCTGCCCCTTCCACCACAATTTGAAACAGTTGGGATTTGGCACACTTGTGCCCAAGGGAATACTTAGCTGCACGCCAAAAATAAAGACCTTTCTTTCTCCTTTCTTCAATCTCAGCAGATGAAATCATCTTTCCTGTCCCCTTTTGAGTGTTAAGAACATGAGCCTTCCCAGTAGTAGGACTTAAATTGCTAGGAGAGTTATTTCTAAAATTAAAAGAGGAACTAGCAACACTACCAGTATTGAAAGTACTTTTAAAACCACTATGAACTGTTTTTGCAGGAATTGCCAAAGCAGTAGGGAGTAGACACCCTAGGAGATTGCCAAGTATTCTTTTTCTGACTAGGGAAAAAAATTCCTTATAGATGCTTAGCTAGATGGAAGCCTCAATCAAGTTTTTAGGCTGAATAAATTGCAAGTATTGACTAATTTCTAATCTCAGGTGATTCTTAAACATGCTCAGAACATATTTATCTGGTAATTGTACCTGATTGATTAAGTGAATGAACTCCTCGTAAAATTGTTCAATTGTCCCTGTCTGCTCAGATCCATCACATCTGCAAACGAGTCATCGAATCCACCAGGTGCAAATATGTCCCTTAGCAAGCTCACATAATGTTCCTAGTTCAACTGTTGGAAGCCTTCCTGATTCTTCAACAAGAACTGATGCCACTACAAAGCCTTGCCTTTTAGATGTAGCATCACAACACGGATCTTAACTACCTTAGGAACGTTCTCAGCCTCAAAATATTGCTCGAGTTTTGAGAGCCACCCTCGAAAATCCTCTCCGTGGAACTTAGGACAAAGTAATTTGTAAGCAAAATTGCTATTCTGCACTTGATTGCTACCGGAATTACCTTGAGGAGCCTCATCATCCCTTATCACCACTGGCACTCCAAGTGTTCAGTGAGTTTCCCCAACCATCACCTCAGGCACTCTAGGTGTTTGATGGATTTCCCCAACTTCACTCCCGGCAGATTGTGCCCCATATGGAACACCCAACAACCCTGCCCGAAGTCTATCCACCCCTTCAGTGCTAATCCTCTTACCCAACGTGATTTCCAACAACTTATGAAGATCCACCATCATAGGCAACCTCATATCCTTTATCTTATTGTCCATGGACTGTTTCAATCTCGATTCTATGCCATTCAGGTCTGCTCTTAGAAGCACGGTTTCCTGTTTCCATTTTGGAACTTGGTTTGCTTCTGACTGCACCGTGGCAGCTTCCAAGGCTGCCTGCACATCTAAGGTTGCATGTCCCGCTCGAGTAATCACACCGTCTACCATTTTTAGGAATCAACTGAGCTCTGGTACCTTTGTCACGATCCAAACCAGAACAAGAAATAAAGGGAGAAAAATAAGAAATCAAGAGCAAAAGGAGACGCAAAATTTTAGACAAAATTAAGGGAGAAAATAATTCTTCATTCAATCGATAACTGAAAAAGGATAAGGTTTCAGGCCTTATAGTCAGCTACAGCAAAACGACCACGTTCCACAAACACACAGAAACACATCGTTTCACTAATCACTCTCAACGGCTATAAACAACCATTTGAAAGAAAATAAACATAACAAAAATTTAAAGAAAAATGCACAGTTGTCAAATTGACTTCCCCTTAAGGTTTGACTCGTTACACTATTCCCGAGAAGAAGTAAAAAATAGCAATTATCTGTAACAGAAGTAATAAGATAACAAACCAATCATAGCACAAGTTGGAGATTAATTCATTAAACCATAACTAACCCCCCAAACTATATTAGTTCATTCATTCGCAGATTTTCATTTTGATGAACAAGAAACACATGAAAAGAAATCTTGAGCTCCAAAACTCTAATTTGGCATCTGAAACCTACAAAGAGGACAATAATGGCCTTCTTTCAACCATTTCTGGATACAGTGAGAGTGAAAGGTATGGGAACAAGGAATTTGAGAAGCTTTCGAACCCACCTCCATTTCCTCAAGACATATCACACAATCCTCACCTTTCACTCGCCTTTTCTTGTTAACCTGATCCCCTTCGTCTTCAACTCGAACCCTTTTCGACATCTTCTTGATGGACGATTCCATCATCGGAACCATGACGTTGTTTCTCAGTAACGCCGATTCCGCTAGAGCTCTTCTTAGCAAAACCCTCTTGGTGTTTGCGTGTCGAGTAACTTTTTCAAGAATATCTACACGTAAAGGCAACACCTCACGCCCCATGTTGGAATCCTGATTTTGGATTCGAACACCATATCAAACAATCTTTTCAACGACCGCACCAAGTACAAGAGAAGTCGAATTAAGTGGAAATCTCCTTAACATGTCGGCAATGATCTCGTAACCCTGTTTCGGATGCTCCAAAACACGGATATTGAAACGAACGTCTGTTGAGGGAAGTCAGTCCAACATTCAGTAGTGAAGCGATTGATTGAGCAGTCATGACGGACGATTAAATGGCAGAAGGTGATGCTTAATTCTATCTGCACAGCGCTGTGAATCGGGTACTTTTCTGGGAGGCTATTCGGTTGTTCAATGTGAACATGTATACCATTAGGTTGCTGCAAGAACGAAGTCATGCCACAAACATCAACCAACCCTTTAAAATTATGGCACTTGTGAAAACAAATATTTCCACCGCCAGTGCATAGTATAATTACCCATATATATATTCATTTGTAACTTCACATTTTTTTTCTTTCACATGTCCTCGTTGTCATATGCAGAATATAGATAATAAGAAAACACGTTTTTACTTGACTTAACTCAAATCTTAATTTTATAAACTCGATTCGACTGGAAATAATTCAAATAAATATTGAGTTATAAAATGAGACTCTAATAACTAGAAATTTTTAGTAATTAGTGAATCAATTTTCAAGTTTGTGACGAGTCCCTCAAGTATGCATGATATATGTATACTACATATGAAAAATATGAAGAAATATATATATTTATATCATATACAATTTTAAAAAGTTGTTTAAATTGGAACCAATTAATATCATAACATTATAAACATCTATAGTTAAATTTGAAAATAAACTCGAACAACTCGACTAGGCTTGAAAAAATTCAAATAAAATTTAAGTTATAAAATAGAACTCGCCAACTCCACTAACTAGAAATTTTTTAACTCAACTTGATCAAATATTCATCATACCTAGAAATTACTTATCTTTTTAAAACAAAATGGAAAAAGTTAATATTTGATAGATACAGTCGAAGCTTACTTAATGAAACAAAGTAATCATTATTCAAATAATGAGATTTAAACCAACACAAAATAAAAAGCGAATGAATATCATTGACTATTTGAGTACTAATGCAAATATCTTTTCAAATATTTTAGTCATATAAATGTATATATTATGTATGCAACGTTTATGCCAGATGGACTAACAAATTGAATTCACAAGTGGTTCAAATAGCTGAACAGAGCAAACATCCAACAGCAAAATCATCATAGGAATTGGTTTAATGTGCTGAAGGAGCAGTGCCTGTCTTCTATACAAATAAGAAACAAATAAAAAACAGATTCGAAGATCTGAAAGTTTGCCTAAGTTGGCATCTCGAATCGGCAAAGAGAACAGTAATGACTTTCTTTCAACAACTTCTCGATGCAGTGACCGTGAAAACAATGCGAGCAAGGCATCCGGGAAGCGATTGAACCAACCTCCATTTCCTCCAGACATATGACACAATCTTCGCCCTTCACTTGCCTTTTTTTGCTGCTTCCTTCGTATTCATCTTTGTCTTCAACTCGAACCCTTGTCAATATCTTCTTTACCCACGATTCCTTCGCCGGAACCACGCTGCTATTTCCCTCTAACTCCGATTCCTCCAAAGCTCTTCTCAGCAAAACCCTTTCCTCGATCACGTGTTGAGTAACTTTCTCCAATATATTTGCACGTAAAGGCAACACTTGACGTCCAATACTGGAAGCCTGCTTTCCCATTCTAACTCAGTGTTGGATAATCTCATCAATGACTTCGTTAAAAAAAGAAGATGTCGAGTCGATCGAAAATCTCCTTAACATGTCAGCAATGATTTGATAACACTGTTCATAGTGTTCCAAAATACGAATATTGAACCGAAGAGTTTGTTGAGGGAAGTCAGCCCAACATTCAGTGAAACGCTGGTTTAAGCATTCATGGCGGCGGAATAAACGATGAAACGTGACGGTTACTTCGATTTGAATGAAATGGTGGATGGGGTATTTTACTGGTATAGTATGAGGTTGGTAAACGTTAAGAAGGTGTATTCCATCATGTAGATGAGAGAACGAAGCCATGAAAAGAGACGGAGCTTAAGGAGAAAGTTTCCTTTTAATTTATCAAAACTAGGTTAAATTGTGGGTATATATATAACTCAATTGAAGTATCCGTGAGGATTAAGTAACTAACAATTTTTTTTTTAAAAGGAAATTAAAAATATCTTAATCCGACAACAACACTAAAATCAACTAGTACTAATTTGATTCAATCAATAATTCGAAATAAAAAATTACTATTTAGTAAATATAAGAAGGATATAAATAAAAAAGGTTTAGTATATATTTTAACCCCTAAACTTTTTTAAAAAAATTAATTAAGTTCTTCATAGAAAAACACACCCAATCAACATTGATAATTGTCACATTAATACAGTAACAATGAGTTAGGTTTGGGGAAGTGTTAACTCTTCAAAATATGTACTTTTCAATACATATATTGGCATGCTACTATTTGATTTTATGTACATATTCGTATATTTTTCTAGTAGTTTCATAGCATTTACATCTAGAAGTTAAGGAATGTACAGTTTTTATTGCTAGAGTGAAGGGGTATTTTCTTGCTGTTGTGTGCAGGTTTGGCAGGACTGGAGCAGGTGAAAGAAAGAGAGAAATGTTGAGCATAGTTGGCAAAATGCAGGAGAAGAATGTCAAGCTCAATTGGAAAAAGAAGGAAATTCGATGCCCGATCAAACAGTCGTGAGTTACAGTTAGGTCAGCCATAATTCAATGAGAAAAAAAGCGCCGAGAATGGTGATAACAAACTTTCAAAACTTTAACCCTAATTAAGGTTTCCATGAGCGCCTATATAAAAGAGTCCAATGAATGAGCAAATGTGTGCTTCGCTGCGAGGAAGAGAGAGAGAGTACAGGCAAACCAAGGTTCAACCAGGTAGTTAAGCCGAGAGCTCTAGATCCATTGAAGGGTTGTGTCAATGTATTTCCTTCTTTAGTCCATTTCTCTTAAATATATTTCTGATTTTGAGATAATGTTTAAAAGCGATGATGTGTTGTTGGTTTCCCAATCCATGATCTAATTTTTTAAGTTGGCTAGGGGTGTTTGCGACGAATGCTTAGCTTTAGGTTTTTAATAATTGAATATTTGGCTTTATTGTCTATTTTACTTGCGCTTAATTTTATCATATTTTATGTCATGCGACAGTTGGTATTGAATGCTCATTATCCCCTAATATCTTAACAGACTAAGGAGAGAAACTTCGACAGAAGAGATTCAAGTAGATGAACTTACTTTTAAAGTGAATCTACCCCTTAGGACTAAAGATTAAAAATTTGGCAAGTTAATTGTTTGAAAACTCATTATAGACGTATAGGTGTTAAAAACAATCAACTTAGCGTATTGCCATCGACAAAGGTAATACTAGCTTAAAATATGCTCTGCAATAAAATCAAGGTTTAACTTTATTAATTGTTGTCTGTACTAGCGTGAAATTCAAACATCCCTTGCAAGCCCACCAATCATCGTGAGACAATTGTTTGTCAATCTGCCTGAATTCTTGCTTCATTTCCCTTTAATAATTTTCTTAATCAAACCCGCAATCAACTGCCATCTTATTTGTTTCAATTTACAAGTATTTATCGTGACTTTTAATTCTTGAACAATCTATGTGGATACGATACTCAACTCACTACTATATTACTTACCGACGGTGTATATTTGTACACAAAAAGACATTCTAGAAATTATTTACTTGCATAATTACATTGAATCATCAATCTTTTGTCAAGCAGTATTCGGTCGACACTACCCAAAAAACCGATGCCAAAATAACAAACCCTCCTCCGTAGCAAACCAACACTTTAGGCGTACAAAATTTGAAGCCAATACACTCGATCTACACCACATTTCGTCAAAGTGTCCGCAATACTTTAGGCGTGCAAAATTTGAAGCCAAGCCAATACTATTCGTCAAGCCAATACATTTCGTCAAATTTGAATAACGCCAAGATCCTCCATTCGTCGTTACACAAGACATGACCACACAAGACATGACCACATCTCGTTGGTCCGAATTTATCCAGCGCAGAGCCATGCACATTAACTTTTAGACCAAAATCGGTCGAATACAACTAGGGCTGTGCAAAAAATCAGAAAAACCGGAACTAAAACCTGAAAAAATCAATCCAAAAATACGGTTAATCAAACCGAAAAAATGGGTTTCAATAGTATTTTTAAAAAAAATATTATTTCTGTTCGTATACGGTTTACAGTTAAAAAACACGTAACTGAACCTACTGATTATATAATATAATATACAATATATATATATACACACACAATTATATTAGCAAAATTTTAGTGTTATTTTTAATTTATTCCCTCCAAATATTGACATATTTTTATTACCCTAAGAGTAGAAAGTCAATGCAAAATATTAATTTGGAAAGTAGTTTATCGCAGAATTTTGATTTGGGAAGTCAATAATTAAAGGTAATTTATTCCCAGAATATTTTTATTACCCTTTGAGTCGTACATTGATTTTTCAAAGTGTTTATTGTTTAAATGGATTTTATAGTTGTTTAATTGATTTTATTAGATTTTTATGTTATTTGGCCTAGTTTTTGCATATGCTACAATTATGTTTTAATGAATTTGTTCCGGTATTGAGAAGATATTGGCATTTTGTGTTAGATTTTTAAAAGATATATTTTTGACTAGGTTGTTAAATTTTATATTTTTAATAAGAAAATTAAAAAAAAACTATTATCCAACCGAACCGAACTGAATATTTCGGTTAACATGTTAGTTGGTTAACCAGATTAGGGTTAATAATTGAACAACCTAAATTTACCGATTATCCGAAATAATTTGTCAGCGGTTAACCGAACCCGATTTTGCACACCCCTACATACAACCTCGCTCTAGTTTGCCTCGACAATATACCTCCACATAGCCATTGGAAATCCCACCACCCCTTTTTCAAGACCAAACCTGAATCATTAAGTGAACAAATCCAACATAATAACCGCAATTTAATCAAGAAGAACACTTAACTAACAAAAACTTGCTTTTGATGGAACATCCACTCGTTATAAGCTAACCAAATAGACCAACACACTGCAGCGCAACTGGAAAGCCACGAATATCGAACCAAACTAGTGAAACAACCATGAAAATATTGGTTAACAAACTCTCTTAATGTCTGAGGAAGGACCAAACTCCACCTCCACCATTGCAAAAATAATGACCAATTACGCAAAAAGACATGATAGATTTCATCATCTCCATTACCGCACCACACATTTAAATTCAACCCCATCTAACAAAATATCCCTATTACGCAAAAAGGCCAATGTAGACAAACGACACAGGATTAAAAGCCAAATAAAACATTGTACCTTCAGTGGGATGTCCAATTTCCAAGCCAACAGAGCGTCACAATTAAACAATCGACACGCGACTCAACCAAAACAAATTCAACTAGCAGCGATTTCAGCTCCAATTGTTTGCACTCAAATGATTGAACTGGCCGGGAAAAGATATCCAACCAGCAAGTAGAACCGAAATAGCCCTACGATTTATAGTCCCGAACCATAGCTAATTTATTTTTATCCTCTCTAAACAATCGAGGAAAAGTGGTTCTTAAAGGTTCAGAAGTACACCACGAATCATACCAAAACAGGACTTTAACACCATCATTCACCAACCAAGTAAAATTAGAAACATTCATGAATTGTGCCACATGAGAATCATTATGCACCTTTACAATTTGCTTCCAACTTTTGACACCCGAGCTGGCCGGGCTTGATTAAGCCTCCAACGTAAAACATCTTCGTCGTATTTGGAAACGGTAATCAAACGCCGCAATGATGTTTTCTTATTAGCGAACCTCCATGCCCATTTGGACAAATAAGACGAAGTTGCGTGGTCGGAGGTCCAGAACACCTAACCCCCTAAATGCTTCGAGAAGAAAACAACTTTCCATCGCACCCGACTCATCTTTCTTTCTAACTCAGTATCACCCCATAAGAAGGCCTTCAAATTTATATTTGGTCACAAGATGAGAAGTGAACGAACATACCAATGCAAATATCTTTTTAAATGTTTTAGTGTTGTAAATCTATAAAAAAAAAAAGTTGGTAATGTTTATGCAGTCAAATTTGTATGCATATTGGACTGGAAAGCATTACTCAATTATAATGAAACAAACAAATTAATATAAAATCAGCATTCAAAAATAATTATTCCACATTGAAAAGATTGCAAATTACAAAAGTCTTGCAGCTAAACCAGATCAACTAGGTAATTGAATTCAACTAAGTGGTTCAAATAATTGAACAGAGCAAACATCCAACAACAAAATCATCAGAGGAATTGGTTTAATGTGCTGAAGGAGCAGTGGCTGTCTTGTCTTCTATACAAATAAGAAACAAATAAAAGAACAGATTGGAAGATCTGAAAGTTTGCCTAAGTTGGCATCTCTAATCGGCAAAGAGAACAGTAATGACTTTCTTTCAACAACTTCTCCATGCAGTGACCGTGAAAAAAATGCGAGCAAGGCATCCGGAAAGCGGTTGAACCAACCTCCATTTCCTCCAGACATATGACGCAATCTTCGCCCTTCACTTTCCTTTTTTTGCTGCTTCCTTCGCATTCATCTTTGTCTTCAACTCGAACCCTTTTCAACATCTTCTTAACCGACAATTCCTTCGCCGGTACCACGCTGTTATTTTCCTCTAACTCCGATTCCTCCAAAGCTCTTCTCAGAAAAACCGTTTCCTCGATCACGTGTTCAGTAACTTTCTTTAATATATTTGCACGTAAAGGCAACACTTGACGTTCAATATTGGAAGCCCGCTTTCCGATTCTAAATCAGTGTTGGATAATCTCATCAACGACTTCGTTAAAGAAAGAAGATTTCGAGTCGATCGAATGTCTCCTTAACATGTCAGCAATGATTTCTTAACTCTGTTACGAATATTGAACCGAAGAGTTTGTTGAGGGAAGTCAGCCCAACATTCAGTGAAACGCTGGTTTAAGCAGTCATGGCGGCGGAATAAACGATGGAACGTGACGGTTACTTCGATTTGTATGAAATGTTGAATGGGGTATTTTACTGGTATAGTATGAGGTTGGTAAACGTTAAGCAGGTGTATGCCATCATGTAGATGAGAGAACGAAGCCATGGAAAGAGACGGAACTTGAGGAGAAAGTTCCCTTTTAATTATTCAAATCTAAGTTAAATTGTGGGTTATATATGTAACTCAATTGAAGTATCCGTGAGGATTAAGTAACTAACCATTTTTTTAAAAATGAAATTAAGTATCCTCACATAATTATTTTTTTTAAAAAAGTTTGATACTAAATTACCTCTCAAGCCTAAAAGTAAAAATTTATTTCCACGCACTTTGAAACCCTTCAACTTTTGAAAGAAAACCAATTAAACTTCTGAACCTTTTTTTACACTCAATTAAGCATTTGAACCAATAAATTAAATCAATTAAGCCCTTTGACTAATTTTGTCTATCAATTTTCTACGATTTTTTTCTTGAGATGTTATTGTCACTTGACACACTACTTTTTTGTCACGTGATTGTAATGGCCCGAATTTTTGAGTCAATTTTTGGGGTGTTGACTCGGGTTATGGACCTTCGTATTGGTTGGAGTAATTGGACCCATCGAGCCAAGTTTGAGCCTTTTGAATGAGGAATTAGTTTTATGGGCTTGGGTGGTGACCGTTTTGTAATAAGAGTAAAGATGTGGGGTTTTATGGTGTGGTTTTACCCTTTTTAAATGATGGCTGACTTTTCCCTTCGGATTTTGGTGAATCATGTGGGATTAGGAGGGGGACAAGATGATATCATTTCCTTTCATCTTTCTTCTTCTTTCCCACATACAATCTCATTTTCTCTCTACCCAATCACCTTTTCTAAAAGCTAAAAATCCCACCTTTATGCATTATTTCTCCCAACCAAGGTTTGAGATTGGAGTATGTTAATCCTCATCTCATGAGCTTGAAGAAAAGTGTCTTCTCTTCTCAAAAGGATAACGTCTCCGTTTATGGGTTTTTGAAAAGTTTGAAGCTTTGGGAGATTTTTTTAGGGCTTTCCTTTGATATTGGGGGCTGTAAATTCATGTGGGTTCTCATCATAATTATTAATCCGAGCTTTGATTCTTTTTTCATGGTTTGGTGAAAAGTGGTTGGAGAGCTCTTTCATGTTAAAGACATAGAGAAAGTTTGAGAAATTTTTTGGGTAAGCTTGATGCGGGTTTTCGCTAAAAAGGTCAATACATTTATGAATCCTTTGATTCTTGAATATCATAAATTAATTGTCTTGCTTGATTTGTGGTTAAGATTGCTAGTTTTAGTGCAAAGATAGCTTAAACCCTTGTTAATGGTAAATCTTGGATTTAATGTTAGTAAGGTGTAAAAATGGTATTAAACCACCCCAAATAACTCTCATAATATGTAGGTTTGAGTTAAAAGGTTGAGGGTTACGTTTGGGGGCTGGGGAAGTGATTTCCCGAGCCTTGAAAGCCATTTATAGGCTTCAGGATCGATACACAAGGAGCCCGTATCGATACCTTGTGTTATATATGATGAATACGGGCAAGATTTTAAGGGAGTAACGGTACGGGGTCGAGCCGTATCGATACCCCACTGCTCCATTGAATTCTAGAGGCAAAGTTTCGTACTAGTACGCTTAGGGGAGTATCGGTACTAAAGAAGTATCGGTACTAAAGAAGTATCAGTAAGCATGTATTGTGTATTGGTACATGGTTATTGTTTAACCCATATTCTTGTAAAGAACGAGTATCAGTACACTTGGGGAAGGTACCGATACGCGTAGGCTAGATGGATTTTTCTAGTAGCCATTTTGGGTATTGGTACGCATGTAGGCGTATCGGTACCTTAGTTGTTTTAGTAACAGTACCGATACGCATGGTGGGGTATTGGTACTGTTTGGGCAATCTGCCCAGAAAATATGAAGTTGAGTTTGAGGGGTTGATAATTTAAGGGTTATGGCCCAATGAGCTTCTAAGGTAGTAAAATGAATTGTAAAATTGAGAAACCGAGGTTTAACCCTCGTAGATGAGAATAACATGTAATAACTTGGTAAATGATGATTTGAAATAACCATGATGGTTAGTGTCATGCCTTGGAGCATTGTTGATGACTTGGCTTGGTTACCTCTTCATAAGGTGTATGAATGCTCGAGGAGCATGTGTTATCTTATGTTGTGGTAAAGGAATTCAGATGTCTAGAGTCAGCACTACAGTACTTATATAAGAGGATGTGTACTTTGGGCTGAGTGATCAATTACATGCGACGTACCCACAGGTTGAGTGATTTGGGTGCGGTTAGAAATCTATCTGTGGCTATGGTGATCCGAGTAAGCTAATGAACTTGATGGGGTGAGTGAGCTCGAGTAACCTGATTGGTTGAGTGACCTCGCGTAAAGACTGCTTGTGGCTGATGTGATCCAAGTATGTCTAGGATGTATTTGTAGCTATGGTGATTCGGATAAGATCTATTCAACCCGGCGGTTGTGTGAGCACGGGTAACTCGATGGTTGTGCGAGCACGGGTAAAGTAGGGCTTCATTGACCATTATATAGATGACATATGTATGTATTGTGTATGTTGTGTGGATGTTGTAGATGATAGCTTATGTACTCGATGGTTGATTGGCCAGGGTACGTTATGTATTAACTTGATGGGCTATGTGAGCTCGAGTATCTCGATAGGCCATGTGATCTCGAGTATGGTAAAGCTTGTGGATCATGTAAGATTTCTTGTAGACTTGTTGATGCCTTGAGATAGGTGATCTTAAGTACTCTAGCTTGTGTAGGCTATATGATAGCTCATAGATAGAAAAGCCTTATCTATGCTCTCTGACTATTTTATCTTGCATGCTTATTTTATGATAATCACGAATTGTGGTAGAGTAGAAATGTACCACAAAGTTTTGTTAGCTCGGAGTACGGATGAGTGGTTTTTTTTGTGCGTAGGTCGAAAGGGCACATCGACGAGAATTTCCCCAACACTGCATTCGTTTTAGAGTATAGTACTTATTACATAATTAAATTAAAATATAATTACTAGAAAAATATTATTATAATAAAGATACAATATTATTAAATAAAGCCAAAGTTTTAAAATTGACATTAGAATGATTTGAGCCCGGGTTAAATAGAGTTAAAATTTAAAATCTTTTATTTTTATTGTTCTCACTTTTCTAAAACATTTTCAATGAAAATAATGAAAATATAGTTTTTTATATTTTCAAATTCTCATTGATTTTTGTTTTCATTTTCTAAAAATTATTTTCGAATTTTATAATCAAAACATGTTTCCTTCAATATTTTCTATTTTCAAAGAAAATGAGTTGAATTCTCTAAAACCAAACATATCCTAAGTCTTGCATCTAAGTCAGATTAACCCATTAACTAATTTCCTATAAAAAAAACCAGTTAACTCATTGAATTCACAAGCGGTTCAATAATAATTTTGACTATTTCAAGTTCGATTTGATCATTCAACATATTTTTTTCTTTATTTTTGTCATTTGTTTATTGCATTATATATTTATTATTATTGTTATTATATTTAAAATAACTAATTGAATTCACAAGCGGTAAACTTCTCCGACTTTTCGAGATTTTTTCTGATTTTTTCTCTATTGATTTCGTATTTTCTCTAATTTTGGACGGCCTCAACAACTGCTATCATTTATTTCATATAAAACACTACATGCTTAGTTTATATGTGACATTCTCTGAGTTGAAAAAAAAAAGAGATATCTTACTCAAAATGCTCAATAAATGACTTCTAACTCCTAAGTACTATTTTAACATTACGGAACCGGATTATCTAAAATGCATGTAATAAAAAAAGAAAAATATGAGTTTTATAATGTAATCTAATTTTCTTTACAAATATTTAAATGCAAATCCTAATTATATTGAGTAGCTTGGTACAACGATAGACCTCATGCTCTTTAACTTGTTAGACATGAGTGAATGCCAACCATTCTAAATTTTCACTTCTTAATTTGAATTGTTTTACATTAATTATACGTGATAAGTGTTTGATTGTTGGATTTCATGATTGCAAGTTATGACATTTTACAATAGAGTCTTACAATGATGTCAATGTACTGATAAAGATAATAATCGACTCGTTAGTTAATAGTACTTTGTTCGATAAAAAAGTTGACGAAGCTTTCAAAATACTTGACTAAAGAGTCAACACCAACTACTAGTTCTCACGAGAGAGATTGAAACCTGGACCTAAAGCAAGAATGATGATTGACTCATCAGCTAGTGGTACTTTGCTCGATAAAGAATTTGACGAGATTTTTAAAATACTTGACCAAATAACCAACACCGACTACTAGTTCCCACAAAAGAGATTGAAGCCCGGACATAAAGCTTCTAGAACACTCTAATTGGATGATTCTCAAATTATAACAACTCGGCTCTTTACCATCACTAACTTGCTTAAGAGCATGCAAGGGTCATTTAATGTCCGAGAGGCCAAGGTGGTGCAATACACCTGTGAGCACAATGATAAAGAACATCAGTCGAGTGAATATCTCCAGCAACAATCTCTATTCCAACACTTACAATCTAAGATAACGACAATATTCAAATTTTAATTGGGAGGGTAACAAGGGAAATTCAAGAGCACAACAAACTAAATTAATCAATTGAGAGAGAGAGAGAGAGTCCAAGGAAAAAAGACCGTCGGTCTCCCTCCGCCAGAGGCAGCTGGGTGGTCTTCATCGACAATCTGAGTAAACGAGTTACAAGGGGTGCTTTATGGGAGTTGTGGAGCCATTATGGTAAGGTATCTAGAGTTTTCATCCCCTCGGTCAATCGAAAACCTAAATACAAGACGTTCACCTTTGCTTTCGTTCACTCTGAGAGCGGAAAGGATATGGTGAAGGCTATATCTTCCCTTAACAACAGCAGTATTGATGGGAGAGTGGTGTTGGTGTATAAATCCATATACCCAAAGTCTCCTTTTCATGGCCCTTCGGTTTCCACTCAAAATGGGAAGCCCAGGACGGATGCCAAGGGGAAGGCTGTTAATGAAAAGCAAAAAAAATCTGCCCTTTGAATGGAAAGGGATTGGTTCAGACAAGAGGTCTTTTAAAGAAGTTATTATGAGCAAGTTGGAGAAGGATCAAAATGAAGCTCCTTCAAAACAAGGTGATAAGCAGTATGGTGTTGATAATAGCGGAAAGAATGGAACTTTTGAGTGTATAATTCCCATGGAAAAGATTGCCTGGATTGGGCGATCAGTGGTGGGGATTGTAAAACAGAACTTTGAGATCGATTTCGTCCAGAGAGCGCTTCGAAGTGATGGTATCAGTGTGATTATTACCAAGTGGGGATGTTACGAGAAATCACGTTTCGGAGGTCTGATCCTAGTATCTTGAGTCCGGTGTCAGTATTGAATCCCGAGGTGCAGCTTTCGCAGTTATCGTCAAGGAAAGGCGGTGGGTCTTTGTATGTTTCGGATACTGAGTTTAATTCATGTGGGGAAATTTTGATAGATAAAAGCCACGACCCCTCATCTCCTATTAACGGCTCGGTGCCACATAAGCAACGGAATTCAGTTTCACTGATCGGGGTAGGCTTGATAAACACAGAGTCTGATTCTTTGGGCCTGGGGAGTGTTGGTCACAATCCTATCCAAGTTTCTAAAGCTCTCGAGAGTCCCCTACCAGGTACTAGCACGAGTCTTTGGAGGGCATTTTTTTGGAGGAGGTTATCCCCGATAGTTGCGAGTCTTTGTCGCTGATGACTAGTGGGGTGGGGAGAAATAATTCCATCAATTTCCCCCTCATTTATGCGTCTCTGTGTCTTTGGGAAATAACATCGATTTACTCAAGGCCGATGCTAGGAGAGTGCTGCGGAGTCAGATTCGTTCCTCACTAGATGGTAAATTGCTCTCAATTTCTGCAGGGGAGTCAGATTCGTCTGGGGAATCAATCCATCTGTACTATATTGAGGAAACGCTAGCTTTGTGGGGAGTAAGTCAGATCCTTGTAATTTCCTTAATGGTGGGAAGAAGGCTTTGGTGGATAGGGTGTCGAATATTGAAAGGGAGACCATTTAGGGTCTCGATTTTTCCAAGTTAGCTACTGTTATCTTGTTATGAAACTATCTATCATTTCATGGAACATTAGAGGTCTTGGGAAACAGGAGAAAGCTCGTTCTATTAGGCTATTGATGAATCAGAAGAAACCTTCTATGTTATTTCTTCAAGAGACCAAATTGGAGGCGTTTAATCAGTGTTTGTTTAGGCGAATTGGGTGTCAGAATAGTTTTGAGAAAGTAGTGTCACCGGCTCTAGGATCTTCTGGGGCTTTGCTCAGTGCTTGGGATCCGTCTATTTTTGAAGCTTCTGAGAGCTTTATTTTCAGGCGATTCATTGCCATTATTGGGAGATTTAGGGAGAACCAGTTTAGCTGTGGATTTATTAACGTTTATAGGCCGTCGAATGAAGCTGAGAAGGGTTCCTTTTCACTGATTTGCTGATTTTTTTGAGTAATCACAATCTACCATGGTGTATCGGGGGCGATTTCAATGCCTTTGCCTACTGTGAAGAAAAGCACGGCGTATCTTTTAACTTTTTGAGTATGCAGGTGTTCAGGAACTTTGTTCATGAATCTAGGCTAGTGGATCTCCCGCTGAAGGGGGGCTCGTTTACTTGGTCGAGTAATAGAGAATCTCCCACTTCGGTTTGCTTGGATCGGTTCTTGGTGGTTGATGAATTTCTGTCAAGATTTCCTAATTTGAATTATATTCTACTACCTAAGTCAATCTCGGATCATAATGCAATTGCATTGGAAGAGGTTGGCCTTGATTGGGGGCCAAAACCTTTCAAGTTCTTTAATTACTTGTTAGAAGAAGATGGCTTCTCGGATATGGTTTCTTCTACTATCCAGAATTTAAAGATGAGGAACACGAAAATTGGGGTGTTGCGGTTACTTAATGGTTCTAAATTGGCTATCAAGTCTTGGTCGGGGAACAAGAGGCTCCGGCCTAATGATAGATAGTTTTTCTATGGAAGGGTTCATTTGTTTCTGATTGTAATAGGAATGCAATGTCAGGTCTAGATAGACTTGCAAATTCGGAATCAAGTAGGTGGTATTTTTCTGGGATGTAAAGGCCGAACTTGGTTGTAATGAGGTTTTTATAATAAATTAAAGGCACTTTTTTCTTCCTGTTGTCCGACGATGTATTTTTTGGTATATCGAACATTATGAAAGGGCTTTTTAACGAGGCCTAAATTCCTATAAAAAACAAACTGCATTAACCGAACCTCCTGGATTTCAAAAAAAAGACTCAGAGGCAGAACCAGGGAGCTTCTATGTAATACCCTCTTCCCAGCTTGGTCGAGAGACAGGTCGAAGTGTACTACCGGTGAACTGTACGGTGATCGGTGCGATAAAATTTCGATCAATGATTGTTACTTAGTCCAAGCCATACTTTTTAACCCTTATTAAAACAAAAACATTAGCCCAAATAAATCAATAAGAACAATAATAAATCTTTTAGGGCCAATTCTTAACTCCTACAAGTTTTAAGGATTAAACTGTAAATTGGGTAATTTAGGAGTCCTTTCATGCAATTAACTATGCAATACTGAAATTCGATACATTAACAGTAAGCTTGTAAATTTTTAGGTCATTCTGATATCATTTACCCGTTCAATTAGACTATACAATAATCAGTGACCATGTTGAAGACTATTCAAAACTGTGTTTAATGACTTTTAACAAAATTAACTACCACCGTACCGGAATACCTTGGTGCCGTATCGGTACAGGTGTACATGAATTGAACTCCAAATGAAACTGTCCAAACATGTATTGATACGGTCGAGGACCATATCGGTATCGCATGCAAGGGTGAAAACCCAATTCCCAGCAATTCAAGAACTCGTATCGGTACAGCTTAACCTGTATCGATACGGGTTTACTAACGTTGACTTTGGCCATGACCCGTTTCGATACACCCCCAAGGTTGTATCGATACATTTAAATGCCCTAACCTTACTGCCAAAACATGTATCGATACACTTCAACCTATATCGATACGCTATGGTTAGCTCATGCTTTCCCAAGCCAAATATGCAAGGCCGTATTGATACAGCTGGACCTGTATCGGTACGCCCTGCACTGTAATGTCAATTTTTGTCTGGTTTTTAGTTCATTTGACCTAGCAATCAATGTCCAAATGCAATGAAACTTGCATGCCAAATTTTAGGGTTATTCGAATCCATTAGCCAAGTTTTCACCTTTAGGAGTTAACTATGCATTTTTAGTCACTTTTAGCATCACTTAAAAGTCATTTTAGGACCATTTACCCTTATACAATGCATATGCAATACATACATATCCAAAGTGCCATGAGTGACTATTTTAGCTACTTTGCCACCGTTCTAGGAGTTTATAAGGACAAAGTACTTTACTCTAGCTTGCTTGTGACTTGTCAATCTCCCGAATTCTCCGATCTCAATCCAACAACTCGGCCAACCTGAAATGCATGAGATGAAATTCCTAGTGAGGTAGTCACAACTAAAACACTTAACAATGAAATGCATTCCAAACCATATCTTGACAATAACAATGCAATGAATCAATAGTAGTAATACAATGATCATGTTCAATAGCATTAATTCCATAATTCAACAATAACCTTTGGATCGATTCAAAATAGTGAATACGCGAATTCCTAGGTCTCGCCAAATCAATGAATGGTCTAGTCCCTCTGCCTCGCCAATATGACCAACATCACAACACATCCCTTCGCCTCGCCAAATCAATGTAGGTTGTAGCCCAAGGACCATAGTCCACCCATACACTGAGCTCATGAATTCTATAGCATGCCAATTGTATCCAAAGTCTTTTCGAATCCAAGTCCGGTGACAATATCAATGATTGGTGTTCAATAGCAATGACAATACTCAATATATTCAATGACTTTATCAATGAGCCATGATTCAATATCAATGTCCTATAACAATATGAATGACATTAGCAATATTTCAATTATCTCAATGACGATATCAATAGCCGATGATTCATTTGCAATGTTTCGATGACAATAACAATGTCGACACCAATAATCCATGACAATGGCAATGTCAATGCTCTATAATCAATATCCTATAGTTCCATGATTCAATAATGATGACAATGTTAATGACATTAACAATACCCAATAACAATGACGATATCTATGTTCGATGTTCATTAACAATGACGATTGCAATGACAATGCTCAATACTCGATGTGATAACTTACCGATGCTTACCACAATATTCGCTAAGCGGTTCGATGCAATAATCCTTAGCGATGAGGTTAGAAATAACAATTTCATTAACAAAAAAATTGAGAAAGGCACCTAGCGTAATTCCGAGACGCTGACTACACTCACCTTGATAATCCAAAGCTTCTACGGCTCTCGGATAGCAATCCCTTTGTTCCTAGCTTTCGGTGAAGATGATGGGTGCTCTCTTCCAATTTCTTGAGATAGGTAAACAATGGGATTGTGTTAGAATCAATATTACGATATCGAAATCAATATAACAATATCAAAATCAATATCTAAACTTAATATATACGATATCTATGAATTATCTATGGATAAAAAACCTAGCTTGAGATTTACTCCCAAATCCTTCATAAATTTCAACAATTGTTTGAGGGATTAAGCTCACTCGATAGATAGAAATATTTTGATAAGAAGAAATCGATGAAAAATCAAGCTTGAGCTTAGGCTCTAATGGAGGTGTGAGCTTAGATGAAGATGATGACCAAGGAGGTTCTTGCTTCTTTAGGAAGTCGGGTAAGATTCCCACTCTTTCTTTCATTCTTTTAATTCCAATGAACCAATGACTTTCCTTCATGTGAAGGAAGCTCATCAACTTAGCTCACGTGTGGGTGATTATAATTTAAGAAGGGGATAATCGCAAGGTTAGTCCCTTAACTCTTAATCTCATTACTTTTGCCCCCAAACTTTCAATTAAAGCTTAGACAATAATTCAACTCAATTAGAGTCCAATATCGATACAATTGACCTCGCGGTCAAAGTCAATACAATGTTTGGACAATTCTGATGTAGGGTTTCTAATTGCCGGAACTTGAATCTGACTAGACCGATTTTCAGGGTGTTACAATTCTCCCCCTTAAGAAAAATTCGTCCTCGAATTTTTACCTGGTTTAAAAAGATGAGGATATTGATTCCGTATTGTTTCCTCCAGTTCCCATGTTGCTTCCTTAGCGGTGTGGCTCTTTCAGAGTACTTTAACCAATGGAATAGTATTGTTACGAAGACTCTTAGCTTCTCTTGCAAGAATCTGAATTGGTTCTTCTTTATAGGACACGTCGGGTTGAAATTCCATAGATTCAGGCTCAATGATGTGGGAGGGATCAGAACGATACTTCCGAAGCATGGATATATGAAATACGTCATGGATTTTACTCAATTATGAGGGAAACAATAAGCGATAAGCCACAGGGCCGACTTTTTCAATTACCTCGAAAGGTCTAATGAATCGGGGACTCGATTTACCTTTCTTGCCAACCCACAAACCTTTCTTCCATGGTGAGACTTTAAGAAAATCTTTCTCACCAACTTCATTAACATGCGTCGTTTTCGCGTCAAAATAATTCTTTCTTCTCAAATAATAAATAAGGAATTCAAACGTAGTAAAAGAGAAGTAAGGGTCGATCCCACAAGGACTAAGAGAACTTCCTGATTTATGTTTGTTCAATCGGTGAGCCAAGAAGATAGTTGAATAATATTTAAGTATGGTGGGGGTTTGTGAATTAAGTAAAAATAATAAGAGATTGTAGACAAAATTTAGGAAGTAGATTAAATATGGTAAAGATTAGCCTCGGGCTTTTTCTCTGACTCAGTTACCTCGGATCATTGGAAAAATGATTTTTCATTTCGAGGTTTACGTCGGTTACTTCAAGGATCAATCCTTGTGACTGTGCCTTGTATACCGAATACCCAAGTGCCATCTCTGATATCGATTTTGGAAATTGATCTAATCAACAACAATGTTGTAGATCAAAATTTTTTAAGTAAAGCCGACTCAGACTAAGTCGTTTAAATAATAACTGATTCCAATCTCAGTTTCCTCTTAGCAAACAATTTTGCTAAGTGTGTTCCCAGGAAGTCGAATATGCTTCAATAGCCGATCCTTCCTCCCACACATTTAACCAAAACAACATCCTGACCAACGTCAATCTTTGGTTTTGAAATTAAGTTTAGAAAACTAAGAGAGATACCCGAAATTGTTTAGGTGCTTTTCAATCCTCACGTTAGAATTGAGCCATTGCTTTAGCCCTTGGCTATGGAGAATTTAGCTAAGTATGATTATGGGGAAAATCATACTTAGCATTATAAAAATAAATAAAAAAACTTAAAGCAAGAACTAAAGAAAAGAAAGAATTTTATAAAACCTTAAAAGTAAAAAAAAAGCTAAAAATGAGAATATGAGAGATGATATATGATATTTGAGTTTGCCCAAATGGGGTATTTATAGCAGCCTAAAACCCTAAAAATAACCCTAAAGAGATAAGAGATAAATCTTAAATTATTTAAATTAATTACAAAAGATAAATCCAAAGTTTGAATTTAAAATCCGGCTGATAAGTTATCTGATATGCGGCTGATAAGCTATCGTTGCTGCTGACGTGGCATCTTCTAGAAGTTGCTGACGTGGCGTCCAGTCAGACTTTCATGCCCAGATTCATGCCCACTAATCCAGCCATGAATCCAGAAAATCAAAAATTGCACAATTTTAGCAGTTTAAGCAATATTCCTGGAATCTACTGTCCTGCATGGAAAATGAACAAAAATGCCCACATTAGCAACTTAAAACAATCAATCAAAGAGTAATTAGAGATAGAATAATGCATAATTTAAGCACTAATCAAATTCCCCCTAACTTATTCAATGCTTGTCCTCAAGCATTTCTCAATTATCATGCTAAAAACCTTAAGTTGCTAACTCCAATTCCATAGAATTTCCAAGATTTCTAAAGTAAACTAAATCAAGTAAATGTTGAAATTCAAGATCAATCAATCATGGCATAATCAATTAAGTGTAAATCGACCAAGGCATTTCAATCATCTACCAATTCCAAAGAATACAAGACTTAGCTCCTCACATTGGTTTACTCATTTCGCTCAAATGTTTCGGGTAAGAGAATCGCTCAAGCCTAAACTAATCAACTCATTACCATAGGCTTGTAACTAGATCTAATCTCCACTACTTAATATAAAAATGATGCAAAAATCAAGAGGACTTAAAATGGGTTGTAACGGGGTTAAGGTTCGGGTAGGATAAAAGGCCGAAAATGAGGTTTAAAAAGTCAAGACAAGTAAAATTATTCCAAAGAATTTATTCGAAGAGATGAGAAGAAATCAATTTTTTTTCATTCGAACTGTCCATTTTTTCTATTTTTTATGCTTTTTATTTTACTGTTCGAATAGCACAATATATTCGAACTGCACTGCACGGTTCTGCAATTTTTCTACGCTGTATTTTCCTGCACTGTTCGAACCAAACTGCACTGATTTATTTTTCTGTATAATGTTTTTTTCTGCACTGTTTATTTTTTGAACTGATTCGAATATGATTTTTTTCTCTTTTTCGCTTTGGAATAATCTCAACTTGTCCTGAAAAAGGGTGACAAAAATAATTGAAAGGAAAACAAAAATAAAATAGGCTTGGCTTAATGATACGGTAAACAAAGAAAATGATTAAAGGCTAAAAAATGGTTCACTAAGTGGAAAATAAATAAAATGGTAGGCTATTTTGTTTGGTAAGAGAAGTTGGTTTAATCCTAATGCCTCTGTCATATTAGAGCATCATAATCAAAATGTGTAGTCTCAACAAGCATCGAGTTACAAGTTCTAGAACGCAATCAATTAGTTTGGCACACTCAATTGAAACAAAGAGCAAGAATAAAAACATATGCTCATTAGGCTCAAAACTCACACGAAAGGTCTATTGAACTAAGTCATACATCCAATTCAATCAACAAATTCATGAAACGACCAAGTACGGATTGTTGTCCTGTGCGGGTTGAGGAACCGGCCTCCGAAGAAAAACGCGCTCATTACGAGGTGCACTAGTGCCCGAAGGAATACTATATGGCACTTCAGGAGTACCGACTAAAAGACCCATTGTATCCAAGCACCTCGCATCCAAAGCATCCATGGTAAATACGTAAGTAAACTGCGCAGGGTCAAATGTCAGAGGGAAAAGACGAGATGCAAGGTATGTGATATAAGGACCAAGAATAAGTGGGCGATTAGTCCGCACAATACGCTCAAAGGCATAGGCAAACCAAAAGCCTAAATTTACCTTAATGCCGACTTGCATACACCATAAAAAGAAAAGTTCGACCTTACTTAAATTGGAAGAAGTGTTATTACGGCCGGAATAGCTGTACGCAAGGAAGCGATGAATGTAGCAGAGTGCTGGATTATGAATGGCCCATCCATTCGTCGCACGGGATCGTATACTAAACCCGCTAAGCCAGTAAGAGTTTTATAGCATATGTTACTGTCAAAATCCTACGGAATCTCAAGTAAAGCAGTTAAATCCCCAGGATCTGTGACATCTATCACGAATCCCATATAAAAATTAAATTCCGTGATTGACATTGAAAAATACTAACCAAGCAGTCGAAAGGATACGACATCAGGATAGTGCACAGAAATAACACGATTTTTATCAAATGAAAACGTGGCATAAAACTCAAAAACCAGTTCATAATACGCGCTACATCTAACTTTTGGATAAGTTGTCCATCCAATCGCATCAAATTACTGCATGATAGACTCGCACAAGTGTAAACTTTCTAGAGTTTGGGGAGGAATATACTTACAAACTTGAAAATGGCGGTGGCGAATGTGATTAAATCTTTCCAAGTCATTGGCAACAAACTCCAAGTAGCCATGTAAAACTTCCTCGGTTGGAACCGAATACTTACGGCCACGTCAATAGCTTTCGAAACGCTATTCCTAATTGGTGTGGTCGTTCGGAACGGTACTATTTCCTGAACTTGCCGCGAATGGTGGGGAATCTGGACATTCGTTGGTCGAGTGGGATGAGGTAGGCTAGTCAGAAGGATATCCATGCTCAAAGTTTGGTTGTTCCATGGATGGGTTGTTCGTGTGAAGATTAGCTCTAAGGGTGTCTGTAAAGCCAAAAATTGGATGGATCATTAGTAGAGGGTCAACGGAGATAAAATTAGAATTTACCTCGGTGTTTGATGCGGCAGAGACGAGTGTATGGGGTGAGAAAACGCAGCATCGCCGTGCATGGAATGAAAGGACGATGACGGCCTTCTTGAGGATCTGTCTTACCGTGGCTGGTCAGCATCGATGGCATCTGGCATCGACTGTGAGGACGCGGCGGAAGGCATGGAGTGGAAGCAAGAGACGACGGTGCCGGCTGGCTACGCGGTGGTCGAAGGCGTGAAGACTCGGCAGCCGCGTTGCTGCCCATCGAACGAGCAAACTTGCCTGTTGAGTGATCGGGGGATGGTTCCTGGTCGCTCAGCTGAGTGGTGGCCGCCTGCTACTGTTGCCTACGGCTGCGACGTAGGGGAGGCGGTAGAGGAGCGGGCTGCAAGTCTAAATCGCTAGGCACAGCCACGAACTGCGGTAGTGCCATCTAACGACGGCCACCGAGCATTATGGATACAGGTGTTTGGGGGAGTCGGCGTGCTTGATCCCTTGTGCGCACCATTGTTGAAGCAAACGAAGGTTGTCGTGGGTGAGGGCTGGTTGGTTGAGGGAACGACTGATGAAGAAGAAGGGTAATAGTTTAGGTCTGGGAAACGTAAAAAAATTGAATTTGGAAGGGATTGTGATATCTTGTCATAAGTGGGGCCCACAGAATCTCATAAAGCAACACGATTGGGTCAAATTTTGACCGATTATGATAGGGAAATTTCAAAATTTGATTCTAATATTTGAATAGGGGTCGGCTATAGTACATCAATTGAAAAGGAGATGCTAACTTGCTCTATGCTTGAAAAACCTGTACATAATCGATGGGAAATACGATCATCAACAAGGGATAATAGACGATTTAATGCAAAATAAAATAGAAAGAACGAAAATAAATTAAGAAAAAAATGTAACAAAAAGAAATAAACAGAATAAACTAAAAATAGGTTGCCTCCCATCCAACGCTTATTTAACGTCGTTAGCTCGATGACCTAATTCATATTACAGGTACTGCGACAAAAACTTCTTCCAATTCACGCGCTTAGTCCAACTAAGAATTTCTCTATGAGAAATTTTACGATCGTGGCATTCCTTCATTTTTTCTGAAAAGATATCTCATTTACTCTTCAATTTATCTGACGGTAATTTTAATTCCAAATTTAGTGCCTGCAAAATGGAAGGAAACGTTTTAGCTTTCGAAGGAGTTAGGCACAAATCAGAATGAACAGAAAAAATATTTTCCAGCTCCCTAATTTCTTTGACGTGGCCTTCCAATTCCCTGCACAAATTATCAGATAAGTTAGTTTCTATAAACTCTTCAACGGCAGGTTCAATGACATCGATAAAATTAATACTAGCAACATTATCTGGATGTCGCATTGCTTTGTATACGTCAAATTTAACGACCTCACCGTCAAACTCCATTGTAAGAATTCCACTTCTTACATTTATTTTTGTATTTGACGTACTAAGGAAGGGACGACCAAGAAGGACTTCGGAATAGGTGTTTAATCGGTCATTTTTCATGTCAATGACATAAAAATCTGCCGAAAAAATAAGTTCGTTTACCTTCACCAAAACGTTTTCAAGGAGTCCTTTTGGGTATATCACAGACCGGTCTGCTAGCTGGATCGTCACTTTCGTATCCTTTAAAGGCTTAGTAGAAAGTGAGTTGTACAAAGAAAGAGACATTACATTTATAGATGCGTCTAAATCACACATTGCACACATAATCCCAACCTTACCGATTTTGCAGGGAATAGCAAACATACCTTGGTCCTTCAATTTAGGTGGAAGCTTTCGTTGAAAAACTGTAGAGACGTGTTTCCCTATATTTACTTTTTCGATTTCGGTAAGTCGTCTTTTATTGGTGCACAGACCTTTCAGGAATTTGGCATATTGTGGTACCTTTTTTATTACTTCTAGAAGTGAGATGTTAATTTCCACTTTTCGAAATACATCTAGGATCTCACTCTCTTCAACTTGTTTGTCGCGCTTCACCAACCTCGAAGGAAAGGGAGAAGGAGTAGCATAGGGAGATGGCGCAAGAGGTGAATCAAATGTACCTTGCTTAATGGGAGATGGTGCTTTCTCTTTTTCTTTATTTTGAACGCCTTCCTCTGTAACTTTTGGTTCGACTATGGTACCACTTCGAAGAGTGATTGCACTTACATTCTCTCTCAGATTTGACTCCTTTTGAGAAGGATGTCTTCCCTGTGACTCTAGTCTCCCCACGATTTGAGCTAACTGGGTTATTTATTTGTCCAAATCTTGTAGGTGGGCCTCAGTGCGGGTTTGAAACTTCTCTTGGGATATTGCTAACTGTTTAACGATGGATTCCAATGATGACTTCGGTTGTTGATATTGTTGTTGAATGGGTTGTCTCTGCTGATATGGTTGACTTTGCCTTTGATTTTGAGCATAATTGAAGTTCGGATGATTTTTCCAACCTGGATTATACGAGTTTGCGTTGGGGTTGTATTGTCTTTGTGGAGGTCCTGGAAAATTTCCTATAGCATTCACTTGCGCAGTGTCCTATTCTTGTATAATCGGACAGCAGTACGTCTGATGCTCTGGACTCGTACATATCCTGCAAAGCCTGGCTGCAATTCTTTTATCTGCAACAAGAGATTGAACAATATCAGCTAATTTATCAATTTTGTTTTCTAGCAAAACTGTACTTACCTCATGAACCCGTCGAGATGGTTCACTTAAAGGGTGAAATCGTTGAGAGTTGGCGGCCAGAGTAGATATTAACGGTCTTGCCGCCGTCGGAGTCATGTTAACAATAGCTCCTCCACTTGTTGCGTCCACCACTTTCATGTCCATAGGCATTAATCATTCATAGAAATGCTGGAGAAGCGTTTGTTCAGACAATCCGTATTGCGGACAGTTTGCGCATAGCTTTTTGAAACGCTCCCAGTAGTCATATAAAGATTCAGTATCCTTTTGTCAAATACTCATAATGCTTCGCCTTAGCTCACTTGCCTTAGCTGCTGGGAAAAACCTGTCAAGAAATAGGCGAGCCATGTCAGTCCAAGTTGAAACCGAGTTGGAGGGTAACTCAAATAGCCAATCATTAGCAATATCAGCTAGAGAAAAAGGAAAGATGTGAAGTTTTATTTGATCTTCAGAAACTCCATGTGGTTCTGTGCTTAAACAGACCATGTGAAATTCCTTTAGATGTTTATGTGGATTTTCACTTGGAAAACCGTGATAGGTTGGTAAAAGGTGTATTAAGCCTGTCTTGAGAGCGAATGGTGTCTCGCCATTCGGGAATGTTATGCACATCAGCTGGTTATCATCAGGGGCCACAGTCAGTTGTCGAATAGTTTGGTTGTTGTCTCCCATCGGAACTGGTTCTTTGGTTGTGTAGTCGAAGTGTGATTCTGCTTCAGATGCTATTTCTAAATCTCGTTCTAGTTGTTGTTGTCGCTGTCTTTGTTTCTTTTCCCGAAGTGTTTGGGCGTGTAGTCTTCGGGCGTATGCTTCGATCTCCGGGTTATATTCTGCTTGTTCTCCCAAATTCCTCCTGGTCATAAATTAAACAAAAATAATCAGTAACTTCGCTGTAGTCCTCGGCAATGGTGCCAATTTGACACGCGTCGTTTTCGAGTCAAAATAATTCGTTCTTCTCAAATAATAAATAAGGAATTCAAACGTAGTAAAAGAGAAGTAAAGGTTGATCCCACGGGGACTAAGAGAACTTCCTGATTTATGTATGGTAGGGTTTTGTGGATTAAGTAAAAATAATAAGAGATTGTAGACAAAATTTAGGAAGTGGATTAAATATGGTAAAGATTAGCCTCGGGCTTTTGCTCTGACTCAATTTCCTCGGATCATTGGAAAAATGATTTTTCATTTCGGGGTTCACGCCAGTTACTCGTCTTCAAGTATCAATCCTTGTGACTGTGCCTTGTATACCGAAGACCCAAGTGCCATCTTGATATCGATTTTGGAAATTGATCTAATCAACAAAAATGTTGTAGATAAAAAATGTTTAAGTAAAGCCGACTCGGACTATGTCGTTTCAATAATAATTGATTCTGATCTCAGTTTCCTCTTAGCAAACGATTTTGCTAAGTGTGTTCCCAGGAAGTCGAATATCCTTCAATAGCCGATCCTTGCTCCCACACATTTAACCAAAACAACATCCTGACCAACGTCAATCTTTGGTTTTGAAATCATTTGATTTTGAAATTAAGTTTAGAAAACTAAGAGAGATACCTGAAATTGTTTAGGTGCTTGTCAATCCTCACGTTGGAATTGAGCCATTGCTTTAGCCCTTGGCTATGGAGAATTTAGCTAAGTATGATTATGGGAAAAATCATACTTAGCATTATAAAAAAAACTTAAAGCAAGAACTAAAGAAAAGAAAGAATTTTATAAAACCTTAAAAGTAAAAACAAAGCTAAGAATGAGAATATGAGAGATGATAGATGAGATTTGAGTTTGCCCAAATAGGGTATTTATAGCAGCCTAAAACCCTAAAAATAACCCTAAAGAGACAAGAGATAAATCCTAAATTATTTAAATTAATTACAAAAGATAAATCCAAAGTTTGAATTTAAAATCTGGCTGATAAGTTATCTGATATGTGGCTGATAAGCTATCGTTGCCGCTGACGTGGCGTCTTCTAGAAGCTGCTGACATGGCGTCCAGTGAGACTTTCATGCCCAGATTCATGCCCACTAATCCGGCCATGAATATAGAAAATCAAAAATTGCACAATTTCAGCAGTTTAAGCAATATTGCTGGAATCTACTATCCTGCATGGAAAATGAACAAAAATGCCCACATTAGCAACTTAAAACAATCAATGAGTAATTAGAGATAGAATAATGCATAATTTAAACACTAATCATTCATATTGTATATCCATTCGCTTGTGATCAGCATAGGCCTTATATCGGTCAAAGACAGCTTTTAATCGATCATGGATGATGGTAACCCGTTCCTCGGTTTCCCGAAGTAAGTCAGGGCCCAACACCTCGCCTTCACCGAGTTCAGACCAACACAAAGGAGTTCTGCATCGTCTGCCATACAGAGCTTTATACGGTGCCATTTTAATGGAAGCTTGGTAACTATTGTTATAGGCAAACTCGATAAGAGGTAGGGATTTCTCCCAAGAGCTTCTAAAATTGATGATGCATGCTCAAAGCATGTCTTTCAAAATCTGCGAAAAAGGATTCAATAACGGTATATTTCATTGATGGTTAAAAGGAAGATACTTGTGATAGTTACATGAATTACCCTTTCTGATTGGCCATCAGACTGAGGGTGAAAGACAATACTAAGATTAACTCTGGTACCCAAAGATCCTTGCAATGACTTCCAAAATCGAGATGCAAATCATGGATCTTGATCTAAAATGATAGACTGAGGCACTTCGTGGAGTCGAACAACTTTCTTGATGTACAAGTCAACTAATTTAGGAAGACCGTAATCCATCTGAATTGGCAAGAAATGTGATGACTTAGTGAAACGGCCCACAATGACCCAAATGGCATCATGTTTAGTTGGGGTTAGGGGTAGTCCACTGACAAAATCCATAGTGATCTTCTCCCACTTCCATTGGGGTAAATCGATGGGTTGCAATAAGCTGGTGGGAACACGATGTTCAGCCTTAACACGCTGAGACGTGAGGCACTTGGATACGAATTCAACTATGGCTTGCTTCATGCCCGGCCACCAATAAAGCTCTTGTAGCTTCCCTAAGGATATCGGTGTGAAGAAATTCATTATTGGGTACATAGACCCGATCACAAAAAACAAGTCCTTTAGAATTCACTCTGAAGTCTGGGTTATCTTGCAACTTGGAAATGATGGTTTGAAGTTTAGGGTCTTTTCTTTGCAATGCTTGAATCCTCGATATGATGGTAGACTGAACTTGAAGTTCAGCTACGAAACAGTAATGCTTCCGAAGGCGGAAGTGAGCATTGATAGCTTGAGGAGCTACAATACAAGGACTTTGCAATGAGTCGATGCACTAATCAACATATTAAATTCAATGATCAATAGCATTTCTTAGCAGACAGAGGTTTACAGCTGAGCGCATCAGCTACAACATTTTCCTTGCCCAGATGGTAATCAATAACGAGATCGTAGTCTTTGAAGGGCTCCATCCATCTTTGTTGTCGAAGATTTAACTCATTCTAAGTCAAGAGATGCTTGAGACTTTTATGATCGGTAAAGAGGTAACATTTCTCTCCATAGAGATAATGCCTCCAAATTTTCAATGCAAAGACAACTGCAGCCAATTCTAAATCATGGGTGGGGTAATTTATTTCATGTGACTTTAGTTGTCTGGAAGCATAAACAATGACTTTGCTTCCTTGCATCAGTACGCATCTTATTGCTATTCCTTGTAAAATTGGTAAGGTAGGAATTAAACGTGCTATGTGTGATTTGGGTGTTTCTATAAATGTTATGGCGCTTTCCATTTACAATTCACTTAGTTTAGAACCTTTGAAGGGAACAAAAGTGACAATCCAGCTCGCCGATAGATTCGTCATCTGTCCCGAAGGACTCCTAAAGAATATGCTGGTTAAGGTAAATGATTTAATTTTTTAAGCAGATTTCTATGTCATCGACATGGAAAATGACCGAACCAATTCTTCTTCCAAAATCCTTCTTGGTCGCCCCTTCCTAAGCACTACACATGCCAAAATTGATGTTAGGAGTGATATTCTTACCATGGAATTTGATGGTGAGGTTGTAAAATTTGATGTTTACAAGGCGATGAAGTACCTAGATAATATTGCAAATATTAGTTTCATTGACGTTTATGAGCCTTTGGTAGATGAGTTTGTTGAAACTAAATTATCCGACGATTTGTGCAGGGAATTGAAGGATCGCGACAAAGAAATTAGGGAGTTAGAAAATATTTATTCTGACTTGTGCCTAACTCCTTCAAAATCTAAAATATTACCTTCCATTTTGCAGGCACCAAATTTGGAGTTAAAATTGTCGCCTGATAAATTAAAGAGTAAATGAGATATTTTGTCAGAAAAAATGAAGGAACTCCATGATCGTAAAATTTCTCATAGGGAAGCTTTCAGTTGGACAAAGCGCATGAATTGAAGGAAATATTTTCCGTAGTATCTGTGGTCTAAATCAGGTCGTCGAGCTAAATGACGTTAAACAAAACGCTTTAATGGGAGGCAACCCATTTGTATTTTTGTTTGCTTAATTTCCTCATTTTTATTTAATATTTATGACGTTTTTATTTTTCTTGTGATTTTTAGGTACCTAGGTATTTTCATTCGAAGTTAATCAGCCTCGGATACGGCATTTTTGATCGTATATGTAAAAAATTCGACCCCTGAAACAATAGTAGAATCTGAGCAGCATCTGAAAAGTGCTCCTGATTCCTGTACGCAACGTTTAACTAAGTTGCGCACGTTAGTGAATCTCCCTTCCACGCGGCGCATGTTAGCACACCTCAAAACCATTTTGACACCTGTAACTTCCCTTGGTAAGACCCATACCAATTTTAAACTCCCTAATCCTTTCTTCCCTTTTTTTCTTTCTCAAAACAAACCAAACATCACTGCTGCTCCTCATTTTGTTTAACTTGCCCCGCTTACCGGTCACCGTCGCTTGTTTACTCCGCCCGCCTACTCTGATTCGTCAATCCAAGATTATTTCACGCCATATCTTCCATTGTTTAACATGGTTCAGATACGCAACCAAGAAGCCCATAACTCCTTACTACTGGGGAACCTCGGTGGGGGACGCCGATTTACTACCTCGGCATTCGTTGAAGTGATCAGCGATTCCGAGCCCACTACTCCACCGCTTGTTCCCTGCCAAAGACGTGGTCGAGGCCAAGCACCACACTTTCCCATTCACGAACCAGAGCCGTTCATCCCTTCCCCATTGACCGGTCACTGTTCTCGCAACTCGAATGCCACGATCATTAGACACGTAGAGCATCTTTATTCTTTCTCTTACGTTTTCAATTTTCAATTTTTATAATGAGATTAACGTTGTATGATTCATTTCCACAAAAAAAGAGAAAAAAAAGAAAAAAGTGGGTTCGAATATAAAAAAAAATAGTGAAAAAAATAACTGTAGAAAAAAATAGTTCGAAAAAAAAAGAAAAAAATTGTTTAAAGTTGTTGCATTTACTTTTGGGTTTATGTGGGATTAATCTAATTTATTAAGTTTTTCTTGTCTTGATGATTAGCCCATATTTTTTGCTTTCTCCCCACTTTTACCTAAGTCCCATTTAAGACCCTTTGATTATTGCATCTTGTTCTAATTAGTAGTAGAGATTTGATTTTCTTACAGACTTACGGTAATGTCATGATCAGGTTCCGACTTTGAACATATTTGACCCTGAAACACTTTGAGTGAATCGAGTGATTCCTTGTGAGATATTGAGTTTGGTTGCATTGAGATTGATGAATGAATGGATATCATGATCTAGCTTAACTTTATTCTACTTATGCTTTTCGATAGATTGTAATTTTGATTTGGATGATTGTTGTGGACTTGACTAACATGAATTTCTAGAATGTGAGGCGAGACGAAGAAAGATAAACGAAAATTTTAACTTGTTTAATTACAGCATGCTTGAGGACAAGCATTAAATAAGTGAGGGTGAATTTGATGATGTTTTAAATTAAATATATTTTCTTGTTAATTCTCCCTTGTTGTCAATTATCACTGCTGATTCAGTTCTGTTTTGCTCATTTTTGACGCATGACTTCACTTTCCAGAAAACAACATTAAAAGAGCATGCATGCTCTGTAGTTTTTTTTTTATTTTCTGAAATCAAGGCTAAACACATGGGCATGACTTGGGGCATGACGAGGTCTCACGTGATAGATTCTAGTAGTCCAGTCAGCAGCAGCTTCTAGAAGGCGATCCAGTCAGCATCATCTAGAAGGACGGACGGACGAGATTTACTTAGGATTTTAAGATTAAGTTTGAATTTAAATGTTTAGGAATTATCACTTTATTATTTAGGATTTTAACTTTCTATCACTTAGGATTTTATTTGAATATTTTTAGGATTATCTTTAGGTATTTTATTTCTTTATCTTTAAGTTATCTCAAGCTATAAATATCTATTATGGTGAAGCTTGAAGGATGATTATGTAACTTAGCTTTATTTGTTCTTGGGGATTTTACCTTTATAAAAGTATTTTTTTCAACTTCATTTTTATTTTAAGTTTTTATTTTACTTTCTTAAAAATATGCCAAGTATGATTTCTATCATGCTTAGCTAATTTTCCAATTAGCCGAAGGCTTAAAGCGATGTCTCAATTTTAATTGTGAGAATTGAAAAGCACCTAATTTCTTCAGATATCTTTCTCAATTTTCTATAAACTTGGATTAGCAATCGGTCTTTCCTTTAAAATATTTACACTTTCAATTCAAAAAGATCTTGTTGGTTTGATTGTTGGTCTGATTTAAAAGTTGGGAGGAAGGATCGGCTTGTAGCATATTCAACTTCCTATGAACACACTTAGCGATGGATTCGCTAAGGGAAATTGAAATTGGGTTTGATTCTCATTGAGAAAACATAACCCAAGTCGGGCTTTTCAAAAACTTAAAACTGTATTGGTGCTAGCGACGAGAGGCGTGGTTAGTCCAAATAAGGACTGAATTCCAAAGATTGGCTTTGGATTGTTGGTTTACCAAAGAGAAAAGTAAGTTATAAGGGTTGGGCCTTGTAGACTATAACTGGTATGTATCCAGAGTAAAATATTCTTCGATGATCAGTTGAAATTGAGGCAAAGTGAAGCTTGAGGCTATTCTATTTTATCGATTTTCTTCTCAAAATTCACTTTAGTTATTTTTCTAAATTCATTTTCAAATTCACTTTATTTAGTTCTCTTAATCAAACCCCCTATATTTTTATTTATTTTCTCTACAAGATCATAATCAAAACCTCTCTACATCAGAAGCTCTTTTGTCCCTGTAGATCGACCCTTCTATTTACTACGCTTATTTATCTATTTTATTTGAGATCAATGATAATTTATTTGACAAATACGAAGCTTGTCAGGTGGTCTGTTTAGGAAGCATCATGATAGAAGATATCGCCTTGATCTGAGACGAGGTAGAGGTATTGCTGGGCGAGGATCACAGGGTTTGGGTACCCAGGCTAGAACAGCACATAATACATGTTGGGTTTGTGGTTCGTGTGATCACATGAAGAGAGACTCTCTAAGTTTAGATTGTGAGGGACAGGCTTCTACACCTGTTGTTGCTAATTCTTGATGGATTTATGGATTGAGTAATCATTTGAGGCGTGATTGCCCGTTGTTGATGGGTGGTGGACATGTAAGGGCACTTGCGGTTTCACCACAGAGAGGTCATGGTCGTGGCCGAGGCCGAGGGCAGTTTTAGGGAAAAATGTGTAACACCCTGAAATCCAGTATAGTTAGAAATGGGTTCTAGCGATCAAAAACCCTACATCGTGACGGTCCAAATATTATGTTGACCTTGACCATGAGGTCAGTTGCATTGATAATGGACTCTAATTAAGTCAAATTATGGTTTAAGGATCTTATTGAATGTATTGAAAATGTGTTTAGTGATTAAACTATAGGAATTGAAAGTTTGGGAGTACAAGTATAAAGAATTGAGAGTTGAAGGACTAACCTTGCAATTAGCTCATCCTCAATTATAATAATCCACACGTGGGATGATCAGGCTCAATTTCTTCAAGGGAAGGAAAGCCTTGTAAATAAAAGAAAGTGAATTAAATAGGAGGGCTTACCCGATTTCTAAAGAATCAAGCACCTCCCTTGTCTTCATCATTCTCCAAGCAAGCACCTCGATTGTTGAAGTTGGAAAAGCTTGAGATTTCTTCTGTTTATTGATATCGAATCATTGTTATTGATCGGGTAAGCTAGAACCCTCAGTTTATTGTTGATATCCAAGGTTAAATCAAGCTTAATCTTAAGCTGGGTTTTGTTCATCCATGGAATTTGAAAGCCATTAGCTAATTTAAGCCTTGATATTGATTTTGATATCATTACATTGATTTTGATATCATACTATCAATTCTAACAATTTCCCTATTATTTACCTAGCTCAAGAAGTAGAGAAAAATCATCCACCATCACCAACGAAAGCTAGGAACAAGAGAATTGCTATCCGATAGCCGTAAGAGCATTAGATTATTGAGATGAGCATAGTCAGAGTCCCGTTATTAGGCTGGGTGCCTTTCCTGATCTTATTGTCATTGATTATAGCATGGTTAACATTTTTGTCAAGGAATATTGCATTGAATCACTTAGTGGATTCCATTGGTAAAATAAGGTAAGTTATTGCATCGAATATCGATCACTGATATTGCTATAGTCATTGCTACAGAGCATCGTTATCGATTTTGCCATTGTTATTGTCATTGAAATATGGAAGCATTGGACATTAGACATAGAGCATAGTTATTGCCATTGTTATCATTATTTTCATTGTCATTGAACATTGTATCGATATAGCCATTGTCATCGAAACATTGAATATGAAGCGTTGGTCATTATCATCGTTATTGTTATTGAAACATTGTAAGTGAAACCTTGATCATTGGTATTGTCAATGAAATCATTGGACATTGTCATTGCTATTGGTATTGCTATTGAATATTGATATTGATTCATTGCTTATTGATAAGAACATTGAATATTGCTAATGTTACCAAACACCGAACATTGATATTGCCACCGGGCCTTGGATTCGAAAGGACTTTAGATATAATTGGCATGCCATGGAATTCATGAGCTCGGTGTACGGGTGGACTATGGTCCTTGGGCTATGACCTAGATTGATTTGGTGAGGCAGAGGGATGTATTGTGTTTTTGGTCATATTGGCGAGGCGAAGGGACTAGACAATTCATTGTTTTGGCGAGGCGTAGGAATTTGCGTATCCGCTATTCTAAATTGATCTAAGGGTTAATATGGAAATATGGACTTATTGCTATTGAACATGATCATTGCATTGCCACTAATGATTCATTGCATTGTTATTGTTGAGATATGCTTTGAAATGCATTTCATTGATAAAGTGCTTACTCGTGACTACCTCACTAGGCAAAGTATGCCTAATGCATTTCTTTCCATACATTTCAGGTTAAATATTTCACCGTTGGAGATCAGAGAATCGACGTTGTTGACAAGTCACCACAAGCCCAAGTAATGTGTTTTGCCTTTATGAACTCCTAGAATGGTGGCAAAGTAGTTGAACTAGTCACTTGTGACTCTTTCGATATGTGTGTACTATGCATGGCATGTAAAAGTGTCTAAGGCTCTAAATGGTCCTTTTGGTATAGCTTTAAAATGACTAAATATGCATATTTGGCACTAAAAGGTAAAAACCTAGTAAATGGATTTGGATAGCCCTAAGATTTGACATGCTGATAGATTATGGCTTAATAAAGTTGTCGGTAAAATTTCATTGCCTTTGGACATCGTTCAACAGCTTAATTCAATTAAAAAACATATAAAATTTGGCATTACAGTGCAGGTCGTACCAATACGGGTCCACATGTTTCGGTACGGTAGTGCATATTTGACCATTCAAAGTGAAGGTTAACCTAGGCATATTGATACGATTTCAAGGTGTTTCGGTACGAGTTTTGGGCTGTGGGGTCTGGTGAATTAATGGCATTGGTACGAGTACAGGGTGTATCAAAACGAGTCTTGGTCAAAGTCAACATTAGTTAACTCGTATCGTTACCAGTTAAGCTATATCGATGCGAGTTCTTGAGTTGCTGGGAATTGGGCTATCATCCTTGCATGTCGTATCGATACGGTCCCCCCGTATCGAAATAAAGTTGGACAGTTTCATCTGGAGTTTAACTCCATGCATACCCGTACCGATACAGCACCAAGTGTTTTGGTACAGTGTCTGTTAAATCGGTTAGGGGTTGTTTGAACACAGTTTTGCATTATTTGTAGAATGGTCACTAAATCTTGGCAAGTCTAATTGTATGGGTAAATAACATCGGATTAGTATGAAAATTTATGGACTCACTATTATTGGATTGAATTTCATGATGGTGCAGTTAATTGCACTAAAGGACCTCAAAATTACCAGATATACAGTTTAGTCCCTAAAACTCGTAGTAATTAAGAATCGGCCCTAATTGCTTAATTATTGTTTCCTATTGAACAAATTGGGCTAGTGTTCTTGTTTAATAAGGTCCAAAAAACATTACATAGACTAAGTGACAATCATTGATTGAAATTTTTGCACCAAATCACCGTATCGCTCTCCGGTAGCACGCTTTGACCTGGTTTTCGACCAGGCCGGGAAAGGGGTGTTACAAGATGAGGATCCAAGGACAATGTCTTATACAGTTGCTAACTAAAGGGTGGTGGTCCTGCGAGGGTGTATGCACATAGCGAGGGACTTAATGACACTGACGTGATTGTAGGTACATTTACATTGCAATCTATGCCATTGTTTTCTTTGGTTGATTTTGGTTCTACGCATTCATATATCTTGCATGAGCATGTGCATTTGCTTAATATACCTATCAAAGTTTTAGGTGTGGGTATGCAAATAACTAGTTCTTTCGGAGAGACAGTTGTTACGAGAATGTTGTTTAGGAGATGTCCTTTGACGGTTCAAGGTGATGTGTTTACGGTTGATTTGATGGATTTGCCGTTTCATAATTTTTATGTAATCTTGGGCATGGATTGGTTGACTAAGCATAGGGGTGTGGTTGATTTTGAAACCAAGCGAGTTTCCTTGAGACTTGCTAATGATTACGTAGTGGTAGTTGTGGTGAGAATGCTAAGTTCTTGTCCAATGTGGTTTTGGCTCTAGAAGCGAGTCATTTCATGGATTCTGGTTATCAGACATTCTTAGCCTATTTCATGAATCGGGGATCAAAGGAGGTGCGTGTTCAGGACATCCGTACAGTATGTGAGTTTCCTGGTGTTTTTTTGGAAGAGTTGCCGAGCTTGCCACCGGATAGGGAAGTAGGTTTTGCATTGAGTTATATGCAAATGCAGCTTCAGTGTTTATTGCTTCCTATCGCATGTCACCGAAAGAGTTGAAGGAGTTAAAGACGCAACTTTAAGAGTTGCTTGATCGAGGGTTTATTAGGCCTAGTGTTTCGCCGTAGGGTGCGTCGTTTTTGTTTGTGAAAAAGAAGGATGACACGATGCGGATGTGCATTGATTATCGGCATCTGAACAAGTTGACGATTAATAATAAGTATCCTTTGTCACGGATTGATGACTTGCTTGATCAGTTTAGAGGTGTTTTTGTGTTCTCTAAGATTGATTTGAGGTCTTGTTGGAGATTGGTCCATGGGAGAGTTCTTACTAAGATTGAGCTAAGCTTAAGAGGTGTCTCCTCTATTGATTCGTCTTTGTGTTCCTTGTGTGGTGCGATGGAGGAATATGTTTCTCATCTTTTCTGCCACTGCCCTGTTTCTTGGAGGTTTTGGCAACGGCTAGGTAACGTTTGTAGGGTTCATTTGGTAATGTCGAGTGACTTTGGTAATTTGCTGCTAGCTTGGGTCAATTGTTCCATTAGTTCTGTTTGGTTGTTGGCTTTTTTTGAGGGTTGTGTGGTCCTTATGGCTGTTTCAGAATGACGTTGTTTTCAATGGCAAGCGCGTTGACGAGAGCCAACTATTCGACTTATCTTTGGTTAAGATAAGTTTGTGGTGCAAGAGCAGTTGGCCTAGTCATTTTAAATTTGTTAGTGACTTTATTGCCTTCCCCTCCCTTGCTGGGATTGGTTCTTTGCCCATTAAGAAAGGGTCTTCGTGGATTCCTCCACCACTTGGGTCCTTAAAGTTTAACCTGTATCAGGGAGTTTTAGCGACGACGTGATTGATGGAATCCTAAGGGATGATTCGGGTAATGGTTTGGTTTGATTCTCTAAATCGGTTGGAATTTTGGATTCGACTTCTACTGAAATTATGGCTATTAAGGATGCTTGTGCCATTTTCATCGCCTCTAAGTGAGTTAATTCCTTTAAGTTGATCTTCGAAAAAGATAGTCAGTTGGCTTGTAATTGGGTTTGGCAATTCTCAAGGTCCTCCCCCTTCAAAAATGAAATCTTGCTTGTGTGTAGTATGTGCAGCAAAATTCAATGGCAAGTGTAGTTGGTTTCAAGGGAGTACAACTCAAAAGCTGATCTTTTGGCAAAATGGGGGATTGGTCAATCTCAGCATCTGGTTTGGATATCCCCGTAATGCCTTCTGTTTCCTAGTTTGGACGCTGGTTGATGTTTTGGCATGCTTTGGGAGTATCACTCCTTCCACTGGATCTTCGGTTATTGTGGAAGTGGTGAAAGAGATGGTGTTGCATGCAGGGGCGTATCTACCGTAGGTTATGGTAGGTATAGGTCACTTAATTATTAATAAAATTACAATTAAGTCACTCAATTATTAAAAGTTGCAATTCGGTCACTCGATTAAAGATTTAGTTACGCTTGGATCACTCCTCTATTAAAATACAAACGAATATCTAACAAGATTTGGTATAATGATAGTTTTAGTCCTCAAAACTTATATATTCTACCAATTTAATCCTAATTCAATAAATTTAACCCTTAATAATAAAAAAAGAAATCAATTTAGTCACTTTTCACTTAAAATTATTAATTAATCTAGTACACAAATTTATAGATGTAAATATATTTATTATTATTTTTAATGTTAAATCTATAATTAGTTTCTACATTAAAATTAAAATTTATTGAAATCTATTTAAAATTATTTATGAAAACCTTTGTTTTAGTTATTACTACCCCGTAATTTTCTACAAAAGTTAAGGTTCCGTATTATTATATAATTTTCTTAATAATTTCATATATTTTTTAATAGCTTTATTATTTCCCTTTTATTTTAAAATAAATTAATTATTAAACTTCTTAAGTTATTGATTTTTATTATTTAACAAGTTTCTTAAATTCTTAGCAAGTCTGTGTATTTTCATTAAAAAAGTGAAGTTGATAAAAATTTAGTGATAGATATTAGTGATCATTCATATAGAAGTGTTGGTTATTTACAAGTAATATAAAATGTTTTGTATTCATAGCATTAGTTGTAAAAATGATGTTTTGGAATTATTTGATTAGGGAGAAAATTTGCATAGAGTAATGTGAATTCCTCTATACATGTGTTTTATTAAAGATAATTAGTAACTAAATCATAGTTGACCTCTTACATATATATTTAGGTGTGATTGAATGATCATTTTTCATGTCAGTTATGAACATCTTAAGTATTTTTTGATGACTTATTCAATATATTCTTATCTTACATACAATTGTATTTATTATCAGTGAATGAACTACTAAGTTTAAATTCAAGATCCACCCATGGTTGCATGGCTTGAGTGTCTTTGCCATGGTTTTGGCTTTCGTCCGAGATCCTATTGGTTGAGTTTTTCTTTGCTTAGGCCTATTGATGTTCGAATCAGCTTATTTTTGGTTGTTTATGTATGGCCACTAGTCGTGTTTGATTTCGATCTTGGTATGGATGTGTTGCACTCTTTTCCATCCATATAGGTTTAGGGATGTTTTTTAACGAGGCTCGCGTTCGTATGATTAGTAGCAATAATTTCATACAATATTTCCCTTTCAAAAAAATGTATGACTTTTATTAGAGAATGGGTCACATAGGCATACTATATGCCTCGTTAAAAAACTTCACCACCAAGAGAGGGGAAAAGAGCACAGTATAGTAAGACATAAATTTTGACGATACAAACACCAAACATAAGAAAGAAACTCCAAACTAAAAACAATAACCATAACAAAGATAAAGGCATAAACTACCCCAAGAAACTGATGCCAAATAACAACCACCCCTCCATAGCAAAACAACACTTTAGGCATACAAAATTTGAAGCCATGACACCCGATCTACACCACCTTTCGTCAAGGTACCACAATACTATTCGCTTCACAAAAGGTGGTATTAAAACATACACAACAAAGCTCCAAATATGCCAAATCAATCTTTTGAAACCACAACCAAAAACGCCAAAGACAAAGCTCACGATGGAGGATCCATGAGATCGCCATAGTCAAATCAGATTCTATAATGAGAAAGGGAAATATCTTCCACGGCGAATCTAACAAGAGAAGCAATGCATGACCAATTGCTTGGCACTCAACCTTGTTCAAATCAATTACATGAAACAGACCTGAGAATAACATCAAGATCTTGCATTCCTCATTACGCAAGACATCACCACATCCTGTTAGTCTGGATTTACCCAGCGTAGAGCCATCCACATTAACTTTGAAACCACCAATCAGTGGAGGATACCATACAAAGCCCACTCTAGTTTGCCTCCACAATACACCTCCACATAGCCATTGGAAATCCCACCACCCCATTTCTTAGACCAAACCTGAATCACTAAGCGACCAAATCCAGCATGATAACCACAATTTAATCAAGAAGAACACTTCACTAACAAGAACTTGCTTTTGATGGAACTTCCATTCATTACGAGCTAACCAAATAGACCAACACAGTGCAGTGCAACTGGCAAGCCAACAACGTCGAACCAAACTAGTGAAACAACCATAAAAACATTGGTTCACAAACTCTCTTAATGTCTGAGGAAAGACCAAACTCAACCTCCACCATTATAAAAATAATGACCATAATTCAGCAGCTTTCAGACACGAGAAGAAGACATGATAGATTTCATCATCTCCATTACCACACCACACACATTTAAATTCAACCCCAACTAACGGAATATCCCTATTACAAAAAAACGCCAATGTAGGAAAATGACCCAAGATTAAAAACCAAATGAAACATTGTACCTTCAGTGGGATGTCCAATTGCCAAGCCAACGGAGCGTCACAATCAACATTATCCACTTCAAAGTTGCTTTTTAGAGTCGAAAGATGTCCCACCGAAAACTGACGATTCATCGCTAGCATCCATGTCAAACAGTCGACACGAAACTCAACCAAAACAAATTTGACTAGCAACGATTGTAGCTCCCCCAATTGTTTGCACTCAAATGATTAAAGTGTCCAGGAAAAGATATCCAACCAACGAGTAGAACCGAAAGATCCCCATGATTCATAGTCCTGAACCATAGCTAATTTTTTTTATCCACTCTAAACAATCATGGAAAAGTGGTTCTTAAAGGTTCAGAAGTACACCACGAATTATACCAAAATAGGACCTAAACACCATCATCCACCAACCAAGTAAATTTAGAAACATTCATGAATTGCGCCACATGAGAATCATTCTGCACCTCTACAATTTGCTTCCATACTATTGACATTCGAGCCAACCGGGCTTGATTAAACCTCCAACTTAAAACATTTTTGTCGTATTTGGAAACGGTAATCAAACTCCGCAAAGATGTTTTCTCATTAGCGAACCTCCATGCCCATTTGGACAATAAGACGAAGTTGAGCGATCAGAGGTCCACAACACCTAACCCACCTAAATGCTTCGAGAGGAAAACAACTTCACATTGCACCCTACTCATCTTTCTCTTTAACTCAATATCACTCCATAAGAAGGCCCTTTTAATTTTATCAAACTTTATCACCACTCTTCTTGGGATTAGAAAAATTCCCATATAATATATCAGCAATGCAGATGATGCGTAAAATATAGTATGCGCAATTAGAGCAAGTATATCCATCGCACAAGTAATAAAGTGATAAGTATCGAATCTCGAACCCACAAGGAATGGAGTGATAAACTCAAAGCAATCGAATTTAAGACTTAGTGAAATAATAATGTGTGGTGAATGGAATTATAAACTAAATGCAATAAAAAGTAAAGATGAAGCAATGATCAAAGGACAAACAGATGTTGTAGCAAATATTCAGATGATTATCGATGTTGGGTTTATTGCTTAAGAACTATGCTAATTAGCATTCGAATGTTATAATAGCTGGCAGTACATTTCTGAGTAAACCATTAAGATCTTCATCTATCCGACATGGTTTTATAATAACTCCTAGACTCCCTCGATACCTAGAAGTAACAATAAGAAGCTATGGTAATACATGTCAACGTGAACCTTAAAACCTTACTAGTCGTTGAAATCCTAAACTTATGTCTAAGCCATATTAGAACCTAAGTTAACATCTTAAGTTCTAGTGTTCATGTTTGTTTAACCTAACTCTCTCGATATTAAGCCACGAATCAATAATTAAAAGGCCTATCTCGATAGCTCTTACAATAATTACGCATAAAGAACAATGAACATAATAGATAAAGAAAAAAACTATAACATTGAACAAGTAATTAAAACAAAGAATCCTAAAACAATAAAACCCAACAAAAGTATTTAGCTCATGTCCGAGAAAATAACATTCATAATAAAAATAATTAAAAACATGGAAGCCGATAAAGCAAGAGAGAAAGAGAATCAAAGCGTCATGAGATTTCTTCTTTGTGCCCTCGAACTGTTGTTGCAGCGCTCCAAACTCCTAAAGCCTCTCTCGATAGCTTTTCAACAATTGGAGACTCCTCTTAACCATTGACAATGGTGGTTCTCCGATGAAGAAGACAAATGGTTGTTCTTCCTTGATTAAAAGCTTCTTTGCGTATTTGTGTATTAAGTGTAGCCTTTTTTTAATTATTTCCCTTAATGTCTTTTTTATAGAGGAGGCTCTCATAAGGTTTTAAAAACCCTAAAGTGTAAATTTAATGAGGATCTTGCTTTTTTACGTCATTAATTGTTCAATAAAAGAATATATTGTCACATGCTTTTAATAAAGTGTCATGTGATCCAACAAAGAGGATCTTTTCTTTCCACGTCATTAATGGCTCAATAAAGGAGAGGGTACCACACATTAAATCAAATTAAAGGATCCAAGATTTGTCTCCAGTATCACAGCGAATGTTGTAGCATCCAATCTAGCACAAGAGAATGTTTCTCCAATAGTCCAACGTTCCACTGCTCTGTAACTTCCTACGCAAGCAACACTAAAAACCACTACATATCCCATTAATAGCATCGGTATAGATAATCATTAAGCTCAAACAATATAACTCCATAAATATATGCAAATTACTCCTAAATGCAACAATATGCTTTCGAACACATTCAATATATTAAGTAAAAGGGTCTAAAATATAGGTTCTATATGCACTCGTCAGGGGACAAAACAGAATTAACTAAAGTCACCCTAGCCGCAAAAGAATGTGACCCTTTCTTCCATCATGCTAATCGAGAATGAAAACACTAAATTAAAGGCTCCCGTATCTTATTACGTCTCACGGATTCATACCTATTGGCATTTCCAAATAATTAAAAGGAAAGCCATCCCTTGAGAAACCCAAAATATTCAACAGCTCCTCGGCAATATCTGGTTCAACCCCAACCACAAATAAGAACTTAGAAAAGTTGATTTGCTATCCCAATGCATACTGAAAGAACGCCAACAATCATTTTAAATTAATTGCAGTATGGACATCTCCATGTAAAAACAAAATGGTGTAAAAAAGGAAAGCTTCCTTTCAATTACTTGGGCATACCTTTGGGGGCAGACCCGAGAAGAATTGCTACTTGGGAACCAGTGGTTGACAAAGTAAGACTCAAGCTTGCAGGCTGGAAGTGTAGATCCTTGACTTTTGCTGGGAAAGTGGCCCTCGTTAATTCAGTGTTATCTATGCTACCCCTATACTATATGTCTATCATTCATATTCCAAAATTTGTTCTGATGCATATTGACAAAATAAGAAGAGCTTTTTTTGTGGGGTAACTGGTCATGCTCGAAGAAATTAGCTAAGGTGAACTGGGGACGTGTATGTCTTCCAAAAAAGGAGGGGCCGGTGTGGTGAACATCGAATTCAAGAACAAGGCTTTGCTTGCCAAATGGGACTGGAGATTCATTACAGAGAAAGATGCTTTATGGCGCAAAGTTATATGCACTAAATATGGGAAAACGTCACACAAAATGATTCCATTCCAAAGTAGATCAAAAAATGTCTCGGTAGTTTGGAAAGGTATATTAAATAATTTGTTTGATGATGAAGTGGGGCAATGGATGGATTATATGGCATTTAGATAGAGATTGGGGGATGGAAAGACTGTTTTTCTGGGAAGACTACTGGTGTGTTGAAAAACCTCTATGTCAATATCTATCGAGGCTCTATAGATTAGCAATTTGGAAAGGGGTCGAGGTAGCCTCAATTGTTGTTTATAATAGTTTTAAGGAGATACTCTGGTCTAACATGTTTTCAAGACCCCTGTTGGAAAAAGAAAAGAAATTACTGGATTCTATGAAAGACATGATTGAGGAAGAGATGATAAAGACTGATGTCCTAGATAGGATCTTATGGCTCCATGAGAAGGCTGGTAATTTTTCAGTTGGTAAACTCACTAACCTGATGACGAATGCAAATTTAGAAGATCCTTCTTTTGAATTTGATAAACTCTGGAAACTGAAGGTGCCTCCAAAAGTGAGGAACTTCTTATGGTTATTAAAATTTAATAGGATTCCCACGAAAGAATTTCTTAGAGCGAGAGGGGTGAAATTAGATGACAATTCGATTGGCTGCCCTCGGTGTGCTTTAGGGGTGGAAATACGAACCACCTTTTACTGGAATGTAGATTTGCTTGTTGCCTATGGAGAAAATTTTGTAATTGGTGGTCAATCCCTTGACCAAACCTACTGAATATAGATGACTTTTTCTCTTTTTGTTTTAATGCACATTGGTCAGGTAAGCTAAAGACCTTATGGCTTATATCGGTAGCCTCTGCGGTGTGGAATCTCTGGTTAGCAAGGAACGAGAACGTATTTGAAGAAAAAGTAACTCACTTGAAGGATCTCTTATTCTTTTTGAAAATGCGAGCCTACATGTGGATCAAAGCTGTGAATGCAAACTTGTAGCTTAATGAAGAGGAATGGTGGAAAAACCCTTTGGAGTGTATCAATGAAAATGTAATGTTTCCTGATTGGATCGCTCCAAAGGAACGTGAAACCAAATTTAATGTAGATGGTGCCTTTAAAGATCCAACAGCAGGGTGTAGTGGAGTGTTGAGAACGGCTAAAGGTGAAGAGCAATGTTCTCCGGACCAGTTGAATTGGTTAGTTCGGATTATGTTGAACTGGTGGCAATTAAGATAGCTTTGTCAATCTTTGTCGAAGCAGACTAGTTGGGAAAGGCAAACTTAGTTGTTGAAACAGATTCACAAGTTGTCTTAAACTGGATTGTGGATAGGTTACTTGGACCCTGGCGATGGTGGAAATTATTCGATGAGATAGATCAATTATCCAGTCAAATTTTTCAGGTAACTATTTTTTATGCCTCGAGAGACAAAAATCGACTAGCGGATCACCTTGCAAAAGAAGGCGTGAATCGTATTGAGTTATTTAAAGAATGATGGTAATTGTCTTGTTTTTTGTATGGTTTAGAAACATTTTAGTTTGTTTTAGGGATGAGGACTGTTGTGTATTGGATATGAGATGAGGCTAAGATCAGATATGTTTCTGTACTTCATATTTGTCTAGTTGAGGTGTACTCTTTTTCTCTATCTAAATCTATTAAAGTTTTTAACGAGACACTCAACTTAAACGATTTTTAATAAAAATAATTTTGCTGAAAAAAAAAACAAAATGGTGTTATCCGCAAATTGCAAGTGCGTAAAAAACCAAATTCACCGCAACAAAAACACCTTTTATTGGCCCCACACGCTCACCGTTATTAAGAAATCGGTGCAGCGCCTCCAGAACAGTAACAAACAGTAGCGGCGATAATGGGTCACCGTGGTGAATTCCCCTCTCCATCACAAATTCCTTGGTTACGCTTTTGTTGACCAAAATCGACAATCGAGCAGTGCTTATACACAACTCTATTTGTGTCATTTCACACCAAACCCCATTCTCATCATGATAAGGTCAAATAAATCCCATTTGATGCAGTCGTATGCTTTGGTAAAGTTGAGTTTCAGCACAAAACCACCAACATCCTTAGGATTCCATTGCATCGAATGCCCAATTTCGTTAACCAACAATATCCCATTGACGATTTGACAACCCCTAACAAAGGCCGATTGAGTTTTACTAATTAGATTACCCATCACTTTTTGAAGTCTTGATGCCAACACCTTCGCTAAAATCTTGTAGACCAAGTTTAAAATACATATAGGCCGATAATCCCCTATCACTTTTGGTTAGTATTTCATAGGAATTAACACCACAAAAGTAGAGTTGAGTCCCCTCAACAAACGACCCAATTCATAAAAATCAGCAAACAAACCAAGTATATCGCCTTTATGGAACTACAATCAATTCTTATAAAATTTGAAATTGAATTCATTTGGTCCCGGGGCTTTCGAACACTCACACTGACAAATTACCAAATAAATTTCTTCCTCTGAAAAGTTTAATTTCTGTATGTTTCTCGGATCCTCCAAAAGTGTAGTGAACTGAACATCAACATCCAACGACCCCAAATGATTGTCACGTGCAAAATGTTTTTTTGATCTCTTTGAAAAAAATGAAATTTCATACCATTCGGGTTGGTAAACCATCTGCCATTTATAGACAATCCTTCAATACTATTACGGTTGGTGTGAATCATCTAGTGCGATGAAAAAACCTTGTGTTTTGTCTCCTGCCTTAAGCAAAATAACTCTCGATTTTTTACGCAAAATCGCTCCACGTTCCTTAAATAATCTCCATTTCAAACTTTGTGAGTCACCACGCTCCTCCATCTCCAGGGATGACACATTTATTGACCCATACGTATATCCAACTCTTCAAGTTTCTGGACTGCTGTTTCAATTTGTTTATCAACATCACCAAATTTCATTAGACGTTACCTCTAAATGGTCTGAGAAACAAAAGAGAAGTTTTAACCGATTGAAGCAAGTATTGACCCATGCTCCGATCTTTACCCAACCCGTATCATGTAAAGATTTACTGTATATAACGATGCTTCACATATGGGGTTAGGATGCATTTTGATGGAAGAAGGCAAAATGATAGCTTATGACTCACGACAACTTAAGATGCATGAACTCAATTATCCAACTCATGACCTTGAACTTGCGGCTGTTGTCTTAGTTCTGAAGATCTGGCGACATTATCTCTATGGAGAGAAATGTTAGTACTTATTCACCGATCATAAGAGCTTAAAATTTTTGTTAACTCAGAAAGAGTTAGATCTTCGCCAACGTCGTTGGATGAAACTCTTGCAAGATTATGATTTGGTTATTGATTACCACCTTGGCAAAGCGAATGTTGTAGCAGATTCACTTAGCCGCAAACCTTCTATTGATAATCTCTTAACCTCAACTTCTTGAAGTTTAAAGTTTGAATAAACCTTGAATTTACTCTTGAATCCTTGTATTGTAGCCACAAAGGCTATAACAGACTTCGAAGAAATCAAAAGTTTATAGCTCAAATTCAAGTTCAATCTAGCATTGGTTCGAGGATTAAAAATCTCAAAGCAAACCGAGTCCCGATTTCTCAGTTAACTTAGAAGTTTTACTTTGTTTCTGTAATCGGATTTGCATTCCTAATGACAAAGAACTTAAGATTGTCGAGCAGAGTTGGACTGCCGATTGATGTGTCATGTTGGACTCCGTAGTAAGAACAAAACAACTTGTATTACTCTTGTCCGTCAGAGAATTTTTACGGCAAGTGCTAATCTATCTTCTTAAAAATAGCAGCAGGCGACGGAGAATAGTGGAACTCCGGTCGACAAGGGACAAAGGTAGTGACGTTGTATGTGAAGAATCTGGGGCAAGCTCTTCATTGGAAAGGTCTTTGGCATGCATTTGCGAGGCATGGTGATGTTGTGGAGGCATTTATTGTTATAAAACGTAATAGTAGAGGGAAAAGGTTTGGCTGTCAGATTCGCCAGGCGTATTGATGCAGACAGGGGGCAACAGAAAGGTTAAACGGATTTTCACTGTATGGAAACAGACTTTCTGTTTCAAGAGCAAAGTTTAATACACGCCATTCTTTTTGGAGGAAGGTTAGACCATCAACTATTCATTCTACTGATAACAAAAAGGTGGATGCCTGAGATAAATCGGTTTTAGGAGAAGAGGCGGAGGAACCAGTCATAACGAAGACCACAAACGGGAAGAGTGCAACAATGCTCCAAAGAATTAATGGTCACGTTGGAACAGAAGATCTATGGAAACACAAAAGGTGTCTTGTTGGTAAGATGGACCCAGTGTGTAGTACGATGAGTATCCAAATGAGGCTTCATGAATGGGGTTTTGGAGAAATAACAGTGAGAAGGTTGAGTGGAAAATTATTTTTATTATCCATTGAAAATGAAGAGCTTTTTACGATGCTAGAGGATTTAGATTGGTCCTACCTTAAGGAGGTCTTTGTGGAAATATCATTTTGGTCTAAAACAGTAGCTCGGTATGGAAGAGCAACGTGGATAGAAGTGACAGGGTTACTTTACACTATTGGAACCTTGTAACGCTTAAAAGAGTTGCAAAGCTATGGGGTTCATTTGAAGCTTTGGGGGAGAATGCAAATCGGTGCAAGGATTGCGAGAAGGTGACAATCCTAATAACAACAGAGCATCTTGAGAAGATCGTGGAGGTTATAGAAATCGAAGTAGAATCAATCGTATACAAGGTTAGAGTTATGGAGATTGGAATTTCAGACATCCCAAAGTATGTGGTGTCTTCACAGAAAGATGGTGAAGCGCCTCGGCGGAGCAGTTACAGTCTTGAAGAATCCTCATCGGATTCCAGTCGGAGTCAGTCGCCGAAAAAGATGAATACAAACATATCTACCTCGATGGCCGATGAAGTTAATGCCATGTTCATTGGAAAGGATTACAATAAAGTAAGTTGTTCTGATGGAGGGAATTCTAACAGACCCTTAGGGGAGTGTGATATTAATGGCTGATTTCAAAAAGGGCTAGATATCTTAATGGAAAAGGGAGATGGGGTGGGAGTTAACGTTATATTTCAAAAGAAGAAGATTACAGAAGGACAGTCTGGTATTGGCGGCTTGCCTAAAGATATTGATTGTGGGCCTGGGTTGAAGACCTCTATTGAGGATGTGGAAATGGACCGTGATCCATTAGTTAGAGAGTCCTTTTCCATGCAGACATTGGAGGATATTCGGGCTATGGGTTTCCAAAATAAGGATGAGTTAAATTCTGATTGTAATTCAGATAAACGCTCAAAGAAGAAATCGGCGTGGGAGGCTGCTGTTGACGAGAAAAACAAAGGCGGGGCTGGTTCTGAAAAATTGGTCAGGAGCAACGTGCTTATCTCTCTAGATGAAGGGGAGGAACCAAGTGCTTTCTTCCCTGAATTATCGAAGAAGAAATTAAAGGAAAAGAGGTATTGTTCTCTAAAAGATTTTCAAGCTAAGTCCTTGACGGATGTGGAGAAGAAGAAGAGGGATAGGGCAATCAGAAGATGTAAGAAGGGTGTAGCATCTCAAGAGGAATCAGAACTTTCAGGTAGATCTCAATCTGATTCAGATCTAGTGTCGAGATGGGATTTCCAGACCAGAGAGGCAAGAAAAGACTAGGGGTACAAATTGTGGGAGATGAAGATGCAGCAGTCATGGATATCGCCCGGTTGATAGAAAGGTAAACAACAATTTTTATTGTGATAGTTGTAGGATTTTTTAGGTTAAATCACCATGTAATACCCCTAAAACCGGGTCAACGGTATTTAGTGATAATTGTATTTAAATACTCCGCTGACACAATAAGCTTGTATGATTCTAATTGGTTGTGGTTAAATCATACTTTGAGTTAGTTTTAAATATGAAAATAATTCGAATGTTAACATTTCACAAGGTGACGTAAATTGGTCTATATTAGAATTGAATAAGATAGATCTAAGACCTAATTGGATTAATAATGACAATGGATGGCAATTTTAGAATGACCAAATTAGAAAATTTAGTAAATCATGGGATTGCATGCTTATAAGAAAAGAAAAAATAGGGAAAAATCTAATTTATTTTTAGGGTTCAGTAACTCACCCAATCTCTCGACTCACCCTCATTTAGTCTCTCCCGACTCAACTCTCTCTCGGTCTCACGCTCTCCTTGCAGCATCTTAGATTCTTAGTTAAGCTGAGAGTAGAGGGAGAAGGAGGGAGAGAGAAACACCTTAAGACCTTGAATTGAAAGCTTGATTTGGTAGCTCCACTCTTGTATTCAATTTGTAGACAAGTGAATGACAATAGAGGAGGAAACCATTAAAGGATGATGAAGAAACTTCGGGTAAAATTAGGCACTCGACCTCCCTCAATTGAATAGATCTTTAAGGGTAAGATTATCATCCTTTTGATTTAATCTATTAGAAGATCTAAGTTAAATTGATGGGTGATGCCTTGAACATGTGAAATAGAAATGGTTGTTGCATGAGCTCCTTCCTAGCTTGATTGTCAGTTATAGAAAGTTTGTGTGATGTAAGATAATCTTGTATGATTTTGGTGTTGTTCTTGATTATTTGGATAGATAATGGAAAGAATCGAATCGGTATAAACTTAATTTGAATATTACAATTGTTTGTTGTGATTGTTGGTTGCTTCGGTTTGAATAAGGAATTTAGATTGAACTTGAAAGCATGTTTATTAGGGACAGCTTAAACAGGGCGGTCCAAATGGAGATAAAATTGTTAAAAAGGAGGGGGTTGAATTAAGCATGAATTGCTATGTTTTGATTGAGTAAATGTCTTGTAAATTATAAATGAATTAGACTGCTCGAAAATGTATAGGTATATGAAAATGGCTATGCTCAGATTTGAGTTATAAATACAATTAAACAATTTGTTGTAGTAATTTGATTATAACTGATAAGTAGTTTGGAAACTGTTTTAAATGGAATTTGTTTATATAGAAAGCTGAATCGGTATTGTAAAATAGGGAAATCTGTTTTAATAGAGGAAAAATTGTCACAAGGTTAATATAAGCTCAATAGGGGCTGTTTCGAATTATTCGACTTACAAGAATAAATTTTGAGCAGAATTGTGATTGTTGGATGTTTACAGGAATGTTTAATACTCATGATATATGTTTAAGAATACAAGGTTGTTAGGTGCTATAGAAGATAAAAATCAAGGCTGTTTGTAAAAGTAAGATTCATGCTAATTTGGGATTGTTTTGATGATTTAACTCAAGAACTGTTTATGTAAATATATGTATATGAATAATGTTTTACATTGATTTGGATGTTAGAGGGCTGGTTATATGGTACTAAGTTTAAATTGAACTAGAAATCTGTATTTTGTTTCGTGAGTTTAGACTATTAAAGTTGTTTAGAACCAAGCTGAAACCGTATAGAAGGATATTGAAACTGCACAGTTTAGTTCTAGAGCTGTGCAGGAAATCATAGTTAAAAACTATGCATAAAAGTATAGATTGAACTGTGTAAAATTAAACGGATGAAATACAGTTTTGTAATTAGAATACAGTACAGTTTGTAGCTTAAAATTATACAATAATGTAGTTATCAGTAATGCAAAATTGTGCTAGTAACGTTGTGCAAAATTTTATTATAATTGTGCTGGTTTATAGGTCTAAACTGTGCAGTAAAAAGGGGTTAGAATAATGCAGTTTCGATTAGTCCTGAGTACAGTTTTATTGATAAAACAATGCAGTATAGTTTTGTGATTTAAATCCATAAAACTGTACAGTTTATAGTCGGATTAATAGTGCAGATTTTACAAGTTAAAATCATAGTGCAGTCTTGAACATACTAATATGCAGTGTTGTTGTTTAAAGTATACAGTAAAGCAGTTTAAAAAGGGGCTAAAAATAGTTTCACTAAGTGCAGAATATTGATTATCAAATTGGGCAGTTTTGTTACCTTAAATATGTGCAGAATATGGCCTTTAAAACTGTGTAAATTGGTAGTATAAAAACCTGGCAGAAATGTAGCATAATCAGTGAAGTTATGTGATCTAGAGTTAAAAGTATAAAATGGAAAAGGATGTAGAACTAATTCAGTGATTATTATACAGTGTGTATGTGTAATTTTTAATATAGAAATGTGATTCGAATTAAATTATAAAAGGGTTGTTTGGTATTTTAAATTAAGGACTGTTTTAATTGGTTAATTGAAGTTGGTTGTTCGATTAAGAATTATAGGAAACTGCCTAGATGTTCGTGTGACTTTGTACATGAATGTTGAATTGCGTTTGGTGTATATATATGTATATGAAGGCTTGAATGGGAGCTATTTATAAATAAAGTAAGTTGGATAGATTATAATGACTTGGTTTAATTGTTTGAGGTACATTTTGGACTTGAATGGATAAAGATAAGAGTTGTTTGAAGCAAAGAGAGTTTGTGGAATTCGGGTATTGTAACACCCCCTACCCGGGTTAGTAGTAACTCGGTTCGGGAGCGTTACTTAGCAAGCAAAGACAAGACAAGGCATGGCATTCGAGCTATACTAGAACATAGACAAGGCAAGGACAATACATGCTTTACACATTCAAACTTGATTCAATAATCAAACATTACATTCGGCAATCAACAACCAAGAAGAAACAATCATTCATACTTGTTTACTTAGTTAACAAGAAAGCTCACACTTGACTCATAAATCATCCTATCAATCGAACTAAGCAAGCAAGGTGAGAGCAATACCATTAGATCAATATCTTTCTTGCAACCATTCATGCATTCTTTTCATGCAAGTAATCTCAAATGTGACTTCATGTTCATCCTAAGCATTCGGCTATACTTACAATACCATTAGATTAATTTTGTTCTTGCTTATATTTCAAGTTACTACTTTATCATGTAGATTACACTACGTTGTTCCCTAGCTTGTATACCTTTAGACATCTTAATCCTATTCTTACTAAGCATGATCATCTAAGCATTCATTAACATAGAATTTGTCCCATGCTAGCCTTACTCTAACCCATACATTCAACCTTTAACACTAGTCATATTACAAGGCATGTAACTAGTACCTAATAAATCAAAACTATTTGGCCATGCATCAAACAAGGCATGTAACTAGTACCTAATGAATCAAAACTATTTGACCATGCATCAAACAAGTGCACAATACTCATATAATCAAGGCATGAACACAAAATTGAATCATATACTTACCAAGGCCATTCGAATAGAGTTTAAGCAACATGGTTCCTTATTTTCGAATCATAAATCACCATACACATGATCATTCAAGCATTCACAAAAGCATGACAAGGTTATCAACTATTTCAAAGCCAATTTGATCATCATAAGATCATTCCATAACATCAAAATATGCGCAACAATCCATTCAACCTTTACAAGTTATTTAAGTTCGTTACAAACCTTAAACTATATACATATCATAGATAGGCCAACAAGCATTATATACAATCTTTCAAAATGCATGTTCAAGCTACTTAAATACATCTAGTGCCACCATTTAGGAGAATACAAAACAAGTATTGAATCATACTTTACTTAAGCTTGTGCAGAATGCTTCTTGCTCAAGGAATCAAGCTTCAAGATCAAGCAATGTTGAATCATTTAACTTGTAGTTAGGGAAGAATGAAAGAAGAGTGATAAATACAAAAATGTACTTAGTGAGGTAGTAACTAGTCTATCCATTTTGTTATTTAATGTTTCATGTCTTTTAGATCAAGTGTAGACCTAGCTAAGGCTTCCAAGCATTAGAGTAGACTTACCTAGTCTTTCAAGTATCAAGAGTAACCTTATCTAGTCTTTCAAACATCAAGAATATCCTATCTAGGATAGCATGCATTCGACCAACAAGATTAGGCATCAAAAAATCATAATTCATAAATCAAGCAACATGCTTGCAAAACAAGAAACCAAGGAGTCGTTTTCAAATCAAGCAACACACATTTCATGGCATACAAGACAAGTATCATGTATAATTGAATCTTATTTCATTTGTTATTTCATTAAACAACCCCTTGGTACTTAGTTTGTATAGGTAATCGAGTCTCCAACCAACTGTTGCCAGAATATGCGCCGTAGTGCTGGTCAACCCTCCTACTGTCGCCAAACGCCACATACGTACCCTCCATCTGTCGCCAAATAGGGGCCTTAGCCCTGGACCGTAGTCCACCCGTACACAATGAGCTCTAGACTCTAAGGCATGCCTTTCTATTTAATCCAACTAGCTACCAAGGTTGCTCGAATTACCATTTATTCAAGTTATCAAGTTCAAGATCATGTTCATGTTAATCAAGATCATTTCATGTTAAGCCCTTAGGCTATTGAGCCTTAGCTCACAAGTGAAGTGGTTTCAAGATTCATTTCATCAAAATGAGATAACATCATATCTCAACAAGTCATTAGCATTCAATCATGTTGCATCATAGCACATACAAGCATTCAAGCTATCATCAATCATGCTTAGCAATTCGAAATAGACATGTACATAAGACTAGGATCATGTTTCATGTGTTCTTTAAATCATCCTTCCCTTATTAGGTCGAGTTCAAGATTAGATTCATTTACATGTTAAGATTGTAACAAGAATGCAATGGTTAGGACCTAGTCCTAACCCTAGAGATAACTACACTCACAATACAATCCAAGCAAGCTAGCAATTGTCTTGTGTAGCTATTCACTTGTTCTTAGCCCTTGAATGATTTCCTTTTTCTTCCTTTACCAAGTTCAAAACTGGTTCTAAGACATTATACAAGCAGATGCATATTAAAACAAGTCTCATATGACCATTCAAGCAAGGCAATATTACTAGTACTCATCATACACAATTCTGGCAGCAAGATTATGCTTATATAAGGACAATTCAGCCAACATTTCAACAAACAAAGCTAGGCAGAATTCATTTAGCATAAACTGTTACAAAACAGCCTAATAAAGCTGTGCACAAAATAGTTTATAACTATCTTAAGTGCTGTTGCCTGGCAGCTTGCACACTACATGCTTAAACATGCATATCCTTCAATTCCTAAGTCGGAATTTCGATTAATTTATACCATTGGAAAGCTAATAAAATTGTCTTTAAAACAATAATAGGCTTGCATTTTAGTTCTTAGCCAATTAATACAGATTATTGTTCAAAAATAGGGCATTTACACTGCCTGGACAATTTTCACTGTCCAGCTATTTCTATACAGTTTCCAGTATAGGACCCAGTTTTCAGTTCTGTTTTCTCCTAATGAAAGTAGACATACAAAGGATCATGTCATTAAAATTTCAGCCCTTTTGATCTCTACAATTTTTGGTGAATTTTCAAAGTGACTGCCCAGAACAGAGCATTATGGGCAGCTTACTCTAGGTTGAATTTCTAGTTCTTTATTTCATTCAAGCAAGGTCATAACATGACAATTTCATTCATAATCATGTTCAAACATATTTAGGCCATCATAATTCACCTAACAATGTTCTCAAAACATGGCATAGCCATGTTGAACCTAGTTTAATCCAATTGATCTTACACATCAATTCATCAACTAGGCAGTCCATTACTTAATTTACTAGTTCAATTAGGTGTAGTCATTTTTCCAACAAGTTACCAATTCAATTAAATCTCCATTTTACCTATCAACATGTTCAAAACAGAGTTTTAAGCTTATTTAGCATGCTTACACAATTTTTCAATCAAAACAGTCCCCTAATCTAAAATGTTTTGAACTATGTTCGTGTTTCTAAATTTTCCAACAATTACATATGAGTTTCATTAGCCATTTGATTACTAGCAATCAATTTCCAGATTCTAATTGTACATAGCATGACCTTAGCACATAAAGAAATCATCTAATTCATAAATACAACCAAGAACATCATCAATCAATCGTTTAAATCAATCTATAACATGTTCTTCACATTTTCCAGCATCTATCCACTTCAAGTCACATTTCCATTTCAATTCAAACATGAAATTTACAAGAGAAACAAGTAATTACCTTAATCACTAAGCTATCTAGGCTTAATTGAAGCTAATTCAAGATTGTAGAGCATGGATTCAAGCTTTCTCCCTCAAGATTTCTTTCTCTCTTTTTCTCTAGTGATTTTCGGCTAACTTAGAATAATGGAGAAGATGACAACATCTAATCCATGTTATTGGATTTGTACAAAGTCTAAAATATCTCTTAATTAATCTTTAATATTAACTTAATCAAGGGCATTTAAGAGGCAGGAATTTTAGCATTCATTCCTTGAAATTGTTAGAGTTTACAAGTTGGTCATCTTAATTTGGTCACTTGTTCTTTCATCCATTCAATTAGACCCTTGTCTAATCAATTTAGTTTAATTTTTAGATTCAATTAAGCCATCAACTTAAGCATTTGATTTCAATACTTCTAGGCTAGGATTTAGGGTGTTACAGGTATTCCGTAACTTTGGAATAACCAGGTGAGTGTAGTCACATGAGTCTCGGGTAACGCGGAGTTATCCCGATGTTTGATTTATTAATGTTATGCATTGTTCGATTGTGAATGAATGGCACCACATGTACATTGTATTAAGAGGCTCAAATATAGCTAATTGGGGATAATCATACATTCATAGCATGGCATTCATGTTTAGACTTGAACAATTTTGTATTTCTTGTATTTTAAATGCCTCGCTATGCTTGAATATTTGTTAGGGTGTTTCTTGGATATTGAAGTGGTTGGCATACTTGCTAGAGAGCTTGAATTATTAAATAAGCCATTGAAATAAGGAAATAAGAAAGGTTGCTTGCAACCTAAGAAATCTTTATTAACATTAAAAGTAAATGTAGGATAATACGATATGTATGTCTAAGAGTTGTATGTAATGTAAAAGTCTTGTAAGTCTTGTAAAAGATTAAGAGTTATCTGTTAGTAGGATAAGGATTACGAGTTATCTAAGAAGTCTTCTATTATTAGGAGTCCTAGTTAAAGATAAATCCTTAAGGACTCTATAAAAGAGTTCTATGTTGTAACCTATGTGATTCATTCGAATAAAACAGAAAACTTTCTCTTCTGTTTTCACTACTTTCTACATGGTATCAGCTTGGGTTTCGATCCTCTAAATTAAACCCTAGTCGATGGCCAATTCTTCTTCTTCTTATTCCTCTATTGAAATTACTTCTTCACCAGAAATTTTTTCTGGTTCTGATGATCTCAATGAAACTTCCAGCCTTGTTATTACTTGTCATCGACTGAATGACAATAATTATTTGGAATGGTCTCTGTCAAGATTTTTATCTTAGGACGAGGCAAATTGGGCTATCTCACAGGGGAGGTTGAACAGCTTGCGGCCACTGCTGCTGGTTATACCAAATGGATGCAGGAAAATAGCCGTGTGATGTCCTGGTTGCTCAATTCTATGACCCCTAGTGTAGGCAGGAACTTTCTCCTTTACCAAACAAAGAAATTGAAATGAGGGTCTGTCCAAGAAACATATTCGAGTACAGATAACATCTCGAATTGTATGGGATTGAAGGTCGAGCTTGGTTCTCAAACAAGAAGGAATGTCAGTCACTCTATACTACAATATACTAAATGCTTTTTGGCAGCAAATAGATCTTTATGAACAGAATGAATGGGAGACACCAAGAGATTCTGCTCTGTACAAGAAAATTACTGCACAACGCAGAATTTTGCAGTTTCTTCATGGATTGAATAAAGAATTAGATGCAGTTCGTAGTAGGATTCTTGGCGCCTCCTCTCTTCCTTCGATTAGAAAAGTTTTTTCTGATTAAGAAGGAGGAAAGCAAAGCAATGTGATGCTCCCTAAATATTCTTCCCATGAAGGATCTGCTCTTCTCACTCAGACAACTTCTACTAGAAAAGGTAGGCCCTGGTGTGATCATTTCAAGAAACCAGGCCATTCTAAGGAGAAGTGCTGGAAGCTTCATGGTAAACCAGTCGATTGGAAGCCAAGGTCTTCTAGAGACACACAGTCCCCCCATCCGGCTTCGCCTCGAGTGTCACAAGTTTTACCAAGGAACAGATCGAAGATCTCGAAAATTGTTTGGAAAGTTTGCAAGCCCGGTGAGGCAAATCGCCATGAAAGAAATCAAGGTAACTCCTTTCCTCTGACCTATTATCCACACAACTTACTCCAACATGGATCATCGACTGGGGGCATCGACCATATGACTGTAACAAGGAATTGTTCCTTCAATACACAACATCTTCTTCTAGTAGATCGATTAAAACTGATGATGGCTCACTTTCTCTAATTCAGGGCTGTGGTTCTATTAGTATTAATGAAAATCTGTTGCTCCATGATGTCCTATTTGTTCCCAATCTTGCCTGCAACCTGATATCTGTTAGCAAGCTTTCAACAGATTTAAATTGTTCCACAATTTTTAATGCTTCTGGTTGTGTTTTGCAGGCAATGGAGTCGAAGACAATGATTGGCAATGCTAGATTGCACAATGGCCTCTATGTTCTTCATGGCACTCCACCCTCGTCTATCTCTCAATCTTCTTGTTCCTTTACAGCCTTAGGACAAAGTGATGATGTTTTATTGTGGCACTTTAGGTTAGGTCATCCTAGTTTTCAATATCTTGCAAAATTGTACCCTTATTCATCAATAAAAAGCCAAGCTTATTTAAATGCCATATCTGCCCTCTTGCTAAACAAACCAAAGCATCATATTTGCCATCTACTTATAAACCATCTCACCCTTTTTCTTTGATCCATAGTGGTTTATTACTTTTATTGATGATCATAGTAGGACTACTTGAACTTATTTGATGAAAGAAAAATCTGAAATTGAAAGCATCTTTGAGAGATTTTACACCATGGTCATTACCCAATTCCATACTAAAATCCAATTGTTTAAGTCTGATAATGACAGTGAATTTTTTGCTAGGTCTTTGGGTGATTCCTTTCGAAAAAAAAGGGGATAGTTCACATTAGTTCCTGTGTTGACACTCCCCAACAGAATGGAGTAGCGGAGAGAAAGAATAGACACCTTCTTGAAGTCACTCGATCCCTTTTATTTACTAATAATGTTCCTAAGTACTTGTGGGGAGAAGCCTTGTTAACTGCCACATATTTGATCAATCGCATGCCCTGTAAGGTTTTGAAATTTCAAACCCTTCAATCCATTTTCTTGGACAAATATCCCCACTTTAAACCTCTTTCTTGTACATTACCTCCTAAGATCTTTGGGTGTACAACTTTTATTCATAATTCGGCCAGTAATAGGTCCAAGTTAGATCCTAGATCTGTAAAGTGTGTGCTAGTAGGGTATTCTTCACTTAAGAATGGCTATAAATGCTATCATCTACTATCTCGAAAATTTTTTGTTACTATGGATCTTACCTTTTTTGAACATGACCCTTACTTTACTACGGCTGCAATTCAGGGGGAGACTTGGGATGATCTTCAGCCTTCCTACCAACATCAGGTAATCTCTCCTATTGTTTCTATACCTTCAGACTTTTCATCCACTCACTCCACAAATCCATCCTTGTTGCCTACAACACCCTCAGATTTCTCACATGTATCTCCTTTACCAATCCCTTCACAAACACCAACAACTTCTCAATATCTTTCCAAAACACCTACTCCTCCCAAACAACTTTTGACCTATACAAGGAGAAAGAAAACTATACCTGAGGCCATCTTGCAATCTGACACTTGCCGAGAATTGGATTTGAGTCCAATTGCCAATATGGAAGATGAAGGAAATGTGATCAGTAAGTCTACTACTCCTAATCTGGATGATTTTCCTATTGCTATTAGAAAAGGAGTTAGATAGTGCACGAAACATCCTATCCAGAAGTTTGTTGCTTACAGCTCATTGATGCCATCCTTTAAAGCTTTTACAGCAAGTTTAGATGAAAAAGAAATTCCTACAACTATTGATGAGGCATTAAAGCATCCTAAGTGGAGAAGGGTTGTTGAAGAAGAAATTAGTGCACTTGAGAAAAATGGTACCTGGACAATAATGGATCTTCCCCAAGGTAAAAAACACATGCTCGGTTGTAAATGGGTCTTTTCAGAAATATAACTCGATGGCGGTTTGCGAGAGATATAAAGCAAGGCTCGTGGCTAAAGGATATACACACAGACCTATGGGATTGATTATCTTTGAAACCTTTGCTCGGTGGCAAAACTCAACATTATTCGAGTTTTGTTAAGTCTTCTTTGTCAACAATGATTTGAACCTACACCAACCGGATGTCAAGAATGCATTTCTTAATGGGAAGTTAGAGGAGGAAGTTTATATGAAGATCCCACCGTGCAAATCGAGTTGAAGGAAATCGAGAAAATTTGTAAGCTCAACAAGTCACTTTATGGCCTAAAGCAATCTCCTCGAGCTTGGTTTGACAGTTTACTGTGGTTATTCTCAAGAATGGATACAGAGTAGTCACTAGCTGATCATACACTCTTTATTAAGGTAACTTCAAAAATAAAAGGGTTATCTTGATTATTTATGTGGATGACATAATCTTGACAAGGGATGATGAAGAAGAAATTAGCTGCTTGAAGAATCTTACGAATAGAGAGTTTGAAACAAAAGACTTGGGAAGCCTAGATATTTTTTTTGGGCATGGAGGTTGCAAGGTCAAGTAAGGGTTGGTGATAAATCGGAGAGGAAGTATGTCCTTGATTTACTAGATGAAGTGGAATGTTGGGGTGTAAACCAAAGATACACCAATGGAGGCGGGCTTGAAATTTACTAATGAAACAGGCTCTTTAGTTGACAAAGAAAGGTTTGAGAGATTAGTGGGAAAATTGATCTATCTATCACTAACCGGGCGGACATTACTTTTCGATTAATGTGATAAGTCAAAGATATGACCAATCCAAATGAAGAACACATGGCAAAGAACAAATGTAATCCTCGGTACTTGAAGAAGACTCTGGACATGGTTTATTGTTTAAAAAGACACGAGATAGATCTGTGAAAGTATTCACTGACTCTAGTCAATGGAGAACTCACTGAAAGAAGATCAACCAAAGGGGCTCTTGTACTTTTGTTTGGGGAAATCTCGTAACTTGGAGAAGTAAGAAGCAATCGATTGTCTCGAAGCGGTGGAGAGCGAATTCGAGCTTTGGCACTAGGCATGTGTGAAGGAATTTGGCTACTTAAATTCTTGAGGAGTTAAACACGTACCAAGAAAATAAGTTTGAGATCTTGTGTGATAACCAATCAGCAATTCAAATTGCTAGGAATCCATTCAACATGATAGAACAAAACATGTTGAAATAGACAAGCATTTTATTTCGGAAAAGGTTAACAATGGGATAGCTTCTTTGTTATATATTCCTCTGAAGGACAAATGAGGTGATGTACTTACAAAAGCTTTACCCAAATCAGTTTTTGATGAGTTCTTATCCAAGCTGCGACTATACAACGTATACTCTCCAGCTTGAGGGGGAGTGTAGGATAATACGATATGTATGTCTAAGAGTTGTATGTAATGTAAAAGTCTTGTAAGTCTTGTAAAAGATTAAGAGTTATCTGTTAGTAGGTTAAGGATTAAGAGTTATCTAAGAAGTCTTCTATTATTAGGAGTCCTAGTTAAAGATAAATCCTTAAGGACTCTATAAAAGAGTTCTATGTTGTAACCTATGTGATTCATTCGAATAAAACAGAAAACTTTCTCTTCTGTTTTCACTACTTTCTACAGTAAAGTTACTTGTACAATAAATAACTTCCCAGGTATCGAAATTGAGATAAAATATGTAAGTTGCCTTTTCTATGGAAGACCTTTGATCTATTAGTTGATTCTTGTTATATTTGGACTACGGTTCCTTGTTATTAAGATCGAATGATCTTCTAGAACCTTTGGTACTTTTGTTTAAGCAATTACTTAGGGGATGCCCTCTTGATATGTTTCGATATTAGCCTCTGCTAAGTGCTTTGAGCTAAGTATCACCTGAACTAATTATCTTCGTCACCAATAGGTATCCAAGGCAAACTTGTAAAAGATATGAATTGATATAGTAAGCTAAGAATTTAAAAGAGTATAGCCTAAGTGTCCATTGTGATAGCTCAAAGTGAGATCGAAAATTGATAGCTCTTGGTAAACACTATAATCGAAAGCTCTTAGTGAGCATTGAACTTGAAATAAGCCGCCAATAATCAAATAATGCTTAAGGTTTGAAGTTATTAAAGAAATGTCAATAAACAAGTGAAGTGTGTATTAACTTAATTTGCAAGAAAGTTTATGGATGATCATATTATTGAATTGATTGATTACTTTATAAGTATTGACTATTTGTACATCAAATGTATTGCTACCTCACTTAGGCTATGGAAGCCTAATGCATTTCCTGATCATGCATTTGCAGGTTATTCAAGTATGTATCTCTAATATGTTTGAGAAATTACGACTTTTAGATCGAGGTTTCTGCAAAGTTGGGAACAACCATAGAAAGTTTACTCCTAGGATGGTGGCACACTACTTGTATAATTGTATCTAGATATTAGAATATCAGCTTGTATAATCCCTTTTATGTTTGTCACAATTAAAGGAAATATTTGAGTATTAAGCATGGCTTGAATTGTATTGTAATTGATTCGTGGGATGAAGTGCTTATTGGCTTGTATGATAAGGACTTAATTATGATTGAGTTATTTTGATAGGAATTCAGAAGATAAATGTTTGATCAATAATGTAAGTTGTTGCCTTGTATTGAAAGAGATTGCCTTGTTCGAACAAATACTTGTTGAACATATTGATTATATGTCATTTGATTGTTAGACAATCTTGAAATTACTACGCATTGACCTAATTCCTAGTGACTAAGTTAATGTAGTTAATCAATAAAAAGGGAAACAAAAACATATGTTAGATACTGATTGATTATTAAGTGAAATATGTGGTTAAGCTTTTGAATAAGCTTCTTGATTAATGAGTTTATTGGATTATATCTCACATGAGATTTGTGGTTTAAGTATTAAAAAACCACTCTTATTGATTATATGGCAACTGATTGATAAGCTTAACATGTTGTATGGGTAAATGTCTTGTATGAACATATCAAGCAATAGATAAAGACTCATGGAGGTTTTTGGTACGATGATTAATCCCAGCCACTTATTGTTGTTGTAAGTAGAATGAAGAGATATTTGTTTTTAAAGATTGAGCTAGATCTTGTTACGAAGGTTCGATTAATTCCTTGTTATGCTTGAGATAGTAAAATGATAGTTGGGGTATAACTTGCTTGTGCAAAATGAATTGAATGTATTGAATTCAGGCTTCAACTGATGTGAAATTTCAAGTGCAAAGTGAGAACTATGTTCACAATGCTTTAATACTCCATAGTAATAGAATCCAAGAAAGTTTATAAGTGTTAAGAAAACACTCATGTTGATTTTGTGAGTTATGTCATTGGGAAATGTAATTAATTGATTTTTGATGATTAAATTATTTGTATTCCAGAAAGTATTGAAATTTTCTGGCTCGTGCTTCCGGTTTTGCTTGCTATAACATCTTAAACTTTGGTTTCCGTCTGAGCCGGGTTTAGGACGTTACAAATTGGTATCAGAGCATGGTTTAGTCAATTCTCGAACTAAACATGGGCTCACTGCATTGTCATAAGTCTAGCGTGCCACCTAAGAGTTTGAATTCTTGTTTTGTTTTGGTAAATTTCAACCAAAACAAATTTGTTTACTCTGTCTGATCCTCAGACTCTGTCTGATCCTCAGAATATATGGAAATATTCCGAGCCTTATAATACAAATTGGTTGTCCTTGTTATAGAATGGATACATTGATCGAAAATGAATTTTTCGTATGTTGGAGTATTCGAATAATGCATGGCTTATTGTATTAGGCATTCTTAATCATGAATTGAGGCCATAATATGTATAATAGTGTGAAATCGAAACGGGAAAGTGTCGTATGTATGAATTCTGTTTTGAATTGCTAATGACAGCCCTAAATTATTAAGTTATTGTTACCAATTGTGAAAACAATCTTGGGCAGGGAATCTTTAAGTTGTTAGTAATCAAATTTAAAGATATGAGTCCTAATAAGGGTGGATAACATTGATTAAGGACTATTATAGTGCTTTCAATAGATTGAATGGTTTGGTGTGCGAATGGGTACCTTGGATCTTGATAGACTATGTTGATGATGAACAAATGGGAATACATATTAATTTGGACAGATTTGAGTAATTGGAAAAGTATGCAAGCTGCTTTAAATTTTAGGTATATACATATGTGAAGCTTGGACTGTTTTGCTATATTAAGAAAGTATGTGGGCTGTCTTGGAGTTATATGTATGTATGTTATGATTCACATACCGTTTTTAGTATAAAATTCTATGAACATTTGAGCGGTAAATTGTTTTGAGTATGGTGCTTTGATATATACAATTATAAACACCATAGACTATTTTGAATGTATTATAGTGTAATAGACTGTTTTGTAGTAATTAAAGACTATAAGGGATGTTTTGCATAAGTGAGAACATTAATGGACTGTTGAGTAAATAAGTGATTGTAATAGGAATAAAAATTTAGATAATCGAATGCATAATTGAAAGGAATTGATGCTTTAGACATGTTTAAATCAATGTGGTGCAGTTTTAGAAACTGCAATGTTATAGAGAAGTATGAAAACGGTTCGATATATGCCCAGTTTGGTGAATTAATACAGATTTTATATGCGGAACTTAAAATGAAAAAAAAAAGTGCAATATGTATTCTAAATGCTGATTGGAGAACTGTAAAAGTAAAATGCAGTTTTGGAGTGCACTGTTAAAGCAGTTATGAACTGCACTATTAATACAGTCTTGTACTGCACTGAAAATGCAGTCTTAAATTCATTAAAGTACAGTCTTTAAAAATTAAACAATGCAGTTTTGTTGTTATGAAAATATGTAGTTTTGTTACTATGAGAATGTGCAGTTTTGAAAATTAAAATTGTGCAGAATTAAAGAATAGAACAGTGCAGATTTTAGGATCAAAACTGTACAGTTTGGTGCAGTTTTGGAAGACAAAATATTATACAGTTTTGAATGTTATAAAATGCAGTTTAAAATGGTAAATTAATGTTGTTTTATAATTATCAATAGAAGTTGTTTGATATGTTGTTTGGTAAGTAAAGTACGGTTATGTGGAAAAAAATTGTTTTAATGTTTCAATGTTAGATTGAATCTCTGTTAATTGAAATAGTCCTAATGATTTGGTTATTTTGAGATACATGTTCAAATTTTGTTCGGTATTGGCAATTTGCAATCGATACAATTTGTTTATTTTGTTTGACTCTCAGAATGTATGGAAATATTTTGAGACTGATATCACTAATCTGTTGTCATTAGAGAAATTCGGGAGTGAATTTCTTTTAAGAGTGAAAGAATTGTAATACCCCTAAAACCGGGTCAACGATATTTAGTGATAACTGTACTTAAATACTCTGTTGAGACAATAAGCTCGTATGATTTTAATTGGTTGTTGTTAAACATACTTTGAGTTAGTTTTAAATATGAAAATAATTTGAATGTTAACATTTCACAAGGTGACTTAAATTGGTCTATATTAGAATTGAATAAGATAGGTCTAGGACCTAATTGGATTAATAATGACAATGGATGGCTATTTTAGAATGACCAAATCAGAAAATTTAGTAAATCATGGGATTGCATGCCTAATTTATTTTTAGGGTTCAGTAACTCACCCAATCTCTCGACTCTCCCTCGAATTGAAAGCTTGATTTTATGGCTCCACTATTGGATTCAATTTGTAGACAAGTGAATGACAATAGAGGAGGAAACCATTAAAGGATGATGAAGAAGCTTCGGGTAAAATTAGGCACTCGACCTCCCTCAATTGAATAGAGCTTTAAGGGTAAGATTATCATCCTTTTGATTTAATCTATTAGAAGATCTAAGTTAAATTGATGGGTGATGCCTTGAACATGTGAAATAGAAATGGTTGTTGCATGAGCTCCTTCCTAGCTTGATTGTCAGTTATAGAAAGTTTGTGTGATGTGGGATAATCTTGTATGATTTTGGTGGTGTTCTTGATTATTTGGATAGATAATGGAAAGAATCGAATCGGTATAAACTTAATTTGAATATTACAATTGTTTGTTGTGATTGTTGGTTGCTTCGGTTTGAATAAGGAATTTAGATGGAACTTGAAAGCATGTTTATTAGGGACAGCTTAAACAGGGCAGTTCGAATGGAGATAAAATTGTTAAAAAGGAGGGGGTTGAATTAAGCATGAATTTCTATGTTTTGATTGAAGAAATGTCTTGTAAATTATAAATGAATTAGACTGCTCGAAAATGTATAGGTATATGAAAATGGCTATACTCTTATTTGAGTTATAAATACAATTAAAGAATTTGTTGTAGTAATCTGATTATAACTAATAAGCAGTTTGGAAACTGTTTTAAATGGAATTTGTTTATATAGAGCTAAATCAGTATTGAAAATAGGGAAATCTGTTTTAATAGAGTAAAAACTGTCACAAGGTTAATATAAGCTCAATAGGGGTTGTTTCGAATTACTTGACTTACAAGAATAAATTTTGAGCAGAATTGTGATTGTTGGATGCTTACAGGAATGTTTGATACTCATGATATATGTTTAAGAATACAAGGTTGTTAGGTGCTATAGAAGATAAAAATCAGGGCTGTTTGTAAAACTAAGATTCATGCTAATTTGGGATTGTTTTGATGATTTAACTCAAGAACTGTTTATGTAAATATATGTATATGAATAATGTTTTACATTGATTTGGATGTTAGAGGGTTGGTTATATGGTACTAAGTTTAAATTGAACTAGAAATCTGTATTTTGTTTCATGAGTTTAGACTATTAAAGTTGTTTAGAACCAAGCTGAAACTGTATAGAAGGATATTGAAACTGCACAGTTTAGTTCTAGAGCTGTGCAGGAAATCATAGTTAAAAACTATGCATAAAAGTATAGATTGAACTGTGTAAAATTAAACGGATGAAATACAGTTTTGTAATTAGAATACAGTACAGTTTGTAGCTTAAAATTATACAATAATGTAGTTATCAGTAATGCAAAATTGTGCTAGTAACGTTGTCCAAAATTGTATTATAATTGTGCTGGTTTATAGGTCTAAACTGTGCAGTAAAAAGGGGTTAGAATAATGCAGTTTCGATTAGTCCTGAGTACAGTTTTATTGATAAAACAATGCAGTATAGTTTTGTGATTTAAATCCGTAAAACTGTACAGTTTATAGTCGGATTAATAGTGCAGATTTTACAAGTTAAAATCATAGTGCAGTCTTGAATATACTAATATGCAGTGTTGTAGTTTAAAGTATACAGTAAAGCAGTTTAAAAAGGGGCTAAAAATAGTTTCACTAAGTGCAGAATATTGATTATCAAATTGGGTAGTTTTGTTACCTTAAATCTGTGCAGAATATGGCCTTTAAAACTGTGTAAATTGGTAGTATAAAAACCGGGCAGAATTGTAGCATAATCAGTGAAGTTATGTGATCTAGAGTTAAAGTATAAAATGGAAAAGGATGTTGAATTAATTCAGTGATTATTATACAATGTGTATGTGTAATTTTTAATATAGAAATGTGATTCAAATTAAATTATAAAAAGGGTTGTTTGGTATTTTAAATTAAGGACTGTTTTAATTGGTTAATTGAAGTTGGTTGTTTGATTAAGAATTATAGGAAACTGCCTAGATGTTCGTGTGACTTTGTACATGAATTTTGAATTGCTTTTGGTGTATATATATGTATATGAAGGCTTGAATGGGAGCAATTTATAAATAAAGTAAGTTGGATAGATTATAATGACTTGGTTTAATTGTTTGAGGTATATTTTGGACATGAATGGATAAAGATAAGAGTTGTGGGAAGCAAAGAGAGTTTGTGGAATTCGGGTATTCCATAACTTTGGAATAACCAGGTGAGTGTAGTCACATGAGTCTCGGGTAATGCGGAGTTATCCCATTGTTTGATTTGTTAATGTTATGCATTGTTTGATTGTGAATGAATGGCATCAGATGTGCATTGTATTAAGAGGCTCAAATAGAGCTAATTGGGGATAAGCATACATTCATAGCATGGAATTCATGTTTAGACTTGAACAATGTTGTATTTCTTGTATTTTAAATGCCTCGCTATGTTTGGATATTTGTTAGGGTGTTTCTTGGATATTGAAGTGGTTGGTATACTTGCTAGAGAGCTTTAATTATTAAATAAGCCATTGAAATAAGGAAATAAGAAAAGTTGCTTGCAACCTAAGAAATCTCTTTTAACATTAAAATTAAAGTTACTTGTACAATAAGCAACTTCTCGGGTATCAAAATTGAGATAAAATATGTAAGTTGCCTTTTCTATGAAGACCTTGGATCTATTGGTTGATTCTTGTTATATTTAGACTACGGTCCCTTGTGTATTAAGATCGAATGATCTTCTAGTACCTTTGGTACTCTTGTTTAAGCAATTACTTAGGGGATGCCCTCTTGATAAGTTTCGATATTAGCCTTCGCTAAGTGCTTTAAGCTAAGTATTGCCTAAACTAATGATGTTCGTCACCAACAGGTATCCAAGGCAAACTTGTAAAAGATATGAATTGATATATTAAGCAAAGAATTTAAAAGAGTATTGCCTAAGTGTCCATTGTGATAGCTCAAAGTGAGCCCGGAAATTGATAGCTCTTGGTGAACACTGTAATCGAAAGCTCTTAGTGAGCATTGAACTTGAAATAAGCCGCCAATAATCAAATAATGCTTAAGGTTTGAAGTTATTAAAGAAATGTCAATAAACAAGTGAAGTGTGTATTAACTTAATTTGCAAGAGAAAGTTCATGGATGATCATATTATTGAATTGATTGATTACTTTATAAGTATTGACTATTTGTACATCAAATGTATTGCTACCTCACTTAGGCTATGGAAGCCTAATGCATTTCATGATCATGCATTTGTAGGTTATTCAACTATGTATCTCTAATATGTTTGAGGAATTACGAGTTTTGGATCAAGGTGTTAGTTAGTATGCATAACCGTGTGTTGTAGGAGTTTTAGATAGAGTAGGAGTTATATGTTATCTTTACTTTATCTTAACTAGTAGTTTGAATTTAAATTTGATCTTTGTAAAGGATAAGAGTCTTATCCTATAGGTTAACTACTTGGTGTTAAACACCTCTGTAAAAGTCTATATAATAGACTCCTTTTTCACTAATGAATGATAAAAAATAGAGTATAGTAAAACTCTGTTTCTCACATGGTATCAGTTTAGGAGCCAATCCTATCTCTCTCGGTTTCTCCTTTGCTTAATTTCCATGGCTTTTTTCGAAACCACCACATCTAAAATTAGTTCCCAAAATAACCCCCGTGCATCTGAATTTTAGATCTCAGATGCCTCTCTTTCTCCAATCACATCCTATAAACTAAATAGGAACAATTACCTTCAACAGTTTTTTGGCCATCTCACCTCCAAATCTTCCACTACTGCCTTATCAGCTAGTGAAGGTAGAATTTCTTGTTTGGCCACTTCTAATCCTCTATCCTGGATTATAGATTCTGGTGCCTCTGACCATATGACAGGCAACCTTCAGCTATTTCGCACCTTTAACCATTGCAACCCTAAAACCTCCATCAAGGTTGTAGATGGGTCTCTCTCCCAAGTAAAAGGAAGTGGCACTATTCAAGTGGGTGATAAACTGGTTTTGCCTAATGTGCTATATGTTCCTAATCTTGCCTGCAACTTGTTATCAGTTAGTAAGTTTGTTCAAGATAATAAATGTGATGCTCACTTTGGAATTAACGGGTGTGTATTTCAGGAATAGGGCTCGAAGAAGGTGATTGGCAGTGCTAGGCTATCCAATGGTCTCTATATCCTTGATGAATTACCACCTCCGATTTCTTTAGTTTCACGTTTTCAAACTTCATCTTCTTCTTTAAGTAACCCTGATGATATTATGTTGTGGCATCTTAGGCTAGGACATCCAAATTTTGTGTATCTTTCAAAATTGTTTCCCAAGTTATTTAGCAATAAAAAGCCTCATTCTTTTAATTGTGAAGTATGTCAAATTGCTAAACATACCAGGCAAACATATGCTCCTTCATTTACACCCACATCTTTTTTTTCTATAATCCACAGTGATATTTGGGGTCCATCTAAGGTCAGAAGCTTATCCGGGTATAGGTGGTTTGTTACCTTTATTGATGACTATTCTAGAACTACTTGGACTTTTTTAATAAGGGAAAAGGCAGAGTTTGGGTCAATTTTCAAAACTTTCTATCAAATGATTGAAAATCGGTTTGAAAAACGTATTAAGGTTGTGAGGAGTGATAATGGGAGTGAATACCTTAGTCAATCTCTTGGGTGTTATTTTCTGGAAAAAGGCATTTTCCATCTTACTTCCTGTGTCAACATTCCACAACAAAATTGAGTTGCTGAAAGAAAAAACAGACATCTACTAGAGGTTACGAGGTCTCTTCTTTTTTCAGCCAAAGCACCTAAATATCTTTGGGGGAAACCTTACTTACTGCCACCTACCTTATCAACAGAATGCCCAGCAAAACCTTGGGTTTTGCAGTACCAACAGAAGCCTTATTCAAACATTTTCCTCACTTTAAACCACTTTCATCTGTTCTTCCTCTTAGGGTACTTGGATGCACAGCTTTTGTTCATGTGCTTGATAAAAATAAAAGTAAATTGGACCCTAAATCAATCAGGTGTGTGTTTATAGGATATTCCTCTAGTCAAAAGGGTTACAAATGTTATTCTCATATTTTTAAAAAGACCTGTCTCTTTTGATGTCACTTTCTTTGAGGATAAACCATATTTTGCAGGGACTGAACTTCAGGGGGAGAAAAATAAGGAATTTCAGCCCTTTGTTTTTCCACCTTCCATCACTTCTCCTCTACCAGACATTCCTCTCATACCCTATCCTGAAACCACCATAACAGAAAACACTATGCCGACAGAAATGCACTCTCCTCAGACCAACAAATCACCAAGTCATTGTACAACACCTCTTCCAGCACCTAGGGCTGTAGCACAAATTTCCCCTACTTCTGTGCATTCACAGCCGACAGACGGTCAATTTAAGGTGTATACCAGGAGAAGAAGAGCCCCTAATGAAGTAAATAACCAGCCTAGCTCTTGTCAAGAACCAGACTCAAGTCTTGTTGCTGCTGAACCGGGCTTAAATCATGCTACTGCTGAGATTGAAGGTAACATTGCTCCTCAAGATTCTAGTGACCTTGGTGACTTTCCTATTGCTATTAGAAAGGGAGTAAGAAAATGTACTACGCACCCAATTAACAAATTTGTTGCCTATGGTAAACTTCAGCCCACTTTTAAGGCCTTTACAGCCAACCTAAACAGTGTACAGATTCCTAAAACAATGGAGGAGGCCTTGAAGAATCCCAAATGGAAGAAAGTTGTCGAGGAAGAAGTAAGGGCACTTGAGAAAAATGAGACATGGTGTTTGACAGATCTACCAGAGGGAAAGAGGGCTGTTGGATGCAAGTGGGTTTTCACTATCAAGTACAACTCAGATGGGAGCATTGAGAGGTATAAGGCAAGGCTGGTAGCTAAAGGTTTTACACAATCCTATGGGGTGGATTATCAAGAAACCTTTGCACCAGTGGCTAAATTGAATACTATTATAGTTTTGTTGTCCATAGCTGTAAACAAGGACTGGAAATTACACCAACTAGACATCAAAAATGCCTTTCTCAATGGGAGGCTCGAGGAGGAAGTATATATGCAAATACCATCTGGTCTAGAAGGTAAAACAACTAGAAATACAGTGTGCAAAACTAGAAATACAGTGTGCAAACTCAACAAATCACTGTATGGACTTAAGCAATCTCCAAGGGCCTAGTTTGAGAGGTTTGCAAAGGCTATGGTAAAGAATGAATTCAAACAAAGTCTGGTTGATCACACCCTGTTAAAATAACCTTATTAATTGTGTATGTTGATGACATAATTATTATAGGGGGTGATAGTAGAGAAATTGAGAATTTGAAGGTTGTTCTTGCCCGAGAATTTGAAACAAAGGACTTGGGGAGTCTAAGGTATTTTCTGGGTATGGAAGTAGGACGGTCAAGAGAAGGTTTAATTATCAATCAAAGGAAGTACATTCTAGATCTTCTTACAGAAATTGGGATGCTTGGATGCAAGCCAGCCGAGACACCCATGGACCCATGGTTAAAGTTCAACAAAGAAGCTGGTAATCCAGTTGACAAAGAACCCTATCAAAGGTTAGTTGGAAAACTGATTTATCTTTCTCTAACAAGGCCAGACATTGTATACTCAGTGAGTGTTATAAGCCAACACATGAGTGATCCTCGAGAAGAACATTTGGAGGCAGTTAACAGAATTCTGAGGTACCTAAAATTCACACTTGGTGCTTGGCTAATTTTCAAGAAAAATCCAGACAGAACAGTGAAGGTATACACGGATTCAAGCTAGGCAGGAGAGCTCACTGATAGAAGGTCAGTTAGTGGATATTGTGCTTATGTTTGGGGCAATTTGGTTACTTGGAGAAGCAAAAAGCAGGCTGTGGTGTCAAGGAGTAGTGCTGAGGCATAATTTAGAGCATTAGCTCTTGGAATATGTAAAGGAATGTGGATAAAAAGGCTTCTCAAAGAGCTGGAGTTGGATGAAAAGATTGAGTTTGAGATCTATAGTGACAGCCAGTCAGCAATGAGTATTGCTAAGAATCCAGTGTAACATGACAGAACCAAACACATTGAAATAGATAGGCACTTTATCTATGAGAAAGTGAATGGTGGTATTGCACAGCTAAACTATATTCCTACCATAAGCCAGATAGCTAACATCTTTACTAAGGCACTTCCAAGAGTTATTTTTGATGAGTTCACATCCAAACTGGGTATATACAACATATACACAGTTTGAGGGGGAGTGTTAGTTAGTATGCATAACCGTGTGTTGTAGGAGTTTTAGATAGAGTAGGAGTTTTATGTTATCTTTACTTTATCTTAACTAGTAGTTTTAATTTAAATTTGATCTTTGTAAAGGATAAGAGTCTTATCCTATAGGTTAACTACTTGGTGTTAAACATCTCTGTAAAAGTCTATATAATAGACTCCTCTTTCACTAATGAATGATAAAAAACAGAGTACATTAAAACTCTGTTTCTCACAGTTTCTGCAAAGTTGGAAACAATCTTAGAGAGTTTACTCCTAGGATGGTGGCACACTACTTGTATAATTGTATCTAGATATTAGAATTTCGGCTTGTATAATCCCTTTTATGTTTGTCACAATTAAAGGAAATATCTGAGTATTAAGCATGTCTTGAATTGTATTGTAATTGATTCGTGGGATGAAGTGCTTATTGGCTTGTATGATAAGGACTTAGCTATGATTGAGTTATTTTGATAGGAATTCAGAAGTTAAATGTTAGATCAATAATGTAAGTTGCCTTGTATTGAAAGAGATTGCCTTGTTCGAGCAAATGCTTATTGAACATGTTGAATATATGTCATTTGATTGTTAGACAGTCTTGAAATTACTACGCATTGACCTAATGCCTAGTGACTAAGTTAATTTAGTTAATCAATAAAAAGGGAAACAAAAACATATGTTAGATACTGATTGATTATTAAGTGAAATATGTGGTTAAGCTTTCGAATAAGCTTCTTGATTAATGAGTTTATTGGATTATATGGAAACTGATTGATAAGCTTAACATGTTGTATGGGTAAATGTCTTGTATGAACATATCAAGCAATAGATAAAGACTCATGGAAGTTTTTGGTACGATGATTAATCCCAGCCACTTATTGTTGTTGTAAGTAGAATGAAGAGATATTTGTTATTAGAGATTGAGCTAGATCTTGTTATGGAGGTTCGATTAATTCCTTGTTATGCTTGAGATAGTAAAATGATAGTTGAGGTATAACTTGCTTGTGCATAATGAATTGAATGTACTAATGTGAAATTTCAAATGCAAAGTGAGAACTATGTTCACAATGCTTTAATGCTCCATAGTAATAGAATCCAAGAAAGTTTATGTGTTAAGAACATACTCATGTTGATTTTGTGAGTTAAGTCATTGGGAAATGTAATTAATAGATTTTTGATGATTAAATTATTTGTATTCCAGAAAGTATTGAAATTTTCCGGCTCGTGCTTCCGGTTTTGCTTGCTGTAACATCTTAAACTCCGGTTTCTGTCTGGGCCGGGTTTAGGACGTTACACACCGGGATTGGTAGGGGATCGTTTTTAGAGGTGAATTTATCCTCAGTAAGAAGGCTGGTGAAGTTGAGAAGATGTTCAATGTATTTGCTGAGAGGGTGGTATTGAATAGAGGATGTTAATCTCTTTCTTGAGGGGTTTAGTGAACGTTTTTGTTTTCTTGATTTATCCAATCATTTTCAGGTGTTAGTAGAACCATATGAATACTTCGATTAGGGCTACTCTTTGGAGCCTACGGATGGCCAAAAATGTTATAGTTTTGTTAATGACGTCCCTATCAAACTGGAGGATGTTTCTAGTAACTCCGAGATTTTTTCTGGGTAAGGCATCAAAGGATGATTGGTCCCCAATCATGGAGTAGTGGGATTTTCTAATTTTGTGGTGTTCGCGGAAGTTGTTTATAGAGCTATAGATGGATCGCTCTGTAGTATGAGCCTTACAAAGGAATGTGTCTCTGTAGGATGGTTGGGGTTGGTTCATTGGTTGTGTGAAGCTTGAGTGTGTGTTGTTATTTCTAGTTGATTGTAGTGATTTTGCAAAGTTTGGTGTTGTTGACAGAAAATTGGTTGTGGGTTTTGGCTGCTGCTATAAAAGATTTTTCTATCTTGGGGAGGCTTGATGTTGAGCTTAGTTTCATCTCGTATGGTTTTTGGAGCTGTAATATATGGTAATGCGCGTGAAGATCATGTAGAAGATGTTATCAAAGAGATGGTTTGCCTTGTGTAGTGGTGATGTTAACTCCGAGTTTTCTTTAGGCTTCTTTCCATTGCTACTTTTTAAATGTCCTGATGCCAGGTGGTGGTGGCTCTTTCTTGAAGACTTTGACCACCTTGCTCATATGTTTGGCGACGTGCAGTTTTCTTGTATGCTTCGAGAGAGTGATATGGCTTAGCGGACCATCCTTCTTAGGTCGGAATGAACTTACCTCATTTGTTCTAAGCATGGTGGCTATCAATGTGGAGGTGTTGATTCAGGAAGAGAATTGGTGAGTTAATCATATTTCATGCCTTGTGAGCTTTGTGGTATAAATTCTGTAAGTTTGCTGTTTTGGTATGTTTTCTTGACAGTCCAATCTTGGCGTGTAACGATTTTCTATATTCATAGCATGGTGGTGATCTGTAATGCCAGAGGCAGAGCGGGTGTCTAAGTCTGGTTGAGTAGGGGTGTTTTTGTTATTTCCTGGTAATTGGTTGAATAGTGTAACATTCTGTTAGGTTTGTTGGTTTTGTTGATAGTGTTTTATCGAGGTGATCTTTTGTTTCCCCGGTTGTGTCGTACTCTTTTCCTTCATTTAGGGTTAGAAAGGTTTTTAACGAGGCACACAACCGGGATGAGCTCGTCTTAATTCAATAATAAAATTAAATTGCTGAGAAAAAAAAAGTAAGAACAAAACGTGAATACAATAGGAGAGAATATGTGAGACTGTCTGAATAAACATTGGACACTGGAACTGTGTTGCAAACGATTTCGACTTTATCAGCTGTTTGTTTTATGAAAATGAATGCTGCTACTTGGGCAGTAGTTTTCATATAGTACTCAAAGCATAAATAAAGCTTAAGTCAGTAAATCAAACTTGAAACTTGGATTTGGAAACTTGTTGATTATAATGATGATTTGCGTAAATACAATTCAAATTATCATGTTTACGTTTGCTACAGATAAAATTATACTGCTAGATGATATGTGGAAATACAATCATCGTCTTTCCCATGTGCAATAGCAAGGACGGTTCTCGAGAAGTAAAAGAAATAGCAATTACTTGTAACAGAAGTAATAAGATAACAAACCAAACATAGCAAAAGTTGGAGATTAATTCATTTAGTAGTTTGCAAGATAATAGCAATTACATGAAGCAAAAGTATTAGAAGAAGTAAAACCAGAAAAAAGCGGCAAGTAATGGCTTTCTTTCTACCATAACTAAAACCCCCCAAAAAAACTATGTTAATTCATTCACTGTTGATGAACAAGAAACACAAGAAAAGAAATCTTGAGCTCCAAAACTCTAAATTGGCATCTGAAACCTACACAGAGGACGGTAAGGGCTTTCTTTCAACCATTTCTGGATACAGCGAGAGTGAAAGGTATGGGAACAAGGCATTTGAGAAGCTTTTGAACGCACCTCCATTTCCTCAAGACATATCACACAATCCTCGCCTTTTCTTGCTAACCTGATCCCCTTCGTCTTCAACTCGGACCCTTTTCAACATCTTCTTGACGGACGATTCCTTCGCCGGAACCATGACGTTGTTTCTCAGTAACGCCGATTCCGCTAGAGCTCTTCTTAGCAAAACCCTCTCGGTGTTTGCGTGCCTGCTTTTGGATTCTAACTCCATATCGGACAATCTTTTCAACGACCGCACCAAGAACAAGAGAAGTCGGACCTAGTGGAAATCTCCTTAACATGTCGGCAATGATCTCGTAACCCTGTTTCGGATGCTCCAAAACACGGATATTGAAAGGAAGGGTCTGTTGAGGGAAGTCAGTCCAACATTCAGTACTGAAGCGATTGATTGAGCAGTCATGACGGACTATTAAACGGCAGAAAGTGATGCTTAATTCTATCTGCACAGCGCTGCGAATCGGGTACTTTTCTGGGAGGCTATTTGGTTGTTCAATGTGAACATGTATACCATCAGGTTGCTGCAAGAACGAAGCCATGCCACAAACATAAACCAAACTTGCGTTTCTTTTGTTTTCGTTTTCTTGAAAGTTTTGTTTTGTTTTTGCCTTTTTCAATTATGTTCAAGTATTTATAACAAAGTAGAAAGGCGGTGGCAAGAATTCAGTTTAAATCGTTGAACTTATTGACCGTTGACACATGGTCTATTTTATTCAATTATCTCTGCATTTATTGATAATTTAAATGTATATATATATACTATATGGGAAAATATATGATGCACAAAATATTTTGTTTCCACAAATGTCCTAATTTTAAGAGTTTAAGATCTAATTTAGAGTTTATAATTTAGGAGTTTATAATTTAGGAGTTTAGGGGTTTAGAATTTAGAGCTTATGGTTAGAATTTAGGGTTAGGGTTTAAGGTTTAGGCTTTGGATAATATGTAAGGATTTAGGTTTTTACCTATAACCCTTAAACTCTAAATTCAAACCACAATACTTAAATTCTAAGCACATAAACCTAAAATCCTAAACTATAAACCCTAAACTAAATTCTTAACCCCTAAAATTAAGGCGCTTGTAAAAACAAAATATTTCCACCGTCAGTTCACGGTATAATTACCCACTTAGTATTTATAACAAAGTAGAAAGGCGGTGGCAAGAACTCAGTTTAAATCATTGAATTTATTGACCGTTGACACAAGGTATATCTTCTTTCAATTATCGGTTGCATTTATTGATCATTTAAATGTGTATTGTTTTCATTCGTAACTTAACATTTTCTTCTTTCACGTCCTTATTATCATACGCACAATTTAGATAAAAAAACATTTTACATAAATTATATTTTTTTAGTTTTTGTTTTGTTTTCTCGAAAGCTTTTTGTTTTTGTTTTTCTTTTTCAATCATATTTAATTATTTATATAAAGTAGAAAGTCGGTGTAGAATTCGGTTGAAATTTTCAATTTCATTAACCGTCGACACATGGTATATTTCTTTCAAATTTCAATGCATTTAAAAAATATATCTCTGCATTAATTGATAATTTAAATGCATGTTTTCCTCGTTAGTAACTTTACATTTTACATTTTCTTCTTTCCCGTTTTTATTTTCATACGCACAAGTAAAAAAACGTATTTCATATAAAATTATATTTGTAAACATTTATTTAGTAAATGATTATGAAAGGGTAAATTGTTTATACATATGTAATACGAGTTCAATATTTTAATGTATGATATTTTACTTAATTTATTTAAAAGTTGGGGTATAAATGTATAAGAAGACCAAATTATCATTATAAAAGTATTTGAGATTTCTTTTACAATTTTTAGTTATAGTTTTTTCTTAAAAAATGGATTTCATTTTTCAGGAATGACATTTTTCGGTAATGTCACGTGACATTTCGTGAGAGTACTCTTATAACTGAGTAAACTACAACGAATGTCACTCAATTACAGGTTAGATCACTTAATTATTAAAAGTTACATTATGTCACTCAATTATAGGTAATGTTACATTTGGGTTACCCTTCAAATTTAAAAAAATATCAATTTGTGTATCAGATTAATTAATGATTTTAAATGAAGTACTTTAATATTAACGAGGGTATACAAGTGATTTGGAAGAAAAAATGACTAGATTGATATATTTTTTAAATATGAAGGGTGACCCAAACGTAACCTTACTAGGGGTGTTCAAAATTACCTGACCCTAACTACCTGACCCGACTACATGGAAACAAATAACCGGGTATTTATTTGAAAATTCCCGAATTTTTCGGGTCGGGTACCCGACCCGTAATTTTTCCCGAGTAGTTGGGTCGGGTCAGGGCCAAAAAATTTTTATAACCGGGTACCTGACCCGACCCGATAATTTTAATACTTATACATTTTATATTTTAAATTATATTTTTATTTTATGTTTCTTAGTATTTTCCCTAAAATTAATTTTAAATCCTTAACTTCTTTTTATACTTGTAAGTTTTAAAATTTTCAAAAATAATTATATTAATTTGTCAATATGAGATTCTAAAGAAAAATCATGTTCAAAATTAATATTTTTAATACCTTCTTTTGTCGATAAACTTTAATATATATATATATATATCCACATATTTCTCTCTTAAAACTAACCCCAAATTAATAATTTTGTGTTTGAAATATATTTTATATTTTAAATTCTATTTTTATTTTATGTTTCTTAGTATTTTTCCCTAAAATTAATTTTAAATCCATAACTTCTTTTTATACTTGTAAGTTTTAAAATCTTCAAAAATAATTATATTAATTTTTCAATATTGAAATTCGAAAGAAAAATTATGTTCAGGGTTAATATTTTAATACTTTCTTTTGTCGATAAACTCTAATACATATACATATACATATATATATATATATATATATATATATCTACATATTTCTCTCTTAAAACTAACCCCAAATCAATATTTTTGTGTTTGAAATATATATCATGAAATTTTATGTGTTTCCTATGTATTTTTTTCAAAAAATAAATTTAAAAAATATATAAAAAATAAACTGGGTACCAAAATTTTGTGGGTACTCGGTTTGTATGGGCCGGGTAACGGGCCGAAATTTTACTACCCAAAAATTTTGGGTACCCGAATTTGAACACCCCTAAACCTTACCAATAATTGAGTGACCCAAATGTAACCTTTAATGATTGGGTGACCTAAATGTAACATTACCCATAATTGAGTGATCCAGATGTAACCTTTCATAATTGGGTGACCCAAATGTAACATTACCCGTAATTGAGTGATCCAGATGTAACCTTTCATAATTGGGTGACCCAAATGTAACGTTACTCATAATTGAGTGACCCAAATATAACTTTTAATAATTGAGTGACTCAGATGTAACCTTACCCATAATTGAATGACCTCCATTATAGTTTACCCCTTATAACTTTAAAATTTTATTTTAGAGATTGATTTGTTGTATTATTTCTCAATTCAGTTGGTGTCAGTAAATTAAGTTATATCGTACAAGTTATGTGAAAACACTTATTTAGCAAACTTAAACCAACAAATTATTATAGGTGTAGTTTGGGATGGCAAATGAGCGGGGTAAGTGCAGATATTCCCTCCTTCATACTTATACTTGTCTAAAATTCTTTATATCCACCACTTACTCATCATCCACGACAGATACAATTTTCAAATCTACACCCGTCCACATGGGTACATTTTCAAATCCATCCTCGCACCCACTATCTGGCTGCACCCGCCTGCAAGCAACCACTAATATCGAATTATGTAAAAATAAACCATAGACTTTTGTAAAGAAGGGTAAAATTCCGTATACTTTATTGATTGATCAAGTGTATATATATAATACATTTACACCGGTATAAATTTAGCTACATCTAACTAACTAATAATAGCTAACTTAACTAAATCATATTTTCACTAGTATAAATTCTACTTAACCACAACTAACTTAACTAAAATATATTTACACCAGTATAAATTCTACATAACAACACATATAACAAATTCACAACTTGATTAATTCAAGCTCAATCATAAACCATCATTTTTTTCAAATTAAATTAATTGAGTTCAAAGTTTACGAACTTAAGGATTAACGTAGATTTTAGAATAAACCAAGGTCTTAATACATAAAACAACATAGTAAAAGGCAGAATCAAAGTCTACAAACATAAGAACCCGACAAGTGTTCCAGTGGAAAAATGGATGATATTCATCCAAAGAGACACGAGTTCAAATCGCTTTATCTACAAGGTGTATGTGCATTGTCAAAGGGTTAAGAATATGTATGGATAGTTACTACCTTATAATCACCTTTGGACTATTCAAAAAAAATGATTGTAACAAAACCCACTAGTCTAGTGTTTATTATTTTAGTAATTACTTCTGGTTGTTATAACATGAAGTTATATTAACGTGCGAAAAAATACACTCCTACACTAATTTTATTTTATTTTAATTATTTCTGAATTGAATTAGTGTTGAATTGACTTGTGATACGAATTCAGTGAGTGATTTAATATACACTAAGTGTAGACATACAACTCAATAAAAGTATTGATGAAGATTAAATATAAACACAAGTTATCTTAAAAGGAAGGCTTAATGCTAAAATAAGTGCTCAAACTTTCATATTTTTTTCTTTTAAGTGTTTATACTTTTTTTTTCTATTTTTAGGTGCCTAAGCTATTTCGTTTTTTTTCTTCTTTTAGGTGCTTAAACTTTTTTTTGCCCCTATTAGGTGTTCAAACTATCATTTTTGCTCATTTTAAGGTCCATTGAGACATCTACTTTGACCAAAAAGTAATAGTTTGGGCACCTAAAAGGGGCAAAAAAAAGTTTAGACACCTACAAGAGAAAAACAAGATAATTTAAACATCTAAAAAAGACCAAAAAAATAGTTTATGTACCTGAAAAGAAAAATAAAATAGTTTGGGCACTTATTTTAATATTAAGCCTAAAAGAAAATGAAAAACTAAAGGGGTTAACGACGACGGAAGCGGCAATAGAATAATAAAAACAAAGGGGTTAGGTTTAATGTTTTTGATATTAAGAAGATTTTGGAATAGTTGATTCTAATATATCAATTAAAAATACTATAAAGAAGTATAAGAGGTTTATTAAATCTAATTTTTAAATTTATATTAAAATAATTTATAATTATATGTTGAGTCCTTAATATTTTTAATCTTTATTAATCAATTTAATGGTGTTCAACATTAGTAGTGCTTAACCATGTTCGTCGCACGTGGTATACTCATCCATTAATTATTCTTCTCCAACGAAACAAAGATAAGTCCTTGACAAAATAAAGTCAAGCGTAAATTATTTCATAATTATCCAGAAGAATAGTTTAAGTTTCGAACGTAAATTATAAAATAAGCATAAAAATATTGAAATGATTTCATAATCAAAATTATATTTGTGGATGATCGTAGATTTCTATCTAAAATTAAAAAAAAACAACTAATTGAGTGACTGACTAATGATGTTCATGTTATTACATTTTGTATGAATTCGAATTCTGACACTTGCCTCTCTAATTAATAAAAAAATAAAACATTAATGAAAAATATAAATAACAACTCAAATAGACAAAATTTCAAATAAGTAATCCAATCCTTAAACAAATTTAACTTGATATTTCATTGGTTATCCTTTTAAGAGTTTTATTTTGTTATTGATTGGTTGATTAATTTGAATCGGATACTGCAGAGACTGATTATGAGATAACATTCCTTATTTAGTTTGTTTCATTCATAATATCATGATTCAAATATCTGACTTTATTTGTAGAACATAACGTCTTATTTCACTAAAACAATTGATATCTCATCCTTTTAATGAATATTTAATTTATATTTTTTAATTAATTAGAGAGATTATATTTTCATGCCGAAATTCGAACTTATATAACACGGGGCAATATAAGTATCCTTAGCCATTAAGCCAATTAGTGGATCTCAATATTTAATTTATATTTTGATAGATAAAACATTATTTTCATGTTGACATTCATGTAAATGGGTGGAGGCATTTAATTGGTTTGAATATAGGTGGTATATGTTAGTTAGTTTTTCTCTTTCTTTTAATTTTTTTCTACAAGTCTAATAAAATTTCTTTACTTCCAATTTACTTTGTTCCAACATCTTGCAACTAATAAATATCTAAATGTCGATCATTTTCCATATGATTTTATTTACAGCTTTGTTGTAAATCTACCAACTTCTCTACTACTATATTTTAATCATTTTATTCTTCTTATATTTAAGTTTTGATCGAGCAATCAATTAGTAGAGTGCTTATTGAGCGAGTCGATCGTGAGTTAAGTAGTGTTCGATTCGTGCTTGTTAAAAAATTTATTGCTCAATTCGACTCGTTTCTCGTTAAGCTCGATAAATTTTTGCTCAACTTGTGCTTGTTAAAAAATCTCGTTGTTCAACTCGACTCGTTAAGCTCGCCAAAATTTTTACCTTAAAAATTTTTACCTTATTTTTTTAAAATACAAGTAAAATTTAGTGATATAATTAGAACTTAATATAAACGTACAAATTCAGGGGAGAAACGTGAGGACTTAGGAGATAAATAGATGAACCTTTCATGATCGACTTAGAGATAAAATCTCTCAACAATCTTTGATTAACAAAAAAAGGAAAAATAACCTTAGGGATTATGGTGTTTTGACTTCCAATCATTTTTTATATGGGAACTAAATTTTTTTCCTCATTTTCTACTATTACATAAAGTAATAATAAAAAAAATTTAATGAATTTTTTTTATTATAATTTAATTTTTTATCAATACTTTGAATTCTCGAAAAATACAAAACGTTTTAAATTTTGAAATTAAATATTTTATTGATAAATACCCAGCAAACCACTGAACTTTTTTAGAGTTTTCAACTAACATTTAAATTTCTTGAAATATTTTTTTAAAGTAGCTAGTAAAAAATATATAAAAAATAACAAATTGCTCAAAAACTTATCTCGACTCGTTAAGATCTCGAGTCGAGCGTTATCAAGTTTTAACCGAATCGAATCCAAATTGTTTACGAATTGTTCGACTTAATAAGCACCCTAAAATTGATTAAAATATACTCGAAGTTCCTGTACTCTTTCGTACATTTTGAAATTTAGTTTCTCTATCTTTTTATTTAAAATTTCAAGGAGTGATAACGATGATCGAATTTCTATTGAACGGTAATAGATGGGGAAAAAAAGAGACAAGATTGTCTCATATGCTCAACTCTTTGGAATATTTTGATGCCATCTTGACCAAAAAAATTCTTTTCTTCTATTCGCATTAAATTTGGACCCACTATTTTGGTTTGAAAAATCTTTCCTCAGCTTCCAGATGTTGACAAGGTTTATTAAACATATAACACTATTTCCTAAAACTGTTCACACATAAGCTAAACAAGCTGCTTTCCTAAAAAGTCAAAGAATTATTTTGTTTTTTAGACTTATCATCCTTTTAATATTTTTTTATCTCTTTTATGGTTTACAAAAAATATTTTTTAGGTTTGTGGTTGTCTAACAAATATTCAGAATTTGAATATAAATTTTTTAAGAGCGAAATGTGTGTTACTATTATATCAAATATTTATTGGTGAAATCCTTTTTTATAGTTAAAGTATTTGGTAGGTCATTTTCATTATAAGAATTGAAATTTTTCTACTAAATATATCAATTTAGTCCCTTTATTATAGGAAATGGTCTAAATTAATTTTTTCTACTATTAAATGGATCAATTGAGTCACCATACTAAAAAAATATCAAATAAGAATGAATTTTGATGAAGATAGTTATTTGATAAAATTAACATTCTTTTAGAAAAGAAAGTTTTATATTTTTTTGAAGTATTTATGGTTCTACAAATAAAATCTTTTTGTTTATAATTGAGCTATAAATGAAGAAAAAATTTCTTATCATGTTTTAATTTTTAAATAGTAAAGGATATTAAAAAAAATTAAATAGTAAATTTTAATTCTTTAATTTTATCTAAAATTTAAACTTAACGAGAAGTTATAGCCATAAAAAGTGACATGTCCCTTTAATGATCCAAATTCGAGCAACGCTTATTTGTAAAAATGTACGTAAGTTTTGTCTAAAACTAAAAACTTAACAAATATTACAGTGAGATTTATTTATTTTTTGCTAGGATTAAGTTGATTCATTTTCTTCTGTTTGTCGACATTTTCCCATCCTTGTTCTTGTGGATCTTCATTGACATTTTTAGTAATTTTTGTTTGTTTAAAAATGAATTCAACATTTCTATATAGATATTGTTACATATGTAGAAAATCAAAATTTGTTGAAAAGTGTAATGAAATTTCAGTGCTGAAGAAAAGAGATGGTGTTATGTGCAGATTCCAGCCCACGACAATTGTGATGGTCATGCGTAGTGGCCCACTTAGTTCCCTTCACGCTTTACACGATTGTCACCAACCATATATCGTCGCCCTTCTCGTGGGTTCATTTAAATTAGGCATAAAGTTAAAAAAAATACTTTCAATATTTGACTAAATAATTATTTTAATCCTTTTTTAGAGTAATTTAACCTTTAACATTTTAATTTGAGTCAAAATGTTTTATTTACAGATGAAAATTGTTAAAAAATTGATAGTAAACAGTTTAAAATGACTTGATAGAATGATAAGTCAGCAGAAAAATTTATTTTATATTTTATATAATTTTATAAAATTATTTTTTGACTGATATAACATTTTCAAGTCAATACATTTTTCTATATGATACTGTCATGTCAACGTGCATTGCCATATAGGTTTGTACGTCATTCAAGCCATTTACCGTCAGTTGACTAACAATTTTCATCCGTAGATGACTTATTTTGACCAAAATAAAATTTTGAGGGTTGAATTGCTCCAAAAAAAATAATAGAAGCTAAAATGACTATTCAGTCAAACATCGATGGCATTTTTTAACTTTATGCCTTTAAATAATGGGTTCTAACATTTAATAATTTCGAGACCAAAACAATCTTTTTAAACTCCAGTTTTAATTTAAGGAAAAAACTTTGATACACAGGCCGTGTAAACTTAGTTTACACGTGCCTTTTAGTTTTAGGGGTTAGGATTTTAGTTTAGGGTTTAAGGTTTAGGGGTTTAGGTTATAGGGTTTAGAATTCAATGTTAGTGTTTATAATTTAGGGTTTAGGGTTTAGAGTGTGGGTTTAGTTTTTTAGGGTTAGGGTTAAGAATTTAGGATTTGGGTTTTTATAGTGTAAATACATAGGGTTGTGTAAAATTTTACACAACATGTGTATCAAAGTTTTACTCTTAATTTAATATGTAATATGATAAGCAAATGTTGATTTTTTTATAGTTATATGTGCAAATTAGAGTTTGTTATAATTTTAGTACACTACAAACAGTACTATCGATATGGTATATTTTTATATAAATATTGGCGGCTAATTTTATTGGATAGAGAAGAAATATTTTTAAAATACAAGAAGAATACATTAAATAATAATAAAATAATTAGATTTTTTAAATTATTATAGTGTGCAAATTAGCCACTTAAAAATAAAATAGGAGTAAGCACAGAAAGATTAAGAATTCAACCAAACAATTCAGAGATACAAACTAATACTATTGTTAGCGATAAAAGATAACCATCACCAACACAACATAAAAATGCATATGACAATGATGACTCGTTGATAAATTAACATTACCACAACTCAATCACGATTTATCTTCAGTGATTGCGAACGTTTATCAATATTCACTTTGAGGGTCCAAGGCATGATAAATCAACAAGATAACAAATGAACTTCATCCGAAAAGGCGACCTCAAATTCAAACCTAAAAAAAATTATAAAAAAATGTGTCACAAAAGCAGAAAAATAACATACTACAAGAACAAAAAAAATACGTTCACCATTTTCATACAAAAAGGAAGAGACAAATTAAACAAAATAAAATGACATGCGCAAAATAAAATAATATAAATTATTTTAAAAAAAGAATAGCGAAAAAAGAGAAAAATCAATAATCGGGATCAATTCAAAGTTAGTGTCGTTGTCGGTAATAGAAAAATATATGAAAGTTAGAAGAAAATTGGAGAAAGAAAAATTAAGGGAAAGAGCTAGTAGAGTATATTTAAGGCATAAAGTAAGAAATTGCGATCAACGTTTAACTGAATAGTCACTTTGGCTCCTATTTTTTGGAGTAATTCAACCCTCAACGTTTTATTTTGGGTCAAAATAGCCCATGTGCGGATGAAAACAGTCAATTAATTGACAGTAAATGGCTTGAAATGACGTTACAAACCTATATGGTAGTGCATGTTGACATGACATTATCATATAGACAAATGTGTTGACTTAAAAAATGTTACACCAGTCAAAAAATAATTTATAAAATTATATAAAATATAAAATAATTTTTTCTGATGACTTATCATTCTGTCAAGTCATTTCAAACTGTTTATCGTCAGTTTTCTAACCATTTTCATCCGTGGAGGGATCATTTTGACCCAAAATAAAATGTTGAGGGCTGAATTGCTCCCCAAAAAAATAGAGGCCAAAGTGACTATTCAGTCAAACGTTGAGGCTATTTTTTTGACTTTATGCCTATATTTAAATATGATTAACATGAAAATCGATAGGGTATGATTTTATGTTTACAACTATGTATAAATATTGTGTAGGACTATAATTTGATTGATTTACTTTTCTCTCTACAAATATTGATTTACTAAAAAGTAGAATGAAAATTTTACTTATTCAACCCCTAATTTTTAATTTATTTCAACTTTACCCCCTATTTTCATGGGGCATTTAACCCTTCCACAGGCCAATCAGCAATTGGAGTCAGGGATGGCATATAATCTGAATCTAAAGAAAAAAAATTGATCCAAATTCGATCGAAAAAAGTCTGAAACTGAATTCGAAAAAATGGTCCGAGTCCTAATAGGAGGTGGATTGGATATGGACATTGCCCATGATCTGATCCGAATCCGATCCGTATTCGATCCAAATCTATATCTGATCCATATATGAATCCAAATAAAAACATTTAAAACTCTTAGATTTAAATCCTAATTAAGTTGAATTGAGATTATATATAGATATTGAGATCCTAATTAAGTTGAATTGGGATTATATATATATATATATATTGAAATCCTAATTAAAGTTAAATTAGGATTATATATATATTAATACATATATTGAAATCCTAATATGAGTTGAATTAAGATTACAAAGGTCATATAAAGGCATGAGAGATCTAACAATCATTAATGCTTTTTTGAAAAAACCATCTAAATAGTTTAGAGAATTTTATATATCTACCAGTCAACTTTTATCGATTAGAGAGTTTTATATTTAGCATCAATGACTCCTCCTAAAAGTAGTGGTGCGTTACATATTTTTTTCACATTAAATTTTTGGTTTAATGTACTCTTGATATTTATATTTTTTATGTATTTTCAATTGAAATTTTCTATGAAAAAATAATAAATTCATTCGTTTTTATTGTTATAATCTTAATAGGAATTGACAAGCGTCGTATACTGTCAAATAAATATTCCTTAATCACAAATGAATATAAATAACGTAGTATAGAGAAGAAGGTGTCGGTCCACAGGGACTAAGGAGTTTATGATATTATGAAGTTTTGTTTCTGACTGTTGCAAGGAAGTGAAGTAAAATGGGGGGTTTGATCAAGCGAAATGTTTGAAAATATAAATAAAGTGATTTGGAAAAGAAAACGAGTTTAGAAAAATAACTGAAGTAAATTTTGAAAAGAAGATTAATTAAATTAATTAGCCTCAAGCTTTGCTTAGCTTCAATTCAAAATGATCATCGATTTTTTTTTACTCCGGATACATGCCGGTTACAATCTACAAGGCCCAACCCTTGTAATTTGTTTTTCTCTCCGATAAACCGGTAATTCAAAATCAAATTTTGAATTCTAGTTTCTGGTTAGACTAACCACAACTATCGCCGTTAGAATAAAACAATTTTTAAAATTTGGAGAAACCCGACTCGGACTATGTTGTCTCGATGAGAATCGAATCCGATCTCAATTTCCCTTAGTGAATCCGTCGCTAACTGTGTTCATAGGAAGTTGAAACCACGACTATCGTCGATCCTTCCTCCCAACTGTAAATCTCAACAACAATCAAGTCAACGTGCATTTTTGAAATGAAGGCGAATCGATCTAGGTTTTCAGAAAATTGAGAATGTAAAACGAAGTTGGTAAGCGCTTTTTAATTCTCACATAGTGAATCGAAGCTTTGCTTTTAGCTTTGCTAATCAAAAAAATTTAGCTAAGCATGATTGTGGGGAAAATCATACTTAGCATTTATAAAAGAAAAATAAATAAAACTAAAAATAAGAACAAAAGAGAAGAAATAATTTATAAAACTTCCAAAGTAAAAACAAACTAAGAATGAAAATGAGAGAGATGGTTTGTGCTTACCCCAAATGAGGTATTTATAGGGTTCTAAAACCCTAGAATAATCTTAAAGATGATAAAAGATAAATCCTAAATATTTAAATTAAATACAAAAGATAATCCAAAGTTTAAATTTTAAATCAGTCTGATAAGCTATCAAAATGCGGCTAATAAGCTATCACCAGTTCTGATGTCATCTTCTAGAAGCATTGACGTGGCGTCCAGTCTGAATTTTCATGCCCACTAGCCCAACCTTGACTCTAGATAAAATTTGCAGAATTTTGCCTCTTTCCAGAATTAAAGATCTGCACGAAAAACAAATAATAAAGCCCAGATCAGCATCATATTCGAATCATTAGAGGCATAATTAAATATGAAACATTGACCATTTTAGCTACTTATCAAATTCCTCCTCACTTATTTGATGCTTATCCTCAAGTATCTTTCAACTAACACATCAAAGCTCAAGTCCTCACCCTTTATTCCACGATGTCTCTCTAGGTATCGGGTTGATCCAAGATCGAGACAAATATCGAAATTAAGGAGCAATCAAAAATAGGCAAGACTAGGAACAGTTTTTAGCAAAATTAGACATTCCAATAACCTGTCAATATCAATGAAACAAAACCTAGTACCCTCACAAGAATTCACTCATTTTGCTTAAAGTGTTTTGGGTAAATGACAACTCAAGCCACAGCTAATCAAAGCATTACCATAAGCTTGTAACTAAATCTAATCTCTACTACTAAGTATGAACATGATGCAATAATCAAGAGGTCTTTAAAGGGTTGTAATGGGGCTAAAGTTCGGTAAGATAAAGGCCAAAGATCAGGTTTAAAAATTCAAGACAAAGAAAAAAATTATTCCAAAGATTTATTCAAAGGGAAATAAGAATGAAAGAAAGGAAATAAAAAAATCAAACAATCAAAGCTTATTTACTATTTCTGCTATTTCGAACACTTCCCTTATTTTTCTTTTTCTTTTTTTCTCTCCGCTACACTAAGCAAACTGTTTTTTTACTATTCGAACAGTTTATTCGAACTGTTCTGCACTGTTCGAACCAAACTGCACTGTGTTTTTTTCGAATCTCTCATTTTTCCGCTTCGGAATAACCTTAACTTTGTCCTGAAAAAGGATGACAAAAAGAGGGGGAAAAACAAAATATGTTCAGGTTAAAAATATGGTAAATCAAAGAAAAGGATAAGGCTCAAAATTGGTTATCTAAGGGGTAAATAAACATAGGGTAGGCCATTTTTTTGGGAAGAGAAAGGGGTTAAATCCTAATGCCTCTATCACACTAAAGCATCACATTCAATCGTGTAGTCTCGACAAGCATTATGCTACAAGTTCTCGAATGCAAAGAATTAGTCGACACACTCAAAATTAACAAAAAGCAAGAATGAAAATATATGCTCATTAGGCTCAAAACACACATGAGGTGTTATGTGTACCGAGGTAATCAACATGTCAACTAACAACTCAAGGATTGTCATAAAAGAATGTATTTGAAATTACTAGTCAAGCAATTATCTATCATGCATCATAAGCTCAAATACAAGCAAGATCTCAAATCATAGGGATATCAGCGAGACAAGGTAAAATAAAGGACACGCAACAAGAAACTTCAATGAAGTACAATCAAGAGAACTCAACGGTAAACAATCAAATAAGCAGAAAAAGAATTTGATGCTAATTCTACCCCCTCACTTAAATCATAATGTCCCATTATAGAAAATAAAGCCAAAGAGATAGAATAGAATACTCCCCGGGCTAATTCCGGCCATGACCCCGTCTACGGACTCGGTGAAAAGTGCTTGGGCGAAGGTAAGATAGAATCTCAGGGATATCGGTCTCGATGGTGTTGAGGCGCTCGTTCACGTCCGACTGTTGGTTCTCTCCATGTGCTGGTTGTGGTGCGGGCCTTCGAAGGAAGACGCGAGCATTCCTAGGCATAGTGACCCCCGGAGGAACAATATAAGGGGCATCAACTGTACCATCCAAGAGTCACATTGCATCCGAACACCGCATATCTAAAGCATCCATTATAAAGGCATAAGTAAATTGTGAAGCATCAAATGTCAATGGAAAAATTCGCGATGCAAGATGTGTAATATAAGGACCAAGAATCAGCGGGCAATCAGTTCACACAACACGTTTAAAAGTACGAGCGAACCAAAACCCTAAGTTTACCTTCATACCGGCTTGCATACACCATAAAAAGAAAAGCTCAACCTTACTCAAACATGATGAAGTGTCGTTACAGCCAGAGTATTTGTATGCTAAAACTCGATGGATGTAGAGAGCAGGACTATAGATATACCACCCTTTCGTTGTACGAGCATCAAATGTTACCCCTATAGTGGCAGTAAGTGCTTCATAAGCCATATCAGTGTCGAAATCCTATGGAATCTCAAGTAATGCAGTTAAATAGCCTTGATCTGTGACATCCGTCACGAATCCCATAGAAAAATTAAAATCTATAATAGACATCTAAAAATATTGTCCCAGCAAACGGAAAGATATAACATCAAGTGAATTTACGGTAATAACACGCTTTTGCTGAAATGATAATGTAGCATAAAATTCGAAAACTAATTCATAATATGTGCTACATCGGATAGCAGGGTATAAAGACCGGCCTATAGCATCAAAGTAATGCATAACAGATTCACGCAGATGTAGGATATCAAGTGTTGGATCATGAATGTATTTGCAAACCTGAAACGTACGATGCCAAATGCTATTGAAGTGTCATACCTTTTCAATTTCAAAGTCCAAATATCCATGCAAAGTCTCTTCAATTAGAACGGAATAAGTGTGGCCGCGGTGGTAACATTTAGAGTTTTCATTATTACCAGCATGCGATTCGGTTGGTATAGCGCCTTCGCCGGTGCTGGATGCATATGAAGGCGAAGCTGGTCACGGGCTATTTGAATGGGACGAGGTTGGTTGGCGGTTGTTGCCATTCGGCCGTTCTTCCCCCATGAAGCTGGCGTTCAAGTTGTATGTATAGCCAAAAATAGGGTGGAAAATTAGCAACGGATGAACGGAATAAAAAGCAGAGTTTACTTCGTCTGTTGGTATTTGGGCTGCCGAGTGCATGGAGTGAGATGATGCGGCAGCGTCGGGCATGGACTGAGAAGACGCGCCAGCGTGCATTGAGTGGAATGAAGAGGTCGAAACCTGAATTGTGCTAGGACCTCGCTGTGATCGTGAACCGGTGGCTGCACTTTGGTTGCGGTAAGAACCAGATGAATCGACAGTTGGCATGGACTGAAAAGATGGGGAGGATGGTTTTGGTCGGGGTTGTCGAGTGGTGGAAGGGTCAACATTGACAGCTCTATCCGACGGCTTAGAGGTCTGGTTGGCAAAGGACGAAAGGGTAGCATTCGGGGCTGGGGCTTGTTTCGACTTGAGTTGCTGTCACGCCTCAGTTCACCGATGACGTGTTGTGTAATCACGAGAATGAGGTAGCGGGGCTAATTGTGAGTTGGGGATCACGACGAACCGAGGTGGCGCGAGTCGGCGTCGGTCGCTGACCACGATCGATTATTGGGTCTGTGGAAGCCGGCGAGCTTGGTCTCGGGTTCTTACCATGGCGAGTGCAAGAAAGGTTGAAGAAGGTGGAGGAGGGCTAGTGGTTTTCGAATACGGCTGAGAATGAAGAAGGTGAAAGAAGGGTGTGTTAGGTTTGGGAAAAAAATTATGTGAGGGAAAAATGATGAATTTTTAAAAGGGTAATTTGATATGTGATAACTTATCCACGACAATTTTAAAAGGGGATGGGATTGGGTCAAGGATGGTGACCAACTAGGATATGCATAGGTAGTATCTGAAAGTGGAAATTTTTAAGGAGTGGGTTCTACTATCATGCGCCAAGTTGTAATGGGTTGTGCTATTGTGCACCAAATGGTCTCCCACTGTGTGTTTCAACAGTAGTACATTTTTCACATTCGGTCAGCAATACTAGGTTCCTGAAAATTCAAAGCAAATAAAATTAAATAAATAAATAAAGAAAATAAAGTAAATTTTAAGCGGAAAGAAATAAAGCAAAATAAGGTAGAAATGGGTTGCATCCCATTCAGTGCTTTATTTAACATTGTTTAGCTCGACGACCTGATTCAGACTACAGGTTCCTCTATATTGAATCCCTCGACTAAACCAATCGGGGCGTTTTCATAATACATTTTTAGCCGCTGACCGTTAACTTTAAATTGTGCTCTTGAGTCATCTTTAATTTCGATCGCACTGTAAGGAAAGATTTGAGTAACTATAAAGGGTCCGAGCCATTTTGATCGTAGTTTACCTACAAAAAGTTTAAGTTTTGAATTAAATAACAAAACTTTTTGACCGATAGAAAAAGATTTAAAAGCAATGTTATGATCATGAAAATCTTTAGTTTTTTCTTTAAATATCTGAGCGCTATCGTAAGCGTTTCTACGTATTTCCTCAAGTTCCTGGACGTGCAATTTGCGTGCTTCACCGACTTCATCCATTTCCATGTTGCATTGTTGCACTGCCCAATACGTGCGATGTTCCAATTCAACCAACAAATGGCACGGTTTTTCGAAAACAAGGTGGTATGGGGATATTCCTATGGGACATTTATACGCAGCTCGATATGCCCACAATGCATCGGTTAATTTAACACTCCTGTCTTTACGATCCGGCTTTACAATTTTCTCAAGTATTGATTTAATCTCATGGTTTGATACTTCCGCTTGCCCATTGTTTTGTGGATGATAAGATGTTGCAATTTGTTGAGTCACTCCAAACTTCTTCATGAGGGCTTCAATTAGTCGATTAATAAAAGGCTTTCCCTTATCGCTTATTATTGCCCACAGTATGCCAAACCTGGCAAAAAATGAAATTCTTAAGAAAATTAACAGTGGTTTTGGCATCAGTATTCCGGGTAGCCTTAGCTTCCACCCATCTAGGCACATATTCTATAGCAAGAATTATGTAAAAAATTCCAAACAAAAAAAAAACAAAAAGACCCATATAATCAATTCCACATACATCAATTATTTCCCATATATAAATTGGGTTAAGCGGCATTTCATTCCTACAACTTAAATTTCTTACACGTTGGCATCTTTCACATGATTTACAAAATAATTACGTGTTGCGAAAAATGCTAGGCCAGAAGAAACCACATTCAAGAATTTTGTGCGCATTTCGCTTTGGTCCAAAATGACCACCACATGAGTAAGAATGACAAAAGTTCAGGATTGAATTTACCTCATCTCCGGCGATACATCGCCTAATTACCTGATCTAAGCAATGCTTTCAAAGGTATGAATCATCCCAAATATAAAATCGGGATTCTCGCTTTAGTCGGTTAATTTAAGCTCTCGGTAAATCTTGTGGTAACTTACCTATGGCCAAGTAATTGACCATATCCGCGAACCATGGTGTAGTTTTTTGCGCCATCATCAACCTTTCCTCGGGGAACTCATCTTTAACCGGCGGATCGGATGCAAAAAGGGGAATGCAACTCAAGTGATCTGTTACGAGGTTTTCGCATCCCTTTTTATCTTTAATTTCCATATTAAACTCCTAAAGAAGCAGGATCCAGCGGATGAGCCTTGGTTTCGCCTCCTTCTTGCTCATCAAATACCGCAAGGCTGCATGATTAGAAAACACAGTAATTTTAGTGCTAAGTAGATATGATCAAAATTTTTCTAGAGCAAAAATAATAGCAAATAGTTCTTTTTTCGTTGTTGAATAATTTTTCTGGGCTGGATCTAAGGTGCGAGATGCGTAAGCTATGACATGTGGCTCTTTTTTGATTTTTTGGCCAAGAACGGCTCCAACACTTGTATCTGACGCAACACACATTAGCTCGAATGGATATTCCCAGTTCGGCAGTTGAACGATTGGTGCCGTCACAAGTTGTTCCTTAAGTATATCAAATGACTCCTTGTATTTCTCATTGAAATCAAAGACTTGATCATTCTGAAGTAAACTACATAACGTTTGTACTATCTTCGAGAAATCCTTAATGAACCTACGGTAAAATCTTGCATGACCAAGAAAAGAGCGAATATCCCTCACAGTTTTGGGGTAAGGTAGTGAGTGTATAACATCAGTTTTTGCTTTGTCGAATGCAATACCATTAAAAGAAACTATATAACTTAGAACTAACCCTTTGTCAACCATAAAATGACATTTCTCATAATTTAGCACAAGATTAAATTCTAGGCATCGTCGAAGTACATTGGTCAAATTCAAAAGGCATTCGTTAAATGAACTACAGTATACGGTAAAGTCGTCCATAAAAACCTCGATTCCTTTCTTGACGTAGTTTGAAAATATGCTAAGCATGTACCTCTAGAATGTTGCAGATGCGTTACAAAGGCCGAAGGGCATCCGTCGATAGGTGAAAGTACCGAAAGGGCATGTAAAAATTGTTTTTTCTTGGTCTTCCAGTGCCACTGGGATTTGAAAAAAACCTAAAAATCCATCAAGGCAGCAATAATGAGATTTACCGACTAAACGTTCTATCATTTTATCTATAAATGGTAATGGAAAATGATTTTTTCGGGTTAATGAGTTCAACTTCCTGTAGTCGATGCAGACTCTACATCCATTATGTACTCGTGTTGGAACTAACTCACATTCTGAGTTTTGGATTACCATAACTCTGGTCTTTTTTGGTACCACGTGAATTGGACTTACCCATTCATTGTCTGAAATTGGGTAAATAACATCTGCATCAAGGAGTTTTTGAATATCCTTTTTCACTACCTACATCATTGGTTGGTTCAATCGACGTTGTCCTTGTCTAGAGGGTTTCGTCCCTTATTCGGTTTTGATTTTGTGCATACAAGTCAAGGGAATAAGTCATTTTATATCACAAATGGTTCATCTGATTGCCTCTTTATGTACGTGTAACACCGTTACCAGGTCATTTTTCTCTTCTCTAGACAACTTATTGGAGATAATTACCGACAATGTACTTTTTTCCTGAAAATGCATATTTTAAGTGATCCGACAACTTCTTAAGTTTAATTTCTAGTGCCTGCAAAATTAAAGGTAGAAGTTTAGATCTTGATGGCGCAAGGCTTAATTCATTACTAATTGAAAAAATATCTTCAAACTCCTTAATGTCATCTTTAAATTCCTCGATTTCTCTGTACATATCAATATTGACGTTAGTCTCAAAATATTCTTCAACGATAGGTTCAATAATATTAATAAAGTTTAAACTAGCAACATTATCAGGGTATCTCATCGCTTTGTAAACATCAAACTTAACAACCTTACTATCAAATTCCATTGTAAGAATTCTGCTTCTTACATCAATTTTCGTATGTTCTGTGCTTAGAAAGAGACGGCTGAGAAGAATTTCTAAAGAAATGTTGGACCGATCATTTTCCATGTCTATTACATAGAAATCTGCCAGAAAGATGAGGCCATTACCTTTACTAGAACATTCTCGAGAAGTCCTTTTAGGTATATTACGGACCGATCGGTTAGTTGTATTGTCACCTTTGTATCCTTCAAGGGCTCAGCAGATAGTGAGTTATATAGAGAAATGGGCATAACGTTAATAGAAGCCCCTAAATCGCACATTGCATGTTTTATACCAATATTACCAATTTTGCAGGGAATGGCAAACATACCTTGGTCCTTTAATTTTGGCAGTAGCTTTCGCTGAAAAACTGCTAAGACGTGTTCTCCGAGATTTACTTTTTTGATTCCGATAAGCCGTCTTTTATTAGTGCATAGATCTTTTAGGAACCTGGCATACCATGGAACTTTTCAGATTACTTCAAGAAGTGAGATATTGATTTCCACTTTTCGGAACACATCCAGGATCTCTTTCTCTTTAGCGTGTTTGTCTCATTTTACCAATATCGATGGGAAAAGAGGTGGTACAACGTAGGGAGAGAGAGTAGATGACGAACCTGATATACCATGCTGGGTAGGAGACTACGCTTTCTCCTTGTCTTTCTTTCGGCCATCTTTCTTTGTGGATTTTGGTTTGACAGTGGTGCCACTTCAGAGTGTGATGGCGTTGATGTTTTCTCTTGGGTTTGGCTCAGTTTGAGAGGGTAGTTTACCTTGAGTCCCGAGTCACCCTACTGTCTGGGCCAATTGGCTCATTTGCTTGTCCAACTCTTGTAGATGGGCCTCGGTACGATTCTAAACCTTCTCTTGAGATATCGTCAATTGTTCAACGATGGACTCTAAAGATGACTTCGACTGTTGATAAGGTTGTCTCTTCTGGTATGTTTGATTTGGTTTTTGGTTTTGTGCATATTTGAAGTTTGGATGGTATTTCTATCCCTGGTTGTACGTATTAGCGTTGGGGTTGTATTATCTCCGTGGAGGTCCAGGAAAATTACCTATGGCATTTAATTGCGCAGCATCTTCCTCTTGTATTATCGGGCAGCAATCTGTAGGATGTTATGGACTCGTGCATATCCCGCAAAGTCTAGTTGCGACTTTTTTATCTACAACAAGGGATTGAACAATTTAATCCAATTTGTCAATTTTATGTTCTAATGAAACGTTACTTACCTCGTGAACTCACCGAGAGGGTTTGCTAGAAGGGGGAATTACTGGGAGTTAGCGGCCATCGTAGAGATTATAGTTCTTGCTACTGTTGGGGTCATGTTCAGAAGTGCCCCTCTACTTGCTGCGTCGATCATCTTCATTTCTACAGGAGATAGGCCTTTGTAGAAATACTGAAGAAGCGTTTGTTCTGATAGCCCGTGTTGTGGTCTCTCGCAGTAGTCGTATAACGACTCAGTATCATTTTGTCAGATACTCAAGATGCTCTGCCTCAGTTTGCTTGCCTTAGCCGCAGGGAAAAACCTGTCAAGAAAAAGCCGTGCCGTGTTAGTCCAAGTTGTAACAGAGTTGGAAGGTAGGTCAAATAACCAATCATTGGCAATATCAGTTAAAGAAAAGGGAAAAGCACGAAGTTTAATTTGATCGTCGGATACTACATGCGGTTTTGTACTCAAACAAACCATGTGGAATTCCTTAAGGTGTTTGTGAGGATTTTCACGGGGCAAACCATGATAAGTGGGTAGAAGATGAATCAAGCTTGTCTTGAGTGCGAATGGCGTTTCGCTATTCGGGAATGTAATGCACAAAGGCTGTTGATTGTCTAGTGCCGCGAATGGTTTGGTCCTCGTTCACCATTAAAGTTTACACGTTGCTTGTGTAGTCAAAATTTGTTTCAGCTTCAGAAGATAATTCTAGATCATGTTCGAGTAGTTGTTGTCGTAGTCTTCGCTTCTTTTCTCGAAGTGTTTGTCCGTGTAATCTTTGGGCTAATGTTTCAATTTTTGGTTCAAAATCTGCTAATTTGCCCGGATTCTTCCTGGTTACAAATCAAAACAAACAATATTAGTAACTTTGCCGAAGTTCCCTGATAATGGCGCCAATTTGACAAGCGTCGTATACTGCCAAATAAATATTCCTTAATCTCAAATGAATATAAATAACGTAGTATAAAGAAGAAGGTTAGAAATTTAGCTTCCGCTAATTATGAGTCTTACATGTAACTAAAATTGTGGTTAAGACATTACTTGCAATTGGACCAAAAATTTGGTGACATGTGGATGAAGGAATCGACACATGTTTAACCAAAGAAAGAAAGGGGAGTCAAGGTGCTAAGGTTTTCTCTCCCACCATCATCTTGTTCCTTTAATCGATTCCCTCAAAAATCTTAGAGATAGAAAATGTTTTGGTGAATTTGGTTGTTCAAGGGGAGAATTTTTGTGTCTAGCATAGCTTTTAGAGCTGAATTATTAGCTGTGGGAGTAAGGTAATATGTTTCTGCCATTCTCTTTATACTTGAATTGCTTTGGGTGCTAAACTGATTGGATTGTATGCTAAGTGAAGTGATGTTTATTGAACCTTTCGAATTGCTTAGATGATTTTTTTAGATGTTATGAAAATGTGGTAACATGGTCAAGAAGTAGATGATAGATTGAATTCGGTTAAGGGATAATTGTTAGACTTCGTTTGTAGCTTGATTGTTATGTTAAGTTACTATTAAGGGACTGTTATAGGAGCATATAGGGGTTGTTTCGATGGAATTATATATATATATATATATGAATATGTGAGAATTGGATTAATATGTTTCTAAATGAAATAGATAAGAGCTGTTTTTAATGAGTTAAAAACAGGGGAGGTTGTTATACAAGTTGAGAATTAGATGGCCTTAGTGTTGATTTAGTGAAATTTGCCCAGAAACGGGTACATTGGTAGTGAATTTAAAAATTCACTATAAATCATGTAGGTTAATTTAGAGAATGATCCTTATATGTGTAAAATTGTGTATGAATCTAGTTTCGTTTAAAACAAACGGAACTGAATTTCGAGTCATAGAACAATTTACAAAAGTGATTCTTTAAGGATGGTGCAATTTGCCTAGTGACAGATCTGGGTGTGTCTTTTAACTAAAATCTGTATTAATTCATAAAGAGTAAAATTAAAAGGCTTATATGGTTAGAAAGATAATTGATTCAGCTTTCTAACGGTGCAAACAGTTCGAAATTCGGACGTACGAAATGAAAGATATGAATTTTTAATCGAGTAAGCGCAGTCTGCCTGGGAGCAACTTTATAAGGGCATTAGAGGATTGTCCTGTACATGTGGGTAAAAATATACATGGGTTATGGATTGTTAAAGCATACATAAACATACTTGGGACAAATTTGTGCATGTAAATATGAAAACAAATACACTAAGGATTGTTTTACATTGATATGGAAGTTAATAGATTGCTTGTAAGCCTATATGTGAAAATTTATTACTTAGGGACTGTTTTGTGGTTCTGTGATTGAGAATATATATAATAAGGGTCGTTTTGTTGGGATATAAATGCCGATGGACCGTTATAAGGATGCTTAAGTGGAAATGTGAAAAATTAGAAACTGTATTGCTTGAATATAGGAATTGGTGGATTACTTTGATGTATTAAAATGTGTGAGTAAGTATAAAGGACTAGTTTGAAACGAAGAAATATGTTAGAGGACTGTTTGATACATGAGAATACATTCTGGACCGATTTGAATATATATATGTGTAAACATGTGAACTTTGGACTGTTTTAATATGTAAGGAAACAATTAAGGGTTGTTCTTGTATCTATAAGGGTTGTATATTAAACCTGAATATGGGACTGTTTTATTATTGAAAAGGGGCTGATTTTGGAATAATGAGGGACTGTTTTAGAATATAAAAATGTATAAGTAAGAATAGGAGGCTGATTTGAAAGTATGGAAAACATATGGCATTGTTTTGAATATGTGTATATGCATATCTATAATTGGGATTGTTTTGCATTGATGTAAAAGTAAAAGGGGTTCTTTGTGCAATTATAAGTACAAATGAATTGAATTAGTAATAATGACTTGTTATTTCTGGTTGAGGTACATGTCACGATAAGGGAGAATAGGAGATTGAGTTAGTGGAAGCTAAGGAAATTGTGGTCCAGGTGTCTCGTAACTTCGGGAAAAGAGGTAAGTGTAGTTCAAGCCTCGGGAAATGCTTATAGCTATCTCGAGTACTTTTATATGAAATTTCCTATTATTACTTTTGAGTGTTTGGTGGTATTGTGCTTGTAAATGCTAGCTTGGGCTAGAGGTAAGTACTTCAAGGTGAGCACTTAAGAATAAGTTATATTTGAGCTAAAAGATTGAATAGACTTTGAATGTGATGTGTACATGTCTATATCTCGATGATTTATGATGAAATTCTTCCTTGATGTATATGATTCTGTGATCCTTGAACCATGCTCAACTTGCAATGAATAAAGCATGATTATTTGATACTTGATTAAGTGAAAAATCTTGACTCTGAAAATTTGTTACGATAAGATTAACAACTGAGAAAGCCTTGGTCTCGAGTCAGTCGTAGGTATAGTTGGCATGCCATAGAGTCTATAGAGCTCCTTGATAGAATGGACTTCGGTCCCTTATTTGGACTTCAGTCCCCTGTTTGGACCTCGGTCCCCTATTTGGTACTTCGAGTACCCTTGTTTGAAGACAGACGTCATAAGATTCGTGTACCTAGACTGAAGGTCAATTCTCAAGGCTATGATAATAAGAAAGTATGAGAATATAAGTTAAATTAATCAAGAGATTTGATAACTTGCCTATTAAGTAACATGATTCTAATGAAAAATCGGATGCTTCCCAAAGAGGGATATACTTGTATATGTGGACTGTTTTACTTGTGTAAATGTATACATATGATATATGGACAGCATTGAGGGTAATTGAAGTATATATGGACTGTTTTGCTTGTGTAAATGAATACATGTTATTTAAGGACAGCTTTGAATGTAATTTATGTATATATGGATTGTTTTGCTTGTGTAAATGTATACATAAGATATATGGACAGCTTTGAGGGTAATTAAAGTATATATATGGATTGTTTTGCTTGTGTAAATGTATACATGTTATTTAGGGACAACTTTGAATGTAATTGATGTATATATAGATTGTTTTGCTTGTGTAAATGTATACATGTGATATAAGGACAACTTTGAGCATAATTGAACATGATATGGACTCATTTTCAATGTAAAAAGTGTATACACAAATTATGAGCCATTCTGAATGGATTGGCTAAATAATGGACTGATTTGCAATGTATAAATGTTAATATAATTCAAAGGGATTGTTTTGACTAAAATAAAACGTTAATGGACTACTTTGAAATGTGTAAAAGTGTATACTTGAATCATGAACTGTTTGGAATGAAATGAATAAATAATGGACTTCCTTGACTCGAATGAAGTATGAGTGGATCGTTTTGCTATGCATTTAGTTGTTACATGTAATTATCCTGATTGAACACTCTTGTATGTGTATGAACATTGGTACATGTGGTTAATTCTCTTACCTCTTTTTAGATCGTATGTTTGACAATCAGTTTTGTGAGAAGGGATAGAGATGAGATTTACATTTTAAACTCAGTTTTGAACTACGTCACTAAGCGCTTGCTCACTCTATCTCTTTGTTACATTTCAAGGAAAGTGTTACCTTGGTCTTCTTCCGAGCTTGGACGTGATCACAAGAACCCACAGTATGATTTGATTTCATGTTTATTAGACTCCTAGAGGGTGGTACAAAGAAGTTAGGAAAGCTTAGAGCTTTTGGTTTCTTATTGGCTCATATGTTTCCGAGTCCTTAAAAGTAACTAAAGCTTTGTAATAGGCCTTTAAATTATTTTTTTATGATTGCTTGATGATTAAGCTAGATTGGTTGTATTATTCCTTGAATGCATACTGTTATGCTTACATGTTGTTGTGATGCTTAAGATGACAATTGATTGTTAGTCCTATAAATTTAATGGACGACTCAAAAATGAATTCATAATTAATAATGCCCAAATAAATAACATTGATCTGATTGAGTGTCAATAAAAGAGATAAGGTTTTACTCGTTGAGTTGTATACATGTGTAGTTTAAAAGGGGAGGTCTTTGACGGTTTCGAAAATAATTGTTATAATCCTGAATATGATTACTTGTGTGTTTAAATGATCTGAATCCATGACATATGTGTATCGAATGGTAGTATAATTATATGTGAATTCTAGTCCTTTTGTCTGATAGGGAGCATGCTATGATTTAATAATTAGAGTGTCTTGTTTAAATAAGTATGCTTGTATATACATGATCTATGGTTGAAGGTAAGCATTTCTTAATTAAAGAAGAAAAAATTAGATTTCCCTGATTTTCTGGTTACTCCTCGTTAAGGAGTAACCACTCGCCACATGATTGTTTGAATGTTGCTTCCCTAACACTACCTAATTCGGTTTACTCCTAAGCCGGATTAGGGGTGTTACAGAGACATAAAAATCCTGCTCAATCAAATGTCAATTTGGTTGAGGCGGAATACATTATTGTTGCATGGGTCATAGATTTTGGTGCCACTCGGCACATATGTGGCAATAGAAATGTGTTTACCTCCTATACTCTAGTAAATGAAGGGGAAGAATGAGTTTATTTAGGGGATTCTCGGACTATAAGTGCGCTTGGAAAAGGCAAGGTTATGTTGAAACTCACATTTGGAAAAACTCTTACCTTAAGTGATGTGTTTTATGTCCCTGATATTTGAACCAACCTAGTATCGGTTACGCTGTTAGGAAAAGCTGGAATAAAAATTTCCTTTGAATATGATAAGATCATATTGACTAAGAGCAATAACTTTGTGGGTAAGGAATATTGTAAGAATGGTTTGTTTGTACTGAATATTTCTGAAATAATGAATATGAATGCTAGCTCTTCTTCTGCTTACTTGATTGATTCGTATGATTTGTGACATACTAGATTAGGACATATGAATGCTTCATATCTAAAAAATATGCAATTTCTTGCCTTAATCTCTAGCACTAATAGTTCCCTACAAAAATATGACATTTGTGCTGAAGCTAAATAGACTAAGAAATCTTGTGCTCCTACATATAGAGAAACATAACTTTTAAATCTTATTCATACTGATTTAGGATACTTAAAACAAACAATGACTAGAGGTGGTAAAATATATTATGTCACGTTTATTGATGATTTTTCAAGATATGTTAAAGTTTACCTTCTTAGGAATAAAGATGAAGCTTTTCAAATGTTTCTTAAGTATAAAGTAGAAGTAGAAAATAAATTGAATAAGAAAATTAAAAGGGTTAGGTCAGATAGATGATGTGAATATATTACTCTTAATGACTATAGTGAAAAAGAAGGCATAATACACGAACTCGCTCCTCCTTATTCACCCGAGTCTGATGGAGTAGCAGAAAGAAAAAATAAAACGTTAAAAGAAATGATGAATTGTATGTTTGTCTACTCTGATGCTCATGAAAATTTTTGGAGTGGAGCTATTATTTATGCATGTAATTTACAAAATTGAATCCCTCATAGGAAAACTGGTAAAACACCTTATAAATTGTGCAAAGGTTATTCACCTAATTCGAAATACTTAAAAGTGTAGGGTGTCTTGCTAAAGTTATGCTTTTAGACCCTAAGAAAAAGAAAATTGGTTCTAAAATTTCTGATTGCATGTTCATTGGTTATGCTGAACATAGTGCTGCATATAAATTTCTTGTTTTGAGAAGTAATATACTTGAAAAGAATACAATTGTTGAGACAAAAAATGTTGAATTTTTTGAACATATATTTCTTTTAGAACTGATCTTATTTTACATGCACCTATTATTCAAATTGATTGTGAATAAAATGAATTGAGAAGATCTAAACAACCTAGAACTGAAAAATCCTTTAGGAGTGAGTTTTACACATACTTAGTTGGAAATGATCCAGTAACATTCACTGATGCAATTTCTTCATCTAATGCTTTTTTTTGGAAAAAAGCCATTAAAACTGAACTTGATTTAATTTTACAAACTAAAACTTTGAAATTAGTTGATTTACCACCCGGAGCAAAACCTATTGGTTGCAAATGGATTTTCAAAAAGAAATTTTATCCTGGTGGTTTTATAGAAAAATACAAAGCTAGATTGGTTGCAAAGGGTTTTTCTCAAAAACGAAACATCGATTATTTTTTGACACATTTGCTCCAATTACTAGAATTTCTTCTATTCGAATTTTGATTGCTTTAGCATCTATAAACAAAACTTTTTATCCATCAAATGGATGTTAAAACTACTTTTTTAAATGGTGACTTAGAAAAAGAAATTTACATGGAACAACACAAAAGATGTATTGTATCAAGTCATGAAAGTAAAGTATGTAAACTTCTTAAATCTTTGTATGGCTTGAAACAAGCACCTAAATAATGGCATGAAAAATTTGATCAGGTATTAATGAGTGATGTTTTTTCTTCTGTTGATGTTGATAAATGTGTTTATACTAAACTAGTTGATGGTAGTTGTGTGATTATATGCTTATATGTTGATGACATGCTTATTTTTAGTAATTTGTATGAGTTTGTTACTTGATACAAAGAGATATCTTGCTTCAAATTTTGATATGAAATACATGGGTGAAGCAAATGTTATATTGGGTGTTAAAATTATAAGGAAAGATGATATTATAATACTCTCACAAGAACACTATGTTGAGAAGATTTTAAAGAAGTTTGGTTTCTTTGACACTAAACCTATGAATACCCCTTGTGATACTAACACTCAATTAAGAAAAAAATACAGGTGAACCTGTTGCTCAATCCAAATATGCGCAGATTATTGGAAGTCTAATGCACTTGATGAATTTTACCAGACCTGATACAACATACGCTATTTTTTGATTGAGTAAATATACTCATAACCCAAAGTATGAGAATTGGAGTGTTACAGTGAAGTTAATGAGATATTTGAAAGGTACCATAAATTATGGTATTCACTTTAGTGATTTCTCACTGTATTAGAAGGATACAATGATGCTAATTGAATATCTGACTTATATGAGACCAAATTCACTAGTGGTTATGTATTCACCCTTGGAGGTGGATCAATATCATGGAAATCAGGAAAACAAACACTTATAGCAAGATTTACTATAGAATCTAAATTCATTGCTTTAGAGTTGGTTGGTAACGAAGCTGAGTGGTTGAGAAACTTCTTAGCTTGTATACCATTGGGCTCAAAACTGACAACCTTAGTGCCTATGCATTGTGATTGCCAAGGGGCAATAGTCATTGCAAAGTAAAAACCTTCGATGGCAAAAACAAACATATTCGTCTAAGACGTGAGGTAATAAAGCAGCTACAAAAAAGTTAAAGTTATATCAATTGATTATGTGAAATCAAAAATGAATTTGGTCGATCCTCTGACTAAACCCTTGGGAAGAAAAGTAGTAAATGAAACATTGAGGGGAATGAGACTTATGCCAATATAAGAAATCAACAATGATGGTAACCCAACCTTTGTGATTGGCAATCCCATGAAGAAGGTTCATATGAGTAATAACAAGTCATTGATTGATCTAGAGAATGAAAACACTACAAATTACTATCTTGTCCCTTCCTATGTTGTAAGTAGTGTTAAAACTGAAAAGATAGTGAGGATGAGAAAACTCTTAATCAAGTCTTTAGAGCACTTATGAAAATCTAGGCACGCGCATGACCTATTAATGCACAACCGCGACAAAGAGCAAGAATAGATATAATGTGTCTAATGAGAATGGTAGCTTACATATGAGTTTTTGGTTCATAGAAACGTGTTTCACCAAACACTCAGTAAGTTATGTCTCATTTTTCTAAATTCTGGTTCATAGTCCAAAAAGACACCATAATGAAAATTTTATGTCATGATACTCAGCTAAATCTTTCCTTATTTTTTCTTATCATTCTTTGAAATTTGTGGGTGATTGTTGCTAAAAAAATAAGGTTACTTTGTATATTTCAAAGAATCGCATATTTCTTTTGAATAACACTTGACTTTGGTTTAAATATAAAGACTTGGTTTTGGGCTTGTAAAAGAAAAATATGATTGTGATCTTGCGCACACAGGCTTTAGCCAAGAAATTCAATTCCGTTTTAATCGGTCAATTTTCTCATGTGCATAAACTAGAGGTCAAATCTATTTTTATTTTTATTATTTTATTTATTATTCTAATTGATTTTTAACTATTCAGTTTAAAATGAGAGAATCTTTATTTTTAACCATTCATTTTAAATTTGAAAGTATATTTAATTTTAACCGTCCATTTTATTTTATGATGATCACTTACTATTTTAAATAGCCTTGTGGGAATACATGGTATTATAAATATCATGCTTACTTGCTTTCAAAATCATTCAATTCAAAGTAACTTTCTCTACTTTTTCGTTCTCTCATAGTTGAGTATCATTTATCCTTGTTCTTTATGTTTCTTGTACTCAGAAAGGTTCGTTAAATCTTGGATGGTACGTACTATTGTGAAATATCCTTATGGAGAGTGTCTTGTGCACGTCTTGGACATTTTTTCTTCATTTTCTCATAATCCCCGTTAAGTTACAACAATCGACAATGAATTTGGGGAGATTAAAAAGAGAAAGTCGAAGTAGTTGTTGACTAGATTTATAAAGTTTGAGGTATTTTTCAGAAACGAACGCTAGATTTATATTTAGGGTGTTAAAAAGGCCAAAATGGTGGATTGAAATTTTTGGCTTTACCAATCATCGACAATGGTGAGCGGCGGATGATGATTGAGACTTAGATCAAATTTTGGGGCTGAGAAGAATTTTAGGTTTTTTTAGGAACATAAAAAATAATGAAACAAATGTTCAATTTTGTCTAATGTTCGGATGTCAAAATAAAATTTATTATTTATAACGTGTCATATCATCAAATCAATAAAAGTTAATAATTTAGAGATTAAATTATAACAAATCAATAATGTAAATAATTAAAATATAATTCTTTAAACTTCATTGATCAAGATTAAAAAAAACAAAATAACTCTGACCACTATGGTTGTTTATCTTTCAAAATAAAATAAAAAAATCTAAAGTACTAACTAATGACAAATTTTAATTTATATAATGAGTAAATCACCTCCAGCGACAATGTCATAGTGAGAGTAGAGTTCCGATCGCTTAACCCTTAAAAAATTCAAAAATAGTCCCAGTAGAAAAACAAATAATATTTATTTTAGAATATTTAAGCTTAATTCTGATTAATATTTTTTACTGTTGTGACACCATAAGAGTAGGAATGCAATTGAAAAAAAAATAAGAAAGTATTCAGGGCGTTTTTATTATTATGCATTATTTTACTCTTGATTTATAATTTTATTTTTTTAATAATATAATTAAAAATCAACCGTTATTGATCAAACACAAAACTAGTAGATTTATATACATTCATTTAATAATTTTTTTTTAAATATATATTTTTTCACTCGCATCTTAAGTAGGGACAGAGCCAAAATAACAATTTAAGAGGGAAAAACATATAATTTTTTTAAATTTAGGTGGGGCAATTTACAAATATCACATAAACTTTTAAATTTATTATATATTAAAGGTAAATTTTATTTTTTTGGTGCAATTGGCCTAGTCATCAAGTACCTCCGTCCATGATCGTAAGTGTTACAAAATTTATTATTTATTAGTATTAAACTCATGTGTAACACGCTACATCTTGATCGACTATAAGTTCAATAATATAGTAATATTTAAGAATAAAAATATTTGTTACCGAGATAAATAAAATTGAAAGAATATTAAATTATGATTCATAATTTTATTATTTATAATCTCATACTTCTTTTTATTTTAATTACATTTTTCACATTTTATAACCATTCAAATAACATTGTCTTATGTAACAAATAGTCCAATAAAATGAGCTCATACATTCAAAAAGAAAATTATAAATCAAGAGTGAAAATGCATAATAGCAAAAGGCCCTCAGTGTTTGCTTGTTTTTCAATTTCACCCTTAACGTAGTATTGCTATGTCAACAAAAATGTTGATCGTTATTTACCATAAAAAGATTTATTTGAATTTAAAAAAATATTAAGATTTAAATTGCCAAAGAAAATACTTTAAGACCTTAATTGAATAAAGTGGTAAATGTTGAGGGATTTTTTGGATTCTCTTTGTATTATGAAAATATCATATTTCAGATCGGAAGAGTCACTCTCATGATAACTTTCTACAATAATCTACTTGAATTCCGAAGAATCCAAATAACGACTTATTAATATAATGAAATATTTGGATTCCAAAATCAAAATCCAAAGAGTGACGTGCGTGACATTATTTGATCTAGATTCATGCAGGAAACCATCAATAAAGCAAAATGATTTTTAAATTCTCATAATTTTCTTTATTAATACTAGCATTTAGATGTGTCTACTAAATCTTAATGCAATTAATAAAATAATTATAATAATATCTTATAAATTATAGATTCAAACGTGTTTAAATGTAAAAATAACACCCATTATACATAAAAATAAAAATGATAGTACTTATTTAGTTGTAAATCAACTCATAATTAATTTTTATTTTATAAATATGAGGAGCATGCAAATCCGGATGACAAGGATCATATAACATGGTTAACTATACCCATTGTTCTAACCCTTGTTCTGCATTACTACAAAGTGAAGATAAACAAACCCTAGACATATGGAAAAGGTAAGTAAATACTCAATCTAGGAAAAACCGAAAGGCTGGTTATTCCATAAGTAAACTCCTGATAATGGCTGCCTGGTCGCTATCGGTGTCCGCCGAAGCTAATAGCTGAGATAACCGGTCGCTTAACCCATCCACTTCTCTGTGTAAGTTCCTGATATAGTTGCAGGTTTCCTGTAAGATCTTGGAAGCTGATACCTGAAAGACAAAAACATTGAACCTTATTACTAAGTCAAAAACTCGCGGGTGAAAACATTGTTGAAAAGGGGAAAAAACCCGAACATTGTATGTTTTGGTACCTTGTCGGAGCGTCTTGCACGAAGCTCAGGGATGAGCCGTTGCAACTTGGAAACAAGGTCGATAATCTGATCATCGGTGATCCTGGAACCACTTGATTGCCTGGAACGTGATCTCCTGCTCGACATTGTTGTGCTTGATAATATTTGTGTCTGGAAAGAAATAAATCAACAAAATGAAAGTTTTAAGGAAAATTTAGATCGATCGATAGATAGATAAATAGTGAGGGAGAGATGGGATTAAAAAACTGGGATTATGAGATTAGAGGAAATAACAAGAAGAAAGAGAGATGCTTTGGTAGTGTAATGAAAACAGACAAATGCATCGAAGAAAGCAGTGGGCTATGCTTCTTAATATATATATATATATTATAAGGGGAAGACGAGCAGGATGATAATCGGGAATAGAATAAAAGGCGGGGGGGCCATATTGTCGTGATCGGAGTTTCTGGGAACTGGGGTAAGAAGGCAAGTGGGTTTCAGGGGCAAATGTAGTCAATAATCACCCATCTGTGCGGTCCTCCCGTCTGTCAGTTTAGCACGCAAGCCCACGTTCTTTGATTACTTCCTGTCTTTTGAATTATGTATACTCACTCTCTCACTCCCGACGTTTAAACGAGTTTAAAAATATTATAAACTAGGTTCGTTGATCGATTAATTTGAATCAAATATTGTATATATATATTATAAAATAAATTTTTTAATTTAATATACTTTATTCACAAAAGCAAGCATATTTAGTCGGTTGGCCAAGCTATTTATTTTTAAAGGATCTATCGCCCCACTTCGGTTAACCGGTCGAACTGAATTAGCTAAAATCTATTAATCGAATCGAACAAAGTTTAGTTAATTCGGTCGATTTTTGATTTATCCGAAATTTGCTATAAGTTTTTGGGTAAAGTACACAAATGGTCGCTAAACTATGCTGAAATGATATGTTTAATCACCGAACTTTCAAAAGTTACAAAAAATAATTAAGCTTATCAAACTATTATAAAATGGTCTTTACATGTTATAAATTATTGATAAAATTTGAAAAGTTTAATGACCATTTTGTAATGATTCAATAAATTTAATGATCATTTTTTGCTACTATGATAAAGTTTAATGATCATCCTATAACATATCGAACAAATAAATAATCATTTTATAACTTTTAAAAGTTCAATGATCATATATAATATTTAATATATAATAATTTCAGTTTTTTGGATCAATTAACCGTTTTTTAACCGGATTAACTGATAATTGATGTTTGAAAAAAAATATTAATCGTTAATTGATCATACCTAAAATTACCCGACCGATTAACCGACGACTGAAATTTTAACACCTCTACACTTACCCAACAAATATTCCGATACAGATACATTTTACATAAAATTTATATTTATAGAAAATAATTCAACTTTAAATCTTAAATCTAATAAATCTAAATACTAATGATATATCGAATATAAACATAATATATATTATTTGACGTATTATCAATGAGCAAGGTCGGTCCTCACATTTTTGAGGCCCTGGGTAAATTATGGGGATTGGAAGTTTGCGTACTGTTATAATAAAATTAATTTTTTATCTTTAATTTTCATGTTGGTCATTTATAGCCTATGTTATAGTTTCTTTTACTTATTATTTATTACTTAAATTGAAGATCTCTATCTAATATTAGAACCAAATTTTAAAGTTCTTTCTACTATAACTATTTAAGTAATAAAAATAAAGCCTGGACAATCGACCAGTTCAGCCTGCTCCCAGGGCAGCCCCCCGTCAATGAGATGGTTAAACTCCACAATCAAAACAAAATTGAAAATGTTACACATATATTACTTCAAAGGCAAAATGACAAAAGATGTCTCAATGTTTGTTGTTTTGTCATTTGGCCTCTTATTTTTGAAAAGCAAACAACCCTCAAACGTTTTAATTTGATCCAAATATGCCCCCATTAATTATCAGTCAACTGATGATCAACGGTTGATATTGACTGGACTTGCCACTGCTAAGATCGGCTCACATGTCAGCATTATATTCGCTATGTATCACCATCAGATTCGACCACGTGTCAGCATGATAGTCGACTATGTGTCACCATAAAGAAGTGTATAACAAAATATTTTTTTTAAAAAATCTGTCGTGGCATATGCCACGTCAGTAGATCTTAACAAGTGGCAAGTTCAGTTAGCATCAGCCGTTGACCGTCAATTGACTAACAGTTTCTATCTAACAGGGGCATATTTGGACCAAATTAAAACGTTAGGTTGTTAACACCCAAAAAAATAAAGACCAAATAACAAAACATGCAAACATTGGGGTCATTTTTTGTCATTTTACCTACTTTAAAAGTAGTGAACTGGAAAAGCATGAGTGGGTTAAATAGGTCTTAGAAGTTAGACCACGGCTTTTAGGGCGTGATCTTAATTAATATTTTCATTTAAATATAAAAAAGAATAGTAAATAGTTGATTGAATAAAGTTCGATTAATAATATGTTAATATATATATACATAAAAATTTAAAAAGAAATATATTTAAATGTTTAATATCTTTTATTTTATGTAAAAAGTTAATTATATAAACATAAAAGAAAATTGTAAATATATAACGATTATAATATGGGTAAATTACAATGTTATTAAAAAATATTGACGTGACACATTAAAGTCTTATTATTTAAAATAAATCTCAAGGGGCCAAATTTGTAGACGCAACAATGATCAAATTTCTGATGACGAAGTGACCGAAGATCAATTTCAATGGTTAGAAGGATTTGTGACATAATTTAAATTCAAGATGATTTGATGGTTAAAATAGTAAATAGAAAAATTTTAGTATTTAATTTGATTGAGATTTGAAAAGATTAGAAGGTTTTATGATAAAATTCGACAACAATCAACTATAAATTAAAGGCTAAAACTTTTTAATTTACTATTATTAATTGTTGGAATAACTTAAAATCAATTATATTAATGTTTTGATTAAATAAATTCTTTTTACTATTAAAATTAACCGACGATTGGTTTGTTTATAAAAAATTTAACCTATACAATCAATATTTAAAAAACACTTTAAAAGTTTGATGACTATAAATATAATTTGCCTTGTACTATACTTAAATAATTAAAACTCAAAGTTTCAGCTTTAAGAAACCCTAAGCGCCAAAACCTTTGTTTTCCCTGTAAAAATATAGAGCGCAACTCTTACCCTTTCAACTTTGTTTAACCTGTGGTGGTACTGGCTTTAATATTAGTCGGTAGTTGATTTTCGATTTTTTTAAGTTTTTAGTTTTTAATAATTTTTTTATCTGTGTGGCATGATTATCTCTGTCTTTTGACATGTTTTTTTTTTTTTTTTTATCTTTTTGGTCGTTTAATCGTTTTTTTATTTTACGTTTTTTCATGGTTGAATTTGACGATACTATGACTGATATAGATGGTGCCTATTTATAATCCTGCTGATCTTCCCTGCTCTAGACCCTCGGATTAAATTTAGATACGCGGTTTACGTTCGTGGATAGTTTCTCACAACGTTCGATTCTAATTAGCGATTTTCGGTGATCTTTCAATAGCTTAATCCCTTTTGTGATTCGTTTATCAATGGAGTCAGATTTATTCAGATTTATTTTTCGCTTGAGTCTTTTGGTTGAGTTTTTAACCTTTTTCACGTATGATCCTTATATGATCTAAAGTGACTAATGTCAATGTTATGAGAAAAAGTCTAGATTATACATTTAGTTTACGATGTAGTTGTAAACTATTATTATAATTTGGATATTTTTTCTTTTTATTAAAACTATCTGCTTCTATTAAAAAAAGTTAAGGGATACTTTTGTCTATTTAGTAGTCACAATTTACTGATTTCATCAATATGGTATTTTTGCATTAATTTGACCTCTAAAGTAGTCGAATTGCATTGTCGTTTAGGGTTTAGAAATATTTTTATGTTTTTTAATCACTTTAGATTGATAAAAAAAATTTAATATAATTTAGGACTTTGGGTTTGAAATTTAGAAATTAGGGTAAAATATTAGTCAATGGACAAACGGCGATACAATTCAACTACTTCAAGAACGAAATTGATGTGAAAATAATATAAAAATAAAATTGATAAATTAAGACTACTACAATAGACAAAAATAACCTTTAAACCTAAAAAAAATAATTAGCGAGATGTTTCATGTATCCACACGTGATATGTCACATGTTCCACCTTTTCTCAGTTAAAACGTAAAAGTTTATAGGGCTTCCCACACGGTCAAGTCAACGACTCGATATTTTTATGTATTTTAATCATAATTGTATACGGATAACATCGAGTTAACACGGACTAAAAAATTAGCAAAAATATGAGTATTACTGTTTACATCAGTATTTATTATTTTTCATATATAGCTAAAATCTTCCGTAAGATCCTTAATCAATTGCTATGAATCATTATTTCCTCGTAATATGGTCAAAATTATGTTGGCACGTGAATTGATTGAAGGAATATACTATAATATATAAATAGATCTCAAGTTTTGGTGAAAATGTAATGAAATCTTCACTGTGTCATGTGACCTCCATTTTATGCATGTCACGACACATTTCCAGGCTTCAATTAGGAAAACCTAGCTCCATACCTAATTCAAGACCTAGCTCCATACCTACGCGACCAAGATTACTGGTTTTGATATTTTTTATTTTATTTTATCATTCACTGCGTACTGTTACTTTTCTTTATTTTAATATTTCTGCCTGCAGCTTTTATTGTTTCGCTTTCGCATATTCTTTGAAAGATTTTATGGTCTAACGGGAATATTTTTAGTTTATGAAATTTAAAATTAGATTTAATTGTCAGGAGAGTTATATTTTGATATATAAATAGTGTAAAAAAAATTTATAATTTTTTATATTTAAGTTATAAAATTTAAAAGGTTTAAACTATTTGTTTCGTCTAAATTTTACTTATTTTCTCAACTTGCCCCATAAAATTTATTTTGACTACTTTTGTCCCTTAATATTTTGCAACGTTACTCATATTGTCCTAACGTTAAAAAAATTATTTTGTTTTCTTAATATTTAATTTAATTAATTAAAATATTTATTAAATTAATTTTATTTTACCAAAATACCTCCACCTCTTTCCCCAAACCCACCCCTCATCATCTTATTCCATCCCCTTCGTTCACCAAACGATGATTGCATCTAATTTTTTGACCCTTCATTTCCGTTTCGTTTCATTATCTCACTCCCTATGAAAAACATGTCTCATTTCCTTTCGACGACAACCCTAGCCCTCAATATTCAAGCCAACAAACACCATCGCACGACCCCTGCTACGGTCACCATCTTCGATGAACTCAGGCTACCGATTGAGGGCTCTTCCCTTTTCTTTTCTTTCTTTTCACTGGTTCGAGTTTTCTTCCACAACACTAATCTGAGCGTCGTCGCCAAGTTCTCAGAACAACGCCGTTCAGAGGCTTCTCTAGGCACCACCAAGTTATCTTTCAACTCTTCGGTAGCCCATCTGGCGAACCATGGCTATCGAGATGAAGTCATCCCCTTCTTTTCTGATCTCTAATTCTGTAGATTTCTGCTTTGGGTTCAAGTTTCGGGAAATGGCAGCTCAGTTAGGATGGTGGCTGTGTTGAACGGCGAAGGCCGCGTGTTGGATAGGTTTAGAGAAAGCTCAGTTATGGGCTATTGTTGAATAATGGGATGTGGGGTAACCGTGAGTGGTGAAGATGATGGGTTATTGGTGTAGTTATTGCATGGTGACTGAATTGAGTCACAACCGAGGGGTTCCTATGGTGTAGGCAGTGTCGATGGATGACAGTTCAGTTTAAGGGTGTGTTGTGAGGAATGGGTGTTTACAGCAATGGCCAAGACGGGTAATTGATGGATGAGGATTCAATGACGATGAAGGCTATGGGTATGCAGAAAACGATGGACGTTTTGTTTGTATCTTCAGATGGAAATATAATTTGGTGAACGGAGAGGATGAGGGGTGGGTGGGGTTTGGGGAAAGAGTGTGGGTTTTTTTGGTAAAATAAAATTAATTTAATGAATATTTTAATATATTAAATTAAAAATTAAGAAATTAAAGTAATTAGGTGACGTGGCACGTTCTGATTGGTCAAGATGAATTTTTTTAATGGTTGGAGCAATATGGGTAACGTCGCAAAATGTTAGGGGGCAAAAGTGGGCAAAGCGTAGTTTAAGAGGCAAATTGGAAAAATAGGTAAAGTTTAGGGGGGAAATGTGTATTAAGCCAATTTAAAATATAAATCTTTAGCCCTAACACCCTAAAACTTAAACTTTAAACCCTAAACTCTAAATTCTAACCATAAATCTCAAATTCTACACTCTACAACCTAAACCTCTAAACCTTAAATCACAACATAAATCTCTAAACCCTAAAATTAAAAAGCTTGTGTAAACTTCTCTAAACCCTAAAATTAAAAAGCTTGCATAAACTAAAGTTTACACAAGCTTGTGTATCAAAGTATTTTTCTTAAAGAGAACTGTTTAAACTATAATTTTTGTTTCTATATTTTTTGTTTTAGGCATTTAAAACTTGGAAAATACTTTGATACACAAGCTTGTGTTTACACAAGTATTTCAATTTTAGGGTTTTAGGTTGGGATTTAAGGTTTATGGGTTTAGTGTATAGGGTGTAGAATTTAAGGTTTGTGGTTAGAATTTAGAAATTAGGGTTTAAGGTTTAGGTGTTAGGGCAAGGGATTTAGGTTCGCAAAATGTTAGGGGGGCAAAAGTGGACAAAGCGTAGTTTAAGGGGCAAATTGGAAAAATATGTAAAGTTTAGGGGGGAATGTGGATTAAGCCAATTTAAAATATAAATCTTTAGCCCTAACACCCTAAAACTTAAACTTTAAACCCTAAACTCTAAATTCTAACCATAAATCTCAAATTCTACACTCTACAACCTAAACATCTAAATCTTAAATCACAACATAAATCTCTAAACCCTAAAATTAAAAAGCTTGCGTAAACTAAAGTTTACACAAACTCGTGTATCAAAGTATTTTTCTTAAAGAGAACTGTTTAAACTATATTTTTTGTTTATATATTTTTTGTTTTAGGCATTTAAAACTTGGAAAATACTTTGATACACAAGCTTGTGTTTACACAAGCATTTTAATTTTAGGGTTTAGGGTTTTAGGTTGGGATTTAAGGTTTATGGGTTTAGTGTGTATGGTGTAGAATTTAAGGTTTGTGGTTATAATTTAGAGTTTAGGGTTTAAGGTTTAGGTTTTAGGGTGTTAGGGCAAGGGATTTAGGTTTTAAATTTTATAGAGAAGTATACAATTAATCTCATTTATCGTCTCCATTGATCATCGTTATCTCATTTATTAAGGGATAATTCAATTATTAATATACACATCAACTTTCACCTTTAATTTACCTTTATTGATTATTTAGCGTATCGGGTACCGGTACTCGAACACGAGTATTGGTACGACATTCTCGAGTATCATTACTCACAAGCATACCAATATTGAAACTGCTTACTAGAAATCTTCAATTCCCTCAAGTATCGATAAGGGTCGACCCATACTGATACGACCCCCAATTGCATACTGGTACGATTAAGGCTCCTACCGATACCCTATTCACGAGTTCTTATAATTTCCTCGAATTAGGATGTTACATCTCTTATTCGATCCCTAAAGCTTATGAAAGTCATTATGGTTTGTTTGCTAGCACATTTAATCAATAAATATTAACTATCGGCTTCATAATCATTTATTCGAATATTACCATTATTTATCCCTTACACACAATTTCCATTGAATCACATCAATCTATTCGAAAAAGCATACAAAGCATCACAGTTTATCAACCAATTAATCAATCATAAAAAAATCATATAGACATCCCAAACGGCCCTAAATGGTCTCTAAAGCCTCCACGAGTCTCATCATATTCGCAACATCATCATGTATCTCATAGATATCAAGTTTTATACTGTTGGTCTCCAAACATGCATATTCATCGCCTACCTATTTTGCAGATACTAACACGCAAAACAATCACATTTATGATGCTCTTGAAGCAATAAGAGTTCAAGGTATACTAACCTTGATCTAGTATTTGAGCCCAAACAAACCTCATTCACTAACTACTCTGCAAGGTCAAACGCATAAAAACTGTTGAGTATGCCTAAAGACCAATCATAGGATAATTGTAAATGACATTTGTTTTATCTTGTTTATTCAAAAAGAGGCATTGCCATTATTATTTTCATTTAAAGTTCTGTGTGCATAAATAAACTGAATTATAATAAAGTTCTTAGAATAATATAGTTATTCTAAAATGTCCTTAGTCGAGTATTATTGTGAGCATGGACAACAATAACGCATTAAGACTAATATGTAGTTGATTGATGACAAAGTGTTGTCATTGACATGGAGATGACAAAATCAATACATAAGTATGTGTTAGAGAACGACATACTGGACTGACCCGCTATGAGCATGTTTCTTGGATTATTATGTGACAGTCATAACATTGCTCATAGTGATAACTACATTATGATCCTCAGACTTGAGATATCATTATTTCAACATCGTGAGTGGCATATTTTGATACGGTCAAATGTGTGTCGTAACTAACTACAATATAAAGAATGATATTGGATATGTCACAATCTATGTAGTGGAATATGGTTGATCAAGATAGGATTTGTCCCTCCTACATAATAGGAGTAATATCTTAGGCCACTTGATTGAGTGAGACTAGAAATGCATGGCCATGCTCGAATAAGTTGATATGAGATATCATAGTTATTCGTTTATAATAGGCTACTCAAGATATCAAGAAACATTAGATGGACTATATAAGTGTGAATGTTCCATGACTTGTGTCTAATCTAGATATAAAGGAAAAAAGGATGTAATACATAAATAGAGTTAATCACGAAAAGGTTATGTCGAATCATGATTTCTTGTAACTTAGGTGACAATGACATATTGCTAGATGTCACTCATTGTACTAACGTTACATGAACCTACAGGGTCACACCCGCAGTTGAAATGAGCATATATTAAATGAATTATATATGTACAAATTTGTTATACACAGATTTAGTTAAATTAATATATATTTGATATATATAATTTAACTATTGGGTAAATATTAATAGAAAAATAATTATTGTAATTATGACTCTTTTAATATATAAATAATATAATTCGATTTAAATCAATATATATATATTGAAATCCTAGTTAAGTTGAATTGGGATTATATATATTTAATATATATATTAAAATCCTAATTAAAGTTGAATTGGGATTATATATATTTAATATATATATATTGAAATCCTAATTAAAATTGAATTGAGATTATATATATTTAATATATATATTGAAATCCTAATTAAGTTAAATTGAGATTATATATTTAATATATATATATATTGAAATCCTAATTAAGTTGAATTGAGATTATATATATATATTTAATATATATATATTAAAATCCTAACTAAAGTTAAATTGGGATTATATATATTTAATATATATATTGAAATCCTAACCTGAGTTGAATTAGGATTACAAATGCTATATAAAGGCATGGGAGATCTAGCAGTCATTAATACTTTTTGGGAAAACCCATCTAAATAGTTTAGAGAGCTTTTATATGCTTGTTCACTTTTAAATGGTTTAGAGAGTTTTATATACTCGTTTCAACTGGGTGAACTACGTAGTCGGAGTGGTATTGTTGCGGCTTAAGAATCGACATCGTGGAATCGTGATTGAATATCTATCTCCTCCAAACTCAGAATTCCAGATTTTAAACAGGTAATTCTTCACCCTTATTTACCTTGATTCGTTCCTCGTACATGGATCTCTGGTGGTAATCACCGGATAATTTTTTTGTTGCGCCATAAGGTGTATCGGCGTGACCCAACAGTGGTATCAGAGTCACTTGTACGATATGAATTTAGGTTTAATTACTTGGGTGATGTAATTGTATGAGATACATGTTATTTTTGATTTATTTAGTGAATATATGATCTTTGTACGAGCAAATCTATTCAATCACGGTTAATCTATTAATCTAATTAAAAGATATTCCTAAGATTGATAATTAAGAGTTAATCATCGGGATCTTTGTCGATAGGGTTTAAAATATTATATGTTAATTGTTAACATATTCAATATGGACTTTTAAGGTTTTAGATGTTATGTGTTAACATACGTGGGTTAAAGTTATATATTAGACTAATGGTTAGTTTATAGATTTCATGCGGAGAAGTAACAAGAGTTGTTCTAGTAAAAACCTCATAGATTTTAAAATTCTAAAAAATGCGATAATGTTGATAAAAGTTATCAAATCATGAGGTTTTTACACAACAATTAAGATGTTGATCTTAAAAAAAATCCCCCCGCTGACCGGGTAGGGATAATCCCGCCAGCAGCTACAAGCCCGCCAAAACCCCGCAAGGGGCTTGACCCCTGCGTAGAAACAATCTAGAAAGACCTCAATTACAAACTTCGTCGTTACTATGTTCGTTTATGCACGGTGTTTAGAATGCATGGTTATAGCCCAATAGCCCATTTAGTTTTATTTATAAGGATTTATAAATACGGCCTGCGTGTCGTGTCTTTCTTTACTTCTATTGTAATTTTCTTCTCATCTTACTCCATCGTATGTACAACGAGTTTCTAAAATTATAATCTATACAAAGAAGCATTGACCAGAGGAACAAAAGTGTGGGCTGACAGAAAGATGCTTCAGAAGTGTTTTTATCCTTAGAATAACTTGGTTCTCCTATTGGCTTGGGACGGGCCACCTCAGGATATGGGCTATAACTATTGCATTCATATTTACTGATTTTCATGTATATGATAAAATGAATGTATGAGATGCATGATAAGATCAAATGTTAAATGGTGAGATAATGTTCACAAAAACCCTCCATATTTAATTAAAATTAGTCATCCAATATTAGCCCTCGTTAAAACCTCGATCGATACTATGCAGGTTTTGCCAAAGCAAAATACTTAGATCTATCTTGGTTAAACACGAAGAATAAGCAAGTGATATTCAGTGGTAGTAATATTGGTTAAACTAGGTTGTTCTAATAAGATTAGAAACCTAAAGACTAATGATTATTCAAGAACTTTGGTGATTGAAAACAATACGAAAGTGCATGTCTAGGATTGATTCTTTGAAAGACTTGGTATTTAAGCGTGCCCAGTACACCACCTCTCTTTTTATAAGTGACCTACATGGTGCACTGTTCATTATTGTTCTTTCTATTAGACCATATGAACTTTTGTTTTGGACAAATAGTTGTTCATCAAATATAGGAATTACATGAGATGTAATTAGCAAGTGTTGCTTACCTAAATAATTGAATTCTAAAGCCAAAGCTGACTTAGAATGAAATGAAATATGGATCTTTAACCACTAAAAATACTTTTTTAGCAAGTTTTTCAATTTTGAGGGTTTTTAATAGTGGGAATGTTATTACTTTATAAACATGATAAATAGGTACTTATAAAACATATTTTATTGTTGTAGACTTATTATACAAATTTGTTATCATTGCGATCGGTCCTTTAGAAGGACAAGTTGAACGGCGTAAACTACCTTGACTGGTCACTGGAAGGAAAATTGTTTCCATTAGTAATAAGACATGTCATTGTAAAAGGAACTGCCCCATTTATCTTGAAAAGTCAAGAAGGCAAATGAAAGCGGAGCGTCCACCTCGAATATTTATGTTATTGATATTAATTTATCAATACCTACTTCTTGGGTATTAGATGGTTCTCATATTTGTACATTTGTATAATGACTACAAAAGAGTAGAAATCTGAGAAAAGAAGATGTGGACCTATGGTTTGGTAATGGAGCAAGAGTTGTTGCATTAGTTATAGGAACATATACTTTATCATTGCCTAGTAGACTTAACTTATGTTTAGAGGATTATTATTTTGTGTCTAGTTTGACTAAAAAACATTATTTCGATTTATTGTTTAGACAATATTGGTTTTGAGATAATTATTAAGAATAATTGTTGTTCTTTTATCTCGATAATATTTTCTATGGTATGACACAATTAATAAATGGTCTATATATTTTGAATCAAGAGAATTCCATTTACAACATAAATACGAAAAGATCAAAACAAATGACTCTAATCAAACTCATCTTTGGCATTGTCACTTGGGTCACATAAGTGAAAAGCGCATTTCAAAACTTCATAAAGATGAATTTTTGGATTCATTTGTTTTCAAACAACTTGATGTATGTGAGCCTTGCTTATTAGGAAAGATGACCAAAGCTCCTTTTAATGGTAAAAATAAGCGAGCAAGTGATTTATTGGGATTAATGCATAGTGATGTATGTGGACCAATGAATACACAAGCCAGAAAAAGGTTTTTAATACTTTATTACTTACACAGATGAATTCAGTAGATATGGGTACATTTACCTAATGCATCATAAATCTGAAGCCCTTGAAAAGTTCAAGGAATTTAAAAATGAAGTATAAAACCAACTAGGAAAACGCATTAAGGCTCTTCGATTAGATCGAAGAGGAGAATACTTAAGCTTGGAGTTTGGTGACCTTTTTAAGGAATGTGGGATTGTCTCACACCTCCTGGTACTCTACAATGGAATGTAGTTCCTGAAAAGAAGAAACCGAACACTGTTATACATGGTTCGATCAATGATGAGTCATGCTAATCTTCCAGTTTCTTTTTGGGGACATACGCTAAAAAATATCTGCTTTCACACTAAATCATGTTCAATCTAAATCAGTTCAAAAGACACCATATGAGATATGGATTGGGAAACGTCCTAGTATGTCTTTTATGAAAATTTGGGGATGCGAAACTTATGTTAAACATAAGATGTCTACAAAGCTCAAACCCAAATCTCATAAATGTAATTTTGTGGGTTATCCTAAAGAGACTAAAGGGTATTATTTCTACAATCCTACCGAGAACAAAGTGTTTGTTGCTCAAACATGAATCTTCCTAGAAAGATAATTTGTTTTATGAAAATGAAGTGGGAGAAATATTGAACTCAATAAAATTCGAGATCAACCACATATCATTGAACAAGAGATTGAACAACAACAAGTTCCACAAGTTGTTGAGGAACATTCAACAGTTTTAGAAACACAACCACTGCGAAGATCTTTGAGAGAATGCAATACGCCTGAGAAATATGGATTTCTTGTCACATTGTATGGTGATGTTCTCTTCATAGATCAAGATGAGCCTAGGACTTATCAAGAAGTAGTGATGGGCCCAGACTCTAAGAAATGGCTAGAGGCCATGAAATTCGAGATCGATTCCATGTTAGAAAACCAAGTTTGGACCTTGGTAGACCCACCTCTAAGGGGTTAAGCCCATAGGGTGCAAATGGGTTTTCAAAAAGAAAACCGACATGGATGGTAATGTATAAACATACAAAGTGCAATTAGTCGCTAAGGGTTTTGGTCAAATTCATGGTATAAACTATGATGAAACCTTTTTACCTGTTGCTATGTTTAAATCCATCAGGATCTTACTTGTGATAGCTGCATCGTATGTGATATGGCAAATGGATGATAAAATCGCATTCCTTAATAGAAAAACTAGATGAGGATGTGTACATACCACAACCTAAAGGTTTTATCGATCCAAAAGATGGCAAAAAAATGCATGCTACAAAGGTCCATTAATGGATTGAAGCAAGCTTCTCGAAGTTGGAATCTTCGTTTTAACGATGCAATCAAAGAGTTTGATTTTATCAAAAATAAAGATGAGTCATATATTTTCAAGAAAATTAGTGGGAGCACTGTCATATTCTTGGTAATGTATGTGGATGATTTATTGATATTAGGAAATGACATATCTAGCTTACAGTATGTGAAAACTTGGATAGGAAAATGTTTTTTCGTAAAAGACTTGGGTGAGGCAACATACATATCAGGAGTCAAGATCTATAGAGATAGATCAAGATGACTTCTAGGACTGGGTCAAAATACATACATAGAAGAAGTACTAAAAAGATTCAGTATGGAAGAGTCCAAAAGAAAAACGTTCGTACCTATGAGACATGAAATTTCACTCTTGAAGGAAATGTGTCCTTCAACATCTTAAGAAAAAGGGCAAATGAGTAAGATTCCATATGCTTCAGCAATTGGATCTATCATGTATGCTATGTTATGTACTCGTCTAAATGTATCATACGCTTTAAGTATGACAAGTTGATACCAGGTAGTTCCCGGTGAAGGTCACTGGGTCACAATTAAAAACATCCTTGAGTACTTAAGAAGAACTAAGGATACATTCCTTATATATGGAGGTGAAGAAGAGCTAAGTATAAAAGGTTATATTGATGTCAGCTTCCAAACTGATAAGGATAATTCACGATTACAATCGAGTTTTGTGTTATTCTTTAATGGAGGCGCTATGAGTTGGAAAGGTTCAAAGCAAAATACAGTAGTTGATTCTACAACAGAAGCCGAGTATATTGTAGCATGCGATGCTGCAAATGAGGGTGTTAGGATAAAGAAGTTCATATATAAACTAGGGGTTGTGCCAAGCATTTTGAATGCTATAGATCTACATTGTGATAACAACGGAGCCATCGCACAAGCAAAGGAACCCAGATCTCACCAACGATCCAAACACATACTTAGGTGTTACTATCTCATTCGAGAAATATAGATCGAGTAGATATAGAAATATGTAAGGTACCAACAAATGACAACATTGTCGATCCACTGACAAAGCCTCTGACGCAGTAGAAGCATGATCGTCACACTAAGTCACTTGGTATTAGATACATGAGTGATTGGTCTTAGTGCTAGTGGGAGATTGTTAGAGTATGCCCAAAGACCAATCATAAGATGATTGTAAATGACATTTGTTTTACCTTGTTTATTCATAAAGAGGCATTGTCATTATTATTTTCAGTTACAACTCTGCATGCATAAATAAATTGAATTATAATAAAGTTCTTAGAATAATATAGCTATTCTAAAATGTCCTTAGTCGAGTATTATTGTGAGCATGGACAACAATAATGCATTAAGACTAATATGTAGTTGATTGATGACAAAGTGTTGTCATTGACATTGAGATGTCAAAATCAATACATAAGTATGTGTTAGAGAACAACATACTGGACTGTCAAGCTATGAGCATGTTTCTTGCCTTATTATGTGATAGTCATAACATTGCTCATAGTGATAACTACATGTATGATCCACATACTTAAGATCGTCATTATTTCAACATCGTGAGTGATATATTTTGATACGGTCAAATGTGTGTCGTAACTGACTACACTATAAAGACTGATATTGGATATGTCACAATCTATGTAGTGGAATATGGTTGATCAAGATAGGATTTGTCCCTCCTACATAATAGGAGTAATATCGTAGGCCACTTGATTGAGTGAGACTAGAAATGCATGTCCATGATCGAATAAGTTGATATGAGATATCATAGTTATTCGTTTATAATAGTCTACTCAAGATATCAAGAAACATTAGATGGACTATACAAGTGTGATTGTTCCATGACTTGTGTCTAATCTAGATATAAATGACAAAAGGATGTAATACATAAATAGAGTTAATCACGAAAAGGGACTTTACACAAATTAACAAATTTAGAACATCGAGAAATTCTCGGGTAAAGTCCCTAAAAAAAGTCAACATTGGTCAACGATCAATATCGATCGATGACGACGGTGGTCGACAGCGAAAGCGGCACAGTCAACGATGGGTGGCAGCACAATCAATAGCGACTTGCGGTACAGTCAATGATGGTTGGTTCAAGTTTCGGTTGGCAGGCTGGCTTTACGGCTGGCCTAGCGGCTTGGCCTAGCCGGCTGGATAGCTCAAATTGTTGTTGGAGCACACCCACGCGTGGGCGGCGACTTTCGATGACGGGAATCATTCGGCGAGCTCCAGTTTGGTATTTTCGGCTATGCTGGTTCCAATGGTGGCTTCGGATTTTTGTTTTGAACACTCGAACCCCCCCCCCCCGTCTTGAAAATTTGAAACTTCAACTTCTCACCCCCTCCGGCAGTAGCTCTGACGACGACACCACGACTATCGACCGACTCGTCTCGACGAGGTGAACACAATAACGTAAGAGGTGTCAAACACGGACACCTTGATGGCAAAAAATCAAACATGGACACTTGATGGAGAAAGAAAAGAAAAAAATGAAAAAAAAGAGAAAAGAAAAAATGAAGAAAGAGAGAAAAGAAAATCTAATTTTCTCTCTTCTCCCACCTCACTCTCTTTCAAATAACCTTTCAAATAACCTTTCTGAAATAATTTTTTTATTCTTTAATGTTCATTTAAAGATCTAACATCTGAAACGGAGACCCGATTACTAATCCTAAAAATCGTGTCATTACAGTTGTTTCCATTAATAAAAACATCATCCTATCATTTCTTGACATGTGTCTGAGTTTTTAATTATTTGTTTATTTTAAACTAAAAACCTAATTTTGAAAAAAACTTAAAATCCTCATTTTTTTTTTCAAAAAACCCTAAATATTCTACCACGCCGAACATTATGTTGCCATCGTCGTTGCAGCAATTAAATATCTTTCTCTCGTCACAAGAGCCACAAATCTTAGTCGTCATTCGTTTGTTCATCACGTTCGTCGTTTGAGGAATTTATTTTGCGTTCAACGTTCAATTGACTCCTCGGTCAATTTTCGGCGACGAAAGAGTGAATAATCGATAGTAGGACTGGGAGGTTGATTCGATGGTACCATAAGATGAATTTAAAGATTTAAGGATTTGTGGCTAGGGTTTATGAAAAATTGAGATTTTTGGGGTATTTTTGAGAAAATTAAAATTTTATGATTTTTTAAATTACATAAAATTTAAAAAAACAAATTTATGCCAAGCTTTCATTGGATTACATAATTTTTAACTATAATTGTCGGATAAAAATTAAAATAAAACAAAATGAAACGTTAAACACCTATTTTGACAAACATAAAAAAATAATTTAGACATTTTTATAAGAAAAAAACTTTGATACACAAGCTTGTTAGATTTAGGGTTTAGGTTTAAGGTTTAGTAATTTAATTTTTAGATTTTAAAGAAGGGTTGTGTAATATTTTTTTATACAGTTTGTGTATCAAAATAAATTAGAATTATTAAAAATGTGGGTAAAAATATTCTTCAAGTAACATTTCAATTATTATTATTATTGTTATTATTATTATTATTATTATTAATAAGAAGGATGACATTCTATCTTTTATATCACATTTTAGCTTTTACATCTAGTCCAAAATGTTACTTTTCTAACAATTACATCATTACGTTTTAATTATTTCATTCAAATTTGCCCTACAACCATAATAAATTTGCCCTACAAATTTTTAAATATGAAATTGTTTACTTTTCTTTCAATAATTTATTGAATTCAATTGGAGTTAAATAAGTTAATATCGATGATTTTTAAAATTATAGCACTTCAATTTCTCATTTGGAAAGCTCATTAACGCTCGTGTTATATCCAATTAATTTTTCTTGACAAATATCCAAATAAATTTTTAATCCTTAGTTTAACCGTTCATTTCATGGACATTTGCCAATGTAATGTGCATGTTTTTCTCCGTATTAGTGCGACTGCTAGTTTCTTCTTTTTTTGGGATAATTGACCGTTAGCTTTATTTTCTGATGTTATTTGGTGACATTGGATGTGATATTAGAGAGGAAAATAATGTAAATATGATATGAATATGTATTGAAATAAAAATTTACCTAGTTTTTCCTTTTTTTTCTCTAATAGCCGCCGGTCCTCCTTTTTTTCTTCTTTGATTTTATCGGCAGCGGCACTACTTATGGTATCGGCCGTCGACTATCAATATTTATCTTTATTATTACTTTCTCATATCCTTTTTCAATTTGTTATTTTTATTCCATGTTATTTTAGTTTTTGATAAAAATATTTTTGTTTGACTTCTTTTTTTGGTATTTTGTGCGTGTTCATCTTCCTTTGTGGCACGTTTTTACTCTACTCTTGTGGCATGTTTCATCTGCTTTGTGGCACGTTGTTCGCCTACCTCTACGGTAGATTTGTGATCGTGTAGATATTCTCGATCATGTAGAGATTCTTACACCGCTCATATCTGATTTACGATTGTCGATGGTCTTTTAGTGGCTAGATTCCCTTTTGTGGTTGTTTGTCAATGTATTCAGATCTAGTTACGAAACATCTAGTTGGATAAAGACAAAAAAGTATTATTGACGATTACTAAGTTACAATGGATGATGGACTTCAAATTCAAAAGAAGGCTTCGACTGTTATTGTGCCTCTGGATTTATTTTTATGTTTAAGTTTTTTGGTAGACATAGTCCCTAAAATCCTCTCTTTGATTGATTATATTGTTGAGGTTGTGCCTTCTTTTGTTTCAATAAAATTCAGTATCGTTTCGAGATTCAAAAAATATGGCATGATTATATGAATATCTAAAAACTATAATTAAGGGTGGTAATCGGGTAGAGAATAATCGAAAACTGTAGAGATCCGAACTGACGGAGATGAAAAATAATCGAAATTTTCACCCCAAAGAGACGGGATTAGAAAATTTTATTCTCGAAGCTCAAATGAAGATGAAGACGAGATTTGCTATATTCACACAGTGGGGATCCCAAACCGTGCCCGTATAAATCTCCGTGTGGATCCCTGAAAATTATCCACAAGAAATCCCAATATTTTACAAGATTTTAATAAAATATACTTACCTCTCATTTACATATATACCCTTGACATATATGTTTATTTTTTATCAAATGATATATATGTTTGTTGTTAAGTTATTATTATAATTTTAAAAACCATATGTTTATTGTTAACAAAACTAAATTTATCATTTATGTTTGTAATTTTGGAGATTTAATTTGAATATAATAAGATTTGAATATTTTTAAGTGTAATGAATATATGACTTGTAAATTAAAATTAGCCATATATTTTGTCTAGTAAAGTAGTAAGTTTTATTTTTTTATAAAAAATCCCGAACCTCACAAAAATCCATGCGAGGAGAATATGAGGCGGAAAAAAATTCTCGAAATATTTAATGAGATTCTCTGAAATCGTCTATGCAAGTGTAAGGGACGAAATAATGAATGCAAAACCGTTCCGGCCCCGTCCCATTACCACCCTTAATTAAAATAATAAATTATTATCATTTTTTATGAATATAAATTATTTTAAACATAAACTATGACATAAAAACTAAACAAACACAATATGAATACATCATACATTACTTGTGATCGGCGTCAAGAAGGAAGCTACACATGTGGTCCAAAATTGATCTTCGGATCTCAAACCCTTGTGCCACTGTCTTTGCAATTCAACCATGTGGGATGTTTTTCCTCTTGTTTCAGACATGTATCTTGAAGCCTTAAACCGATGCACCCTAAGATTGCAGCAACCCAATGGTCGGCAACACGGCCTTTTTTGTATAATTAAGGCATTTTTTCGTGTCAGGTTTACAGTTTTTCCCAATAATATCATCTTTAAAATTTGAACTTGAGGTAACACATTGTTTTCTGCGATAATCAGCCGAAACGAAAACAGTTGTTTTCCAAAGACCAAAACAACAAACCGAAAGCTGTTTGTCGCCGTATGTCTCATTTGGATTTGAAAGCCCTTTCTGCTTCAGCAAACTTCATTTTCTGATAAGAATATGTTCATTATATAAAACCAGATAGGTAGAAACCTTACGAAGGATGAACTGGCAAATGGGGACAAGAAAATCCAAACTAAAAGTTTGGGTTCTCAAAGCAGCAAAAGACAGCACATGTAATGTTTTTATTTATTTAATTAATTGAAAGCTTAAAAAGAAAATGAGATTTTTTGAGGCAGAAATGAGAAAGTGCAGGAAGACAACAGAAACGGTTAATAATGGAGAGTCACAATTAGTAGTCTCAAGTACTATACATGATATGAAGTCTTCATGGCCAGTGGAGAAGCCTCTAAGGTGTCAGCACTTGGCCCCACCACTTTTTTTCCCATAATTCTATATGTATTTATATGTTAAAATTAAGTTATGATATAGGAAACTTAAAATAACTTTTTTTCCAAATATTAAATTTACATATTATTACATGAGCATGATAATGATAAGAAATCTCAAATAAAAAATTAGTGGAAAAATCCTAATTTTCTGTCTTTTCACTGTAAATTTTTAATCGTGGTCGTGCAATTAATTTTAGTATTAGTTATCGATCGTCAAATTTTTTTATTTTTTTTAATTTTAATAAGAATTTCTGTCTTTGTAACATGTGTTTTTTCTGTTCTCGTGACACACGTTTTTCTCTGTTCTTGTGACATGTATTTTATTATTTTGTGGTTCGTTTCATCTGTCATTGTGACATAATTTCAACATACCCTAGCGATCGTTTGTTGCTCGCACAGAGATTTTAACGGCGTTAGTTTTTATTATAATTTTGTCAGTGGTCATAGAAAGTTAAATCCCTACTCGGTTGATGGTTATTTGTCGATGTAATCAGTCATAGGTAGCGGGACATTCTGCCTGATAGTTTGGGTTGTCCACCATTCCTTTTTCACCCGTTATATGTTTTTATTGGATAGAGACAAAGAGATTGAAGAAAGCTTCTAAATTTTGATGGCATATTTATCTCTATGGAAGTATTCACTTTTCTTTGTTTTTGAATTGTAAGAAAATTTAGTGGATTAGTCACATTATTCTACTTTCTGGATATGTTGTAATTGTGATACCGTCTATAATTTTAATAAAAGTTTAGATACTATTATAAAAAAGAAAATCTCAAATCAAATAAAAACATATAATGGACACGCGAATTTTACGTGAAAACTCTAGACGAAAAAGTTTGGGATTAGCCCAAGTTTAAGAGGAGAAAATCTTTTGATATAAAATAAAAAGTATAATGAACACGCGAGTTTTTTTAAACAAATTGATATCGTAATTAACTCCTCAAAATTAAAATGTCAAAATCTTTCACTTCTACATGTGAAAATTAGAATTAATGTTTCAAGACCTCCTGTTCACTAAATTCAAGTAAATGTCAAATATATTCCTTTGACTAGCTTCAATCCAAAAGCATGGGATTAGCCCAAGTTTAAGAGGAGAAAATTAAAAGGTATTGATTTTTTAAGGCTTAAGAGTTTAATAAGTCTCTAAATTTTTACAAAAAAATTAATTGAGTTTTCAATTTTTTTTTGTACCTAATAATCCCTTAAACTCAAGAAAAAAAATCAGTTTGGCCATTTGACTAACTTCGACCGTTAATTTTAACAATTTTTTTAAATTTTTTTATTAACATATGTCGCAACAGGATAATGTCACTTGTCTTTTCTAGGAACTTTTAAATCTTAATTTTTAAAAATATATAAAAATCATAAAAAAATCTAAACAAATTAAAAAATCTGGAAAATCTGGAAAATATTTTAAAAATATATAAAATATTTTTTAATTTCAAAATTTATTCAGAAATGATAAATAATATTTTTTTCAATAGATTAAAAATTTTAAAATATTAAATATTATTATAAAATTATAATAATAAATTGAAAAAATATATAAAACAATAAAAGTTATTTAAAAAACAAAATAACTTTTATTTTTTTATATTTTTTAATTTATATTTTTATAATAATATCTAATATTTCAATTTTTTAAAATATTTTAATCTTTTGAAAAATTATTATTTATTATTTTTAAATATATTTCGAAATTAAAAATATTTTTATATTTTAAAAATAATTTTTAGAATTTTCTAGATTTTTTAAGAAAATTTTCTGATTTTTATATATTTTTTAAAAATTAAGATTTAAAAGTTCATAAAAATGACAAGTGACATTATCTTGTTGTGACACGTGTCAACAACAATTTAAAAACCGTTAAAGTTAACGGTCAACGTTGGTTAAAGAGTCAAATTGATTTTTTTCTTGAGTTTAAGGGCTTGATTAGGTGCAAAAAAGGTTTAGGGGCTTAATTGATTTTTTGTAAAAGTTTATGGGCTTATTGAACCCTTAAGCCTTTTTAACTATTGATATTTATGGGTAGACTAATTAGAATTGAGTTTGCAAAGACCCTAATATTGGGGCGATCCTCCAAATCTAATTTTCTTCATTTACAATGATGTGATTTGAGCTCTTAACATTTCTTAAGAGATTCAACGCACCATCCCATAAGACTAACTAGTTGTTAGTTAAACAATATTGATTTTAATTGCATGCTAATCAGATTTTGGATTCACCCGTCTTTCATTCTTAACCACAAATGCAGTAAGGCTTCTCATATAAAATATTTAGAGTTAACTGTATCACACGTTTTTGAACTTTAATCTTTGTTCTAAATTGATCTTTAGATTTTTAAATGTTCAGCTTTAATTTTTAAAGTGTGGTCCTCATTCTAAATTGGTCCTTAAACTTTTGGATATTATAATTTTATCTCCAAATTTTGACTTATATTCTATATTGATCCTAAAACTTTTGAACATTCTTATTTCATCTCAAATTGTGACTTTATTCTAAATTGATCGTAAAACTTTTGAATATTCCAATCTCACCCTCAAATTATCAGTATGTACTAAACATATATCATGTTAATAGAATCATAATTTGGTGATGAAATTATAATGCGACTTTATGGTGTGACATAAACGATAATTTGATGATGAAATTAAAATGTTCAAAAGTTTGAGGACCAAAATTAAATAGAGAATCATAGTTTAAAGATGAAAGTGAGACATTTAAAATTTTAGAAACTAATTTAAAATAAAAATTATAATTTGGAGACGTGATATTATGAACTCAAATAATTACAACAATATTTTTCTGATGTGCATAAGGGAATCTAGGGGTAGCGGGGCCTTTTAAACCTTTTTAAAAGCTAATCATTTAATTTAGTCCTTTTAACACTCTATTTAAACAAAATTTTCATTTTTGTCCCTAAAAAATTTCAACAGTTCATTTTAGACTATTTGAACACAAAGGTTTAACTTTGATTCCTCAAATCTTTTAATTTTATCCCAAAACAAGAAAAGATAAACAATTCAGAGACTATTTTGATATCGAATAGGAGAATTAGCAGCGTGGTTAAAAGAAGACTATATGATAACTTCTTGAGAATGAAATTGATTAAAATTCTGTGTTGACACTTCAAAATTTCTTTTTTAATAGACACTTTAAAGTTTAGGGTTCAAAATTCTAAATATGACATTTTCTCTCTCGATTTGTAATGTTAAGATGAAGAAGAAAACATATGATTAAACTTGAAGTTAGAAAGGACCGGAGAAAGAAGCTGACCTCTTCACAAACACCAACATTAAAGAAAATATTTCATGTACTAGTGATGAAAATTTTTATTTTTACAAACGATCTAATTTAAAGCTTATAAGTTTAGTTTAGAGTTTAGAGTTTAAGTTATGATTTAAAATTTAAAGTTGACTAGAATTTAAGGTTTAATTTTTAAAATTTTAAAATTAAAAATTTAGATTTTAGTTTGTAGAGTTAAATTAAGCGTGCTTATATACAAAAAAAAAAAATCACTATCAAATATTAACTCTAAAAAAACCCAAAACAAAATATTTTCTTATGTTCTTTAGGCGTTGATCCAAAAGGAGCCCAGCTTTCCTACCACTTCGGTCTATATGCATAAGCTTATAAGATTCAGCAAGGCCCAACTAGTTGAGTCCATACATTAACTAACTATGTATCCCAAATTATACCATAAAATAGTACAAAAAAAATTAAAATCGGAACTAGTCCAATTATACCATAAAATATTCTTATACAGTAATATTTATTTTATAATTGAATTTAAACAAAAATAAAATAAAATAAAATACACTTCATATCAGTTAATTATATTTTCGGTTACAACGTGTCTTTTTTCTTTAAAAATTACAAATTAATAACTCAATTAGATTATGTTACAAACAGATCACTTGAAATTAAAATTGAAACATAGCTTGATATAATAATAGTTTTAGCCCCAAAACTTATATATTCTATTGATTTGGTTATACTTCAAAATAATTCAATAAAGTCAACCTTTCATATTTAGAAAACTCCGACACTGCACCCTCTTAACACACCATTCGACCACTTGTTGAACACCCTGTTATTATCCATTAGCATAATATTCGACAAATTGAATAGCTCGTTAGACAGAGTCATTTTACTATTAGACAATTGACAGAATAATAAAACAAACAATTATGACCTTGATGTCACCTGTTAGTAGATAGTCACTTCACTAATGAAATTTTTAGAAATGAAGGCTAAATGTATTGAGTTATTTATACTTAAGACCACATTAATAAAATGTATAAGTTTTTGGACTAAAATTATTTTTATATCATGTTACATTAGATGCCAGATTTAATTTTTAAAGTGAAGTGACCTATTTGTTAAAAATGACTAATTTGTAATTAAACACATAATTGAATAGATGTATTTTATTCATAAAATACTATTATATATGAAATCGGGATTACATAAGCTAGACAAGGAATTTACATAACCTCTGTCCATAGGGGACATGTCTATTTGGAACTGTGAACCGAGAAATTTATTATCATAACTTCAACGTTTATAAGATATAATCAAGGCTTAATATTAAAACAAGTATTTAAATTATCATATATTTTTTAAGTGTTTAAATTATTATTTTTATCTTTTTTAGTTTTGGCAATTAAAAGGAATTAAAAAAAAGATTAGACGCTTAAAAAATGAAAATTTAAATACCTAAAAAGAATAAAAAAAATTAAACACTTAAAAACGGGAAACAATTGGAACACTTATTTTTGTATTAAGCGACCAATGATGTTTCTAAACTCTTTAACTGTCATTTCAAAATCATTATATATAATAATTTTTCAAACCTCTTAGTTATCTTTTCAAAATCATTATAAATTTATATATAATCATTTTTCATTCGGACAATATATGAGTTCATCGAATAAAGCACGTGTTTGTCTAACATTATTAAACAATAAATTTCTTAAATAATGTTTAAAGTTTTATTTATGGTGTTATTTAATGAACAAATTAAATTATAAGCATCATATTTACAATGAGTTTATGTAGTATATAAATTTAAATTAATCGACTAATAAATTAAATATTAATTGATTTTATAAAAAAAAATGAGATGATGAGAAATATTAAGAATCATGTTTAATATTAAAATATAATTTATAATATTTTATTTAAAAAATTGAAGTTCAATCATGAGACCTAGATTATTTTGGTAAAGTTGAGGTTTCGAGACTTTGGGCGTTTAAGTTAAAGTTTTATCATATGTGAATAATAAACATGAACTCTTAGTCCAAATTTATTTTAATATAGGTTAAATTATTTATTTTTTTTATAATATGTGAGGTCTCGTTTAAAATCCTTCCATAACCAACACTAAACCAATATTCAATCTCAAATAGCGAAGAGATGGAAAAAGTACCAAAAAGATTCAATTATTATTAGGCTTGTAAGAAAACCGAACGAACATGAACGAGTGTGTTAAGTTGATCAAGCAATTTTAGAGTGGTTCAAGCTTAGAACAAGCTCTACATCCACTACCTCAGCACCCTACCGAGGATTTCAACAATTCACTCACTGAATTCGTCCTCTTTTCTTGGCTTAGGAGGAAACCATTACAATTGATCAAAGCTTTCTACCCAAAGCTTGATCAAAGACACTCTTACAAAGAGAAATTATGGTAAACAGAAAAATGCATCTCAAAGGTAAATAAGTTTACCCAATTACAAGTTCACACAAATCCAAACTTGAATAAAAATGGATACAATAAAATCTCTCCAGAGGGTTACAAGAATTTGACTCTATAAGGCTCAAAAGGATTAGATTTATGCTTGAATGTGCTTGACTTGTTCAATGGTTGTTGTTGTAGCTTCATAGACTTGTTTATATCCCCTTCATTGATTTCTAACCGTTTGGGTGGTTGGCATCATCAATATAGCCGTTGGGCTATATTTTCCCGCAATAAATGCTCAACTGCAACCAACCGTATTGATACGCGGGAGGCCGTATCGGTACGGACCTGAAATAGAAAGAGCCGTTGTGCAAGTAAAACAAGGGGCGCATACAGGGGAGGCCGTATCGATACGTTTTTGCTCACTTGGGCTACTTCCAGAACCTGTATCGGTATGCCACATAGGTGTATCAATACGGGTTAACTGATTTTCAAAATCGCATGTTCCCAATAACTGACAAGGCAACGTTCGAATCATAAATAAAAATATTTGAGAAATCTCAACTACCGTATCGATACGCAAGTAGCCATATCAGTACGTTGTTCTTAAATCTTAAACCCAGTATGAAGGCCGTATCGAAACGGATGACACCGTATCAAAACGCCTGTGTAAAAACCTTAGCCAATATGAAGTCCGTATCGATACGGAAGGAACAGTATCAAAACACACGTATTGAAACAGGCTCGCCTGTATCGAAACAGATTCTTACAGTGGCCTTTTAAGTTAAGCCCATATTGAAACGCTTGAGCGCGTATCGATACGCCTAGGCATAAAAGTTGAATTTGGCTTTAAAAGCACTTAGAAAAATTTATGTGGTTTAAGTTTTTGGCTTTAAATAATTTTGTACTTGAAAAATCATTGTCAATTGTGAGTCCTTGAGATACTTAAAATTTTATTTTCTTTTATAAATAGGTCCTTAAACAATTTGTTATATCAAAATCAAACTTTGGTTTTACAATCTCCCCCTTTTTGATATAACAAAACCAAGTTAAATTTTTAAGTCTTTTTTAAAAAAACTCCCCTTACTTTAAGATAGGTTTTAAAAACATTTTTGAATTTTTTTGAAAATTTAAGCTCTTTTACTTCTCCCATTTTTCTTAGATCAGAATCAATGATAGTAAATGATAGAAACAAGAAACATAACAATGAAGCATAATTCAAAGCATAGTTAAAGCAACATAATTATCATTGAAAGTTCAAAGCAACATAATTATCATTGAAAGTTCAAAGCAACATAATTCAAATCCAACTTAAAACTAAAAACAAACTAAAATCAAAGCATAGGTTCTTAAAGGAAATAACATAGGTGCATAAAGTAAAAATCCTAATATGACATGTATGCAATGTAACGAGTGTCTAGGGAGCATCCTTGTCCTCTTGATCTTCATCTTCATCATGGGTTTGAGTAGCCTGAGATTGTCTCCATCCCCCATGGAAAGCCGTGAGAGATATGTCCATCGAACCTTGTTGGCTTTCGATTGCTTGAACTCGTTCCTCTAAAGAAGTGAATCGAGTATCAATGGATGTAAGCCCTTCGTTCATGATTGTCTTCAATGAGGTCATAGAGGTGTTCAATGTACTGAATTGCTCATTGAGATAAGCCATGAGAGCATCCATAGCCAGTAGAGCTACCAGAGCTTGAGGAACGGCTTGTGAAGGGGCTGTCGGTTCTTCGAGGATAGCATCATGTGGAAGCTCGACGAGACGTAGCCATTCATCATTAAAATAGTGAAACTTTAAACAAACAAGAGAGCGTTCATCAATAGGATCGGTAAGAGGCTCGGGAAAGTCTTGTGAGTAATCGATCTCCAATTGAGTAAACAGGTAACTCAATGATGTCCCATAAGTGAAGGATGAAACTAGAGAGGTATGGCTATGTTGGATGAGGTAAACTAGCTCCACGAACATAATTCGAGCAAGATTGGGCTGCTTCTCTTCATGAAAACATCTAATCCAAAAGTTTTCCACTTGTCAGATAGTGGAAAACTTAACACCGGATGGTCAAAACCACCAAATGATCATCAAGTTTAAGATGCGATCGTGGGCATCAAGAACAGTGATAGAACCACCAAGAACATGTCCCATGGAGTCCTGATCTTCCATTCCCTCATCTTTTATCCCAAAACATTGGCTAGAGTTTGAACACCAATATGAAATTTCTTCCCTATTAAGAATGAATCAATAGCAATGACCTTAGAACAGTTTTTGTTAGGGATGCACCGGGCATTAGCAAAGAAAATTAAGACAAGATTACGGTATAAAAACCCGGGGATAGCCAAAAATTGAGTAAAATTCCAATGTATCAAAAGATGAAGATATTTAAACTTGAAACATTCAGAGTTTAAGAATGGAAGAGATATTTCTCTGTCGCGGCGGATTTTGTAGTTTTGGTATTGCTTGAAGTGATTTAAAGCCGTTGGGGTCGTAAAGCTCTTTTGGTAAATAACACTAAGGTTGGGACGAGCCGAATTGTCTTCGGTTGAAGACTCGCCAACCTCGGTTGTTCTAGCTCTCTTTTTTGGTGCCATAGATAATCTAAAAAAACAATTTTAAGGCACAAAACAATGTATGCATAAACCATCATATTCAATACAATAATTCAAGGTATTGTTTAAAAATAGTTTAAAAACATATACAAGTATAAAATAAAATTGTGGTAAAAAGAATTTTGAAAAATAGATTAGAAAAGTATACGGTATATTTTTATATTCAAATAAAAAAAATTTAGTTTTTAAAATTTTTACAAAATCCTTAAAACCTATACTATATACATCTTAGAAACATAAATTTGAAGTACTAATAGTAAATAAATTTAAAAAAAAAATGAAAAGAAAAAGAAAAAGGGTTTTATACCTTGAGTTATGGAATTTAGATGAATGAGTGGATGATGATGCACCAAATTGATGAGAGAGAAAAAATTGTTTTGAAGAGTAAAAATACTCAAAGAATTTGAAGATTTATGTGAGAAATCAAGTGTATTTTATGGGTTTTTATATATGAGAAATTAGAGTTTTGGGGAGAAAAAAGTGTGAATTTAATGTAAAGTTAAAAACCCATTTAAGGACTCATTTAAGGATCTGCGTCTACGCGTACTGATAAGCCATGTGGCGTATCAAAACATGTGTATCGGTATGCCCAAGAGGTGTACCGAAACACAAGTCTCGTATCGGTACAGACTCGACTGTACCGAAACGCGTTCTTAAACCCGTATCGATACGGTTGGATCCTTATCGATACACTTGTGCTGAGAAATGCAATCTGGGTTGAGTCAAGAATGGTGTATCGAAACACCTTCACATGTTTCGATACGGATAACCTATAAAATGCATTTTGGTCCACAAGTTGCTCAAAAGTTCAATTTTATTCGAACCGAAATGCATGCAGATGATATGTGAACAACATGTATGGTCTAACATGGATACATACTCCCCCTAGAAACAAGCATAGATGCATCAAGAAGTAAAATCACACATGCATACCAATCAATTGGATTCAAGTAAATTTTTGACCTTAAAAGGCTCTAAAGGGTCAAGAGAGGCTGGTTAAACCTAACTCTCTCCTAAGAGTCCAAAATTGCTCTTTATCTAAAGGTTTGGTAAATATATCCGCTAATTGGTGTGTAAGGTGTCAATATACTTTAGAACTACATCATTTTCAAGGCATGATCTCTAATGAAATTATGTCTAATTTCTATGTGTTTGGTTCTAGAATATTGAATGTGATTCTTAGTGAGACAAATGGCACTAGTGTTGTCACACTTAAGGGGGTATGGTACCTACATCGGCTCCATAATCTAAGAGTTGTTGCTTCATCCAAAGGACTTGAGCACAACAACTCCCGACCGATATATACCCCGTTTCGGTGGTGGATAAAGCTACATTATTTTGTTTCTTAGAGAACCAATATATGAGCATACTACCTAAGAATTGGCAAGTTTCGGAGGTACTATTTCTATCTATCTTACATCCCCCATAATCCACATTTGAGAAAGCATGAAGGTCAAAGGAGGAATCTTTAAGATACCAAAGACCTAAACTAGGTGTATCTCTAATGTATCTAAAGATTCTCTTAACGCCTATAAGGTGCAATTCTCTAGGACTAGCTTGAAACTTAGCATACAAGCAAACACTAAACATAATATCGGGTCTACTTGTGGTAAGCTAAAGCAAGGAGCCAATCATGGAATGATAAAGCTTAGAATCGACACACTTACCTCCTTCATCTTTGTCAAGCTTTATGGATAAGCTCATTGGTGTGGCTTGAGGCTTCATATTCTCCAAGCCAAACTTCTTAAGCATGTATTTTATATACTTTTCTTGATTGATGAAGGTTTCATCATTCCTTTGGTTAATTTGGAGTCCCAAGAAAAATAAAAGCTCCCCCATCATGCTCATCTCAAAATCACCTTGCATTAGCTTAGAAAACTCTTGACAAAACAATTCATTAGTAGAACCAAAAATAATGTCATCTACATAAATTTGAACTACTAAGATGTCTTTGCCACATCTTTTTAATGAAAAGTGTAGTGTCTACCTTGCCTTTTTCAAAACCTTTTTCAATCAAAAAGTTTGAAAGCCTTTCATATCAAGCTCTAGAGCTTGTTTCAAACCATATAAAGCTTTAGTGAGTTTGAAAACATGATTTGGAAATTTTGGATCCTCAAAACCCGGTGGTTGTTCTACATACACTTGTTCATTTATAAAATCATTTAGAAAAGCACTTTTGACGTCCATTTGAAAAAGCTTGAACTCATGAAAGCATGTAAATGCAAGAAGCATCCTAATTGCTTCCATTCTAGCTATGGGTGCATATGTTTCATCAAAATCGATTCCCTCTTCTTGAGTGTAACCTTGAGCAACAAGTCTAGCCTTGTTCCTCACTATGTTACCATTCTCATCTACTTTGTTTCTAAATACCCATTTAGTCTCTATTGTAGATTTATTACTAGGCCTATTAACTAATATCCATACTTTACTTCTCTCAAATTGATTAAGCTCTTCTTGCATAGTCAATATCCAAAAAAATCATCTTTTAATGCTTCTTTGATATTTTTAGGCTTAATTCTTGAAATGTATGCAACATTATTAAAGAGATTAAGTGAAGAACGAATGGTTACCCATTTGGATAGATCACCCAAAATCTCACCACCGCTGACATAGTTGAACTCCCTTGGGTAGGTGACCTCATTTTCCTCAAGAGTCATGTCCTTCAAGGCTTCAATAGGTGGATCTTGTGTTTCTTCTTATTTGGTTGGAACCTCATCCACTTTTGATGTTCGTCCTCCATCAATGGCTTCAATGATTCCTACATCATCATCATCACAAGAATCATTCCTCGGAAGGATGTTATCATCAAAAACAACATGGATGGACTCTTCTACAACCAAAGTTCTTTTATTAAATTTTCGATAGGCTTTAGAGTTTAAAGAGTATCCTAGAAAAATAGCTTCATCATTTTTAGCATCAAATTTACCTAAATTATCTTTTCTATTGTTTAAAATAAAACATTTACAATCAAATGGATGAAAATAGCTAATGTTAGGCTTTTTGGATTTTAAAATCTCATAAGATGTTTTCTTCAAAATAGGCCTAATCGTTACTCTATTTATGATGTAACAAGCCATATTAGTGGTTTTCGCCCAAACATATTTAGGTAAATTTTTTTCACAAAGCATGGTTCTAACCATTTCTTCTAAAGTATGATTTTTCCTCTCAACTACCCTATTTTATTGAGGAGTGCGAGGAGCCAAAAAATTATGGCTTATACCATTTTCATTACAAAATCCTCAAAACCTATATTTTGAAATTCGGTTCCATGGTCACATCTAATATGTGAAATCTTTTGACCAAGGTCATTTTGAGTAATTTTTAAAAATGTGATGGACTTTTCTAAAGCCTCATCCTTAGTACTTAATAAGAGAACCTAAGTGTATCTAGAGTAGTCATCTACTAACACAAATGCATAATATTTACCACCCAAGCTCATAGTTCTAATTGGCCCAAAGAGATCCATATGGATCAATTGTAACACTCTACATGTAGAAACATCATTAATGGATTTAAATGAAGATCGTTGATGTTTACCCTTAGCACATGCATCACAAATTTTATCTTTAGAAAAATTTACCTTAGGTAAACCTCTTACTAGATTTAGGGAAATCAATTTCTCTAAAACATTCATGCTAGCATGTCCTAGTTTCCTATGCCATAACTATGTATCATGTTCATTTTGTACAACAAAGCATGCATTGGAAACATGAATGTCATATAAATGCACCATATAAATGTTACCTATGCGATGACCTATGAGCATTATTTTATTAGTTTCAATGTTCATGATTTTACATCCATTAGCATCAAATAGTCATTAAAACCCTTATCACACAATTGGCTAATGCTCAATAAATTAAGTTTAAGACCGTTGACATAAAGAACATTTTCAATAAGAGTAGTTGAGAGATTACCAATGGAGCTAATCCCTTCAACGTGACCTTTGGAGTTGTCACCAAAAGTCACTACTCCCCCACTCTTTGGTTTGAGCTCCAAGAATCTACTCTTGTCATCGGTCATGTGTCTTGAGCATCCACTATCAAGGTACTATGTGTTTTTGCTTGAATCTTTGGCCTTGTAACAATGCTCTCCCTACAAACAAAGAATTAATTCTTAATTTTTGGTACCCAAATCATTTTGGGTCCATGAGTATTAGCTCTCAAAAACTTGGTTCCCTTGGGAATCCAAGAAGCAATAGCATGAATATCATTAGAAGCAATAAGTTCTTTAGGAACTCATACACTTCTAATCTTTTTACTTCTAGAATGCTTATGAAAGCTTCTTTGTTTGTGGTTAACAAAATTTCTTTTCACATATTGGGATTTTGAAGAACTTCTTTTTTCAAAACTATTTTTCCCAATAGTGTTTAGAAAAGTTTTAAGATTATCCACCTCTTTAGTGTAATAATCTTGGAAATCGGAAATAAGTTTTTCTAAATCAAGATTTTTCTTTTTGAGACCAGTTAAAAGATTTATCAAATACAAAACTTCATTTTCGAGTTTCGAGTTGGTTTTTGAAAGAGAATCATTTTAAGCATTTAAATCAGAAATCATTTTCTTGTTTTTCAGAATCAATTCTTTAAATTTTTCTACCAACTCATCATAAACCTTTTGCAACTCATCATATGCATCAAGCAATTTATCATATGTAAGATCAAAAGATGATGGGTTAAAGGTTACTATAGGATCCTCCTCAAGAATCATGAGGCAAAGGTTAGCCACTTCTTGCTCCCCATCCTCAGATGGTTCCTCATTACTCCAAGTTGCAATTTGAGATTTGAGCTTCTTCTTCTTTCCAAAGCTCTTCATTTTTAGTTGAGGGCAATTCGTTTGAATGTAACCCGGTTTCTTGCACTCATAGCATATGAGTTGGTCCTTATCTTCCTCTTTGTTTTTGTTCTTGAAGTCTCCTCTTTGGTTAAACTTTCTTCCCCGGTTGACTTCATGAACCGAGTGAACTGTTTGGCTAACATAGCCATCTCTTCGTCTTCCTCCTCACTCGAATCACTCTCATCAAAAGAAGCTTTGAAAGCAATTCTGAGTTTACTCTTTTCTACCTCATTTTCTCTATCTTTTCCCTTCTCTTTTCTTTTCTTCATCTCTTCATTGCTTCATTATCTCGTGAGTGAGAAGAGATCCCATGAGAGCATCAAGCTTTAGTGTCTTCAAATTTTTTGCCTCGATGATCGAAGTTTTTTTCCCGTCCCATAACTTAGGAAGAGAGTAGAGAAGTTTTCGGACAAGTTTGTCTTCAGGAATGACCTCACCGAAGCCTTTGCGATAATTTACAATGACTGAGAAGTAGTCGAACATCTTTATGACACTTTCATCGGGCTCCATCTTGAAATTTTCGTAGCTCATGTTGAGGAGTCCAATCTTGGTCTCCTTAACATCGTTGGTGCCCTTGTAAGTGGTCTTTAGAGTGTCTCACACCTTCTTTGCACCCGTACATGAAGATATCTTTGAATACATATCTTGTTCGAGCGCACAAAAGAGAATGTGCAAGGCTTTGTCATTCACTTGAAGCTTCATTCCTTCTTCATCTGTCATGTCGTGCTTGGCCTTGAGAACTTGTCTATCAACCTCTTATTTTATCGGAATGGATGGCCTATCCTCGACTACATCCAAAAGAGCGTAATCATTGGATTTGATGAATAGCCTCATCTGGTTCTTCCAATATGGGTAGTTGTCCCCATTGTAGAATGGTGGTTTCGTGATGGATTGTGACTTGTACAAGCTTTGAGCCGAGGTAGATGCCATGGCTTGATTGTAGCTTGGTGTGCGGTTGATCAACTTCTCCAAGATCGAATCAGGAGTATGTTAATCCTTCCAATGAGTGTAGCTCTAATACCAATTGTTGATTTGATCAAACAATAGCAATTGGCCAAGAATGGGTGAATTAGCTATTTAAAAGTTGAAGGGTGCAAGATGGAAATGTAAGAATTAGACACAAGCAATTTTAGAGTGGTTCAACCTTAGAAAAAGCTCTACATCCACTACCTCAACACCCTACTGAAGATTTCAACAATTCACTCACTGAATTCGTCCCCTTTTCTTGGCTTAGGAGGAAACCGTTATAGTCGATCAAAGCTTTCTACCCAAAGCTTGACCAAAGACACTCTTACAAAGAGAAATTGCGGTAAACAGAAAAATGCCTCTCAAAGGTAGATAAGTTTACCCAATTTCAAGTTCACACAAACCCAAACTTGAATAAAAATGAATACAATAAAATCTTTTAAGAGGGTTGCAAGAATTTGACTCTATAAGGCTTAAAAGGATTGTATTTATGCTTGAATGTGCTTGACTTGTTCAATGGTTGTTGGTGTAGCTTCAGAGACTTGTTTATATACCCCTTCATTGATTTCTAACCGTTTGGGTGGTTGGCATCATCAATATAGCCGTTGGGCGTATTTTCCCCCCAACAAATGCTCAACTGCAACCAACCGTATCGATACGCGGGAGGCCGTATCGGTTTGGACCTAAAATAGAAAGAGTCGTTGTGCAGGTAAAACAAGGGGCGTGTCGATACAGGGGAGGTCGTATCAATACGTTTTTACTCACTTGGGCTACTTCCCGAACCTGTATCGGTACGCCACGTAGGTTTATCGATACGGGTTAGCTGATTTTCAAAATTACATGTTCCTAATAACTGACAAGGCAACGTTCGAATCATAAATGAAAATACCTGAGAAATCTCAACTACCGTATCGATACACAAGTAACCGTATCGGTACGATATTATTAAATCTTAAAATCAGTATGAAGGTCGTATCGAAATAGATGGCATCGTATCGAAACGCCTGAGTAAAAACATTTGCCCATATGAAGGCCGTATCGATACGGAAGGAACCGTATCGAAACATGATTGCCTGTATCGAAATAGATTATTACAGTGGCCTTTTAAGTTAAGCCCGTATCGAAACGCTCGAGGGCGTATTGATACGTCTGGCGTAAAAGTTAAATTTGGCTTTAAAAAACTTAGAAAAATTTATGGGGTTTAAGTTTTTGACTTTAAATAATTTTGTACTTGAAAAATCCTTGTCAATTGTGAGTCTTTGAGATACTTAAAAATTTATTTTCTTTTACAAATAAGACCTTAAACAATTTGTTATACCAAAATCAAACTTTGGTTTTACAGAGTGTATGTTCATGTTCGTTTAATTTTAACCGAATAAATGAACGAACACAAACAACTAAACTAACATGATTTCTTGTTCGTTTGTTAAAGAATGTAGCTTGTTTGTATTCATTCATGTTCATTCGTTAAAATAATAAACGAACATAAAATGTCATATGTGAATAAATTTAAACGAACATATGTGAATAATTTTTTAAGTATAATATTTTTGTTATGAAAATAATAAATATATATAGACATATGTGAATAAATTTAAACGAACATATACAAACGGATTATCGAACGTTCATAAACGTACATAAACGAACAAGCCCTTTGTTCGTGTTCGTTTATTTAATTAAACGTGTTAGATTATCCGATAGAGTTAGAGTCCTTATGTAAATAGTAGTTTAAATTAAAGTTTGTTTTTCTTCCTTTTCGTATAAACTTAAATTCTACTTTATTTTTTCCTGCATTATTATGTTTTTTCTTAAAGCTAGAAAATTGTTTTTCTATAAAATGAACATAAAATCTTGTTTATGTTCGTTCATTTAATAAATAAATGAACATAAATGAACTTCTTGCCGAACTGTTCAGGAACGGTTAACTGAACGTTTGGTTCGTTTACGGCCCTAATTATTACTCAATTTATTTTTGTATTCTATTTTTTTGAATATTTGCATTCGAATAATTAATTCTAATCACAATTGTTCATGTGTATTTATTTATTTTAATTTAAAGGAGAAAAGACTATGACCACATGCCTCATTAAAAACCTCGCTAAACTAGACGGAGGAAAAAGAGTATATGTGGAAGTAGGTACAAGAATCGAATTAAACAACCAGGACAACACAATTAAGGATCAAGAAAGCAAAGGCTCCAAACCAGCCAAGACTTTCCCTACCTGCCCAATAAACAACAAAACAAACCAACATGACAGATCACAACCTCCCAATCTAGTTGAAGTAATACATGAATCGTCGAGATCAACACATTCCCCGTGTTAGGTGCCAATGTCATCCTTTATTGTATTGTGACCCTGCCTTGACAAAACTGTTCAGGACTGAGCAATGGTGGACAGAGCGATGATATAAGCAATCCCTGAGGAGCTACCAAGTCAATGATGCAAGTTAAGATGCTTTGGGAAGATGATGAAGGCCCTATCCAGAAAATGTCCTCATTTGGGACGAAGCAACGTCTACTCACGGCATTCCTGGTAAGTTTATTTAGCTCTTTGGGGAGAAGTGGTCTGGTGTCGGGTCTCCACCATCCCCCTCGCTTGGGCTAGCGACCGAGCTTCCTTGGTGTAAGCGACCTACTCCTAGGCCAATGTGGGGCCTAGGTGTGCGGGCAGTGGGGCCTAGTGGTTGGCACACTGTCTCTTTGAGAGAAATACCTAGGGACGGTTTGGGGTCAAAGGGCCCCATATCGCGCTCGTGGCTGAAGTAGGAGGTTGGAGTGCAGCTATGCTAGGCCCTGCGGGATTCGAACCTCTAAAGCCTTAGCGCATTGTGACCATGAGAAGGCTAGAATGAGATAACTCCTTGGACAAAGGGGCATGAGAAATGCTGACTTGTTTGGGTAACACCCATTTCAAGTGCTGCACGGCTTGCCAACCGAGTAAAAAAGGGCATGTCCGTGACACGTGGTATCAGAGCGAGAAAATGATGGGACAATGTAGTCATGTGACGGTGGTGTTTGGCTATGACTTTTGATACAGTGGTGCGTATTTGTTAACCAAACGTCATAGTGCTCATGTGCCAACTTGAACACTGTGAAACTTTATTCAGTGGCTGTGGTGCGTGGTGACACAAGATGGATGTATAGAAAAATAAGAGTTAGACTATTTATGGATCGGTTGGTCTTACGCCAAACGCTCCCACAGGTGGAGTAGTCAGGGTGGATCATCATGACAGGCAAAAAAAGAGACTTTTCTGTGCACAGAGGTGCTGGATTGTGGATTCTACGCCAAGCGCTCCGGTAAATAGAGTAGGCAGGGTCGAATGACAATAAACCAAGCGGTCTTTGGACTGGAGTAGGCAGGGTGAGGAACTATGCCAAGCGCTCCAATGTGGGGAGTAGGCAAGGTGGTCGAATCCTACGCCAAGCGCTTCTCTTCAAGGAGTAAGCAGGATGGTGTAATGTCACGCCAAGCGCATCCATCATTGGAGTAGGCAGGGTGGTCTAGTTTTACGCCAAGTGCCCTGTGAGGGTAGGCAGGGTGGCTAGAACCTACGCCAAGCACTTCCGCGAGTAGAGTAGGCAGTGTGACTCCTTATGATACTGATTGATTAAGAACTAGTCAAGGCGCAAATGTGTCTAATGGTGGGTTTTGGCAAGGTAGTGCCGATGTGTTACATTAGCGCAGTGGCGCGTGTGAATTAGAGCACAGTGGTGCTCATTTGTTCATTACAGGTGTAGAATTGTTGTTGGCTGTTCAAAACAGTGACCGAGTTGAGGGGCAAAGAAGCGTGAGAACTTTTGGTGGATGAGATTGATCTTTGTACAATAGTGTCTGTCCATGATTTGGGATACAAGCAATATTTTTGGTTGCTTTAAAGGCTCGTTGATGGCTGTCTATGGGACATGATGAAGTGTGTATTCCTCGTAGCACGGTGGCACAAATTCTAGCAATATGGGGATGCTTACGCGCCACTCGAGAGGAGAGTCATTCCCTATGGTGGCTATCGGTAATAGTGATGCTTATTTTGATACATTGCCTTGTATCGGTAACCTTTGCTTATTGATGTTTGTTTTGTCTTGTTAGCACAAGGGCGTGTGCAGCCTGAAGCATAAAATGTGCTTATTTTTGTTAATCTAACATATTGGTGCTTGTCGTTTCTAGGGTAATGTGATAATTTCTTGATTGATGGAAGTTAATGGCAATATTGTTTCTCTTGGCATTGTGGTGCTTGGTTGTTGCTTAACTATCTTTTTCAAGGTGAAAAGAGAAGTATGTACAAATGGATATAGATTGATACAATGGATAGTCATGGGATCGCAGACTAATCCTAAATGGAAGAGTTGGAGACAACTTGAGACAGTTCTATAGTTGCTTTATGTTCAGGGGAATCAATATGGTAGAGTCGTGTTCCTCAAGGTTGTAGATTCGCTCATTGATAAAATCAAAGGATTATGATAAAACTCGTTTGTTGTGGGAGTACTTTGGTACAGTGTGATCGTCTAAAGGTGCAGGACAAGACTCTTAGAACCTCAAACTATTTAATGAAGTGGTCAAAGGATCGTGGCGATCGTTGTATGCTGGATGGAGTGACCCCTCTCGAAACATAATGGAGTAAAAGGGAGTGTTGAGTTATTGGTATTCTCTCTCCTGTTGATGTGGACTCTTTTAGCGGTAGACACACTATGGATTCTCGAGGGAAAAATATGTTACATTGTCAAATAAAATCAATGAGCCTAAGGGGAATGCTTCCCATAGCTAATAATTTGTCCGTAAATGGCAATTTTCTCAAGACACATTGGGTCTTAAGGTAAAAAGGAATGTGTTATGATGTGGTAGTTTGGACCAGATTTTTCGGCAATAAATTGCAAATATGGGATGACAAAGGTTGTGCGAGTCAATACAATTTTATCTTGGATAGGAAAAAAACTCATTTTGGCACGAAAATCTTCCTTTGATGGGGATGTTGGCTATGGTAAGGCAGAATGCTATTTGTAAAGCTACCCGTTTGGGTAAGAAATACAAGGGTGGTACAACTTGGTAATGTGGGTGTATCTAAGAAAAGCTCTCCTTAGAAGTTCTTTCACAAGTAGAGCCAAAGAGTGAGCGTGGGACAGACAAGCTCGAGAGGTATGTGGTGATGGTTCAAGTACAATTCAGATTTCACCCAAGTGTTACAAAATCTCCAATTTGGGCATTGGTGATATGGGCTACTAACGACAAGCTATTTGGTGGGGCGAGTTAATAAAACCATGGCTTAGGTCAAAACTGATGTATGGACCGAGAGACTGGAAGCAAAATCTGGTTACCACGGATATGTTAGTGTTACCCAAAAAGATAAATGTGGTGGTCAAGGAGTTTATAAAGCACCTCCCAAAGTTTGGCAATACGGAGCATGAATTACAGTGGGGGACATACTGGAAAGTCTCATGGAACTTGTAAGGTACATTTCATTTTATTGTTATGTAATTGAACTAACCAATGTCGTGGTCAGTTTTCTCTTGATGTGTGTTATGAAGGTACGTATTCCTACTAATTCCTTAAGGGATGTGGGGCAATCGATTAAAGAACCAGACGATTTGAAGGTTTGGCAGGTGTCAAAAGCCCTGGTCGTATGCAACAAAGATAAATATCAAATTCATGTAACAAAGAAGGATACTGAACAAATATCACACCCATTTGTAAAAGATGATGTCTGTGTAGGCACAATAATTCTGTGTGTGTCGACAAAAATGGTGACAAACGCAAAAACGTGGAATGAGTATTGCCCTAGAGAGAGAACCCGCCCAGGTGCTGGGACGTTGACACAGGATGGTGGGTCAATAGACCCTAGTCGGTTTAAGGAACTTGAGGCCGCAGTGGCTACCATGAGAGCTATGGCATCAAATGATCGGCTTTGAGAAATAGAGGAAACATAGCAAGAGTTGACCCAAGTTATCAAAGACTTTGGTAATGAAGGCAAAGAAGCATTAAGTCATATGAAGTTCGAACTAGATGAGATCAAGACTCTGGTTAACTTGATACAGATAGCTATGGGCAATTCAATGACAACAGATAAGGGTCTGAGGACTAGGGTTTCGGAACCTCAGCGGTATGAAGGGAGTAGAGATGCTAAGGAGCTTAGGAATTTCTTGTTCGATGTTGAGCATTATTTTCAGTATACGCATACTAAAACAGATGAAGACAAGGTCTCGGTGGCCTCGGTGTATTTAATAAGGGACGCCAATTTGTGGTGGCGGTCCAAGTTTATTAACGGTGTTTGTTCTATCAAGATATGGGAAGAGCTGAAGAAAGAGTTAATGAGCTCATTCTTTCCCGGAAATGTAGAATATAATGCTTAGAAGAAGCTAAGGGATTTAGCGAATGCAGGTTCTATTCGAGATTATGTAAGAGAATAAAGAGGTCTTGATCCTACATGAGAATACTTTACTGACTAGATGTCGAGGGCATATGGGGAAGAGTTTGGCATCATGCGGAAACCTAAGTCACATATAGAAGGCACAAGTGAGACGTCATTTTGAAGTCCACAACACGAGACTAATGTTGACATGATGTTTGTGGGGTGCTGATATAGGTTCTTTTGCTGGCGTGGTAACAAGATGAAATTTTCTAATAAGTGGATAATGGGGAAGACATCAGTAGATGGGGGAAGCTAACTTACCCATAGAGTATAGGCCATGTGTGCTGAGAGATCAAATGTGTACTTTTGTGCTTAATCAACAGTTCTACCTGTTACAAAGGGAGTGAAGGAGAAATGAAATAAGGGGGCAACTTGATTGGCTATTACAAGGGCCATAGGAGACCATTGAGAAGTTCTAGTGAGGGCATATGACCATGTATTTGCTATTGGAACAAGGGCAATGTTGTTTAAGAGAATATTGGTGTGCGTTCATTTGGTAAATGGTGCAGGTATAATTGAGTAAGAAGAAAACCTCACGAGTGGATGATATTAGCTTGTCGTAGAGATTGCATTCTCAAATAGTCAAAACACCTGAGGTATATATATAAAGGCATACCATGATTGGTGGTAGCATAAGGCAATGTGTGCCAACCAGGTATCATACGAGACTTGTGTGAATATGTTTTCATTGATAAAATTGCTTGTATATCTTATAATATAGGATGTATTGAGGAGAACAAAAGGCAAGTACAATTCTATACGGTGTTGGCAACTAGAGATCATCTTTGCATTATTAAGCAACCAAGTGCAACACGAGCATCTACTGGCAAATTTGGGTTAGTATTGATGATATATGTATGGTGACACATTCAGTAGTTTGGAGGTCTCGGTACGAGATGAGGCAAATTTGGCGAAGATGCTTGACGTCGTGGAGCAAGCCATTGAGTGACGAGTCATAAAACGTTTGCTCATGGCCAGGTATGTTACTTTTGTATTTGTGTAGGTTAATGAGCAGATCGTGGAGCACAAAGAAACTGCAAAGGCACTTGTTCGAGTGGATCAATGGTTTGTTACTTGTCTTTTGCTCGAGCCACAATCAGAGTAAAAGTGGGAGGAGCATGAATCTAAAACTCAATATGAAAGAAGTGAAATTGGGTCATAATGAGTCTGTGGCCAGTCTAGACGGTTACGGATGTGCTACATAGTCAAAAAGGAGATAGAAAGAACCCAGGATCGAGGCTTGAATTAGTTGCTTGAATGATCAAATGGCGGGACAAGAAAAACATATCAAATCGAGCACGAATCGAAGATGTACTGCCACAGATGTCCATATCGGCTCAACAAGTGATGAAGAACTAGTGTCAACATCAATGAGAACCATCCCTTCTTGGACTACATCGATGAGGGCATCGATAGAGGAAGTGGGGGAGAATGTCAGAACCATCTATTCTGGGGCTACATCGATGAGGCCATCAATAGAGGAAGTGGGGGAGAATGTCAAGGCCATCCCTTATTGCATTGTGACCCTGCCTTGACAAGCCCGTTCAGGACCGAGCAATGGTGGACCGAGCGATGATATGTGCAATCCCTGAGGAGCTACCAAGTCAAGGATACAAGTTAAGATGCTTTGGGAAGACGATAAATGCCCTATCCAGAAAGTGTCCTCATTTGGGACGAAGCAACGTCTACTCACGACATTCTTGGTAAGTTTATTTAGCTCTTTAGGGGGAAGTGGTCTGGTGTCGGGTCTCCACCATCCCCTCGCCTAGGCTAGCAACCAAGCTTCCCTGGTGTAAGCGACCTACTCCTAGGCCCATGTGGGGCCTAGGTGTGCGGGCAGTGGGGCCTAGTAGTTGGCACACTGTCTCCTTGGGAGAAATAACTAGGGACGGTTTGAGGCCAAAGGGCCCTATATCGCGCTCGTGGCTGAAGTACGAGGTTGGAGTGCAGCTATCGCTAGGCCCTGCAGGATTCGAATCTCTAAAGCCTTAGCGCATTGTGACCCTGAGAAGGCTAGACCGAGATAACTCCTTGGACAAGGGGCATGAGAAAGGCTAACTTGTCTGGGTAACACCCATTTCAAGTGCCGCACGGCTTGCCAACCGAGTAAAAGGGGCATGCCCGTGACATTAGGCAAGGCGTTCTCCATCACGCTCATCACCACCTCTGGACAATCCGATTCCATAATAACACGATCAAAATGAATCCTCCAAGCATGTCGAAGCCCCTCAAGAATGGCCCAAAGCTTCGCACTCGCCACAAAGCATCTCCCTATACTACGAGAGAAACCAAAAAGCCATTCTCCCTGTTCACCTCGGATTACACCCCCACTGTGGCTGTATTATTTCCAATATTCACGGCCCCATCCACATTAACTTTAACTCCACCAATGTCCGATATGCTCCATATTGACGACACAACCATAGGGCTCACTGGTGCAACCATATGTAAAGATGCAACGACATTGACTAAAAGAATCAAATCCAAATTACGAATGCTAGCTCCAACAAGTTTCTCATTCACCACATACTTAGGTCAAAGATCATCAAGTTTATTCTATGCCAAAGTTTCCAACATACAATGGGAAATAAAAGATTCCAATTATCCCAACGAATAGCAAAGCCCCATTCATTTATAAGATTAGACTAAAACCATTCAGCCAAAAGCAGAGATACAAATTCTGTCATCTTATCCGACTTTACCGAAAGATGCCATACCTGAATAGCCTTTGGGCAGTCATGCAGAACATGAAGACTATCCTCCATTGAACTTTTGCAAACGCCACATTGTTCATCAGTAGCCATATGCCGTCGAACCCGTTCCACATTTGTAAGCAACTTATCCTTGAAAGCGAGCCACAAAAAATCTCAGATAGTTATGGTATCGGCAAATGCCACAGAAATTTCCACACATTATCCTCACCATGCCATAATCGCCTACTATCCGCCTATAAGCGGACTTAATAGTAAAATGAAAATTGGCATCACCTCTCCATCCAATTATATCAGAACCAAGCAATGGTGAATACGAAAGAATAGTAAGAATGCAATGAACACACTCCTAAAGAAGAGCCAATAACTGATCAACATCCCAATCACCATTAGATGTTACAAATGAAGCAACTGGGCATGGAATCAGAGGTGCATTGGTTGGAAAAAGAGAAGCTAATGGACCAAAATTCTCAAGCCACACATCATGCCAGAAGTCAGCCGTGCAACCATCTCTAACAATCCAAAAAAGCCATTGTTGGAGAGAGTCCCAAACATGCGACAAACCGACCCAAAGACGAGACACATTTTGCCTGTGAAAGTTGATAGGAATAACACCTTCCCACTTATATTTAGTCTTCAAGACACGCACCCAAAGCTTCTGGTCATCCTTAATAATTTGATACCCCAATTTCATAAGAAACACATGATTGAATTTCTCAAGATCCCAAAATCCCATTGCCACCAAATTCAATAGGTGCTTGCATCTTCTCCCAATAAACAAGACTGATGCCCCGATGCTCGGCCGAACTGCCCCAAATAAAGTCGTGTATAAATTTTTCTATATCCAAGCAAACACTTTGTGGTAACCAAGTGGCTTGCATGGTATAACTTGGAATGGCTTGTAAAACCGATTTAGCGAGTGTTACCCTTCCAGCAAAAGAAAGGGAACGTGCAGGCCACGATGAGAGGTACGTGCGAACCTTATCTACCAGATAAGCATATGTTGCGGCCGTTACACGATGGTGAAGGAGAGGAATTCTCAGATACTTCCCCAAATTCTGGACCTCCACAAATCCCAGTCCAATAACTATATTATGATGCATACCCAGATCGGTATTATTGGAAAAGAAAATTTGAGTCTTTGAGGCACTTACTTTATGCCCACAAGCTAAGCAAAAATTATCCAAAACCTCTTTAATAACCTCCATCTGACTCAGAGTGGCCTCAGTAAATAACATAATATTATCGGCGAAGAAAAGGTGGGATATACCAGGACCATATCGACTCAGATGAATTTCAGCCCAATTCCCATGTTCTACCTGAAGATTAATAGCCTGCGACAAACGTTCCATACAAAACAAAAAATATGAGAGTGGATTTCCTTGCCGAATACCCCTTGTAAAAGTAAATTGGTCAATCAAATCCCGTTCCATAAAACCTGAGTCGCCACAGTCGTAACACACTCCATAATAAAAAGCAAAAGGTTTTGCGGAACGCCTATACATGTGTATACATAATAACAAGTTAAAAGTATTAAGCACAATCATTATATAAATAAAAAATGAGACTATTAGACTTTCATTTATACTAAACAATATTAAGTACAATCAAATAACAAAAACCCTAGCACTTTAGACTATAAAGCCGAGGCCCATGATTGGAGTAGCATTTTTGGGACCATATTATATAAAAAAATGTTGGTGTCTATGAATTAGATTAATAAAATATCCAATTCAAAAAAAAAACATAAAATAAAATGGGGTTTAATTTATAAACAAAGTGCAATGGTTGGAACAATTAAGACAGGGGACACGTACACCAGCTACTGGCTAGATCCACCATTACTAAACAAAGAGTTCCTCAACTAGTTATAAAATGTTGGTTATGGTCAGTTGCTCTGAGTATAAAATTAATCCTATATTTATATTTATTACCAACCTTCCGCTCTTTAATTAAATTTCGTAATAAATCCATTGGGTGATTTCAATGGTAAAGGATAACGTTGCTCTTTTAGGTAATTTGGGTTTAAACAACATAGTCTGCACAACGTGTGTGTATTCTTTTAAAAATACTAAGAGTAAAGAATAATAGAGACAAACAAAGAGTTATTATTTTATGCACTGACAGTGGAAGAAGTTTTCCACATGCATTCTAATTTCACTTTAAAAACTAAAATTTAAATCTTAATCCTAAAACCTTAAATGCTAAACTATATTTCCTAAATTCTAAAATTTTAAAATCTATAACTCTAAACCTTAACCTCTAATTCTTAAATCAAACTCACTCGTGAAAAAATTCTTTGTCAGTGTATTGAATATTTTCTTGCAAACAATTCGTTGGATTGGTATTAGTAAATCAAATTTTTAAGAAATTAAAATATAATTTTCATTTTTAGTTTGTAATTCATAATTCTTAAAGAGATTAAACTGAATTTTTTACAGGTTCAAAATATAATTTTATCATCACATTTATCTCACTCAGACTTAAAATAAATAAAACTTTCTTTTTTAAAAAAAAGTGAATGGTAATTTCAAACCCGATCTAATTCATGGAAGTATAAAAGGTAATATTTATTCCATTTTTATTTTCATTTCAAACCCAATTGGGTATCAATCAAATCAAAAAAGAACCTGATTCTTGAAAGAGTGGACCTAAATATGGGTAAAGTCCTAACTATAATAACCCTTTCAAAGGGTTATTGCTTAGCCTCATCATTGTTTTTTTTATTTGTTGAGATATCAACATAAAATTATGTTTAAATATTATTTAAATTAATTGCAAGTTTTTTTTAAAAAAAGGTTTAAATGAAAATTAATCCCTAAATTATGTCCCTTTTATTTTTAGATCTTATATTATTTTTTGTCAAAGTAATTATCTAAAATATTATTTTTAACACTTTAAGTCGATTTTTATTATTTTGGTCAATGAGACGTTAACACGTCATAAAGATTTAGGTATTTATTTTGATCAAAAAAATAATTTAGGTAGTAAGAGCAAAAAGAGACCTAAATTATGTACTTTTCTTGACAAAAAATAATTTAGGTACTTAAGAAAAAATAATTATTTGACCTTTAATTGTACTCATTTTATGATTTGGAGAATTAAACTTGTGTTTAACTTTACTACTTAAATTATCATTTTCATCTCAATTTATTTTAAAATAAAAAATTTCAAATAATGACGTGAAATATGTTATGTTCTTATTAACCACTTGCTTTAGAAATTGTTGACAGTTTTAGATGTACATTTAAATTAGTTTTGAATTAATTTTAGGCTTAATTTACTTTTTGCCCCCTATACTGTACTTCTTTTCTCAATTTGATACCTAAGCTTTTTCTCGTGACGAAGTTCCCCTAAAATTTTCAGCGTTACCCATTTCACCCCAAAAATCTAACATCGTTATAATAATAATAATAATAATAAACCCATCTTCCCCAACCTCCATTTCCCTTTCTTCTTCGAGCCCCCAATCTGATCAGCTTTGATGACTACATCGAATCAGCTTTGATGGCTTCATCGGATCAGATCGATAATACCAGCAGTCCTATAAAGGATATAGGTGATAATCTCCGACCAGACAATCCTTTAGCAATGGGAGCTGGCCATATCAACCTAATAAAGCGTTGGACCCTGAACTTGTTCTATTATCTTACTTGGGAAGATAATGGAAGAAAACATGTCGTTAGAAGTCCAATAATTGCCACAAGCTACAAAATAAAAAATGACAATCTTTTTTCTATCCTCAAGTTTCTATGTTCGATGAATACAGAATAAACAGTTTTCAGGAGGAAGAAAACATGGTTTAGGAAAAATTGGGGATGAAGACGATAGGGAAGAAGATGGAGTATTTCGGGAAATATAACTAAATTAATAAATATTTTAATTTTTTTTTATTTTATTATAAAATTTAAAAATTAATAAATAAAACTACATGGTGAGCTCTTATTGGCCAGTGCAATTTTTTAACGGTGTTAGTTTTTTGGGATGAAATGCATAACGTCGAAAACTTTAAGGGGCACTTCGTCCCGAGAAAAAGTTTAGGTAACAAACTGGGAAAATGAGTATAGTTTAAGAGGCAAAAAGTAAATTAAGCCTTGATTTTAGTGATAATTTTTATAGAGTTCTTAGGATCGCTAGATGAATGAAAATGATTAGTTAAGATAAATGGTAAGAAATGAAGAGATTTTTACCGAGAAAAGAGATGGATTATCCTCAAATTAAAAGTTGAGTTAATTACAGCACACACCCTTAAATTGCGACCTTCATTTAAATTAGTCTCTCAAACTTTTAAACATTTCAATTTCATCCTCAAACTATGGCTCTCATTTTAAATTAGCCCCCAAACTTTTGAACTTTCCAATTCATCCTCAAACTATGACTTTTAATCTAAATTAGTCTCCAAACTTTTGAATGTTCTAATTTCACCATCAAATTATCAATATGTGCTAATCATATCACATGTTAATAAAATCGTTATTAAAGTTGTTAATTTTCATGTAAGAGCTTATTTGTATTATGTAATACAATGACGTGACGTAAAAGATAATTTGAGGATGAAATCGGAATGTTAAAAAATTATGAACAATTTAGAATGAGGATTAAAGTTTGGGGATGAAATTGAAACATTAAAAAATTTAGGGATCGATTTAAAATGAATATCATAATTTGGTGACGTATGGTGCAATTAACTCTAAAAAATTTAATCTCAATCTTTAAACTCATTTAAATCCACTGATCCTATAATGATATAAATTAAATATTTTTATATTGAGTAAAATTTTTGTGCTACAACTTTCAATCTTCAAATTATTGCAATATAATAAAAAATCAATTGAATTAATATTTAATTTGCATTTTAATGAAGTTTATTATATAATAATTTGGTAATATATTCAAGGCTTAATATTGTAATGTTTTTGAACTTTATGTTAATAATTGTCCATACTTTAACCAAATAAATCGAGCTTACCAAATGTAATTCCAACAGTTCACCTCGATCTGTATATCATACAAAAGAAAGTGATATCTTAAAGAAAAAGAAAAGAAAAAGAAAAAGAAGTAAAAGGGAATGAAGTAATGTCAAACTTTTCAAAAGATTGTTTGAAAAATGTTTACTCTTTGTCTCATGAAGATTTACCATTGCACCCATGTTGTCATAATAAAAACATTTTAAGTTATGGTGATTTGATGATTTATTGCTTATTGTTATGTAGTGTATTTAGAGATGAATCTAAAATTTTATATTATGGGTACGAACTTTTATATCTGTAAAATTATATGAAAATTTTAGCGGTGTGAAATTATATGAATAATATTAAATATTTAAAAAATATATAAAATTTGAAAATTTCTGAAAGTACGACTGCTCCTAAAATCTCTCAATCAATTCTTGTATGCATTGCTAGTAAAAAATTACAAATTAAATTAAATTCACGTCAAATACGTTTTGTATTAATTAAAAAAATTACTTATAAATTAATAAAAATATTTATCAACATTTTGATAAAAAAATATTTTTTAACATTAATTCTGTTTATAGGAAAAAATTTCACTAGCATTGCAATTAATAGTAATATGATTTATTATTAGCTTTTATCGGGATAATTTTTGGATGATTTATGGTCCTAATTGAAAGCTAGTATGTTTTTAGGCCTAATACCAAAAAATACTCATAAAAATTAATTGGATATTCATTTTAGCTACTATTTTTTTAAGCATTTTAATTTTTGGTGTTTCATTTTAAGTCAAAATGACTATTTTGTGGATGAAAATTGTTTGTCAACTAACAGTAAAAAGTTGAAGTGACGTGACAAACCTACATGATAGTGCACGTTGACATAGCAGTGATAAAAGTGTTGTCTTGACAGAATGACACATCAGTCAAAAATAATTTTACAAAATTATATAAAATATAAAAAAATTTATGCTGACATGTCATTCTATCTTGTTTGTAGTTAGTTGACTAACAATTTTCATCCACCGAGGAAGCCTTTTGACCCAAAATGAAACATTGAAAGTTAAAATGCTTCGGTAAAAAGAATATGACCAAAGTGACTATCCAATCAAACGTTATTGAACACTTTTTTATATTACACATTTATTATCAAGTAGAGAGTTTTTACATTTTAAATGACAAATGTCAACACTTTAACTCATACAAAATGAAACAACATGAGTATCTTTGATCACTTGACCAATTAATAAAATTTGTTGTATATTTTGTTTAGTGCCTCGTATAATTTGAAAAGAGAAATTCGACAGTTAAATCGATCTTAAGATGAATAGTTTTTCCCTTGAGGTTACATGAATAAATCGAATAGATTAGTATCAACATGAATCGGTATACAGTATAGTCAAAATAATGAAAACTCTTGTATATTTTGTTTAGTGCATCGTATAATTTGAAAAGAGAAATTCGACAGTTAAATCGATCTTAAGATGAATAGTTTTTCCCTTGAGGTTACATGAATAAATCGAATAGATTAGTATCAACATGAATCGGTATACAGTATAGTCAAAATAATGAAAACTCTTGTATATTTTGTTTAGTGCCTCGTATAATTTGAAAAGAGAAATTCGACAGTTAAATCGATCTTAAGATGAATAGTTTTTCCCTTGAGGTTACATGAATAAATCGAATAGATTAGTATCAACATGAATCGGTATACAGTATAGTCAAAATAATGAAAACTCTTGTATATTTTGTTTAGTGCCTCGTATAATTTGAAAAGAGAAATTCGACAGTTAAATCGATCTTAAGATGAATAGTTTTTCCCTTGAGGTTACATGAATAAATCGAATAGATTAGTATCAACATGAATCGGTATACAGTATAGTCAAAATAATGAAAACTCTTGTATATTTTGTTTAGTGCATCGTATAATTTAAAAAGAGAAATTCGACAGTTAAATCGATCTTAAGATGAATAATTTCCCCCTTGAGATTACATGTATAAATCGAATAGACTAGTATCAACATGAATCGGTATACAGTATAGTCAAAATAATAATCGAAATATGTTTAGAGAGGACTCACACATATGGTGAGATTTTAGGTCTAATGAAATTTTCAGCCTTCGAAATTTGAAGAAAAAAAATCATTTTATCCTTTTTTTTCTTTTTTAGTGATCAATTTTTTTTGTCGAATATAACCAACTAACAAAAAAATTAACATACTTGTTTTTTTAACATAAAAATAGCATACTTGTTAAATTGGTGTTTTCAATTTTTATTTTTTTAATATTTAATAAATTTTACAATTTTAATAATTTAAATATATATTTATTATATTTGTTTACATATTTCTATTATTTTAAAATTTTTTATTATTATTTCAAATATATATATATTAAAAATTTTACATAAAAAACAAAATAATTAACGACAACATTGGCAAAAAGAAAAATAATTGGTATTAGCTTAACAAGTATGATACATTTTCTGTCGATTGGTTCAATTTAACAAATATTTTAAAGTTTGTGTCAGAATATTTTAAGGACTACAGTTATTTTTGTAGTACCTATAAGGTTATTAAAGTATTGTCTTATTCTATTTTGATAATTGAACTATGAACTTTGTTAATTATATCATTAAATTATTAAAATGATTTCAACAAAATTATTGACCGTTAATTTTTAATAGGGTCATTAATTTGACAAATTTTTTTATATAATTACATATTTAATCCTCGTTACTTATGCATTTTATCAATATAATTATAATTTTAAATTAATTAACATGGTTGAAATTTTGAAATGAATAGTTTAAGTACACTTTCATTACATTTATAAAAAGGGTCAAAAGAGGAGTGAGTTGTAAATTAAATTTTAACAAAATACATGATTAGTATAGTCTTTAAATCTAGGATTATTATCTCATACACAGGTGGTGAGATTTTTTTTCTCACAAGCGCCTCAATTTTAGTGTTTAGGGTTTTAGTTTAAGGTTTAGAGTTTAGATGTTTTAGTGTAAGTGTTTAGAATTTAGGGTTCATTGTTAGAATGTAGGGTTTGGGGTTAGGGTAAAATGGTTAGAGATTTATATTTTAACCTATAAACCCTAAATTTTATCCCTAAACCCAAAATTCTATCAACATCTCCTAAATTTAAAACTACTACACTTAAAGCCCAAAATCCAAAACTCTAAAACTAAGGCACTTGTTGAAAACACAAGCGCTTTTGCATAGAATAATTACCCATAAATCTATGCCATTAATAAAATCACTTATTGAGTTAATGTCACAAGTTAACTGAACATCAATTTGATTGAAAAAAATAAGAAACAAAAATCACGAGAAAATATGTCATAAGTCCGGTTCGCCATATCATCTATGGTCCCAATTAATAAAAACAATTCATTTCATTAATTTTTTTCATTTCATCTTTTTACCGAGTGAATCTTCATATATTTATATAAATTAAATTAAAAACACTTTTTACCAAGTGAAGATTTACTTGTAAACTCACATATTTGGTCCATGTTATTTACCTATTATATCAGTTTGATCCTAATTTTATTTTAATTAAATAAAATTAATCAACCAATCAGACGATGACATGTTTCATCACTCAATTGAATAAATTTACTCAAATTTTATTTTATTTTATATTGACTTATATATCATATTAGCACCTAAAGTATACTAACTTTTTAATTTGGGTACCTAAAGTATTTTTTGGTTAAATTAGGTACCTAAAGTATACTTTTTAGTCAAAATAGGTACCTAAAGTATTTTTTCGTCAGAGTAAATACCTAAAGTATATTTTTTTTATCAAAATAAGTACCTAAAGTATATTTTTCGTTAAAATAGGCACACAATATATTTTTTAATTAGGGTATTTATTCTATACGCAAGCGCTTGTGGAAACTTTTTTACACAAGTGCCTTAGTTTTAGGGGTTAGGGACTCCGTTTAGGGTTTAAAGTTTAGGGGTTTAAGTGTAGTACTTTTGAATTTAGGGGTTGTTGATAAAATTTTAGGTTTAGGGTTAAAATTTAGGTTTTATATATTAAAACCTAAATCCCTACCCATATTACCCTAAACCTTAACCCTAAATCCTAAATTCTAACCATAAACCCTAAATTCTAAACATCTACACTAAAATCCCTACACTCTAAACCCTAAACCCTATAATTGAGGTGCTTCTAGAAACTTTTTTACACAAGCGCCTTAGTTTTAGGGGTTAAGGACTTTATTTAGGGTTTAAAGTTTAGGGGTTTAAGTGTAGTAGTTTTGAATTTAGGAATTGTTGATAGAATTTTGGGTTTAGGGTTAAAATTTAGGGTTTATAGGTTAAAACTTCAATCCCTACCTATATTACCCTAAAACCTAAACCCTATAATTGAGACGCTTGTGGAAACAAAAAGTTTCCACCGCCCGTGTATAGGATAATAATCCTTTTAATTAATGTCACATGACAATTTTTAGGAACCTATATAAAAAATATGTGTACTTTTTTTGATCGGTAAAAGTATAATTTTATTAGAAAGGGAATCATACAAGCCAACATTATCACGAGCCTCGTTAAAAACCTCCCTAAACCTAAATAGAAGAAAAGAGTACTTAGGATAATGACCAACAACCAAAAGACCAAACACCATATAAGCAAAAAACAAGGAAGAACACGAGAAAAAAACCTAACCCCGATGCCAACCAAAACACACACAGCATCACACCTCGGTCCAACACCCAACCAAGCATCACAAAGCATAACGTTACATAACACTACAAGCATCCCCTGATCAAGCAATACACAAGCAAGCAATCACCCATGCCAAAACAACACCCTCAACATATATTGTTAACAACACAGCAAAGAGAAACATGCATACAAACTTTTCCTCGTAACTAGCATCCAAACGACCAGGTTCCACTGACAAGATGCCACAAAACAACCATAGCGGCAAACCAGGCTACATCCTATCCAAATATGAACAACGCGTGACTATTATCATTTGTCCTGCTCTTCAATCATACGAGCCAGATCTTTAACTATCTCATCCTCATTGCCCACTGTGGTTTTCCCTATCAATTTACCGGGTTGTAATATTTCTCTTGCCTCACGCATAATAATTCGATTTCTGTTGATGAAGTCTGAATCCGACAGCGATCCGTTAGCAAAACCCTGAGGCTTTTTCAGGTTCTTTTTTGGTCTTCCTCTCCCTTTCTTTTTTAACTTCTCTACCGCTTTCCCCCTCTCATTAGGTGAAAGAAAGCTTAGGACAATATCAGACATACTCCTTACCCTTCTATCCACCTATTATAATTAACCCGCTCGGACTGGAACACTCTATTGTCTAATTTGATCTGCCAGGCATATTCATATGAACCAAACTATCCCTATTTGTCTCCATTTTACATTCAGCTAGATGAGAAATAAATTGATCATCTTCCATTTCACGATCAACCAACCCCACTCGTTCATCCGAGAACCCTATCACTGAATCCAAAGAGGACTCTACGACACAAAAGTCTACTCTGCGTGACTCATTCCCCCTCTCACAATGAGATAATGGAGTAACTGATACAGAATTAGGAACAATGGTATCCATTGAGTCTGCATTGCTCACAGTCATTTCATTCTCGTTGCTCACAGGGGAGGAATATCCAAATGAGCAATATCACTTTTGTTCATGGGATCCCCATATAATACATTTTCATCGTTCGAATCGAGGTGACTCATTATTTTCCCCATCATGCGAACTAGAAGCTTCGACCGTGAAAATGGAATTCATTTCTCGCCAATCTTCTATTTCCTGAACTCGAATCAGAAATGACTTGTCATCCACCACCAGGTCGAGCAATTCATCTATCTTCCACAAACCATTCGTCCGGATCAAAATATGTCCCCTCTCGAAAGACAGGGGCACTTTTGTATTATCCGCAATACGGATTAACGACCCCCACAATTGTGCAATAGCTGTAAAAGTTAGTCTCGACCATGCATGAAGTGGGACCCCAATTACTGAAATCCAAACCCTCCTCGACTCCATGGCAATCACAAGTGATCACTCCATCAGACTAGTGAACCACCGCCCCAAATCTTTGTTCAACAGACCTCGATTTTTTACTTCAGCATTCTCACATACTAACAAAATCATAGAACCTGTTATACGCATTAGAGAAATACCCTCCAATGCAATCGACTTCAATTCGCCTTCAAGTTCAGTTAATGAATTTTTCCACTCCGTCCAACCAACTAAACAATTTCGAAGAATCTCCAAATTGTTTAAATCGCTAGATCCTACTACTTTCCTGATCAAAAAGTTTGACTGTCGTTGTGGACTTTCTACAAACACATGATGTGCTTTCTCCTCCTTCTTACGGCGCCAATAAGAATCCTTATCCCCTCCTAATGCCCATGAAACGCGAATCTTGTAACCATGTAGCCAAAAACCATCTAACCTATCAATAACCCGTTGGGCATCAATCTTAGAAGCCATCCTCACAAAATCGAATCGAGTACCACCCGTTGCTTTCTTCGTCGGTATGAAAGCATCGACAACTACTCCATGACGATCAAACACTTGCCAAAGACCTTTCCAATGAAAACGCGGCGGGATATTTCCAACAAAACAGGTCCAAACCTGCCGGCGATGATCCCCTCTCACCATATGTTGCCTCTTGTTGGCAAAAAAGTAGGTATACTTTAAGTACCTATTTTGATCTAAAAATACTTTAGATATCTATTTTGACTAAAAATAAAAATACTTTAAGTATTTATTTTGACCAAAAAGTATACTTTAGGTACCTAATTTAACAAAAAATATATTTAAATACTATTTTGATCAAAAAATATTTTAAATACCAAAATAAAAAAATTGATATACTTTAAGTATTAATATGATATATAAATTTTTTATATTTAATATATTTTTTCCTCTAATAAGTCCGCTTGTAGAGTTAAAATCATCCACTAGGTATGCAAAATAGCAATACACAATATAAATATATTTTTAATAGACAATATATATATATATATCATTATTTTGCATTATATAATATTTTAAAAATAGGTATTTTATAAGCCGGGAATAGAAAAAAACTCTATGAACAGATATAAATTTTCATTTATTTTTCAAGTATAAAAAATAGACCCAAGACAACATCATAACTTTGGATATATCTTTTATTCTCTCGTTACTGTTAATAAATAATATGTATGGTGTTTAATATTGTCATAATAGCTTTGAAAGTGACGCTTGCCTACGATGTGTTTTACTATATATTCTTTGGGATAATATATTATTTCCTGTGGAGATGGAAATAGAGAAGTGGACGAGACGACATAAGAAATGCGTCTCGCCTTTTAATCCTTACTGCTTGGCCTTTTGTGCTTATTGACCCTTAGGTCCATTTGGATCAGTTTTCTTAATTTTTTTTGTTTGAGTATAAACCTGATAGTTTTATTAAATAAAAAAATATTTAAAATTACAATAAAAATTTATATTCGAGTAAATAAAAACATTTAATCAGAACACATTCATACAATCGTTGAAACAAAAAACTAGTGTCTCGAGATCATAACTATACCATACAAGACAAAGGTAAAAACTCAACTAAAAAATAAATACGAACATTACCAAAGATCAACGATAAAATGCAATCCATCAACAAACAACATAAAAATGCATATTAAAATAAGCATTTTGACAGCACGATCATTACCATAACTCAATCGTGAACAAGATACAGTGATTGTGAACGAGTATCTAAATCCAGTTCGAGGGTCCAAAACATGGAGATCAATAGGATAACCAAAAGAGTCTCATCTTGGCCAGTTGTGGCGACTTTAACCCTAATAAAAAATTAGATAAAAAATGACTAAACGACATGTAAAAAAAACATGCTAAAAGACAAAAAAAAGTACTAAAAGTAGAATAAAACGTGTCATAAGAACAAAATTATTTATTTAAAATTAAAAGAATAAAAATAAGACAAACGATGAGAAACAAAAGAGTAAAAGAAACGATGAATTTCAGAAATTAGTGACTAACATTAAGACTAGTACGGCTTTCGGCAAGTAAAGAACGATAAAACCCCAAGGAAGAAGAAGACTATGCTTCTAAGGTTTTAAAAGCTCTAATATTGCATACATTACATGAACTCTACTGTTCACCGACCATATCAGTTTTCTTAATTAGATTTAGTGATTTAAGTTTATTCCTGTGTTACAATCATATTTAAAGCATTATATATAATTTTTATAGGATATATAATAGTTTGGATATATTTTTAAGGCTTAAATGAAAAATAAATGCATAAAGTATATATTTTTTGAACTTTAAGTGTCTAAAGTATTTTTTTTAAAAATAGGTCCTAAAGTTTCATCCGTTATAATTTTAGGTGTCTGGTAATTAACTACCGTTAAAAAAATTGATTGACCAAGAAAACACCGACACGTATTGTGTTTTAATTTATAAATTCTTTTAATTAATTTTTTGTTTTTAATAATTTAAATCTTTTCAAAAAATCTTGAAATTCTAAAAATTTCTAAAATAGTCTCTAAATCCCTACGTCCTAAAACCCCAAATCTTAACTCTGCCACCACCGCCCACCATCGTCGACCTCATCCTTTTGGTCACCGGACTCAACCGATCATTTCTCCCAACGCGCCGTCGTCGAAAATCGGCGAACGGTATGCAGTCAAACATTGAACGTCAAATGTGAAATAGTCGTTCGATTGGTACACTATTCGCCGATTTCTTGCGACGACGCATTGGGAAAAATGAACGACTGAGTCCGGTGAACGAAATGGTGTGGTAGGGATGACAGTGATAGTAATGAAGATTTGGGGATTTGGGGTTTTGTTATTTTTAGGGATTTAGGGACTGATTTGAATATTTTTGAGAATTTCTGGATTTTTAAAAAAAATTAAGATTTAAATTTTTTTTCCAAAAGTAATTTAAAATTTAATATTCATATCATGTGTCGCGTTTTGATTGTGTAACGGTTTTTTAAGCAGCTTGTCACTTAAAATTTTAACGGTTGAAACTTTAAGCACTTATTTTTACAAAAAAAATTTAGGCACCTAAAATTAAAAAAAAATACACTTTGAGCACTTATTTTTCATGTAAGCCTATTTTTAATGTAATTTTTAATGAAATTTTTGATGTAATTTTCTTGTACCATATAATCTACCAGCATAACTCTTTATGTACTCTTGTAGATTCTTAATATAATCAACTTTTCTAATATTAACAAAGTTATTGAATCGAGATAAATAATTTTTATGGTTTGTGTCTATTTTTATAATCTATGTTCGATTAGATTCTTTCAAAAATTAGATTATTTTATTTATTCAGTTGTCTCAACTATACAGGTTGAGTATTGGATATTTTTTTTAAAAAGTCCAAATGAGATTATATTTATAATAATTATTCAAAACGTCATTATTTAAATGTAATTATAAAATATTAAATTCTAATATAAAAAAATAATAGTAAAATAAGCTAGTGAGTTGACTCAAACCCAACTCGAATAAATTTAAATAAAAATGATTTTTTTTAAAATGATATAGGTTCGTTGGTTTTATTTAAACAGGATTTTTAATTTTTATGGTGATGGAATGGGCCCCTTCCCCTCAAATTTCACTTCTCTAACACTCTAAGACAAGGGACAAAACTACCCAACAATTGCCAAAGTGGAAGACAAAATTAAAAAGGCAGACAAGAAAAAGGAAAACACAATGTAGTTGCACTAGTTAGGAGACATATTGCTTCATTTACATTGTTTATACTAATCATCTTCTTCCCACCAATTATGTCATTTGTTCATCCCTCAATAGTCGTTTCCCTTTCAATAATTATTATCCCTTGCTTGCCTTTGCCTTTTGTCCCCACCTCCCTCTCCTAAGTCTCAACAACCCTACTAGAAGCAAACTTAACTTTTGTTAGGGTGTTTAATAAGTCAAGTGGTAAAAAGTTTGATGTCTCTTAATCAAAGTTTTGAATTTAGATTTTGTGAGTGAAAGAACAAGATACTAGAAATTTGAGGCATACCGTAAGCTTGGTCTAGGTTAGTGTAGTCAAATCGAATTCATTTGTGTGTTATTGTGTTATATGATCGTATAAGTCGTAATGTTTATATAGTTAAATATATGATTTTGTCTCTAGTCCAACAATAAGCTAATATCCGACGTATAGGTGTACAATATGAAAAGTACGTAAATGATTTATTTTATATGCCCTTTTTACTCGTCTTGTGTATGTTTTCAAGCTTATATAGATTGCATTTAGGATAGATTGTATATAATTGCATGTAGATAGGGAGTTACACCGCCTGCGCTTTAATGTCATATATTTGTGGTGTATGTGCAGGATGTTGGTTGATGCTGGAAGGGTGCTGGAGCAGATGAGTATCAGATTGCATGGCTGGAGCTGACGTGACATAAAGAGTTAAAGATGAATATACTTTTGCACATGTGGACTTTCTCCATGATACAAAACATTAAATATAGCGGGAAATCAATGACCTTCTTTAATGAAGTGCGCGCACTTTAAGGTACTAAAAACCCTTGTTTCACCGCCTATATAATAGAGACTTGGACGCCAATTCAAAAGAGCGCAATTATAGACAACAGTCCTAGTCTGAAGCTTGCGGAGAACTGCCGAAGTAGAAGCTAGAGAATTCTCCTCACGACAGACGCCATCGAGAGAGGTTGACGAAGTGGGAGACCTACAACAATAGTTAGACAACACAGAGGGAGTTTGTCGATGATGCTCGACTCTTTTCTTTTCTTTTCTTTTTGCTTGATAAACTGTCGTACTTTAATATTTTTGTTATGGATGTTTTAGGCTGAGACATTAACTAAATACTTTAGTTAGGCTTATTGCGTCCCAGGGTTTTATGTTTTGATTACTTTATTATAATGTTATAGTTGTTTTTTTTCTTTATCTATTATGTTAATTGTTCTTCATGCGTAGTTATTGTAAGAGCTATCGAGATAGGCATTTTAACTATTGATTCGTGGCTTAATATCGAGAGAGTTAGGTTATACAAATGTGAATAGTAGGGCTAAGCCGTTAACTTAGTCTTAATTCGGCTTAGACATAAGTTTAGGGTTTCAACGACTAAAAGAGAGATTTTAAACAAATAATAGAGTTGTTAGGGTTCACGCAGACATGTATTACCTTAGCTTCAATATTATTAACTTCTAGGCATCGAGAGAATCAAAAGTTCCTTAGAAAATCCTGTCGACTAGATAAAGATCTTAATAGTTTACGAAGACATGTATTGTCATTCGCCATAACATTGTAATAAGTATTCAAGCATATATCCTTAGCAATAATTCCAGCTTCCATAATTATCTGTTATTTGTTGTAGATGTTCGTCTTAATCATAACTATCTTTAGTTTAATTGTTTGTGTTAATTAAATCAACAATCATCATTACTTGCAAACACATTCTTAAGTTTGATAACTTCGTAGTTATTAATCCAATCCTCGTAGGTTCGACACTCTACTTATCACTTTATTACTTGATTCGACGAGTATACTTGCTCTAAAGTGCATCACTATTCGACAAGCATCACAATATGTAGTGTAATATGCTATTTCCATGTGTTTTGAGTATGCTAATCTTTGAGTTACAATTTTTGAAATTATGATATCTTAGTCAAATTGTGAATTATCTTATTGTCAAGTAATTTCAATTATTAATCGTATACGAGGGTTAATATTGAGCCATGTGCTATTTATAAGTGAAGGACGAGAATATTAGACTTTTGATTTTTTTGATAATGAGCCCTTGGTTATTAGCCAGTTAGGGGCGCAATTGACGTGTCATAAGGTCTATAGCGCTTGTGTAAGATTATTTAATGACTTCAGTCTTGGTGAGGAGGGATGTTGTGATATTAGGATTGTTTGTCCTCGGGAAGAGGAGAAATAATTGTATATTGTATTGTTTGATACTCGGTGAGGAAGTGAGATCCAAGTATCCGTAGGATACTAATAGACCATCAGGCTAAAATTGATTGAATGAACTTAAAGTACAAACTAAATATCATAAATCTATTAAGCATAATTGACTATGGAATTCCGTTACTATGATAATTTGCATATTTACTCTGTGTTGTTGAATTCCATTACTAATATTGATTGAATTTCATTACCGACAATGTTTGGATTGCCTCACTAAGCTATGTAAGCTTATTCTTTGTGTGTTTTGTTACCTTACAACAGTTCGATAATTTTGTGTTCTATTAAGCATAATTGACTATGGAATTTCGTTATTATGATAATTTGCATATTTACTCTTTGTGTTGATTGAATTCCGTTGCTAAAATTGATTGAATTTCATTACCATGATCGACAATGTTTTGATTCAATGATATATGATATCATGCTAAATGTTTATGTTGCTATTCTTAGACTACCTCACTAAGCTATGTAAGTTTATTCTTTGTGTGTTTTATTACCTTACAACAGTTCGACAATTTTGAGTTGCTCAGATAGGAAGTCACAAGTCAAATATGATCAATACCTTGTAAATATTCATTTTAATGTCAAAACTCCTAAAATGCTTACGTGTCACTAAATCTATTCACGATATACATGTGTTGTTCTTATATATTATATTATGCTTTGAATTGGTTTATTTTGTGTTTGTGTGTTCATAAATGTTTGCCAACATTGTAAGTCGTTGGTAGCTTGATTGTGCTTTTGATTGTTGGATATAAGTGCATGTTTCATGTGGATATACATGTTGAGAGAAGATTTGCATGTTTCTTGACATTCATGTACTTATTATTAGTATTCATAAAAGAGGAAAATAGTTTAATTTGTGCTAAAATACACACACATATATATATATATATGTTTGTTCATGCATTAAAAGTTGAGGAAAGATATTGTTTGATGTGTTTGATCAATTAATTAGTTTAGTGCTTTGAATGGTCGATTGATGTTTGAGAGTGTTTAGATACATTTTGCTAAGGTTTAAAGTATAATATTATAAATTTAAATAAAATAAATAAATTCAATTAAATATAAGTATTCTTGAAATATAAATATTTTTTCTTTTTTTCTCTCGTTTTTTTTGTTTGAATCAAGGTATTCACAGCGGATAAAAATAATTAATCGTCTCGTTTCTTTTTTCCGCCTTTCTTTCTTCGTATAATATATAAGTTTAAAATAAATAAAATAATTGCATTTATATTATTTAATTTTATAATTTTGACAAACAATAACTATTGTTGATATTATTATTTTCTATTAATCTATATTTTTATTTATGCTTTCTAAGTGAATAGTTTTTATTTTAATAAAAATATAATAATATTACATTTAATATAATATTACTTTACAAAAAGGTTAATCAACAAATTAAGCCCTAAACTGTATTTTTTTTTTTTTGCTTCAAGTATTCATGTCTTCGTCATTCTTATGATCTCTAGTCCAGAATTTTCAAGTCTTTATCAAAAAATTTCAAAGCTTGTACTTGATGGTCGGCAGTGCCTGTTGAGTACAGTCTTGGGTGGCTCATCGGAACCTCTTTGTAGTCCTTTGTTTGTGTAGGAGTATAAATGAACCGAGCTTGAAGAAATAATGCTCTGTTCGTGTTCGTTTGTTTTTTAAGATGTTCATGTTCCTTTAAATTATTATCGCGTTCATGTTCATTTATTTAGCGTTCATAAACACGTTCGTTTAACGTTCGTGAACATGTTCATAAGTCCGTCAACATGTTCATTTATATGTTCGCCAAAATGGTGAAATTACACCATTAGTCCTTAAGCTTCTTAGGCTTTACAGTTTGAATTCCAAAGTTCTTCATGTGTTCAACTTAGTCCTTACCTTCATCATTATTTAAAATATAAAAAAAGAAAAAGGGGAACCGAGTAAACGAGCTTACAAACAATTCGAAAACCAAGATTATAAACCAACCAATAACCGTGTCAATAAACGGGCTTTCAAATGAGCATGCTCGTAAATATAAACGAACTGAACACACTTATGTTCGTGTTTGTTAATTTATTAAATGAATATAAAAACTTTTTTCATACTCATTTATTTAACTTAATAAATGAATGTTATACGAATAGTTCACGAATAGTTCGTTAAACGCTATGTTCATTTATACCCTATGTTTGCGCTTCCACCGTTTGTGTCTTCTGACGAAAATTTGAAATCCCTCCTACTGTCGCAAATTATGACGTTTCTTTGATCACTTAATTATTGAAGCTCACAGGATCGTATCCTTTAAGGGACTAGTGGGGCCACGACTCCTCAAAACTTTTGAGAAATTTGAATTTTGCCCCTAAAAATTTTGGAAATTTTAATTTGGCGCCCTCGAGATTTTTAAAAATTCATATTAAGCTTCAAAATTTTGAATATTTTTAATTAAATTCCCTCTCTAATTTTTTTTTTACAAAAATTGTTAAATCTCTCAAAATTATTAAAAATTTTAGTTAAATCCTCAAGTTTTTTGAAAATTTTTGTTTAAGACTCCAAACTTTTAAAAAATTTAAGTTGTCCTCCTCAAATTTTTATTCCAAGTTCCGCCACTAGAAGCTCGTGTTTATTGTTCTCTGCTTCACTGAACTTGGGAATTTATCAATTTTCAAGTTTTTGTTGTTTTTTAATGGGGGTTAGACTTAGAGTCGTTATGAGGAGACTTTGAACGGGATTTTTGAGGAATTGTTCGGGGAGGTGGAAACAATGGAGAGGATGAAGGAAGAAATTAAATGGAAAAAATGGAAGAATAAAAATTGATTATAATATTAAATTTAATTGTTTTATGTTAAATATAATATTCTAGTTTTTCCTTTAATTTTATTTTTATAATAACAACTATAGGATTAAGTTACAAAATTTAGGAATAAATAGAGTTAGTTTATGATTAAGTAAAATTTCAAGACTAGAATGATTAAAAAGAAAACTCAAGATACCATACATGCCAATTTACCCTTTATTAAAGTCAGGCGTGGTCAAAATATCACATGTTCTTATTGCCTCACTGATTATTTTAACAGAACTAAAGTTTTGGGTACTTTTAGATAACGAAATTAAAATGAAAAGATGTACGAATATAAGAAATCTTCAGCTTTTGAAAAAAAATAATTAAGTTGTTAAACTTTTGTACTTAATTAAGTTAGCTCTTAAATCAATAAGTCAGATTTAATGATGCTTTATTAGTTAGTACAGTGTGTAGGGTCACAATATTGTCCCTTGAGATTTTAAAAAAAATTAAAAATACAAAAAAATTATAAAAAATATTTTTTAAAAAATATGTAAATTTCGTATGAATCATGATAGAACTATAATGTAACATGTAACAATAATATTTAAAAAAATGTCAAAATTTAATGGTCAAAATTGGTCAAATGATTTAATTGATTTAGTTTATTGGTTCAAAAGTTTAATTGAGTGCAAAATAAGTCTAAAAATTTAATTGATTTTTTTCTAAAAATTCAAGGGTTTTTTAAACCCTTAAGCCTAAATAAAAAGGTAGGGAATGTTATCGCAATGTAAAATTATTTAACTTTATATTGTTTTATGATCATGGAATAAAAAATTAGATTATTTTTAATTTAAAACTTTTAATCTCTATCAGTAAAAAATTAGATTAGTTGAATTAATATCAGTAAGTAAATAAAAACATAATAATTCAACTTTGAGAACTCGAAAAAGATGTCTAACCCTACCGCTTTTTGCGTTACGAATCCTAGTTTGCAGCCGCTGGACAACACGAGTAATCGTCCCCCCGATGATTTGCTTATAGTCGGTGCTCCGACAGGACTTGAATTGTGTGTTTCACACCTCTGCAAGATGACCTACAACGTGTGGGTAAGAAAGGAAGGTGTGTTGGTAACCCCAGTGAAACTGCTGGGGATGGTTTAGATACGATAGGTCTGGCTATGGGATAATTAGTATATTTTTAGAAATGCTTTGGTGGATGATTTTGGACCGTGAGATGTGAATATCGAGAGACGTATGAGGAGAAAGAAAGCCGGTGTGGGACCACTCAAAACAAGCCTTGACGGTTTGGAATCTCATCCACCAAAGAAGCTGACTCAGAAACTATTACAGCTAGATTTCACTCATTCCGTTTTTTATATAAATATATAAAATAAAATATTAGCAATTTAACTCCATATATTAAAAACAAGGAACTAACCAATATAACGGTTATTTTTACAAAAAATATATAAATTCATTCATAGATACACTAACATTAATAAAAATAAGGCTTAAGGGTATAAAAAGCCTTTAAACTTTAAAAAAAATTAATTAAGCTTTTGATTTTTTTTTACATTCAATTAAGCCATTGAACTTCAAATTTTAATCAATTAAGCCCTTAAACAATAAATTAAATCAATTAAGCAATTTGATCAATTTTGACTATTAAATCTGAACAATTTTTTTCGATCTATTGTTGCAGTGCGATGTGTCATAATGTTTCTACTAGACAGTTTTCAAATTTTTTATTTTATTTAAAAAATTCTTTAAATGTTCTAAAAATTGTATAACAAAATTATAAATTTATAAAAATTACTTTTTGAAGTTTTTTGTAAATGCAACATGATAGAATTGCAGTGTATCATGTTTCGGTAATATATGAAGAAAAAACTATCAATATTTAATGGTCAAAATTAGTCAAATGACTAAATTTCTCGGTTCAAAAGGCTTAATCGATTAAATTTCTTAGTTTAAAGGCTTAATTAAGTGCAAAAAAGTTCATGAACTTAATTGATTTTCTTTCAAAAGTTCAAGGGCCTTTTACACCCTTAAGCTTAAAAATAAATAAATTGTTTGAACAAAAATAAATGAATTAGTCACTAGTTGATTAAACCAAAGGTTCATTATAGGAAATAATGCAGATTTAATATTATAAAAATTTATTATAAAAAAATTAATATATTTTGAACGTCAAAATTTAAAATTGAATATGTAATTTCATCATGTCAATTGCTAATACAAATGAACGAATTATTTAGTTATATATTTGTTTTAATCAAGAAATGAGGATAGTGGTCACTTTCCATTATCTAAAGATTTCTTAGTGTGACACACCCAACCATCCTATCCTAATAATCAAAGGGGAAAGTAATTACAATTATTTTTATAACCTTAATGTAATTACAATATAGTATTTATTTATATTTTTTAATTTTTTAATAAGACACGTGTATTTTATAAATAAAACTAATTAAATTCAATTTTTTTAAAATGAATATTACTTTTTTCTATTAAAATTAGTCGTTGAATTTGCTATAATACAAGGTTAAAGAAAAGTAAATTGAAATATTATTAACGTTGACTTGGTCTAATTACTTTATTTTAAATTTAATGATTTTGAAGATATGTTTAATATTGTTAAAATACATAATGAAGCCAGCTGGGTCGTCTTCAAAAGACGCGGCGGTCCACAATTTCTAATAAATCGCATTCTTGCGCGATGAAAACTGTTGTCGGGATGCTTTGATTTGACAACTGGTTGTTTGGGTAGACGAATGTGCTTTGTTTTCTTCCCAAAAAAATAAATTAATAAATACCAAATAACTTTTCTAGAAAAAAAGAAAATAAAAGATTTATGTGTTATCAGAATTGGAAATTAATTTTTTTATATCAGATTTTGGAATTAATTTTAAAATCAATAAATGAATATACACTGAATTTGTTAACTATCATTCCTATTAAAGAAAAAAATCGTGACGATTTCCATTTTATTTTCCTTCCTTTTCCTTTTATCCAAACAAGACTCATCCATTGAATTCATCATGAAAACGCCAGCCGAAAGGTAATGGAATAAAATACATTGAATTGAGCAATTTATTCTGCTAACTAGGAATATGTTTCTTTCACGTTATCAATTTCGGGATTTCTTTCAAAGTTCAAATCTAGTTTTTATTAAACAAATCTTTGAATTAACTTCACTTTTTAGTGTGACTTTGTACCAAATTTGAAAACTTTTACTTGTTTATTTACCAAAATGAATATTCATTTCAGTTTTTTAAATTTATTTTGAACAAAAATATATACTTCCTATATTTAGGAGTGGCAGTCGAGTGGGAAAAAAAATAAAAATCGTGAGAATCTGAATCTGAATCGAGAGATGAGGAATAACAATTATCATATACTTAAACATAATAATTTGCATGCATATTAATATTACATTCTCATTGATAGATATATATTTTGCAGTACTATGAATGTATATTATGAGTTTATCGTATCGATATTGCCTTTATTAGTTCAAATTCATGATACTAAAATATTTGCTGATTACGAAATGACAACAATTATATTAGAAGATGATGAGTCGAACCCTACCAGTAAAATATTTTTGTTTAATCTGTTTTGGGATGAAAATTCTTTGAAAATCGTGGAGGTTCACGAGAGAAAGATATGAGGATGAAAAAAATCTTCTTGGAGCATCCAAGAGAAATTTCCCCAAACTGTCATGTAAGTGCTGGAAACAGAGTGAAAAATACAAAATCTTCCTCACATCGTCCAATTGTCACCCTTACTTTTGTCCCAACAAACTTGTTATCTTTGTATTTTAAAATTATCTGACCTAAATTGTCACCTTGAAAATATTAATAACTATTAAAACTCGTATTACATTTTTTATCATTTGTTTTAATTTCCCAAAAAATTAAAGTTAAATTTTTAAGAATAATATTATCATTTAAAATTTTTACATTACTTCTGTTACAAAATTATTTTCTTCATAAAATTATATAAAGGTCAACACGTGACATTTTAATTGGGACATATAAAGTAATTTTTTTAAGTTATATGCACAATATTCAATCTTAATTACAAGTAATATATATTAGAATATACTAAAATTAAAATTAATTTTTATAAAATATAATCGAATTAATAATTACAATATTCAAACATACCTTGAGTTCGAGGTTTTGTATATGTAAAAAAATTTATTGGAAAACTTACTTATCAAAATTAGGTTACAACACGAGTTGATATAGATTAATCAAGACAAAGTCTTGAAGAACCGATAAAACAACAATAAAAAAATAACAGCCCTTAGTCTTTAGAGATCACAAAACTCGAATAGTCCTATAAATTTTAATCTGCTTGCTAATTACTATAATTAAAAGATTTAAGACGTAGAAATTGAACTCATGGCATAAATAATTGAATTAGTTGTGCATGTTAGTTATTACAATTTTTTTATTATGTTTCCAATATTTTTGTAACACCTTTATTTTCTGACTTTCTCGTTATTCTTTTGCTCTTTAAAAAAAAAACCCTTTGAAAAACATTTTGTTCCAAAGAATTACTAAAGTTAAAATAATAAATACATCAATGAACATGCTATTAACATGGAACTTGTCACCTAAAATGTTCTTCTGAAAATTCACTAAATATAATTGACCAGCCCGTCAAATTAGCAAAATCAAATATAATTTCAATTATTACTAAAAAAGTTGTCAATGAAAAATCTATATTAATGACCTGAATAAATAAATAAATAAATAAAGGTATAAGAAGCCTTTAAATTTTTCAAAAATGAATCAATTAAGCTTTTGAATTTTTTTGCACCCAAATAAGCTCTTGACCAATTTTGACCATTAAATCTGAGCAATTTTTTTCGACTCATTGTTACAGTGCGTTGTGTCACAGTGTTTCCACTTGACCGTTTTCAAATTTTTATTTTATTTAAAAAATTCTTTAAATGTTCTAAAAATTTTAAAAAACTTATAAAATTTATAAAAAAAAATACTTTTTGAATTTTTTTGTAAATACAACATGATACAAATGTAGTGTATCAAGTTTCGGTAATATTAAAATTCTAGAGACTTAATTGATTCTTTTAAAAGTTTAAAGTCCGTTTACACCCTTAAGCCATAAATAAAACACATTATTTAAGTTGTTGGTGAAAAATATTAAAATATATAAAAATAAGCATTAACATCAACGATCGAGCTTGCATTAAAAAAATTTCAAACATTTTCTTATTAAATAGAGATATTTACATTTTATGATTCGAACATTCTTGGTTACTTGACCAATTAAAAGAGCTCAATTTTCAAATATTTTAACTTAATTATTCAACTATTACGAGAATTTTTTAAGGTTGTAATTTAGATTATTTAATTTTTTAATATATAAATTTATTTAAAAAATATAAAAAGCCTTTATAATAAAACTTTATGTTTTTTTTTTTTTGACATTTTACAAGTGAGTGGTATTTTGCTGACCTCCGATATTTGAATCCAATCAAATATAAGGGCGAAGGTACTAAGGGAACAAAGGAGCTACGTACTTTTGATTTTTATCGAATGTTAATTTTAGTTTTTGTTAGCTTGAATACTTATCAAATTAAGCATTGTTGTTTTCAAATTTTAGATTCAACGTTTTATTTGGCTGCTGTTAGTTTTAAAGTTAACCGATTTTATCACATCCATTATTAAATTCTAGCTTTATCCAAAGTCAAACACTTAAAATATTAGTATAATTTTTTCTTAACATACAATTATAATATTTATACTATTTAAACTTTTTTCTATCTATAAATTAAATGATATTAATAATATAAATATGTTCGATTCTATTTCTTATATAACATATCAAATTATCGACGGCATGTTAATCGAGCTCGATCGGAGACTTTGGTATAGTTTAATATAATTAAATTTAAGCTTAAATTTTTCATGAAAACGATTGTAATCAAAGCCCATGGTTACTGTACTGCAGGGAATCAAAACTCCACCAACGGAGAAAATTGATTAGCTACTCGATAAATTAGAACAGCAGAACACGTAGGGGATAACGGACTCTACTTTTCTATCAAACATTTATCATAATAAATCAACACGTGTTCAAACAGGCGCTCACCGGTTATCGGTTGTTTTACTCCTCCTTCCGTGGGCCCCATCCGCCGCCGCCGCCATCCACCCCGCCTCCCCTTCCCTAAATCCTCTTCTCCGCGCATCCACCGCCTATAAAAGGGAAAAGGTATTTAATAATATCTAATCTTATTTATTGATTTTCAAGAAAAATATATTATTTAATTATTTACTTCATAAATCAAAATTCAAAGCATTTTCTCTTATGTTGTTTGGGGGAGAGAGAAAATAAATAGAGAAAGAGGAGAGTTTTAAGAGCGATAAAGGGGACCTCTTAAAAGATTTTGCTCTGATTTCCAGAGAAAATCCGAAGGACGAGAAAACCAGCCTATGGAGAAACAGAAAAAGGAAATTTGACGAAGAAGAAACAGGAACATCAAAGCCAAAGGAACAGCAAAAAAGAAAAAAAGAAGAAAAAAAGTTAGTGAACTTAATTTTTGACAAGGAAAGGAGGAATTCAATTCGATTTCTTCTTATCCAATCAGTGAGTCACTCGCAACATTGTTGTTATTTATTTTTCCTTTTTTTTCCCATCATTTCTTTCCCTTTTTTTATTTTCTTTCCATTTCTATGTTATTAGTTTTTAATCACTTTGATTTTGTCCTGATTCGTTAAATGAGATTAATGAAATTATAATCAGATCTAATTCGCTCCCTCTTTTTTTCCCGTTCTTTTGAATCTAGCAGTTCTATTCGCACACACCTATATATATTATGTTCTGTTTGTTTTGATTATGAAATGCTGAGATCTGATATTTCTTTTTCTTCAGTTCGTTTGATCGTGAGTTTTCTTTTTCTTGTTTTATAAATTTCTTTCTGTTTATTCTCCTTTTGACTTCTTTTTCTTTTCCCATATCCCGTACACGCACACACAAAGGCCTCTGTAAATTGTTTTCCTTTATACATCTCAACTGGATCGTTCTTTTATTGGCTTCAAATTTCTGTTTGATTTATTTTATCCTTTCGAATTTCAATTGAAACTTTTCGTTTGTTTTTCTTTTCTTAATAGGTTGAATTTGTTAATCTTGACATCGTTTTCTTTTCCCGAGGGACCCAAAAAACTTGTGCTTGTTACAGCGATTTGAAATTTCCTATATCTTTATTTTGGGGAAATCTTCCCTTTTGAAGTTAGGGAGGGGGCGGAAGAGTCATGTTGGGTGACCGGTCCTGTGAGTCGTATTTGTTGTTTGCAAGCCCTTGCCAACAAGGAATTGAGTGGGATTACATGTACAATGGGAAGCGTTCACTGGAACTCGCCGAATCGGATGGTAGTTCTCGGGAAACCAAGTTGGCTAAGCTCTCGTCCGATGATTCTTCCAGCGATGATAACAATGGTAATAGTAATACTAATACTAATACTACTTCTTCCCTACAAGACTCACATGATCACCTCTTGCCTGATTACCGTGACCAAACGGACGATGATAGTAAGCAATCTGATTTTTCTTCGGATTTGGATTCTTCAGTTACCCACCGTCACTTCATTGGACTAGACAAACCCGATTTCATTAACCAATCAGACGAGGACAGCCTGTTGGGTTCTATGGTGGACTCACCAGAGGAACAGTCTGAGGAAGATTATGATAAGGGCTTTTTGGATTCTCATGAGGTGGAGGATGGTAGTGGAGAAAATGGTGGGGAATTGTCTTCAGATTTGGATTCCTTAATCCAACCAATTTTGAGAGACAACTCCATCAGTTGCCTTATAAGGTGTTCAAGGTCTGATTATGGTTCTATTGCCTCATTGAACCGGAGTTTTCGTTCCTTAATTAGGAGTGGAGAGATCTATAAGCTGAGGAGGTTGAATGGAGTGATTGAACATTGGGTATACTTTTCTTGTCAACTACTTCAATGGGAGGCATTTGACCCAATTCGATACAGGTGGATTAATTTGCCAATGATGCCTCACAATGAATGCTTCATTTTTTCAGATAAGGAATCCTTGGCCGTGGGAGCTGAATTGCTTGTTTTTGGGAAAGAGGTGACTTCTCAGGTCATATATAGATACAGTATTTTGACAAATTCGTGGACTTCTGGCACAAGTATGAATGCTCCAAGGTGCTTGTTTGGTTCAGCTAGTCTTGGAGAGATTGCAATTTTAGCTGGTGGTTGTGATTCTCAGGGTAATATCCTGAGCTCTGCAGAAATGTACAATTCTGAGACACAGAAGTGGGAGACTCTCCCTAGCATGAATAAGGCAAGGAAGATGTGTAGTGGGGTATTTATGGATAGAAAATTTTATGTAATTGGGGGAGTTGGTGGGGTTGGGAAAGATACTAGGGTTCTCACTTCAGGTGAGGAGTATGATTTAGAGACTAAAAAATGGACTGAAATTCCTAACATGTCTCCTGGAAGGAATGGAGCACCTGGCGATGCAGCAGCTGGTGCCCCCCCTCTGGTTGCAGTTGTAAACGATGAACTTTACGCTGCCGATTATGCTGACATGGAGGTGAAGAAGTATGATAAGGAGAGAAATTCATGGTTGACTATTGGAAGATTGCCTGAAAGGGCTGTCTCAATGAATGGTTGGGGTCTTGCATTCAGAGCATGTGGAGATCGCCTTATTGTGATTGGTGGACCTAGGACTTCGGGGGAAGGTTTTATAGAGCTGAATGCATGGGTTCCAAGCCAAGGGCCACCACAATGGAACTTGCTTGCAAAAAAGCAATCGGGTGGCTTTGTTTATAATTGTGCTGTCATGGGATGCTAGTTGATGGATTTTGGCGACATCATGTGCAGTGAAATGGTGCTACATTGCCACTGAGGTTTACATGATTGATTTCGCCTCCCATACAGAATTCTGAATTCATGCTAATGGTAATTTTCCCCTTCTTTCGTTTTTATATATTTTCCCTTTTGGATGGGAGATAATGGGGAAGAACTTCAGATTTTACTGAAGATTTGATAGAATGATTTACTGATAGCATATCTTGAGGTTTTGTTTCTTTTTTAAACTTCATTCAAAATTTTCTTCCATTAAATTAACGTCTTCCCCTGTTTTAAGTGACATGAGAACTTTCAAAGGTTGGTGTCTTGTAGCACAGGAATAGATTTAATAATTTGAAGTTCCAACATATTGGTAGGTCGCCATTAGAGATTGTTGAAGCTTTTTTAAGAACACAGAACTAGTCATATGGGGTTTCTTCATCCTTAATTTTCTTGGAATGGTCTTTAAGGGAGGAAATAAGTTATGGGAGTTGTAATCTTGGGTGTTGGCTGATGTACTGATTACATTGATCATTACAATTGACGGGGTATATATTCCCAGAATTTTTCTTATGTACACCTTGGAATCTTTTATTCGTTTTAAATTTCTTTCGTTCAGATGATGTCGTTTGTTCTTATTCCTTTCAGTTATTTCATAGCCATGAATAGAACTTTTTTCTACATCAACAATCCTGATAAATAGAACTGTATTCATATATGATTACGACGTACCATACTATAATTACTAATTGAAATCTTGTGTATGATTTAGCATCCATTGCCGTTTTTATGTTTCATTTCTCATGGCAAATATAGAATAGGTGCATGGTTTCTCTAGTTTCTTGAACATTTAAAATCAAAACCGTGCACTAAATTTGTAACCATAAGCTAGTCGGCCTGATATTTGCTAATAGTAAATATCAATATTTGCTTAGGGTTGGAGTTCGGAGTGTGCTCTGCAATGACGAGAATCTTATTTTTCATGGTTTTAGGAGTTCTTTTCGGGGCTGGTGGTGCTAAGAAAGTTTATCTTTTAGAAGCTAGGTTCCCAACTACACACACACACACACACACGCATATATAGACTTTAGAGGCCTTTGTGAAGAATTTCTGTGGTTGTCATATAGGTCGTTAGAGTTGACTCGGCTTATGGGATGACATAATAAATCTCTCTATATCGCTTTAGGCATGAGTGGTTTCCTTTTTCTTCTGCTCTATACTTGGGAATATGGTGTATTTCATTTTTATTCGTTTTGTTCGAATGAATTTATATAAATACACTGTGTTTATATCTAAGTTAGATAGGTCTTTGAAAACCAGAAAACGTAAGAAATCTTGCAGAAATTTGTCTTCTCTATCCTGTTTGGTCTGTCTATACATTAGTTTCCTTTTGCCACTTCCCTCTGCTGCCATATTTAAGAGAATTCACGCACTGAGATTCAACCAGTCCGGGAAAATTCTATTAGGCTTTTGGTTCTCCTATTTCCCCAAGTTTTAATTTTTTTTCCCTATGCAATCAATTCTGCACTGCTTTTGTCATATTTTATTATTGGGGTAACTTTTGGTGTATTGTTTTCTTTCTTTCTTAGCTGGGTAGCATTAAAAGGATTTACAACTTGATATTATACTCTTAATAAAGATTGCCAATTAGGAGGTATAAACTTTGAATCTTTGATTACTTTTTGGAAATAACATTGTTTGATTTGTAATTTTTGCTTCGGCCTGGTTTCTTTTAATTCGATTTGGTTATTAGTTGAAAAACATTATTATTTGAATCAAACGGAATTTAATCATTGGAGTCCGGTACGGTTTCAGAAGGGTAATCATAACTCCTTTTTTTTTTTCAAAAGCAATCTAAATTGAATTGGTTATCATACCAACTTTTCTGATGAGAAGTTGGTAGAGGACTAACTAAATATTCTTTCGTACGCTGCAGAGTGGAAGTTTCTTTCGTATAGGATCGTAAGCTTTTTGAACATTGAATTTATTTAGGAATCCACTCTCTCTCTCTCTCTGTAACCTGCAGTGCCTGTGCAGTCCCTTGGTTTACGCTGGCAAGCTTGACCCCAGAACTTGCCGTGAACCATGTGGGCTCGTAATCTTTGATTGGCTCCTCATCATCATCCCATTCTAAAGAGTTTGGCCGAGCATTGTATTTTTTTTATTAATTATTATTCTAGTACAAGATCCTCCGCTATACACAAATTCGACTATATCATATGTCGAGTCAAGTTCCATCTTTTTCACTCTTCAAATTAACACAATTTTTTTTGACTCGACTCAATCAAATATCTAACTCCTAATCATCACCCAACTTAACTATACACTCTACTTTACTGTATGTCCTTTCTTATGAAATTTTAAAACCCTACTCGTGTTGTTTATTTATTTATTTATTTTGATATATGCCGTTAGTTTCATTTAAAAAAAGAAAAATATCTAAGATTACAACAATGATTTACCACTATAATTATAAACAAAACATATAATTTGAATATTTTTTAAAATGTCAAAATATTTTCAAATTTTGTTCAAACTAAAAAAGCGTCTCGTTTAGCTAGAGACAAAAAGATTTATGAAAGTTTTTGGATTTTGATAGTATACTAATCTCCATGAAAGGATTTGTTTTTCTTTGCACATTTGTATGAGGTTTTTACTGGACTAATCACTTTTTTTTCCTTTTTTGTTGCACATTTGTATGAGGATTTTGATGGTATACAATGTTTTTCTTTGCACATTTTGATGGTATGATTTTTCATTACAATTTCGGACCCGATACAAAAACAATGAGACATAATCATAAAAATAATATATTTCAATATTTTTATTATACTATTATTATATATTGTATGAATAAATGAATAATCTAATTTATTTATTTGCGAAGTAAATATGGGTGTGACAAAAGAAAGTGCTGTACTATTACTGGTCTGAATGTAACAAATGTGAAAATGATTCAGAATATGGAAAAAGAGAAGTTTGTCTTATAGTGGAACACCATAAAGATTCAGTAACGCACGTGTTTTGATTAATGCTGCAGTGCTTTAAAATTACTACTATTTCTAATATTTTCCACCCAATTTATTGAAAAATAAATTCTTGACATTTTGAAGTATATCCCAAAATATTACTAGCTTGTCAAAGTTAATTAACATTTTCTAATAGTCTAAAGGTGATTAGAAGATAATATATATTTATACATATATTTAATTTTTTTACAATGTACACATTTTACCGACAAAATGGTTGAACTCAGATCTATTAGGATGATTATTATCCATTTTTTCACTAGGACCACTTATTGAGTTTCAAAGTTAATTAACATTTATCGTCATTAATAATGGCTTTGATTATAGGCTTAACTACAAAAATAAGTGCCCAAATTAGGTCTCTTTTTTGTAATAGGTGCTTAAAGTATTTTTTGGCTCAAATAGGTGCCTAAAGTTTTATTTTTTGCTTATAAGTGCCTAAAGTTTCAATTTTTTGCTTGTTTTAAAGTCAACTGAAGCACCTACTTTGGTATCTATTTCAACCAAAAATGAAACTTTAGACCCTTTTCAACCAAAAAATACTTTAGACACCTATTTGAGCTAAAAATGAAACTTTAAGCATATATTTCAATAAAAAAATACTTTAGGCACCTATTGTAGAAAAACATAGTTTAAGCACTTATTTTGTAGTTAAGCCATAATTATATATGCATATATGTTAGATTGTTACATAATATGAGTGAATAAAATATTTTCTTTTGTAACAAAGCAAAGAATATTTATAGAAATTGTTTTAAAAATTTATTATAGATGGAGCGATAAGAGATTTGTATATGAAATTTATCACTTACGTATTCAGTTCTTACCTAATAAATTTAAATTTTTTTAATACAATGCTTAGTCTATGCAAATCTTTATTCACTCTTTAATCAAAGAATAATGCACGCTTGAGGACATTTGAACCCACGTCCTCTGCCTCTTATACGTTGAATCAATAATGATGTCAACTGAACAGGAATTATATAGGTTGTAATGGTTTGTGATTGTTTTATTAAAATTTGAGTTAATTGCCGTATGTCCCCAAACTATGATTCTCATTTTAAATAAGCCCCCTAAATTTTTAGACGTTCTAATTTCATCCTTAAAGTATGACTCTCATTCTAAATCGGTCCTCAAACTTTTGAATGTTTTAGTTTCATCCCTAAACTATGACCATCATTCTAAATTGCTCCACAAACTTTTGAATGCTACATTTCATAATTAAATTATCATTTATGCCACATCATATTATTACATAATACACATTAGTATTTGCATGACAATTAATTTTTTTATAATGATTTTATGAAAATGGGATATGATTAGCATATATTGATAATGCATTGATGAAATTAAAACATTCAAAAGTTTGAGAACCAATTTAGAAATAGAGTCATAATTTTTTTGGGGGGATAAAGTTAAAACTTTTAAAAATTTAGGGCCTAATTTAGAATGAGGGTCGCAATTTAAGGATGGAATTAGAACGTTAAAAAATTAGAGGACCAATATAGAATAAGGGGAAGTTGTGATTCAAAAAAAGTTATTACGTCAAAAATATTCAAAAATACAAAAAAATTGGTTATTTTATTTAAAATTTAATATTTTTCATAAATTTAAATATTTTTGTCATTTAAAAATAAAATATATTTTAAAACTTTATTCATAAAAAAATTATTACGCTAATTAGGGGTAGGCATTTTCGGGTACCTGAGTTTCGGGTACTCGAAAAATCGGGTACCCGGTTCATCCGGGTACCTCAATGCTTGGCCCGTGTCCCGGCCCATCACATCCGGCTATCAGCTACTCGGGTACCCGTGAAATTCGGGTACTCGAAAAATCAGGTACCAGGGGTTCATTTTTTTATTTTTTAATTTTAAAAATTTTAAAAAATTACACATTAAATACAAAAATATTTTTAAAAAATTTTAAACTTAAAAGTATATAATACAAACATATAAAGAATTTAGGGATTTAAACTTAGTTTTAGAGTAAAAATATTAAGAAACTTAAAATAAAAATATAATTTAAAATATATTAAAATTTATCGGGTCGGGTACCTGGTAAGGGAAAACTTCCGGGCCGTGTCCCGGATCGTGTCCCTAAAAAATTACCAGATCGGGTACTCGGATCGGTCGAGTAATTTTTTTTATAAAATTACCCTATATTTTTAAGTTAGGGTCATCGGGTCAAATCAACTGGGTTGAATATTTTTAAACACCCCTAACGCTAACAATATTTTCCGTCAAAGATGATGTAGTAAAACGAAGTGTCGTACCACATCACTATCATTAGTTGACCGACAAAAAAGGATTTATTTGAAAAAATTGAAAACTATGATTTAAATCGTAAAAAAATATTTAAAGGCTAAATTAAAATATGTTAGTGTTTTTTTTTTGTATTATTAGACTTTTGAACACCAAAACTTAGATATTCATGGCAAAGAGGAGACATTATCTAACAGAGGCGAAGCACAGGGACGAAATTATGTTTTCAATGAGAGGGGCTGTTGTCTTCGGCAAGGAGAATTTTTTTAACCTTTGATCCTTTATATTTTAAAAAAATTAAAATAATTATGAATTTGTTTTCCATCTTTTAAAAATTATATTTTGCCTCACCTTTAAATTTTGGCTCCGTCTGGCAAAGCACATTGGTTACATTCAACAGAGAAGTCCAAAAACACGAGAATTCATACGTTTATTGAATTTCTTCACAATCACAACTATGACTCTTATTTTGTTCCCAATTTATGCAATCATCGTGTAGCAGAACCAACATTGAATCTCGAGGACTATGGAAAATTCGGCACTCGAAGTCACCCTCTCTTGCTAGTTTTGCTATACCATCCACTTCTCGAACTCCATGACCAAACGTAATCTCTCAATTTCTAAAATATCAAATACCAAACCATTTAGAGAAGCCCAATAATCATCCTCCATTAGCATTCAGTTTTCACTAACCTTTAACACAACAAAAACTCTTCAACTTCTCTCCTTGATCTTCTCTTTCCCTCTTGAACAATAGTTTTCTTTCAAAAATCGAGCATTATTGTACGCTTAATCTCTTTATAGTGACACTGTTTACTGTAAGATGGATCAAATTGGAGCATGGGGCAACGGCAATAGTTTTGATTGGGGCGTGCTCTTTTAACGAGAAGTTGTGTACTGGTGCTCGATGAAGCAACTGCATCGATCGATAATGCAAAGGACTTGATTTTGCAAAAAAAAAAAAAAACATTCGTACCAAGTTCGCCGGTTGTACAGTTATCACAGTTGCACACATGACACCAACAGTAATGGATTGCACGATGGTACTTGCAATTAGTGATGGTGAGTCTCTTTAAAAATTAAAATGCTGATCCAAGAAGTGACCTTTTAAGTATGAATGTACTTTGCACTGCATGCACTCCTTTCAACTTTGCAATCATACCTCCTTAGCATCTTAATATCTTATAGATAGGTGTATGAATGTTGCTTTCATTATATTTTCAGGCAAACTTGTGGAGTACGATGAGCCGACGAAATTGATGGACAGCCAAGGCTCGCTGTTCGGGCAACTTGTGAAGGGATATTGGTCCCATTATCACTCTGCAGAGTCGAATTGAGGTTCATAATCTGCAGAGATTATGGGGTATTTAACATCATTATTCCTAGTTTCTGAAGGCAATGAATCAGTAATTTTGTCTACCTCTTGTTCAACTAAGCCTGATGTTCTACTATTCTACTCTTCTTAAATGTTTTCAAAACTTCTAAACTTGTTACAATTCTCAATAGCTAAATCCGAGTGCCACATTATTCCTTATGTTATTTATTAGAACTTAAACCATATAAACTATTCACACTATTTTGAGGATTCCTTTGCTCGTTTAAGCCAAATAACCATGCACAAAGGAATTATTCAAACATTCTTTCTTACATCAACCTAGCATGTCAAAGTCCTAGAGCATTTTAGAACACCTGATGCGCTTGTCAATTCTTTGCTCCATTTTTAAAAATATCTCCTACGGAATAGGATTTCCATAAAACTTTATCTGCCTTTTCGCCTTTTCTCCATGTTACCTCCTTGTTGTCTGCATTTGGAGCAACAAAAAAGTTGGCTTCACTCTTGATGCTAGGGTTCATACTTCCACCAATGACATATTGTTCCCATCCTTGGTAGAAATTGTTGGCTACATGCGCATATCCATGACGGACTCTGCAATGTAGCCAATGACAACAATTAGATAAATTGCGTAAATATGTAGTTTCTTACTTGCAAACGGTTAATACGTGGAGCTATTTATCATTACCTTGGCATTCTTTGGTTGCAGTTTGTTAGAAGAATGAGTGCAGCATAATAGAATACCGTGAGAAAAATAAATAACAATAAATTAAAAACAGAACCTGAAATCGGACGTAATTAAAATCAGAATAAATTTTATTGAGGTCTGTATGAACAGTTTCCTTAAGACAAATTCGTCCTCTCCTCGGTGCTTGAGTAACGTTTGATGTCTATCTCCCAGGATACAATAACAAACGCTCACAGCAGCAGCACAATGCGGTGAACAATCGAACTCAATCTTGCATTTCTCTATCACCAGAAACCAAAAATGTTTTTCAAAGTTGTTGAGTTTCAAAGATGGTGTGTTGTTGAGTTGATGTGAAAAATGAGTCACAACAATCCTTTAAATAGCGGATGAAAAAATTGAACCGTTTGATAAAAAGATTAAACCTTTTGATGAAAAGATTTGTTGAAAAATTAATAGATACGATTGAATGGATGCAACTTTAAGCCAATAATTAATAAGTCTATTCACCAAGTGACATGACTTATTATTTTCATGTCTATTCACCAAGTGACATGACTTAGCATCAATATTATTCAACCAATATATATATATAATTTTTTCAACAATCTCTCACATGAATAAAATTGATGGTTCACAAACATTGACTTGATGTGGTGATAGATTCAATGTTTGATATTTGCACATGATAGGTAGACGTCCCCCTTTGAACCTTCCCTAGTGAAAATATGTTTATCTTACTGGCTGTCTAGTAGACATGATGTCCTTGAACTGTCATGCCGTTTGTGTAAGTGATGACATATCTCACACAAATATCTTACCGACAAGAATTTGGTTCTCATGGTTATGTCCATATAGCCTTGGACATCTCATGGTTCTGCAAGAGCTTAGAGAACTATGCCCCAATAGTCTCCTTGAAGCGGCTCCACTTCACTCTCACATAGGTGATTTATGTTGTTCAATTTACCAAAACACATAATGGTCATTAAAAGCATTGTTTAACCTTTTTCACATTTTTAGTCACTGTTTACATCATAGGAATAAACTTGGGATAATAACCCCCACAATGACCACACAAGGTCTATGCAAGTAGGTTGTCCCTTTGAACCTAGATCTTGAGATCTCTAGTCAACTAGGTAGGGTTTTCCTTCATATAGCGCCTTAAAAATTCATGGGCTTTAGTCATATTTCTTTCGATGTGTTTATCAACTTGATCTCGATTCAACCCTTTATTTAGCAGATCCGCAGTGTTATCTTAGGATCTTACAAAATCAATAGAGATAACTCTGGTTGAGATCAATTGTCTAATGGTATTATGTCGGCGACGCATATGTCTCAACTTACCATTACGTTTTGTGCTCTACCAAATGTTGCTTGGTTATCACAATATATACATATTGTGGGCATAGACTTTGACCATTATAGAGTATCCTCCAAGAAATTTCACAGTCATTCAGCCTCTAGCATATATGTCAAAAAATTGGATTCAAAGGGACTTTTCCACCCTTGCCCATCAACCTCTTGTTGAAAAGTTTTGACAATTTTCTCCAATAGTCTCTATAATTTGTTTCATTAAACTTGACCAACTTCCTTAGTCTTACAAAAGAATGAGGCAATTAGATATCAATATTGTGTTGTTGTGAATTTTAAGATCCTTTTATTCATGCATAAGAAACCGTTATACATTGATATGACAACATAACCAATTATCACAAAAACAAATACGTTAGGAGGATAATACTTGGTAACGAAAATCTTTCGTTTTCACCACTAATATTAGTGCCATTATTGTTATGGCAAGCATAACCAATGAAAATACAATCAACCTTTTAGGACCTATTTTTATTTGTATTCAATTTGTTTATGTTCGGTTTGTCTACGGCCTTACAGTGACCTGCATCGGGGTGTGATCCGTATTATTTGCGGCACGGTTAATCTAACTTCTAACATCTAACCTTTAATTTCTGCATTTATATTCTTGTCGTGTTTTAGTTTTTGTTATTGTATTTATTGTAACATGCATTTATTTGTCATTCATTTGACCTTAATATTTCAATGGGTATTTTGATAATCAATGAACCTTAAATTATAAAAAGAAGACACCTATTAGCTCGAATATTTTTGTCTTAATATCTTAACTTAACAGATATTGACCAAATATTCGAATTAATTCATATCGTCTAAAGGTAAATTTCAAAACAAATAAAATTTGAGAAGTCGTAACATCATACTTAATTGTTTCCATCATGCATAAAGGTGATGTACTTGATTTGAACCATAAATTGACACCACAATCGTTCTTATTCAATGCAAGTTTAATCTATGGTCCGAATGTATAGTCACACTTATAATTAAAAGATTAATTAATTCAAGCCTATCAAATTTTCCATCTCACTTAATTAAAGCCTATATTCAATTGAGAACATTTAACTAAATTCATTTTAAATTTCAATGATTTCCATCGATATGAAATCAACGTGTGATTTGCTACCCATTTTTAAACGAAACTCTAGTTTTATGGTGTGTGGTCTACCTTATCCAAGTGACCGGTGGCGACTCCAAGTTTTCTTTTTTGAAATCTAATTTTTGAAAGAAATCCCCCCAAAATGATTTTTCAAAAAATGTGGGATGTTCGGATTTTTTAGTCGCTACAGCATGGCGACTCCGTTGGGGATGGAATTTTGTTTTTACAAAACAAAAAAAAGAGTGAAGCCAAAAAATCATACGTTGCTTTATTGATGGGAATTTTAAATTTTAAGTTGACTTTAATTAATTTGTTCTTTCTTGAAGATAATACTTTTATTAAGTGGGCTTTAATAATTGATGGTTTTGCATTAATAGTTCATTTAATTTATAAGGAATCACCGGCATGTGTTGTAACATAATCATCGAGCTTTCTACCCGAGCTCTGTACCTTGAGTGGGAGTGGAGACGCCCAATACCCTATGAGTAACCCTCAGCGTTCTGGCAATCCACTTCCGAAATCCATGCCTTTTGATCCATGAGCAGCCTTCCGCATCACTAGGTCATGCTTTCACTCGAACCGAATACGATTCGCAAGCTTGTAATGGGCCAGAATCGAGGTTCTTGTTACCTTAGTAGGTAATAAGATAGGTTCAGGCACCCTTGTCTAGAACCAAACCACATGTGTGAGAATTTAAGAAGTCCACCCATTAGAGCCATACGGATAACCATAGCAAACTAGAATACATGTTGCTAAGCCTTTTGTTGTTAATCCGTTTTGATGTGTTTTTATTTGCATAATATTCATTATTCATAATATATGCTACTAATTCATTTGCCTTTCTTGTTTTATTTGATTATTTGTGTGCACATGCATATCATTTTCATAATTAAGTTTTGATTCGAGAATAGTCCAAAGTTGAAGGCTTTCGTAATGGGAGAAAGAGTCTATAATAACGAGTTGAAGAATCCTAAAATTCAAGGTTGATCAAAAGACGAGCAAAGGCTAACCCGATTAATGGTGGAGAATGGACCTAGGTTTTAGTTGTACCTTATGTGGTAGTTATTTTCTTTTCTCGTTGTAATGAGACTTGATCTCCGTTATGGAAAGTTGTTTAGTAAGGATGTTCGTCAATCAACACTTCTTTGCATTCATCCTTGTATTTTATATATTAATTGCTTACCTTTAAATTATCTCATTGTCATACATATGATACATTGTATACATTAATCAATCATTAAAATTAATTACGAGAAATATCATGGTAGAAAGTGAAAGTTTAATATGCAATCATTCCTAAAGCATACGATACTCGTTTGTATACACGAGCAATAGAAGAGAGAATGGCCAAATTAGAATAGGGTCAAAAGGACCTCGAAGTTCGTTTGGATGGGATTGAACCGAACATTAAAGATCATATCACATAGTCACAAGCTTTTATTATTGCTTAGATGACCGTTTTGCTAGTAAAGATGAATGGCAAATAAGGAGTTTCTGTTGATAACTCGTATGTTGAGAGAATAGAAGAGATTGCATCTCATGTGAAGGTTCAACCGAAAATACCAAAGAAAGTGTACATCAATCTCGCGGGAGCATCCACTAATCACCCTATGGGGGCATCTGTTAGCCACCATGTGGGAACCTCTACTAGTCAACCCATCGATTTAGGGGTAAACCTTGAGAATGAAGTGACAGATCTAAGCATGATGGACGAGGTGGAGAAGAGAATTATAGCTGATATGGAAAAGAAGTATGAGGAGAGGTTTCACTTTTTTGAATAAAGGTTTAAGACCATGCAAGGGATAGATGATCAAGGAAATGATGCCGATGACTTGAGCCTCGTGCCGGATCTAGTCATTCTGCCAAAATTCAAAGTACCCGACTTTGATAAGTACGGCGAAACTACTTGCCCTCTGCTCATATCACTATGTATTACCGGAAGATGACAGCTTTTGTGAAACATAAGAAGTTGTTAATCCATTACTTTTAAGATAGCCTAGTAGGGCTCGCTATGAGGTGGTACAATCGGTTAACTTATGCTTAGATCAAGTCATATAAGGATTTGGCTAAGACTTTCACAGATATGACTCCTAATTGTCTCATGCTACAAGGTTTGGAACAAAAGCACAATGAGAGTTTTCAAGAGTATGCTCAGCGTTGGAGAGATGTGGTGGCTCAGGTACAACCCTCACTTCTTGAAAGAGAAACTACTCCCATGTTTGTAGACACTCTAAGAGGAGTATTGTATAATCGCATGATAAGAAATCCCGTCAATAGCTTTGTGGATATGGTCATAACGGGAGAATGTATTGAAGATATCATCAAAAAAGGGAAGATAATAGATCCCTATAGCACAATCGCCCAGAAAGGGCATGATTCTCATGTTCATATGGTAGGTTCTCACCCAACCAATCCTTCTCAAGGCCGTTCTCGTAATCAACCATAGGTTATTCATCAAATTTCAATGACGTACACAGATTTGCTCCTAATACTTGTACAAAAGAGGCTTCTAACTCCAATTCAATCCAAACCAAAAGATCATCCCTATTTTGAGGGTTATGATGTTAATTCCGTATGTGACTACTACGTGGGAAATACGGGCCATGCCATAGAGGATTGTGGAGCTTTAAAAAACAAGGTTCGAAATCTAATTGAGACCGGCCTTTTAAAGTTTTAAGAAGAAAGACTGATGAATATGACTTTTGGGAGGTTCTGATTCCTAGTTTTCCTTCATAGGAGTTCATTTGTTTAAATGTCTTTGCATGTTACATTTTCTCTTGAAGTAATGCATGAAATCAACTTTGCTACTCTTTGCCCGAAAGTAACAAGGATCTTTTTGTAAGGGCATATGTTATGTTTGTGGGTTTTCATTCTAATGAAAGATGCACTTTGTTTAGCATACAATGACCTTGAAATCATATATATGTATATCCCCTCCTACCCTTGTAGGTCTTTGGATGTCAATTGCATGATGCGACATTGATTTTGATGCAAAGATTACTCGAATGTTGTGATAACGATGAAGTGTGATTTCTTACTTAGCCTTCTCTGGTCAGCAAAACATAAATAGCAAGGATACTACTCCTTTGATGATGTTCGATGATGAAAGGAAAAATCTCCAAAATTCATAAAAAGTGAAGAGAACTCGACAAGTTTAACCAAGTGAAGTTGCTTAACATTGAAGTTGTAAGCGTAGTCTTCTATGCCCTAAAAAGAATGCATGGTTTGTAACTAGCGCCCAAGATATAAATGAATATAAAATCCAAAAAAATGAAAAATGAAAAAATAAAAAATGAAAAAGATGAATTAATTAATTAATGAACAATCGAATAAGTCTCGGAGCACTCTGATGGAGCCGTAGGGGTGACAAATCTAATAAGGAGCTATGATCCACCTGTCCCTGACGTAAGAGATGTATCTTTGAAGACATGTGTATAATAATAATACAATAACAGCTAGTTACAATCAGAAGCACACACATGCCCCTATAATTTTATTCTTAGAATGACATTTTTGCACTTCACTTGTTAAACATGTCCGGGAAGCTTGAACACATTTATGAATGGAGAAGAATAGTGAGAACTAAAATGAGTAGTTTTCGAACAGATCATGCATTGTAGTAATCATGAGGATGAACCGAGCGAACTGGGAATGAACTTCACAACTTCAAATATCACAACAACATTCAAAGTCTTTATAAACACAAGCTATGCTTAAAATGACCACCAGAGGGTTGAATCTAAGACGCTCTTGCATTCTATATCCAGGGTATCCTACTTTTTTCTTTCTATTAATATTTTCGGTTTCAAGGTCCTGTATGTTAATCTAAAAGGGAATCCTTCATTTAAAATGCCGATAAGCAAGCTAACATTTTTTTGTATGAACAAAGAGATTTCTTGGTATTGCTTCGAATATAAATTTCAAAATGCAACGCTATTGGTAAGGCTCAAAGATGAGGGGCACTACATGATATGAGATGATGAAGTGACTTTTGTGGCCAATTTACATTAATGGGGCAGCTTTGTCTGGGAAACAACAAGATCTTTTGCACATAAGAGGGATGGCGCAAAGAACATGATTAATGATTCCAACCGAAGTCACTTGACTTGAAGTTCTGGTTAGAAAATGAGCAACAAGTTTGGGGGGGCAAATTTCATTGGAACATAAGAATGATGAGTGGTTGTAGTTCAAGAATGATGAATACATACTCTAAGGAATAAATACATGAATATTGAGCTAACTTGAAGATATTTATAAGAATTTCATTCATCTTTACATTTCCATGAACATTCATGTCTTTGCATCTTAAAGTATGCCCATGCATCATTTTAATCATGACATTATCATAAAGCTGTCATACAGGAAGTCAGGCAAGTAGTATCTGAGAAGACAACTTCAACAAAAATTTTGTTCACCTTTGCACCGACCAAGAAAGCACATGCTTGTGTGTCATCTATATTGTTACATTTACCTTAATGTAGCTTACAAGTCCACTTCTTAATCAGTTTCTTAATTTAATCATTTCTTAAGGATGTTTTTTCTTAAAACCCAAGTTTCTTAATTTGATCCTTTCACAAGGATGTTTTTCCCAAAACAAAGAATTTCTCAATTCGATATTTTCTTAAGGATGTTTTCTTAAAACAAAGAGTTTCTCAATTCTATCCTTTCTTAAGGATATTTTTTTTAAACAAATAGTTTCTCAATTCTCTCTTTTCATAAGGATGTTTTTCTTAAAATCAAAAGAATTTCTTAATTCGATCCTTTTATAAGGACATTTTCTCTAAAACATGAAAGAAGTTGTTAATTCTATCCTTGTTTAAGGACTTTTTCAAAAAAAAAACCACGATCCTTTCATAAGGATATTGCTTCACAAAGCCAAATTCTTAATTTAGTCCTTTCATAAGGACACATTTTCATAAGACGAGAATTTCCTAATCCAATCATTTTCTAAGGACGTTTTTCTCAAAATCAAAAGAATCTCTCGATTCGATCCTTTCATAAGGACAAGTTTTCACGAAGCAAAAAGTCTTTTAACTCGATCCTTCCATAAGGATATTTAAAATAAAAACAAAAACAAAGAAGTAACTTTTAATAAGATCCTTTCATAAGGATATTCTAAATTTGGTCCATTTATAAAGACACGTTTTTCTTAAAACAAGAATTTTCTAATTTAGATCTCTCACACGGATGTTTTTCTAAAAACTTTTTAGTTTTGGTCCTTTCATGAGGATATTATTTCTTGAGACGAAAACCAGAAAGGGCACTTAAAAGGAAAAAGAAAGAAGGAAAAAAGAAAAAGAAAAGAAAAAAGAAAAAGAAAAAGAAAAGAAGAAACCAAAGTGAAAACCCAAAAGGACGCTTTAAGAAAAGCAAATCTAAAGTAAAAACTTGAAAAGGCGCTTTAGAGCAAAGATTTAAAAGTTCGAAAAGAAACGGGCTAAAATGGTTGAACCCGAGTGTGAGATTGGGTACTACCAGTGCAAAGATCAATAAGGAAAAAAACAAAGAGAAGGTCAAGATCGATGAACTAGAAAAATATTCAAAAACCAGTAAAGATTTTGATCTACAACTTCGTGTTTGAAGGAGTAGATCCCAACAAAGATTTCAATCCACCATTTCATCTATAAAAAGGTGGATCCTAGAAAAGAATCAAGAGCTCTTGAACTCACCCAGTCTTTAAACATCTTTCCATGCCAACACGACAAGAAATCGGAGCATCACTTTAAGGTTTTTCGGTCTTTAGTTTTTTAGGAGCAGTGAAAATCTTCTCGTACTCGCGCCATGAGAAAATGTGGTATCGTTTCAAAGTGAAAGATTCTATATAAGAAGAACTCGTAGCTTCAAAATTTCAAAGCGAAAGGTTCTATATAAGAAGAACTCGTAGCTTCAGGATTTAAAAGTGAAGGGTTCTATATAAAAAGAACTCATAGCTCTAAGACTTCACAATTAAAAGATTTTATATAAAAAGAACCTATAGCTCCAGGATCTCAAAAGCGAAAGGTTTTATATAAGAAGAACTTGTAAATCCAAGGCTCCGAATGAAGAGAAAAGAAAAATTCTATATAGGAAGAACTTACAGCCCGAAGAATTCGCCAAAGACAAGCTAAAAGTTCTATATAAGAAGAACTTGCAGCTCCAAAATTTCAGACAGAAGAAGAGTGACGATTCCATATAGGAATAACTTATAGCTCCGATCATCATACAAAAGTAGGATAAAAATTAGTGTTTATTATCTTTGCTCTATTCCTGTTTCACTAGAATAAGTAAAGAGGAACAGCTGTAATCACTAATTTTTATTTAAATTTTATTATTATTATTATTATTATTATTATAGAAGCCCATTTTTGTCTGGGCTTAATTTGGAGACCCAATAATTAATATTAATATAATTATTATTAGTATTATTACAAAATATAAGTGTAAAAATAGAATGAAATAAGAAGAAAAAAAAGGAATCTAAATTGGTGCATTGAATGCACTGTCAGCTGCTCATCTCTAGCCATTCTTTGCAGCACGGCAAATCCATGCCCCTTCACTGTAAGCTAGCACCTGCTGCAACCATGCCTCTATGCCGAGCCTCACCTTCTGCCAGTTCCATCATCAACAATGGCCTCTTCTTCTCCAATATAATCTGCCAACAAAGAGAACTAAAGAGGAGGGAAGAACCATTTTTCCAAAGAGCGTTCGGGAGAGAAAATAGGGTTTTAAGGGGATTTCATTACACGTAAGAAATAGAAAAAAGAGGGCAAAATCAAAGAGAAAATAAGGGAGGGTTGGAAGAGTTACCTACTGAGCTAGGATCCCCATTCGAATCCTCAACGGCCGTCGTTCATCTGTTCCCATTGAAGGTAGATCCCTTGGTCTTTTAGGATTAGGTCTTTGTTCTTTGGGAGGGGTTCTTTTTGTTTCGATTCCCGGTCAGATCTTGTTGGCCTGAGAGAGCCATCGCCGTTAACGGTGTGAGGACCGCCCGCCGATGAACGGCCTTGGAGAAAGTTTGGTTCTGGTCTGACGAACTGAAAGTGAGAGAAGAGGGTTTATTGTTTTGTAATCTGTCGTTTTAAGAATGAAATCTTTTTTATTCTTTTGAATCTTTGGTTTATTTTAGCCGTTTGTTTTAGGGACAGGGATTAATCATTTTCGCCACCCTCCATGATTTCATTTCCTTACATTTTAGTTCTTTTTTCCTATCTTAATTATTTGTGTTTTTCGTATAGTATATTTATGCTTTTATTGAATCCCTTATAATATGTATATAATATATATAGCTTTTCTATATACCGTATTTTTTAAAACTGTCGATATCCTAATTTGTTTTTTATATATATTATCTATATGAAGTACTATATATGTATTAGCTTAGATTATGCATCATATCATGTTTTTATTGCTTAGTATAACATCTTCGGTATTATATATTCTATTATGCTCCTATTACAAGACTATTGTATGATATATATATATATATATGTATATATATATATCAAATTGTGTTGTATTCAATTTGTTTATGTTCGTTTTGTCTACGCCCTTAAAGTGACCCGTACTGGGGTGTGGCTTGTATTATTTACGGCACGGTTAATCTAATTTCTAACATCTAACCTTTAATTTTTGCATTTACATTCTTGCCGTGTTTTAATTTTTGTTATTGTATTTATTGTAACATGCATTTATTTGTCATTCATTTAACCTTAATATTTCAATGAGTATTTTGGTAATCAATGAACCTTAAATTATAAAAAGGAGATACTTATTAGCTCGAATATTTGTATCTTAATATATTGACTTAATAGATATTGACAAAATATTCTAATTAATTCGTATTGTCTAAAGGTAAATTTCAAAAACAAATAAAATTTAACAAGTCATGAAATCATACTTAATTTTTTTCATCATGCATAAAGGTGATGTACTTGATTTGGACCATAAATTAACACGACATTCGTTCTTATTCGATGTCGGTTTAATTTATGGTTCAAATGTATAATCACCCTTATTAATTAAAGGATTAATTAATTTAAGCCCATCAAATTTTCAAGCCCACTTAATTAAAGTTTATATTCAATTAATATCATTTAATTAAATTCTTTTTAAATTTCAATGATTTCCATCAATATGAAAGTAACGTGTGATTTGGTATCGATTTCGGGCGTTGTGGGGTGTTAATTATTCCTCACACATAATCAACTCTCAAACTTATTTTTAAACGAATCTCTGACTTTACAGTGTATGATCTACATTATCTAAGTGACCGACGACGACTCTAAATTTTCTTTTTTGAAATCCGATTTTTAAAAGAAATCTTCTCAAAATGATTTTTCAAAAAATGTGAGATATCCGAATTTTTTAATCGCTACAGAAGCATAATTGAAAAGCTATTCGATTCGAAATTATTCCACCATTATTTCTCTACTTTTCCAAGATTACAATTGTTATGTTGTCTTTACAAATTTTTCAAAAAAATTATTAGTATTACAATTTTTATAATGATGAAATTATGCATAAAATTAATTAAAAGAACTACGCATAAAATATTTTCATATATTTACAATTAATAACAATCCGAGTGCATGATTTACGACATCAATGCATCACTCATAACGATACTCATAAATAGTATATATATTTTTTAAATATTCCAAAACGGTTTTAATTATCAATCACCGATAAATATTATTTATTACTGAAACGATAATATATCATGTCTCTTCTAAAATCACAAACAATTTTAATGGCTTTAAAAATATATTATTTGTTGTGCCGTAGCTTTTCTTTTTTTCTCTAGTGCCGTCGCTTTTTCGTTTTTATTTGGCACTAACAGTTTTAGGGATGTTTGTCGATCATCGGTCACCCTCTTTTATTTATTTGTTTTATTTTTTTAATTTTCAGTCTTTTTAATTTAATAAATTTATCTTTATGACACACTTTCTTCTATTATTTGGTACGTTTTTTTTTTGTTTTTTAGCACGCTTTTCTGCCTCTTAACATGTTTTTTTGTTATTTATTTTTTATCGATGTTGGATTTGACAACGCCACGATTGAATAAGATGACGCTCTTTTGATTATCTATTGATCTCCCTATTTTGGACCCTCGAACTAGATTTTGATGCAAGTTTAATTACCGCTCTTGTTCGCGATTGAGTTTGTGGTAATAAACGTGTTGTCAACGTACTACAATTCTACAATATGTATTTTCTAATATTGTTTGTTGATATTTTTTACTTTCATCGTCGATCTTTGGTGATGCTTTGTATCTATTTTGTTTCAAGTCTTTGAATTAGGTTTTTACCTTTTCTCTATTTGATCATGTTTGTGATCTAAAGACGTTAGTTTTTGTGTTTTTAGGATTATGTTCGGATCATATTTGTTTACTTGCATTATAAATTTTTCATATTAAATTTTCCCTTTATCAATAAAACTAACGTACTCATTTTTTTTAAAAAAAATTAATGGCTTTAAGAAACTATTAACGGGAGACATTAAAAGGGAAGCATTATACCATACGTATTATAGCAGCATATAGTAAAGCTATAATAGAATTAAATTAGGCAATTCTATTTAGTGAATAAGTCTCAAACATGCTTGTAAGTCTCGTGCATTTATGAACGTTTTAAACTTGCCATAAAAGAATTGATTTTGGCAGTAGGAGTTGCACCAAATAAATGGGTTTTAAAAATCTAATGAATGCAGTAGTATTTGAAATTTAAGAAATTAATAAACCATACCAAATGCATCCGCAAGAAATCCACGATGCCCGAGGTTTACATTGCCTCTATCAATTCAATTATGTTCGTCACCATAATTTTGTTCAAAACTTAAAAATTTGTCTTAAAATTATTAGAAAAATAGGTGCAGTAATAATTCAAGTATAATAGAATATCGTAAGAAAAATAAATAATACTAAATTAAAAACACAATATGAAATCGGACGTAGCTAAAATTAGAATAATTTTTATTGAGGCATGTATGAACAGTTTCTTTAAGACAAATTCATCATCTCCTCGGTGCTTGAGCGTCTATCTTCCAGTATACAACAACAAAATTTCACAACAATAGTATAATTGCAGTGAACAATCGAAGTCAATCTTACATTTCTCTATCACCAGAAACCAAAAATGTTTTACAAAGTTGTTGAGATTCAAAGATGTTGTGATGTTGAGTTGATGTGGAAAATGAGTCACAACAATCCTTTAAATAGTGGGTGAAAAAATTGTGAACCGTTTGATAAAAAGATTAAACTTTTTGATGGAAAGATTTGCCGAAAAGTTAATAGATACGATTGAATGGATGTAACTTTAAGCCAATAATTAATAAGTCTATTCACCAAGTGACACGACTTATTATTATCATGTATATTCACCAAGTGACATGACTTAGATCAATATTATTTAACCAATATATATATATATATATATTTCCAACAGTTAGGTCCGAAATGATTAAAAATGACGGTGACCTTCATGTTTTTATCTCTTAAATGACAATCATCGTGCTCAAGAAGCGTAACTTTATCCTGGTTCCTGAACCAATTGTTAGATACGGTAACGTCGGTTGAACCACGAGTGACATCAAAAAGACCATCTTGGCACTCATACAACGTGTTGTGATCAATCCAAACTTTCCTTGCCGTGACCAATCTTATAACATCCCCATCCATTTGACCGAGGGGTATCAGCTTTGAACCAGGCCCCATCACAGTGCTCGGTGGTTGAGACTTGCAATGGTGGATGCGTAACCCATGAATGATTATATCGGTAGCATGACACTGTAGCGACCTTTTTTTTTAAAAAACCATACAATTAAGGATAGTTTCGTAAGGTTCGGCGCTACGAATTTATCCCCGAAATTATCTCTTTGAAATTTTGTTTTTTAAAAATGGGATTCATTTTTGAAAATCTTTTTTTTAAATCGATAAAAACGTGAAAAAAAACTTGGAGTCGCCACCGGCCACTTGGATAAAGTAGGCCGGATACCAAAGAAAACCAGAGATTCATTATGAAAAGGTCCGTGAGTTGGTTACGTGTGGGGAATGATTAGCACCCCCATCACGCCCGGATATCGGTATCATAATATTTGTTGCCTTTAAAATTGATGGAATTTGTTGAAATTTGAATAAACTTTAATTTGACATTCTTAATTGAAAATCGACCTTAATTGCATGGGTTTTCTCGAATTGATGGATTTGAATTAATTAGACATATAATTAATAAGGATGGCGATACACTGGACCATAGACTAAACTGACATCATATAAGACTGATTATTGTGTTAGTTTATGGTTCGAATTCCGTTCGTCACCTTTACGCATGGTGCAAGCAGTTATAATATGATGAAATGATCTCGCTCATTTTAATTATTATTTATCCCGGAATGGTGATGATTAATCTAAATATTCGGTCAACATCCATTGAGGCAAGACTGTTATGACCCAAATATCGGGATTAATTAATACCCCTTTTGTGACTTAAGTTAATTAATATGCAATCGGAACATTAAAAGTCACATGAATGACAATTAAAGGATGGCAAACAAAGACACAAAGGAAAACATAAAAGGCCCAAACACATGCATATACATTAAAAAAAATTATATTAAAATTATATTATATATTTTGAAAACATATTATTTTAAGGAAATTATGTATATGTTTTATACTTTTGTAAAATTACATATATTATATATTTTAAAAGACTATATTATATATTTAAAGAAAACTATATATATATATATATTATAACCTTTATGAAACTATATATTTAAAGAAACATTATAACATATATTATATGAAAAAAACTTATATTATATATAAAAAACTATATATCATATATTTTATAAACTATATGTTATATCTTAAAAAAACTATGTACTACATCCTTTTAAAAAGATGACTATATATATTAAATATTGTCACAAACACATCATAAATATCACATAAAACCATATTAAAAACAACCATTCAAAATAAACAATTTTCAACCATATATTACCAGATCCAAACATAAAAAAGATTATGAACAAAAAGAGGTGGAATTAAAATGCATGATAAAGGGGATTTAAATCTAGAAAAAGGACCAAATGGTAAAGAAATAAAATAGAGAGATAAAATTAAAAGAAAAACGAGGACGTAATTGCAAACCGATTCGAAGTTACAAGGACCAGGGACAGAATTTAGAAAGACGAAATGGCTTAGGCTCGTAATTAGCCCACACGGAGGGACTATTTGTGTGATTTCAAAAGAGGGAAACCCTGCGGGCGTGATTTTGAAAGGGCGGAGGTCCTTAATATGCTAATAAACCAATTTCAAAACAAAAAACTCTATAAATACCCCCTCTTTCAGACTAGTTTTCCTCTTTTAGCCAAACCCCGGTCCTGAGCTCTCAATTCCCCCTACCGTCTCTGACGAACATCGTCGTTCATCAAAGACGAGCCCAGAAACCATCCATCAAACCCAGAAACAGCCGCGTCGGCTGTCGGCAAACTTAAAACAAAAAAATGCTCTCTTTTTCGCCCCCGAAACTGGATCCAAACCCGTTTTAGCAAAACAATACCATTTTCCTTTTCTTTTGTGAAGAACAGAAACACCAACCCATTCAAACGACCCTCTGTAATACCCCTTTTCCCGTATCCATCGCTGAATACGAGTTAGAGATGTCACATTACACTTGTAAAGAAATTCCCACTTCAAAAATCAGTAAAAAATTTATTTCTTTAAAATATAGACAATTTATCCTTTAATTTTGAAAATACTTAATCATGTAAAATTTAAACTTAACATTTTCACATTCGATTTTTAATCTAGATTCAGCCAGCAACTTAACAATTTGATCAATTTGCATATAAATAATAAAATTGCCTGAAAACTGCCTAATTTAAAATCATTTAGATTCTGAATAAAATACGATTCATATCAGAGCAGGCTTTACGTTTTAATATACATGTCGACTAGTAAAAATCAAACAACATAAAAATTATATTACCGATTCCGATGTACCTATTTTTGATAGATAATGTTCGCTAATGCTCCTTACTCCTAACGCTTCTCTTTTCCTACGCGTGAAACAATCACACGCTAAGTATAACTTAGTGAGGCATTATAATAAGTCATAAAATTAAATAATGGGTAAATGAAAACATGGTTAAGCAAATTCATATCAAACTTTCTTATACTTTAAAACCAATAAAGGCATCGTATATAAAAAATGGTGATCATTAAGTATTTCATTCGTATAAGTAGCCTAAGAATTGTATAAAGAGAAATTGAATCTGTACTCCTTGGGTACTGGTCACCGAAGTGACGATAACATATAAAACACATAAAGTGCCAATACCATATGAAACACATAAGTGCCAATATCATATAGACGTATTAATGTCGATATCATATAAACACATAAGTGGCAATAACATATAGATCCGAAGATCGGTGTGCAGCTACACGTAGTCCTTGACTATTGGACCTCTAATTGCATGCCACTATACTGTCACTCTCTATCATAAACTTGGGCAATAAATCCATTTCATATAACTATGTAATTTATCATATAGACGTAAAAATGTCGATAAAACATATGATCCATATATCATCCTTATTCAATAATAAATTGTCAAAACAATATAACAGGACAGTTCATACCCCAATAGATACTAACCTTTTTCCTTTGCTTGTAAAACATTGTATAGCTTGTACAAAAACCATATTGTCATTTTAAATAAATTCATATAAATAAATTTTGCACAATTTATCAAAATACATTTAAAACATATAAATGCACTCACCTGGGCCATTTATTATCTTGCCTCACTAAGCTTACTCGATCCTTTTCCTCATAGTATCTCGAACCATCTTTTGATTCAGATCAACTTCATTGATCACATAAATACGAATGACAATTGTTAGATTCAAATCTAACAATACTTTAAACATGCTATCGAATCTAGTCATTCGAATATACAAAATTTCCAAAAGTTTTTCCTTCTTTACTTATACTGTCCAAAACCCATTTTTGGTCTTTAATGACCATTTCGAACTTCAAATAATTCTCCCGAGCTCGCTAACCAACTTTAGATACAAAATATCTAAATTTCCATTTTTTGGTAGCTTGTACTACCTTCAAAGATTTATTTCTATAAAATGATCTAAAACTTGGAATTCGATTCCGTTTGTTCTAAAAGAAACTAGGTTCAATAAGCTTTTTATCCATATAAATTAATAGTCCCGATTCAACTTGTACGATTTATGGAGAATTTTCAAAGTCGATTACAGTGCTGAAATTTGGAACAGACTGGTGCTCTGTTTTCTAACATTTCATCACTTAAAAATTCATATCTTTTAACTCGAAACTCGAAATCAGTTTGTTTGTTGGAAACGAAACTAGATGAACAAATCTTTACATCGGTATAAAATTTACCATCTAACCATTTTTGTAGAATTTATGGTGAATTTTCGAACTTACTGCCAAAATCTAGTTTTCCTACACAACTTCCATAAATAACTTCAAACTTTATACCAATTTCTTCTTACTTTCCTATTTGTCAATTTAGTCCAATTACTTTCTTAAAACCACCAAATTATCACCTTCTTCATCAAATAATTATTCACAATAATTTCCTCTAATTTTCCTTCTTTGACGAAATAGTCACTAAAATGCAAAGGTAAGGATTCAAACTTCTTAACTTTGCAAATTAGTCCTCAAATCAATATTACTACTTGAATTCTATTATTTCAACTAAAAATCAGATTTATTCCTCGTCCAAAATCTTATTTCCGAATTGGTCACTTAACTTTGACAAATTGTCAAAATGATCACTACTTTAATTCAACATCGGTTCAGCATTCTTACTTCAATTTCACATCTCCAACATCATTAATAGCATAAATACACTTCAAAATCATAAAAATTCAGATTGGTCCTTTAACTTTCAGAATTGACAAAATTGTCCCTATATTTTCAATTTAGGGTTTTGCTTTGAAACAACAAATCAAGCTTACATGATCATTTATCTAACATCAAAAACCCTATATCAAACTTGAATCCATAAACCCTAATCATATTCATACAAACTAAAATATGTAGGGTTTAAATCCCAACTCAAAAACATGATTTTATCATCTTAACAACTTGTTTCCAACTTAAATTTCATCATGGAATCATAAAATTCCAAAAGTCCCAAAATTTTTCCATAAACCCTAATTTCTTCTCATGAAAAATTCTCATCAATCAAGCATGTTTTCCATGAATTATTAACACCAAGAGATAGAGCTTGAACAGTAGAATAATTTTGTAGTTGAAGAGATTACCTGAAAGTCGAGTTTCGGGGCTTGAATCGAGCTTGGAAAATTTTCTCCCTTTAGTCCGAAATATTTCAAGAAAGATGAACACATTTGGTTCATCTTTTACTTATTTAATCCACATGTTAAAATTAAATGAATTTAAAATTCATTTAATTAGTTAAATTACTAATTTACCCTTTTAATCCAAAGGCCAAGATTTAATCTTATCAAAAATCAATGGCCATGGTCAAATCCAAGTGTTATTCACATTTAAAAATTTCCCTCAATGTTTCAAAATATTTCAAAAATGCCATCCATGGCAAATGTCCAATTTGCCCTCCAACTAGTCTTTATTTACAACAAGTCTTGAAAATTGCCATTCCATTAAAATTGAACCAATTTGGTTCCAATCCAACCATCCTCATTCATAAATATCTTATATATTTATTTATGAAATTTTATTTGATCCAAATATTCGAATCTTACTCAATATGATTTCCAAATTTTCTTCCTACGAACTTTAAAGCTTTATAGCCACTCTATCATAGTCTAACTAAATCTAGTTAGAATGCATCCAACAATAAAATATTCATAAAATAATATTTTATAAATTTCCCATAATCTTTGGAACTGTCTTCAAAATTTCAATTTGATCCAATTTCCCGATATTCGTAAAATACTTATATTGCGATTTTACCTTTTCTGAACTATCAGATTTATTCCAAAAATTTCATATTTACATATTCGGAAAATAAACATTATCATCTCATAAAAACTTCCTTCCTTAATGACTTAGACTGAATTTTCTTAACTCAGTCTATTATCCCGATAATTATCGAAAATCTTCAAAAAGTAAAATTTCTCTTAGAAATCCCTTATCGTAAATCCATATGAATATTCTTTACTCTTAACGAGTCCAAAATATCGATCAGAAACACTTTTATGGGACCTTCTCGAAGGTCACCCATCCTTGTATTTTTCTGGCTTGAGCACGCTTAACAATTTCATTCCATCCAAATTCGGGACCTTTTTCTGCAGCTTAATTCTTAAAAGTGATATCAAGGTACCTATTTCGATCCGATTCACTCTTATACTGAATAAAATCACTTGTTGGGGAAATTTACACTTTAGTCCCCAAACTTTTCCAAAGTTTATACTTTAAACCCTAAACTTTCAAAATTTACATTTTGGTCACCAGTTAAAATTTGGGATATTACAATTCCTCCCCCTTAAAGAAAATTCGTCCTCGAATTTTCAACGTACCTGATTCGAATAATTCCAGATATTGCTCTTTTATCTTTTTCTCAGTTTCCCAAGTGACCTTTTCAACTTTATGATTTCTCTAAAGAATTTTAACCAAAGAGATTTTCTTATTCCTTAACTCTCTAACTCCATATGCAAAAAAATCTCATTGGTACTTCTTCATATATCGAGTCAGATTATAGCTCAATTTCCTTTGAAGTAATAACTTGTATTGCTGTCCTTGGTTGACTTCCACCATAATCTCATACTTAAGGTGGAATAATCATAGATTTTTCAATCTGAGTAGACTTCCTAGCCTATTCTTCTGGATAACCCATCATAAACTATTCGCATCTGCACTTTTTGGTTGATATCAGATCAACTCAGTAGCGGTACTATCTACATGGTGTTCGCCTACCAAATTTGAGTATGTTCCCTCAACAAGGATACGGCTCCTTCTAACTTTTCCACATCAGAACAATCCAACTCTTTCTCATAATCTCAACATCATTAAACCATAAGTCGGCAGTCTTTAGACCACTTTTACTATAAAATTCAAGATTTCCCAAATCCTGCACAGACACTCCCTATTGTGTCAGTGTTCTTTCTTGTTCCAATTAATCCAAAAGGTTATGGTTAACCTTATTATTACCACTATTAGTTCTTTCCAAAACCTCTCATTTACCAGTTTGTCTCAATCTTCTTGACTCAAATATCAATTATAACTTATCTCAGTTCATATTAGTAAGGAGCGACATCAATCAAATCATATAAATATCAGATTAGTATTATTGATGTCCTAGTGGCATGTATAAACTTTTTAACATAAAATCACTTCTATTTAAGCCTAGAACCGACTAAACATGTAGCTCTGATACCAATAAATGTAACACCCTTTTTCCCGTATCCATTACTGAGTACGAGTTAGAGATGTCACATTACACTTGTAAAGAAATTCCCACTTCAAAAATCGGTAAAAATTTTATTTCTTTAAAACATAGGCAATTTATCCTTTAATTTTGCAAATACTTAATCATGTAAAATTTAAACTTAATATTTTCACATTCGATTTTGAATCTAGATTCAGCAAAGAAACTTAACAATTTGATCCATTTGCATATAAATAATAAAATTGCACAGCGCCTAATTTAAAATCATTTAGATTCTGAATAAAATACGATTCATATCAGAGAAGGCTTCACGATTTAATATACATGCCGACTAGTAAAAATCAAACAACATAAAAATTATATTACTGATGTTGATGTACCTATTTTTGATCGATCATGTTCGCTAATGCTCCTTACTCCTAACGCTTCTCTTTTCCTACGCGTGAAACAATCACACGCTAAGTATAACTTAGTGAGGCATTATAATAAGTCATAAAATTAAATAATGGGTAAATGAAAACATGGTTAAGCAAGTTCATATCAAATCTTTATTATACTTTAAAACCAATAAAGGCATCGTATATAAAAATGGTGATCATTAAGTACTTCATTCTTATAAGTAGCCCAAGAATTGTATAAAGAGAAACTGAAGTTTGCGAGATATGTACTCCTTGAGTACTGGTCACCGAAGTGAAAATAACATATAAAACACATAAAGTGCCAATACCATATAAAAAACATAAGTGTCAATATCATATAGACGTATTAATGTCTATATCATATAAACACATAAGTGCCAATAACATATAGATCCAAAGATCGTGTGTGCAGCTACACGTAGTCCTTGACTATTGGACCTCTAATGGCATGCCACTATCTTTGTCACTCTCTATCATAAACTTGGGCAATAAATCCATTTCATATAACTTTGTAATTTGTCATATAGACGTAAAAATGTCGATAAAACATATGATCCATATATCATCCTTATTCAATAATAAATTGTCAAAATAATATAATAGGACAGTTCATACCCCAATATATACTAACCTTTTTCCTTTGCTTGTAAAACATTGTATAGCTTGTACAAAAACCATGTTGTCATTTTAAATAAATTCATATAAATAAATTTTGCAAAATTTATCAAAATACATTTAAAACATATAAATGCACTCACCTGGGTCATTTATTATCTTGCCTCACTAAGCTTACTCAATCTTTTTCCTCTTAGTATCTCGAACCCTCTTTTGATTTGGATCAACTTTATTGATCACATAAATACGAATGACATTGTTAGATTCAAATCTAACAATACTTTAAACATGCTATCGAATCTAGTCATTCAATATACAAAATTTCAAAAAGTTTTTCCTTCTTTCCTTATACTGTCCAAAACCCATTTTTGGTCTTTAATGACCATTTCAAACTTCAAATAATTCTTACGAGCTCATTAACTAACTTTAGATACAAAATATCTAAATTTCTATTTTTTGGTAGCTTGTACTACCTTCAAAGATTTATTTCTATAAAATGATCTAAAACTTGGAATTCAATTCCTTTTGTTCTAAAAGAAACTAAGTTCAATAAGCTTTTCATCCATATAAATTAATAGTCCCGATTCAACTTGTACGATTTATGGAGAATTTTCAAAGTCGATTCTGATCTTGAAATTTGGAACATACTGGTGCTCTGTTTTTGACCTTTCATCACTTAAAAATTCATATCTTTTAACTCGAAACTCGAAATCAGTTTCCGTTTGTTGGAAACGAAACTAGATGAACAAATCTTTACATCGGTATAAAATTCACCATCTAACCATTTTTGTAGAATTTATGGTGAATTTTCGAACTTACTTTATAAAATCTAGTTTTCCTACACAACTTCCATAAATAACTTCAAACTTTATACTAATTTCTTCTTACTTTGCTATTTGTCAATTTAGTCCAATTACTTTCTTAAAACCACCAAATTATCACATTATTCATCAAATAATTATTCACAATAATTTCCTCTAATTTTCCTTCTTTGACGAAATAGTCACTAAAATGCAAAGGTAAGGATTCAAACTTCTTAACTTTGCAAATTAGTCCTAAAATCAACATTACTACTTGAATTCTATTATTTAAACTAAAAATCAGATTTATTCCTCATCCAAAATCTTATTTTCGAATTGGTCACTTAACTTTGACAAATTGTCAAAATGATCACTACTTTAATTCAACATCGGTTCAGCATTCTTACTTCAATTTCACATCTCCAACATCATTAATAGCATAAATACACTTCAAAATCATAAAAATTCAGATTGGTTGGTTGACAAAATTGTCCCTATATTTTCAATTTAGGGTTTTGCTTTTCAAGCTTACATGATCATTTATCTAACATCAAAAACCCTATATCAAACTTGAATCCATAAACCCTAATCATATTCATACAAACTAAAATATGTAGGGTTTAAATCCCAACTCAAAAACATGATTTTATCATCTTAACAACTTGTTTCCAACTTAAATTTCATCATGGAATCATAAAATTCCAAAAGTCCCAAAATTTTTCCATAAACCCAAATTTCTTCTCATGAAAATTCTCATCAATCAAGCATGTTTTCCATGAATTATTAACACCAAGAGATAGAGCTTGAACAATAGAATAATTTTGTAGTTGAAGAGATTACCTGAAAGTCGAGTTTTGGGCTTGAATCGAGCTTGGAAAATTTTCTCCCTTTTTTTCTCTCCCTTTAGTCCGAAATATTTCAAGAAAGATGAACAAATTTGGTTCATCTTTTACTTATTTAATCCACATGTTAAAATTAAATGAATTTAAAATTCATTTAATTAGTTAAATTACTAATTTACCCTTTTAATCCAAAGGCCAAGATTTAATCTTATCAAAAATCAATGGCCATGGTCAAATCAAGTGTTATTCACATTTAAAAATTTCCCTCAATGTTTCAAAATATTTCAAAAATGCCATCCAGGGCAAATGTCCAATTTGCCCTCCAACTAGTCTTTATTTACAACATGTCTTGAAAATTGCCATTCCATTAAGATTGAACCAATTTGGTTCCAATCCAACCATCCTCATTCATAAATATCTTATATATTTATTTATGAAATTTTATTTGATCCAAATATTCGAATCTTACTCAATATGATTTCCAAATTTTCTTCCTACGAACTTTAAAGCTTTATAGCCACTCTATCATAGTCTAACTAAATCTAGTTAGAATGCATCCAACAATAAAATATTCATAAAATAATATTTTATAAATTTCCCATAATCTTTGGAACTGTCTTCAAAATTTCAATTTGATCCAATTTCCCGATATTCGTAAAATACTTATATTGCGATTTTACCTTTTCTGAACTATCAGATTTATTCCAAAAATTTCATATTTACATATTCGGAAAATAAACATTATCATCTCATAAAAACTTCCTTCCTTAATGACTTAGACTGAATTTTCTTAACTCAGTCTATTATCCCGATAATTATCGAAAATCTTCAAAAAGTAAAATTTCTCTTAGAAATCCCTTATCGTAAATCCATATGAATATTCTTTACTCTTAACGAGTCCAAAATATCGATCGAAACACTTTTATGGGACCTTCTCAAGGTCACCCATCCTTGTATTTTTTCTGGCTTGAGCACGCTTAACAATTTCATTCCATCCAAATTCGGGACCTTTTTCTGCAGCTTAATTCTTAAAAGTGATATCAAGGTACCTATTTCGATCCGATTCACTCTTATACTGAATAAAATCACTTGTTGGGGAAATTTACACTTTAGTCCCCAAACTTTTCCAAAGTTTATACTTTAAACCCTAAACTTTCAAAATTTACATTTTGGTCACCAGTTAAAATTTGGGATATTACAATTCCTCCCCCTTAAAGAAAATTCGTCCTCGAATTTTCAACGTACCTGATTCGAATAATTCCAGATATTGCTCTTTTATCTTTTTCGCAGTTTCCCAAGTGACCTTTTCAACTTTATGATTTCTCTAAAGAATTTTAACCAAAGAGATTTTCTTATTCCTTAACTCTCTAACTCCATATGCAAAAAAATCTCATTGGTACTTCTTCATATATCGAGTCAGATTATAGCTCAATTTCCTTTGAAGTAATAACTTGTATTGCTGTCCTTGGTTGACTTCCACCATAATCTCATACTTAAGGTGGAATAATCATAGATTTTTCAATCTGAGTAGACTTCCTAGCCTATTCTTCTGGATAACCCATCATAAACTATTCGCATCTGCACTTTTTGGTTGATATCAGATCAACTCAGTAGCGGTACTATCTACATGGTGTTCGCCTACCAAATTTGAGTATGTTCCCTCAACAAGGATACGGCTCCTTCTAACTTTTCCACATCAGAACAATCCAACTCTTTCTCATAATCTCAACATCATTAAACCATAAGTCGGCAGTCTTTAGACCACTTTTACTATAAAATTCAAGATTTCCCAAATCCTGCACAGACACTCCCTATTGTGTCAGTGTTCTTTCTTGTTCCAATTAATCCAAAAGGTTATGGTTAACCTTATTATTACCACTATTAGTTCTTTCCAAAACCTCTCATTTACCAGTTTGTCTCAATCTTCTTGACTCAAATATCAATTATAACTTATCTCAGTTCATATTAGTAAGGAGCGACATCAATCAAATCATATAAATATCAGATTAGTATTATTGATGTCCTAGTGGCATGTATAAACTTTTTAACATAAAATCACTTCTATTTAAGCCTAGAACCGACTAAACATGTAGCTCTGATACCAATAAATGTAACACCCTTTTTCCCGTATCCATTACTGAGTACGAGTTAGAGATGTCACATTACACTTGTAAAGAAATTCCCACTTCAAAAATCGGTAAAAATTTTATTTCTTTAAAACATAGGCAATTTATCCTTTAATTTTGCAAATACTTAATCATGTAAAATTTAAACTTAATATTTTCACATTCGATTTTGAATCTAGATTCAGGCAGCAACTTAACAATTTGATCCATTTGCATATAAATAATAAAACTGCCTGAAAACTGCCTAATTTAAAATCATTTAGATTCTGAATAAAATACGATTCATATCAGAGAAGGCTTCACGATTTAATATACATGCCGACTAGTAAAAATCAAACAACATAAAAATTATATTACTGATGTTGATGTACCTATTTTTGATCGATCATGTTCGCTAATGCTCCTTACTCCTAACGCTTCTCTTTTCCTACGCGTGAAACAATCACACGCTAAGTATAACTTAGTGAGGCATTATAATAAGTCATAAAATTAAATAATGGGTAAATGAAAACATGGTTAAGCAAGTTCATATCAAATCTTTATTATACTTTAAAACCAATAAAGGCATCGTATATAAAAATGGTGATCATTAAGTACTTCATTCTTATAAGTAGCCCAAGAATTGTATAAAGAGAAACTGAAGTATGCGAGATATGTACTCCTTGAGTACTGGTCACCGAAGTGAAAATAACATATAAAACACATAAAGTGCCAATACCATATAAAAAACATAAGTGTCAATATCATATAGACGTATTAATGTCTATATCATATAAACACATAAGTGCCAATAACATATAGATCCGAAGATCTGTGTGCAGCTACACGTAGTCCTTGACTACTGGACCTCTAATGGCATGCCACTATACTGTCACTCTCTATCATAAACTTCGGCAATAAATCCATTTCATATAACTTTGTAATTTGTCATATAGACGTAAAAATGTCGATAAAACATATGATCCATATATCATCCTTATTCAATAATAAATTGTCAAAATAATATAATAGGACAGTTCATACCCCAATATATACTAACCTTTTTCCTTTGCTTGTAAAACATTGTATAGCTTGTACAAAAACCATGTTGTCATTTTAAATAAATTCATATAAATAAATTTTGCAAAATTTATCAAAATACATTTAAAACATATAAATGCACTCACCTGGGTCATTTATTATCTTGCCTCACTAAGCTTACTCAATCTTTTTCCTCTTAGTATCTCGAACCCTCTTTTGATTTGGATCAACTTTATTGATCACATAAATACGAATGACATTCGTTAGATTCAAATCTAACAATACTTTAAACATGCTATCGAATCTAGTCATTCGAATATACAAAATTTCCAAAAGTTTTTCCTTCTTTCCTTATACTGTCCAAAACCCATTTTTGGTCTTTAATGACCATTTCAAACTTCGAATAATTCTTCTGAGCTCGCTAACTAACTTTAGATACAAAATATCTAAATTTCTATTTTTTGGCAGCTTGTACTACCTTCAAAGATTTATTTCTATAAAATGATCTAAACTTGGAATTCAATTCCTTTTGTTATGAAGAAACTAAGTTCAATAAGCTTTTCATCCATATAAATTAATAGTCCCGATTCAACTTGTACGATTTAAGGTGAATTTTCAAAGTCGATTACAGTGCTGAAATTCAGAACATACTGGTGCTCTGTTTTTTGACCTTTCATCACTTAAAAATTCATATCTTTTAACTCGGAACTCGAAATCAGTTTCCGTTTGTTGGAAGCGAAAGTAGATGAACAGATCTTTACATCGGTATAAAATTCACCATCTAACCATTTTTGTAGAATTTATGGTGAATTTTCGAACTTACTGCCAAAATCCAGTTTTCCTACACAACTTCCATGAATAACTTCAAACTTTATACTAATTTCTTCTTACTTTGCTATTTGTCAATTTAGTCCAATTACTTGCTTAAAACCACCAAATTATCACATTATTCATCAAATAATTATTCACAATAATTTCCTCTAATTTTTCTTCTTTGCCGAAATAGTCACTAAAATGCAAAGGTAAGGATTCAAACTTCTTAACTTTGCAAATTAGTCCTAAAATCAACATTACTACTTGAATTCTATTATTTAAACTAAAAATCAGATTTAGTCCTCATCCTAAATCTTATTTTCGAATTGGTCACTTAACTTTGACAAATTGTCAAAATGATCACTGCTTTAATTCAACATCGGTTCGGCATTCTTACTTCAACTTCACATCTCCAACATCATTAATAGCATAAATACACTTCAAAATCATAAAAAATCAGGTTGGTCCTTTAACTTTTAGAATTCACAAACCCTATATCAAACTTGAATCCATAAACCCTAATCATCTTCATACAAACTAAAATATGTAGGGTTTAAGTCCCAACTCAAAAACATGATTTTATCATCATAACAACTTGTTTCCAACTTAAATTTCATCATGGAATCATAAAATTCCAAAAGCCCCAAACTTTTTCCATAAACCCAAATTTCTTATCATGCAAAATGCTCATCATTCAAGCATGTTTTTCATGAATTATTAACATCAAGAGATAGAGCTTGAACAATAGAATAACTTTGTAGTTGAAGAGATTACCTGAAAGTCGAGTTTTGAGGCTTGAATCGAGCTTGGAAAATTTTCTCCCTTTTTTCTCTCCCTTTAGTCCGAAATATTTCAATAAAGATGAACAAATTTGGTTCATCTTTTACTTATTTAATCCACATGTTAAAATTAAATGAATTTAAAATTCATTTAATTAGTTAAATTACTAATTTACCCTTTTAATCTAAAGGCCAAGATTTAATCTTATCAAAAATCAATGGCCATGTTCGAATCCAAGTGTTATTAACATTTAAAAATTGCCCTCAATGTTTCAAAATATTTCAAAAATGCCATCCATGGCAAATGTCCAATTTGCCCTCCAACTAGTCTTTATTTACAACAAGTCTTGAAAATTGCCATTCCATTAAAATTGAACCAATTTGGTTCCAATCCAGCCATCCTCCTTCATAAATATCTTATATATTTATTTATGACCTTTTATTTGATCCAAATATTCGAATCTTACTCAATACGATTTCCAAATTTTCTTTCTACGAACTTTAAAGCTTTATAGACACTCTATCATAGTCTAACTAAATCTAGTTAGAATCCAACCAACAATAAAATATACATAAAATAATATTTTATAAATTTCCCATAATCTTTGGAATTGTCTTCAAAATTTCAATTCGATCTGATTTCCTGATATTCGTAAAATACTTTTACTGCGATTTTACATTTTCTGAACTATCAGATTTATTCCAAAATTTTCATATTTCCATATTCGGGAAATAAACATTATCATCTCATAAAAACTTCCTTCCTTAATGACTTAGACTGAATTTTCTTAACTCAGTCTATTATCCCGATAATTATCGAAAAATCTTCAAAAAGTAAAATTTCTCTTAGAAATCATTTATTGTAAATCCATACGAATATTCTTTACTCTTAACGAGTCCAAAATATCGATCAGAAACACTTTTATGAGACCTTCTCGAAGGTCACCCATCCTTGTATTTCTCTGGCTTGTTTATGCCTCTAACATTTTTGTCTAGCTTGTTTGCATATGCTGGCCGATTGATGAGAGATGGGGAACCAAAGGGTGGTGGACGACGTGGCTGCGGACGTGGGAGCACATCGGTGATGTTGCTTGAGGTTATTGGCTTCTTCGGCCGATGTCGTGGTGAGACAGAGCTAGGAGATGAACCAGCGCGCGTGGGCTTAACGCGAGTGACTAAACGTCGTTCACGCGCGCGTGGGGAGCTCCAACCGTTGCGCGTAGGCGAGTGGGCTGAACTGAAGGAGCGCGCGTGGGCGTTTTGGAAACTTTCTGCGTTGATCTCCTTGGTTGGTGGCGATTCTGATCCAAAGGTAGCAGATGGGGCGGCTACAAAAGTAAAACAAGGGATTAGGCTAGGGTTCTTTAGTTTATGGCCTTATTGGGTCAATTGAAACTTTGAGAAACTTTGGGCTTGTGTATTTCTTTATGATTGTTAGTAAAACTTTGAACTTTATTTAATTTTTAAAGTTTAATGGGCTATTGATATATATATATATTTGTAAGTATGGGCTGATAATAAGATAATCTTGGGTTTTATTTCAATCTAACTAGTCTGTATATACATATACTTTATATATTTCAATTATAATATAAGATAACTTAAATGATAGATATGATAACAATAATAATAGTGACTATAAAAAAAGAAAACATCAATCATAATACATTAGTAATGTTTTTGGGTTTTTCATATGAACAACAATCATAGTAGATTATAACAATAATATGGTAACATATATATGTATATCACTTAGTAATTTTTGGTTTTAAAAGCATAACATATAATATGATAAATAATAGTATAATATGACAACAAAAAACAACCAAGATATACATATATATGTGCCTAATTAAAATAGAACTAGCAATTAACTATTTTTTTGGTTTTTCAAGTAGCAACACACACATATATATACAGTTAATAAGACATATACTAATAGTAGTATTTTTGGCCTTTTGGTTTTAATAACAACCACATATATGTAGATAGTCAATAATTAAGCAACAACCCATATAAGCCTACTATTGTAAAAACAAAAACAAAAAAATAAAAACGAGTCCACCCTGGACAGAATTAGTGATTACAACAAAGATCATAAGCACTAATTTTGTCTCACTTCCCTGTTGGACGATTTGCTCTTCTAGAATGGCATTGAGCAAATCCTAATAACTTGTTTTCCCAGAGTGGCAGAAAACGATTGGTGGCGCTCGTAGGTCTTTCCGAAGTGGCAGCAAACAAACCAACTAGCCTTTAAATGACTCATCATTCCGAAGTGGCAGCGAATGAGTTCCAAATAACTTTGCTTTCCCTAAGCGGTAGAAAGCAAACTGGGTGGCGCTGGTAGGTCTTTTCGAAGTGGCAGCAGACAAACCAACTAGCCTTTAACCGACTCATCCTTCGGAAGTGGCAGCGAATGAGTTCCAAATAACTTTGTTTTCCCTAAGCGGCAGAAAGCAAACTGGGTGGCGCTGGTAGGTCCTTCCGAAGTGGCAGCAAACAAACTAACTAGCCTTCAAACGACTCATCCTTTCGAAGTGGCAGCGAATGAGTTCCAAATAACTTTACTTTCCCTAAGCGGTAGAAAGCAAACTGGGTGGTGCTAGTAGGTCCTTCCGAAGTGGCATCAGACAAACAAACTAGCCTTCAACCGACTTATACTTCCGAAGTGGCAGCGAATGAGTTCCAAATAACTTTGATTTCCCAAAGCGGTAGAAAGCAAACTGGGTGGCACTGGTAGGTCCTTTCGAAGTGGCAGCAGACAAACCAACTAGCCTTCAACCGGCTCATCATTTCGAAGTAGCAGCGAATGAGTTCCAAATAACTTTGCTTTCCCTAAGCGGCAAAAAGCAAATTGGGTGGCACTGGTAGGTCCTTCTGAAGTGGCAGCAGATAAACCAACTAGCCTTTAGCCGACTCATCATTCGAAAGTGGCAACGAATGAGTTCCAAATAACTTTGTTTTCCCTAAGCGACAGAAAGCAAACTGGGTGGCGCTGGTAGGTCCTTCCGAAGTGGCAACAAACAAACCAACTAGCTTTCAAGCCACTCATCATTCCGAAGTGGTAGGTAATGAGTTCCAAATAACTTTGCTTTCCCTAAACGGCAGAAAGCAAATTGGGTGGCGCTAGTAGGTCCTTCCGAAGTGGCAGCAGACAAACCAACTAGCCTTCAACTGACTCATCCTTCCAAAGTGGCAGCGAATGAGTTCCAAATAACTTTGCTTTCCCTAAGCGGTAGAAAGCAAACTGGGTGGCTCTGGTAGGTCCTTTCGAAGTGGCAGCAAACAAACCAACTAGCATTCAACCGACTCATCCTTCTGAAGTGGTAGCGAATGAGTTCCAAATAACTTTGCTTTCCCTAAGCGGCATAAAGCAAACAGGGTGGCGCTGGTATGTCCTTCCGAAGTGGCAGCAGACAAACCAACTAGCCTTCAAACGACTCATCCTTCCGAAGTGGCAACAAATGAGTTCTAAATAACTTTGCTTACCCTAAACGGTAGAAAGCAAACTGGGTGGCTCTGGTAGGTCCTTCTGAAGTGGCAACAGACAAACCAACTAGCCTTCAAATGACTCATCCTTCTGAAGTGGTATTGAATGAATCCAAGTAACTTTGTTTCCCCTAAGCGGCAGAAAATAATTGGGTGGATCATTCGAGCTACCAGTTCTTCCTGTATAGAACTTCTCGCCTTGAAATCCTGAAGCTACGAGTTTTTCCTATATAAAACTCCTCATTTTGAAGTCTTAGAGCTTCAGGTTCTTCCTATATAAAACCTCTGGCTTTGAAATCTTGGAGCTTCGGGTTCTTCCTATATAGAAGCTTTGGCTTTGAAATCCTGGAACTTCGGTTCTCCCTATATAAAACCTTTGGCTTTGAAATACTAGAGTTTCAGGTTTTTCTTATATAGAACATTGGCTTTGAAATAGTACCCCATTTTTCGTCATGAGTACCAAGAAAATTTTCTTTTATTTTTTGAAAGGTTGGAGCCTAGAAAATATTGAGACACTGTCTCGGTTTCTTGTCGTGTTAGCATTCTAGCATTATGCTTGAATAGTGTACTTAAGGTTCAGAAATCTTAACGGGAAAACAAACCGGCTTCCAAAGCTTAAAACTTCTCTCTTTGTTATGAAATTCTTTAATCGAAGCTCAAAGTCTGGAGTTGTTCTTCTCATTGCAAAATTCTTTGTTCCTCGCAGTTCAACAATGCTGAAGGCGGAAGTTGTTCCTCTCACATCGGATTTTTTTAATCCTTGCAGATGTTGATGAATTATGGGTTCCTTTTGAATACAAATAAGTTCTTATCACTTTGAACTTTTTGTATTTCCCTTAAAGATTTCTTGTCTTCTTTAAACTTATCCCACCATAAATTTCTCATTTTTCTATCAAGGTTGAGGTCTGAATAGTTCTTTACCATAAACTACTCATTCACGGACGAGCTGTACTCATTTTACGCCATTCTCGCTAGGCGAAGAGAGTCCTTCTTCTTGGAGACTCTTCGAATTATTGTTGGGTGAGTTCCTCTCGCTTAAGGACTCGTTATCTTAATTGTGATTTACTTCTTCGAATGAGAAGTTTTAAGTCAAATATTTCTCAATCTTCAAATCTGTCAAAACAACCAAAATGCTTTGGTGATATGAGTTAGCATGTTCCTAACCTAGGGATGTCTAACTAAATATGATGCATGAATTATGACATTTTTAGAGATGTTGGGGAAGCATTCTCTCTTTTTGCTTGATCACCCTTAGCTTCCACGGGCTTTCTGTCTTCGCTAAATCTTTAATCTTATTTTCAAAAGATGTGGATGGCCTGGTTTGGCTAAGATCTGTCGCTACTTGAAGCCCGCTTCTAAAGCACTGCCCCACTTAACTTGGGTTTCATTATTTTCTCTTCATTGACTCTTCATGATGACTCCTCTTCAATCACCATGTTAGGGTGATCGTACCCCGTAAATCTTTTGAACCCTTCCGAATTTGATAAGGTCCGATCTTCACTTCCATCAATTGAACCTTTATTCTTCGTTCTTTTTAGAAGGCAACGTTGATTTGCACTGGTTTGATTGACATCACCTTCACTTATCTCTAGTTTAATTGTTGCTTTTTCATGGATTTTTCATGATGAGTCTTCTACAATCTTGTCTGGGCGAGCTCGTATCCCCAAGATTTCTAGATTTTCCTTATTCTTAAATCTTTGAACGGTTTAGCATAGGCGATCTTGCAATTATTCTCCTCGTAGTTATTGAAAAATTATGTTACATCCACCATGTAAACCCTTGATCTAAAGTTATGCTGAAAAGCTTTCATCGTCAAATGCTTAAACAAGTTCAAAATAGCGATATTGCTGCCAACCAAGATTCATAGGGAAACTGATTGATCCATAAATCCCCCAACATGAACATACCCATCTTTGTGGCCTCATCCGAGTGTGTAGGTATGTTCTTATGAAAATACAGTGTTATCTCGACGATTCTGAATCAAACCATTGCCCCAATCTTTACTCATTTCAACAAAGGTCTCAAGATTTAAAGAATAATGACGAGACTTCAAAGGCTTTGTGTAAACCCAGTCTTTACGAACACTCTTTTGATTGCATAAAGCTGGATACTCCTCAACCGTAGACACGGTTATTCCCGTTAAAGAGTGAAGCAAATAGAAAATGAGATCCTAAAACAGAAAGATGGCTTAGTCAGAAGGTCAATTGACTTGGACATCCCTCCAGCTTGCAATGCCACCATATAATTCTCACAGAACTGACTTTGCAACTGTCGATCCCATCTTTCCCAAATCAGTTTTAAATATCACGACTCGCATTGTTGTAAGCTGACATGAATATACACTGCTTGCTTAATAAACTGTCACCTTGTATGCCTTCGTTAGCTTCTAACCAAAATCGGACGACGGAGTCGAGGACTTTCTTAAGATACCCTTCTTTTAGCTTAGTAGTACTATTGGTATGACCCTACTTTAATGTTGGGCTGAGATCATGCCCTTCAAGTCTTCGGGTTTTCAATAAAACTCAATCTTTATTTTCTTGAATCAATCAAGGCTTTATGGTAGGTGCTCATTTCGGGTCCTTGAACTATTTAATAATAAGGCTTGCTATTATTCCTTTCAAAGGCATTGATATGCTTGCATTAGGTCGATCATGTACGTACTTGAGCTTGCATTCTAAACTCTGTTCTAAAAGGCATGGAGATACCTTACTCTTTGTATTTCTCTCTTTTCCTTCTATTTTATTTTTTCCTCTCTCTTTCTGCTTCTCTCTCTTTTTCCTCTTTTCTTTTTCTTTTTCCTTTAAAAACCGGTTTCCTAATCATCATTTCAACAAAGGATGCCCCATTTTAGGTTAATATACAAAAATCAAAATTAATAGAAATGAGAATAGGATGCCCCAAATATCAAGTGCAAGAGCGTCTCAGATTCAGCTTTCTGGTGATCAACAGTTTGCCTTTGAATGTTGTGGTGATATTTACGAAATTCCTCCTAGATTGCTCGATTCATCCTCATGATTATGGTACTTACTTGATCGGTTCGAAAACTACTCCTTCTAGTTCTCATCATTTCTCGCTATTTAAAATTTTTTTAGCTCTCCTACTTTTATTTAGCCCATAGAACACTGATAAAGTTATTCTAAGAAATCTAATTGTAAGTGTGTACTTTTGATTGTAATTAATATTGTGTTAGTGTCCTCTAGGATTCATCTCTGATGCTAGGGTATTGAACAGGTGGAGCATAACTCCTTATTAGATTTGTTCTCCTGCCATAGCTCCATCAGGATGCTCCAAGACTTATTCAATTCATTCATTTCCTTATTCTTAGGGGAATTCAACTCATCACAGCCAAGACTTTTGACTCAATTAGAGTAAGTGGAGCAAAGCATCCTTATTTAGCCTTTTTGCTATAGCGAAGTACCCCTCTAATTTTATATTTTTGTTTCTTCCTTTGATATATATTTTTTATTATTTTTTTATTTTTCTATTTTAAAGCACTCTATTTTTTTTATCTTGAAGCACAATTAAGTGACTCTATTGGGCTTTTCTAAGAGATTTTCTTACCATCGAACATCCTCGAAGGAGTAATAATATTGCTTCTCATGCTTTACCGACCAGAGCAAACTGATGGGAAATCATGCTTTATCGTTATCAAAACATTCAATTGATCTCTTTCATTAGGATCAATGCCACACCATGCACGTGATATTCGGGGGTCTACGAGGGTAAGAAAGAATATATACATATACATATTTAAGAAAAGAGCACCATTTCATTGAAATAGCAAAAATAAACATAATATTAGTCATTACCAAAGATCACTACCACTATCTTCGAGTAAACAAAAGCAAAGTACGATAATAGAAAAAGCCATATGCTAGTACTTAAGGAACCTCTAAGACTAACACTAGGGATCAACACCTCCAAATGTCATGCTCACCAATCTCCCTCTCAAAGCTTTAGAATTCCATCCTCAATCAGACTTTGAACCTTGTTCTTCAGAGCTCCATAATTCTCCATGGTGTGACTCGTACCTCCCACGTGGTAGTCACATATGGCACCGATAACATAACCATCATGATAAGGAGGATTCTTCGGTATGGACTGAACTGGCCATAAGTTTCGCTTTAACAAGTATGGGGAGTCAGTTTGAGTATGGCATAAGAATTGGATGAAGGACCTTCGGAGGCTTCTCATAGGGTGATTGACGATGGGAACGGTCATGCAATTGATTGCTCAGGAGATCATGTTTCTTCGGAGCGGTGGTGCTTGATTCACACAATTGCATTACCCCAGATTTTATCATGCCTTAGACTAGCTTCTTAAATACCACACAGTTTTTAATAGAATGTCCTTGAATATAACATGGTACTCACAACGAGCATTGGCATCGTAGCAAGAGGGGTAGGGTGGGTTAAAGGGCACCACATGATAAGGCCGAATCAAGTATGCCTTGTACCGTTATGAATACAACTTCTTGTATGAAATTGGCAGTGGGGTGAACTTCTCATTTTTCCTCTCAAGCCCCATTGTTTCCTTTCTATTCGAACTTTGGGCGTTCCTGACTATAGCCTGAAGTTGAGGGTTATTCGAGGCTTCCTTGGGCTCTCATTGCCTCCTAGTCAGTTTTTTGTCCATTGGAGGAGATAAGATTTCCCAAAGGGAATCCTCAATCTTATCCAACACCAACTCAATGAGGGCATTCAGAAGCAAGGGGCGTTACCTCATATTGGTTGATAACGGCTTGGTCTTCATCAGGCAAAATCTCTTCCAATGTGAAGTCGCGGTCCCCATTCTTACTCTTCTCTTGCAAGAAGTCTTTCTCCGCACCCTTTCCCTTAGTCATAACGGTCATCATAACCCTTAGTTCTTCGATTTGCCCTCTTATTTCCTCTTAGAACTTCTTCACATAAGATATTGTCTCCTTTTTATTCCAAATCAATTGTTCCTAAAGCTGTTAGAGCTTATCCATTCTAGCTGCTAGGTCATTCATTTTTCTGAAGTCGAACTGGTCATGAGTCATTCCCTCATCACCCCTACTTTATGAGGTAAATGTTTTTCCCGATTAGTGATGCATATGATGAATGTATAAAATGCATTATTTGAATGAAAATGTGTCACAAGATAATGTTATTATGAAAAGATAAATGAAAACCACTTGGTCTGAAAATGATGCGTTACAAAATAATGCTATTATGAACACATGAATGAATGCAAAGTGCGACACTGAGTTTGGCAAATATCCTTGTTAAACAGCTTGCATTAATGAAAACCACTTGGTCAAAAAATGTTGCGTTACAAAATAATGTTATTATGAACACATGAATGAATGCAAAGAGCGACAATGAGTTTGACAAATATCCTTGTTAAACAGCTTGCATTAATGGGAATCATTGCTTCGTTATTATGAAAAGATGAATGAAAACCATTTGGTCAGAAAATGATGTGTTACAAAATAATGTTATTATGAACACATGAATTAATGCAAAGAGCGACACTGAGTTGGGCAAATATCCTTGTTAAGCAGCTTGCATTAATGGGAATCATTGCTTCGTTACAGTAATCAAAAGAACCCTACTAGCATCTAGGTTGTCGATCTCCCTCAAAATCCAAACGATCATTTCTCCCTTCTTGGAAGCTCGACAGTGTCTTACGCTAGGAATTGTAACTTTCGGGCGATCTCTTATATCTGAATCATTAAATGTGCCCCTTCTTGGCCTTGTCTCCAAATGGTGTAGGCGGCGAATTGTAATCGCTCCAATGTCGGCATTTGGTACTCTTGAATTTCCCCCTTGAAAGGGCCCCGCTGAACTTGATCTTTGAAGCATGCCGAAGCTAAAGCCAAGATTCCTTCCCACTTGAAATATTCTTTCTTTTTTTGAGTTGAGACGAAATTGCTGACCCAAGATGGCAAAGTTCCTGAAAAACTTTTAATCTTGCCCTAGAAAGCTTTGTTCTTGTTCGGCATGGTCCTTGTTAATCTTCTCACAAGGACTTGGTACTCTTCAATGGTCGGGATCAAATCAAGATTGTCAACCGTGGAAAAACTATTGGCATAACTCAAAAACCTACCAAGTCTTGAAGTAGAGATTAATCCTTTGGACAATCTAGCGAATATGTAATGTTGTCATACTCGTCTTGAAGGCATTTCTTGCCTCAGAACCCCAATTATTCCACACTAACTTCCAATTGGACACATCATTGTGTTTCATGTTCATGAAGGTTTCGGCTGACAATGTTGACTTAAAGTCTTGGCTAAAATACTATCCTCGTCATGTAGTTGCTCTCCTTCTGACCATATTTGTACATCGAAATTATTTTCATCATTGCTATGAACCAAATCTCCCATTGATCTAGTCTTTAACTTCAAACTATTTCCAACTCAATATGCTCTTCATGATATGACAATATATGCAAAACAAAAAGGTACACAAGGGAAAGGAGGAAGACAATAAAAGTGTTAGTCAAATAATAAAATCGAAAACGATAAATGGTAAATACAAACACATCAAGCATAAGGCAAGCAAAAAGAAAGAACCCTAACTGCATGAATTCTAATTCACTAAGGTTATCCATATGGTTCTAATGGGGTGGGCTTCTCAGATTCTCACATATGGGTTTGGTTCTAATTGAGGGTACCCGAACTTATCTTATCACCTACTATGGCAACAAGAACCCCAATTTTGGCCCATTACAAGCTTGCGAATTGGTTTCGGTTTGAGCGAAAACATGACCTAGTGACGTAGAGGGCTACTCACTTGTCAAAAGGCGTGGATTCCGGAAGTGAATTACCAACCCGTGGAGGGCTGCTCACGTGGGTATGTGGCGTTTCACTCCCACTTAAGGGGCAGAACTCGGGAATAGAGCTTGATGAAATGGTGCAACACATGTCGGTGATTCCTTAGAAATTAAATGAATAAGTAATCCACAGTCCACCAATTATCAAAGCAAATGCAATCTTAGTCACATTTTCAAGAAATGATCGACCTCGTTAAAGTTAATTGAAATTCCAATAATTTTCATCATTTAAAAGCAACAAAAATTTTCTTGGCCTAACTCTCCTTTTGTTTTTATAAAAACAAAATCGATCCCTAGCAGAGTCGTTAAGCTATAGCGACCCTTTTTTGAAAACCATACAATTAAGGATAGTTTCGTAAGGTTCGACGCTACGAATTTATCCCCGAAATCATCTTTTTGAAATCTTGTTTTTTAAAAATGGGGATTTATTTTTGAAAATCTCTTTTTTGAAAATCTATAAAAACTTGGAGTCACCACCGGCCACTTGGATAAGGTAGGCCGGACACCAAAGAAAACCAGAGATTCATTATAAAAGGGTCCGGGAGTTGGTTATGTGTGGGGAAGGATTAGTACCCCCATCACGCCCGGATATCGGTACCATAATATTTGTTGCCTTTAAAATTGATGGAATTTGTTAAAATTTGAATAAACTTTAATTTGGCGTTCTTAACTGAAAGTCGACCTTAATTGCATGGGCTTTCTCGAAGTGATGGATTTGAATTAATTAGACATTTAATTAATAAGGATGACGATACACCGAACTATAGACTAAGCCAACATCATATAAGATTGATTGTCGTGTTAGTTTATGGTTCAGATTCCATTCGTCACCTTTATGCATGGTGCAAGCAGTTATACTATGATGAAATGGCCTCGCTCATTTTAATTATTATTTACCCCGGAACGGTAATGATTAATCTAAATATTTGGTCAACATCCATTGAGGTAAGACTGTTACGACCCGAATATCGGGATTAATTAATACCCCTTTTGTGACTTAAGTTAATTAATATGCAATCAGAACATTAAAAGTCACATGAATGACAATTAAAGGACGGCAAACAAATGCATAAAGGAAAACATAAAAGGCCCAAACACATGCATATACATTAAAAACATATTATATTAAAATTATATTATATATTTTAAAAACATATTATTTTAAGGAAATTATATATATGTTTTATACTTTTGTAAAATTACATATATTATATATTTAAAATACTATATTATATATTTAAATAAAACTATATATATTATAACCTTTATGAAACTATATATTTAAAGAAACATTATAACATATATATTATATGAAATAAAAACTTATATTATATATAAAAAAACTATATCTCATATATTTTATAAAAACTATATGTTATATCTTTAAAAAAAACTATGTACTACATCCTTTTAAAAAGATGACCATATATATATATTAAATATTGTCACAAACACGTCATAAATATCACATAAAACCATATTAAAAACAACCATTCAAAATGAACACCTCTCAACCATATATTAGCAGATCCAAACATAAAAAACATTATGAACAAAAAGAGCTGGAATTAAAATGCATGATAAAGGGGATTTAAATATGGAAAAAGGACTAAATCGTGAAAAATAAAATAGAGAGACAAAATTAAAAGAAAAAAGACGATATAATTGCAAACCGGTTCGAGGTTACAAGGACCAGGGATGGAATTTAGAAAGACGAAATGGCTTAGGCTCGTAATTAGTCCATATTGAGGGACTATTTGTGTGATTTCAAAAGGAGGGACCCTGCGGGCGTGATTTTAAAAGGGCGGAGGTCCTTAATATGCTAATAAACCAATTTTAAAACAAAAAAAACTCTATAAATACCCCATCTTTCAGACTAGTTTTCCTCTTTTAGCCAAACCCCGGTCTTGAGCTCTCAATTCCCCCCACCGTTTTTGATAAACACTGCCATTCATCAGAGACGAGCCTAGAAACCGACCATCAAACTAGAAACCACCACGTTAGTCGTCAGCAAACTTAAAATAAAAAATGCTCTCTTTTTCCCCTGAAACCGGATCCAAACCCGTTTTAGCAAAACAAGAACCTTTTCTTTTGTGAAGGACAGAAACGCCAACCCTTTCAAACCACCCCCATCCAACTCACCGTTCGCGGCCTCAAACGAGCTAGTAGGCTTATTTTCGGCGAGGAACGAGACCAATCGAAGAATGAGGAGTGTCTGAAGATAAACTGACACGAAGAAAGACACATAAGCGAAGGTAAAAAAACTCGAAAAACCCTATTCTGCGTATGCTTAATGCTTTTAAAAAAGAGAAGGAGTATACCTCAAAACTTGAGAGTTTTGCCTTTCTGCTCCATTCCTTTTGCAAATGCTAGAATCCTTGTTACAATTGTTTTAGGGCATTGTGTATATATACCCTGAATTACATGTTTTTTTAGAAAAAATGAAAATGAGATTCTCTATTGCCTATTGGTTGTCTTCCCTTTGATTTGGTTGGATTCATCTTCTTGTCTGTGTATGTCGGTTAATCATCTGAAAACCCTGATATTGTTGAACGTTTATGCCTCTGACATTTTTGTCTAGCTTGTTTGCATGTGCTGGTTGATTGATGAGAGAGGGGGGACCAGAGAGTGGTGGACGACGTGGCTGCGGACGTGGGAGCACATCGGTGATGTGGCTTGAGGTTATTGGCTTCTTCAGCCAACGTGGTGGTGAGAAAGAGCCAGGAGATGAACCGACGCGCGTGGCCTCAACGCGAGTGACGAAACGTCATCCACGCGCCCACGGGGATCTCTAACCGTTGCGCGTAGGCTGAACTGAAGGAGCGCCCGTGGGCGCGTGGCTGTTTTGGATGCTTCCCGCATTGATTTCGGCAGTTGGTGGCGATTCTGATCCGACGGTAGCAGATGGGGCGGCTGTAAAAGTAAAACAAGGGATTAGGCTAGGGTTTTTTAGTTTAAGGCCTTATTGGGTCAATTGAAACATTGAGAAACTTTGGGCTTGTGTATTTCTTTATGGACTGTTAGTAAAACTTTGAACTTTATTTAATTTTTAAAGTTTAATGGGTTGTTGATATATATATATATATATATATATATATATATATATATATATGTAAGTATGGGCTGATAATAAGACAATCTTGGGTTTCATTTCAAACTGATTAGTCTGTATATACATATACTTTGTATATTTCGGTTATAATATAAGATAACTTAAATGATAGATATGGTAACAATAATAATAGTGACTATAAAAAAGAAAACAACAATCATAATACATTAGTAATGTTTTTGGGTTTTTCATATGAACAACAATCATAGTAGATTATAACAATAATATGGTAACATATATATGTATATCACTTAGTAATTTTTTATTTTAAAAGCATAACATATAATATGCTAAATAATAGTATAATATGACAACAAATAACAACCTAGATATACATATATATGTGCCTAATTAAAATAGAACTAGCAATTAACTAATTTTTTTGGTTTTTCAAGTAGCAACACATATATATAGTTAATAAGACACATACTAATAGTAGTATTTTTGGCTTTTTGGTTTTAATAACACACATATATGTAGATAGTCAATAATTAAGCAGCAACCCATATTAGCCTATTATTGTAAAAACAAAAACAAAAAAATGAAAACGAGTCCACCCTGGACAAAATTAGTGATTACAGATACACCACGAGACAACCGGTGCCGGTTATGTGAACGTCGACACCGCGGCCATCGATGACAGTGAAGCTGCTTAAGAGAAGTGGCCTTTGCAACGTGATTTGCATGTTGGTTTTGAATGTGATCCATACTTTGCCTTTGATCATAGTGGTTCCATATCGAAGGGTTCCTTGTTTAGGATTTAGTGGGTCATCGGAAGGATCAATGACTTTATATTTTACGACATCTTTGCCAATGTTGTTGGTCATTTTACCTACGAAACCAGCAGAACAGTTAGCCATTGGAGACTCCGCCAAAGAGGATTCTCCCTCCAACATTTATCGATCACATTCATCTTAGCCAAAGTAAAATTAGGACTTGCCATTAAAATGACCATGAGAAGGGCCAATATGAAGCACCATATAATATTATAGAGAGATGGAAGAATAATAAGAGATGATCGACGGATTTATAGTGCCAAATTTAAGAGTAAAAACAAGTTGTGATTTAGTTCAATTTAGTTATAGAGTTATAAAATGGTTTTTATTTGTTATGGTTAGAGATGCTAAGGCTATTGCAGTTTGTGCGTTATATATTTACACTGATATTATATAAATCAATTGAACGAAGTTTGAAATTTTATATTTTCTTCTTTTAGTTTCAACTAATTTATGTTATTTGATGAATTTTTGCGATTAATCCATTAGAATTTAGACTTTTGTAAGTCTAGAGTTAACGCTATATATCGATATGTACCATTAATCATATGTATCGATATGCACCATTAACTATTTTATTAACTTTTAAAATTACAGGATCTAAAGTATGATTATTCCTTTTTTAGAATAAAATAGGTTCAAACACTTTTTGTGTCACTTTTTAGTTTTTTTAATTTATTTCAATTTCAAAAATAATATAGTTTTATTTAGACCTGACAAACTTGACTTGAAATCCGACACCCAAACCGATTTACCCGACCTGAGACCCGATATAGACCTGAACATGATAGTCTAAACTTGACCCGAATTCGAACTAAAATCGAATTGAACCAAAATTGACCCGAATTTAGTTAAACCGAAAATTAACCTGAATCAAATCATCGAAACCGAAAATAACTCAAACCAAAAATCAACCGAATCGAAACCAACCCGAACTGAAAGCAACTCAAATTTAATTTCCTCAAATATGTATGTTTTATTCTCATTTTGTGTTATATTACTAATTAACAACTACCTTTAGTAGTAGTTTAATATCATTTTTTCTCCTTTGAAAGATCATATTCATATACTGACTCAAATTGAAAGTTGGCCGATCTGATATTGATCCGACCCAAAAAGCAATCGATCTGGCATTGGCCCGACCAGAAAAGTCAACCGATTTGATATAGACCCGACCCGAAAAGTCAACCGATTCAATATTGACACGACCCAAAAATTAACCGATCCGATATTAACCCAACCCAATATCAGAACTCGATTCGAAATAACATAGACCGAACTAAATCCGAATAAGACCCGATCCAACCAAAATCAAACTTAAATCGAAAACAACCCGAACCGAAAATCAACCCGACCCAAAGTGACCCGACCCGAACCCGATCCCGATCCGAACGACCCGATTGCTTGTGTAATGTTAGTATGTGGTTTAATTAAATTCTTTTTAAAAAAGCTATTAAATACATTAAAAGTATAATTTTTTATCAATTCTTTATTAAAAAAGAATAATCACACTTTAGGTCCTCGTGATTTCAAAAGTTATTAAAATAGTTGATGGTACATATAGGTGTATATGATTAGCGGTACATATCAATACATGACGTTTACTCTAGATTCTTTTTTATTTTTTAGTATAATCACCGATATTCGATCTGTCGATCGATTAATCTGTATTTGATGCTGCCGAGGTTCATTATAAGACAAGTATTGCACTCAGTTTATTCTATTATAATATCAAGATTCAAATATATTTTATTTTTAAAAAATCTAATTTCTTATCCCAATAAACTAATTAATAAATTTTTTAACCATGACGAATGGATAGTTATTACTTATAGAACTTCTCTTTGATACTCTACTGTGTACACTTATTAAATGTTATCATATCTTTACTCTTTTTTTTAATATTTTCTACTTGAAGGAAAAAAAAGAGATTATTCCTACTAAGACTAAAATTTAAAATTTAAGAGAATAAATTTGATGTTAACAAGAGTCTTTGACCATCTACTCCAAATTATATTGAATATCAAATCTTTACATTGAAACTTATGCATTTCTTAATAGCTATTCTGAATGTCACATTTACCATAATCTTATGTAATTAATCAGAGCTTGAATTATATATACGCACACTAGTTCTTACAATATTAAAGTACTTTATATTATATTATATTTAAATTCAAAATATAAATAAATAAAATAAATAGATATGTACGGAAGCTCGTAAACCTAGATAAACCTCTTGTCTTCTCTGAGGTAGGTTTGAAATTGTTTTACCCTATAGCACTACTTTAACTTACTTCACCCAGGAACAAACCTCATTTTTTATTCAGAAAAATGTGAATTTATTTATTGCCTACAAATAACGGTATTTGTAGGGTGATAACAGGGAGGATAAGGATGATTTTGTATTTTTCATTTTGTTTTGCGGGTATAATTTTAAAGAATTCTCATTAAATTTTTTAGGGATTTTTTTATTTCCGTACTCATTCTTTACGGATTACTGCGATTTTCGATTAATCCTCATACCTAAGAAAATAAACATAACTTAATACATTAAAATAAATACCTAATATTTCCAAAATTACAAACATAAAAGAAAATTTTAATTTTACCAAACAACAAATAAATCATTTCAAAACTATAAAATATTAACAGTTGAAACATGGCAGCCCACACTAGCTTTAAAAGAAAATATGTGACTAGTAATATATAGTTCCAAATCATGATCTTTTCCTACAAGGACCTATATTCGATAATCTTTTCAATCATATAAATTACCTCTTCTAATTTTACTGGTACGATTTATGATGAATTTCTGAATTCATTGTTATTCTTGTTTTTAGAAACAATATGTTGTATTATCTTCTTATCTTTGCTCACTCAAAAATTAATAATTCCTAATATATAACTCGAAATCAAGAACCATTTGTTTTATACGAATCTAGACTTTATTATGATTATAGAAATATAAGGCTCACTTCCTAATTTATCTTGTAGAATTTTTGGTTATTTTTCAAGTTGCTAAAACTTTTTTTAAGAAATCTGCTGACAAATTTTTATGACATTTCAACATTCAAATATGAACATCATTTAGAATACATATAGAAATCGACCACCGTATATTTTAAATAAAACTAGACTAAATCACATTTACAACAATGTATAGACATCATTCTAATTATTTTTATAGAATTTATGAAGAATTTTCAAACTTACTTCAACCGGTCATACTCAGATGAGAATAAATTTTTGATGAAAAATAGGTAAATTACCCTTATGACCATCAAACTTTGTAAAATATCAGGATCTCTGCGGATATCTTTCGGGGATCACCATGGTGATTTATACGGGTACGGTTCGGTTATCCCTAGGGTTCGGATATAGCAATTCTCGTCATCATCTCCATTTGAGCTTCGGTTATAAAACTTCTTCGATCCTTGTCCTCGTGGGAGAAGATTTCAGTTATTCTCATACTTATCGGTTCAAATCCCCGTGGTTTTTTATTATTCTCTGTCCGATTGCCACCCCTAAGTATTTGTGAGTACAAATGGGTAATGTACATTCCAAAAACATTTAAATCGAATAGTTGAAAATATAAATAAATAATTAAATCGTTACGAAGGAGCTCCACTTTAATTTAAGGGTAACGTACATCAATAGTCACTGAACTTTTAGGGCGCACTCATTTTGGTCACCGAACTTTTAAAAATTTTATTGGGGTTACCCAACTTTTATTTCAATTTCATTTCGGTCCCTCCCGTAACCTCCCGTTACAAAAGGGTGACATGACCCGTTAATATTTATTTTTTTATTAAAATAATATACTTTGAGTCCCCTTTTAATTAAACTATCTATGTCATCATCATCTTCTTCTCCGAATCTCATTCTTCTTTTTCTCCAAGTATCTTCTCTCACCAAAACCACCATCAACTTTACCCACTGCCATCATCATCAACATCTACAACGTCCTTTAAACCAACAAAATTGTTCTTTTCCCCTATATTAAGCGATATTTATTGTTCTAACCCAAATTTTTCTTCTTTTTTCTCTGGTTTTTTCTCAAGAAAATTCTTCTTGATTATAAAATTTGAGTTTACATGACGAGAATAAATATAATCGAAAGAGATAGGTTAGACCGAGAATATGTGATGTAACTTTTGATTATGGTGATGAAACTTTTATGAGAGGCATTGGCTATGACCGTCCCAGCAAAGCAAAAGATTGGCTTATTAAAAAACGAAATCCACCATTGACGAGCTTGTTAAGCTTTCTCCATGGAACCCTTTGAATACAACGACTTCAACGAAGAAACCTAATAACCATGAAGACCCAAACGCATCAACATCAATAGCTGATGTTGTTCACATCAAAAATGAAGTTCAAAGTCTTGAGCAACAAGAGATGCGAGATAGCTTGGTAGCTTTTTTCCATTGAGAGCTTTTAGCGAGACGAAAAGCCATAGTCAAGATCTACGGGTATCTCTTCAGTCATTTCCGGAGCCAATTCTTTCGCATCATCGCCATGAACACCAAGCTGCTGCAGCTTAGGGACACAACAAAGAACCTGTTTTCCACCACATTAGCTGGTTTTGATGGGTCAAATGCTGGATGGGAGCACCACCACCAGCATCCGATGGAGACTGGAGGTTTTAAAAATTATTTGCTGCTAACAGTGGCGGCTGTAATGGCAGTGGATCTCTTTGGCACTCTGTCACAACAGCCATTGCCACTGACTTTTGGCAAAAAAATTAGTTTTATTCTCAAAGAAGAGGAAGAATGAGATTTAGAGAAGAAGACGATGATGACATGGATAGTTTAATTAAAAGTGAGAGCCAAAGTATATTATTTTAATAAGAAAAATAAACACTAACGGGCCACGTCACCCTTTTGTGAGGGAAGGTAACGGGAGGGACTGAAATGAGACCGAAATAAAAGTTGGGTGACCCCAATGAAATTTCTTAAAGTTTGGTGACCAAAATAAACACGCACTAAAAGTTTGGTGATCATTGGTGTACTTTACCCTTAATTTAAAATATTTAAACATTTGACTTAATTAATTCAATTTCAAAAGTAATAATTAGAAACTCAACCACGTAAGGTCCTATGAATACATAGCTCACTAAACTCAAGTATTGTACTCTGAAAAACACCACGTGCTGAAATCCCAAACTAATAGTGCTCCTCCATCACACGATCCGACGATCAACCTACGCACGAGAACAACGATTCCAAGCACTGAGCTTTGTAAGCTTAGTGGTACACATCTATTCTATTATACTTCATGCTAATCATAAACATAATCATGCAAGCTAGTACAAGTAAAAAAGAGAGATAATAAACATGTGACGCTACCACTAGTAGCCTAAACGCGTGTTCACATCATAGTAATCATACATGGTTCACAAGACCCAACCATACTCGAGATCTCATTAGATCATCAAGGCAAAATCACACAAAGTTCTAACCACGAACAGTGGTAATTAAAACAATTTAGCTCGGGATAACCTAGATATCAAGCCAGTCACACATGTACTCAGGATCACCTAGACGTCGAGTACCAACCCTCATTACATATCCGAAATCACCTAGCCATCAAGTACGAGCTGGGTTATCTACTCGGGATCACCTAGACATCAAGTAGGGAAATATCACATACTCAAAAACACCTAGCCATCGAGTAGCGAGTGCCACTCGGGATCACCTAGACATCGAGTGCACGTGAATAAGGGAACAAGTACTGCAGTACAAACCTTGGGTATTGAATCTCATCAATCAAATCATGAAAACAATCAAGTGCTACCCGCCATACGAGCAAGGCAATCCTAAGGATCTCTTTATTGTTGTTAATCGTCAACACATCATAAATTTTACTTTACCGAGTTGTTAATACATTATGGATGAGTATAGAATTAATCTAATTTATTATTTCAATTAATCCACATTTTCACATTAATTAATACATTAATCAACCCATTAATCTTCCACATCGATTCCCATCTTCAACTAGCATTGTAGGTTATTCAGTTTAGTGGTATCGGTACTCGAACATGAGTATCGATACAGTACCACTAGATACCAGTACTCACACGCTACCGATACAAATATTGGTTACTAGAAATCCTAGATTTCCACAAGTACCGGCACGGGTCGACCCGTACCGATCGACCCCTAATCACGTACCGGTGCAGTCGAAGCTCATACGATACCTTAATCATGGTTTTGAACCATTTTCTTGAATTAAGATTTGAAAACACTTTATTCGATCCCTAAAGCTTATGAAAGTCATTAGAATTTGTTTACTAATGCATTTAATTTTATCAATCAATCAAATAATTGTACAAGAATCTCAAACGACCCTACATGGTCTTTAAGGTCTACATGAGTCTCTCCATATTCACAACATCATCATGCATCTCATAGATACCAACTCTCAATAATTACAGTCACTATACATGCTCATTTCTCATCTACCTATTTTGGAACCACTAACACGCAAGGCAATTATTTATGATGCTCATGAAGCAAGCGGAGTTAAAAGTGTACTAACCTCAAACACTAGCGATAAAACCTTATTCGAGCTTCCCAAAAATTCCACTTGATTCGATATCTGATCCTGAATAACCCTCGTATATCAATTAATACCATAAGTATCACTTAATCACATACTTTAATGAATTCAAAGGGTCAAAAACGTAAAAACAACTTACCTGGTTCAAATTTGGCAAAATGGACTACACCAACAGACTCGGAACATCGATAAACCCCAAGGTAGGGTCCCATAGAAAAAGTCAACGCCGACGACGGCGGTCAACGGCGGTGCGGCGATGACTGGCGGTGCGGCTGACGGCACAGTGGCTGGCTCGACTTGGCAGACCGGCTTGTCCTTCGGCTTGGTAGGTTGGCTCGGCTCGGCCCAAATGGCTCAGCCCAAGCAGTTGAACTTCGCCCATGCGCAGGGGCAGCGTATGTGGCGGTTCCTGGCGGCCGTACGACAACAATGAACGCCCAGATCGACTCCTTCGATGCTAGTGAACATGATGGCGACCTCAGTTTTGCACTTCGAGCACTCGATCCTCCTCATTTGAACAACCCAAAACTTTACTCCGCTCATCCTTGTCCACGATGGCATTGACGGTGATGCCACGACCACTGGCCGACTCGTCTCGGGCGAGATGAATACGATGACGGTGGAAGTGTCGAAAATGAACACTTTGTTAGCGATAGATTGGACTTCAAAGCTTGAGGAAGAATAAGAAAAAAGGAAAAATGAAAAGGGGAGAGAGAGGAGAAAAGAAAAATATGATTCCCCCCTCCTCACCCCTTTAATTCAAACTATCATCCTCCAAAACATTACGACAAAATCCCATCTTAAGCCCCCGATCTCCCATGCTTTCACAAAATGATCACTACTCCTCTTTAAATCAATCCTCAAATTTAAAATACCAAACCCGTATTTTAGATCTGAACCTATCTCAAATTTTAAGTCGTTACAACTCATAAGTTAGGGGTGAGTATAATTAATACAAGGCCTGTAACACCCTGAATCTAGTATGGAAAAATTGATTCGATCTAAAGAGACACATTCAGATCACAAGAGCGATTCAGAAATACAATCTTTTGACTTGAGAAGGGATGCTTATTTTTGCACTCACATAATGTTTTTCTCTTCTCATCTGTCAATGTAGATTTTTTAACACCTTTCAAATGGGAAGCCACGAAGAGAAAAAATCCTATGAATTACAATATTTTGATATGTACATGCGTTTATTTATAATAAAAATTTTAATATATCAAATGAATATATATGGATTAGATTTTGAAACCATTAATTCTTTTTTACTTTTTGGTTATACGAACCAATTAACTTTGATATATACAACTTACAAAATTAAATTTGATTTATTGCATATGCATGCATATTGAATTCTGATTAAAAAAACCATGCATAAAGTATAAAATATTCTCTAAGTTAATAAATATTAATTTATCGATATTATAAACTACTAATCTCGGTAAAATAATAATTTTTTCCGGATACCAAAAGTAATATTTTGTAGAAGTTTTACTGCGCTAGTAAAAGTACGGGGGGGGGGGGGGGTTAAAAACGTGATCAAGCCATAAACTTGTAGTTTGCTGGAAAGGGAATACACTATCTAGTTGAATCATGCCATTCTTCTTCACCAAGGTGTAATACTTCATGCGATCCAGTGGTCGGAGGTCTCGAAACATTCGTGCCGGGAATTGGCTTATAGGCATTTAGTGCCGCAAGAACGCTTAGATGAGTGTTGGTTACTGAACCACCGGAACTGATACCCGAACCTAATTGTTCTCCGGGCTGGAGAGATATCGGAGAAGTGAAATTCATAAAATGCACCCCACTAGACATAGTACTACTATACAAATTACTAGTATTATTAGTTGAAGGAAATGTCCACATAGGAACAGCAGGGCCACTCCCGCTGATGACTTCTTTGCTAAGATTTGCCACTGTCATGACTTCGTTGCTAAGATTTGCCACTGTCCAAAATGTTGCCGGGATCGGATTTTGACTTGGCGGAATCGAACCCGTGGTCGATTGTATGAAGTAGTTCCCGACTTGATTTTGCGACAATTCTTGGTGATCGAGCCTCGACTTCTTCCCGGAACTAATATCTTCAGCCGCAGCCGAGACATCCGCACTAGCGTCACGCAACTCTTGTTTACCTTGCAAGAAAGCATCCACATTCGGAAAGTTGAATGAATCCTCTGACGATAAAGGTACATCCGGAAACAAAACCGGCCGTTGTTGCGGGGAAGACGAGTCGTCGTCAACCGCATTCCTCAATTGTTGTGCATCGAAATTAGGATTGAAACAAGTGTTCCTCGTGTGCGAAACGGACAGACTGGAGACTGAACTTGTGAGAGGGATATTAAGGGACGTAAAATTTGCAGGGATAGTACCTGTTCCAGTAGCGGCAATAACCGCGGGCTCAGCTTGTTGAAGCAGCCATTCAATGGTTTCGCCATCCGATTTGTGGCCGAGCTCTCTCGTAAGCTGGAAGACCCTAGCGGCACACGTTGCTGGCATCCGGACGCGACGCCCTCGGCCTTCCACCTTTCTGTGCCGGTCCTTGGTTGAGCTTCGCTTAGGTGGAGCTTTCTTGGGCGGCAGCTCCGAGCTTGTGTACGGGTTGAAACAAGGTTGTTGTTGTTTCTTTTCTAGCAGCTGTAGTGGGAATTTTGACGTTGGACTTGGGACTGGGATCCCATTTTCACCTTCCATGATCGTGTGTTTTTCGAATCCCAAACCAACTTTATTTGGACATGATCTGTAGGTGACCACCTTCAAAATTCAGTGACTTTGGTGGCCTAGTCGGTGTGGCTCTATTTCCCCCCCTCTTTCTTGCAATAATGATTTGTCGTTATGAATTCCCTTCTGATGGGGAAATTGATATCGTTTCTCTCGGCAAAAGAGAGGTTTGGAAAGATAAGGGCAGAGGCCAAGCTTTTTAAGCTGAAAGGGAAAAAAAACACAATTGGATAAGGGAAAGCAGTGTTTTTTTGAAAATATTTTGATTCCTTGAGGATGTCTTTGTAATTGATTAATTTCCATGTTTGTAAGTTGTTTAAAGTTGGCAACTTTTTATCCTTATTTTTTTACAACACATCATTTTTCATTCAAATAAGAAAAAAAATATAATTAAATACATCCCAAAACATGAAGAGAAATTTTGTGACTATATTTACAAAGAAATATCATATTATATAGATAAAAAGAAAACATTAAAACTCAAAGGACGTGAAAAGGAAAAAATTCAAAATATTCCCTTGATCTTTCACTGTTCATAAAAATTCAGCCATCAAATTTCATGTCTTTATCTGACTAGACGAGGTAGGAGATGTAATCAAAAAAATTAATCTTATATATTATTCTGTTAATAGTTTTGAAAACATCGACAAATTGTCACAAAAAAGAATCTAATCATACGATACTGTGGACATTCTTAGATCAGGAATGTGTGTCGTGATGATCGCTACACGAGCGTTAAACTACCACAAAGATAGACAAAACAAAACGTACCAAGATGTGCGAAAACGATGAATCTAGAATAAAGAATATGTTTATTGAAAATAAAACTAAATAAAGAGAATACGAGAAAATAAAGGAAATACGAAAAATCACCAACTGCCAACACTTAATACAAAATTGATGTCATCGTCGACAGAAAAAAATGATCCTTATTTTTTGTCTTAATTTCTAAATTATTTTAAGGGTAAACTACACGAAATACCACTGAACTTTAAGATTTGACTCGATTATACCACTAAACTAAAAAATAATACTATTATCGTAATGAATTATAGTCAAAGGTCCAATTATACCATTGAACTTTAAAAGGTTCAATTATACCACTAGGCCATTTTGGACAGTCTGAGGCATCAAAGCAGTCATACCAAAATAATGTCGTTTTGGTTCAGGGCTCACATCACTCAGTGGTATAATTGAACCTTTATTAAAGTTCAATGGTATAATCGAACCTTTTACTAAAGTTCAATGTTATAATTGAACATTTATTAAAGTTCGGAGGTATAATCGAACCTTTTACTACAATTTAGTGGTATAATAATATCATTTTTAGTTCAGTGGTATAATCAAATCAGATCCTAAAGTTCAATGGTATTTGGTACAATTTACCCTTATTTTAATATCATCACACTCTAAGAATTGAATTTAGATATTCTATTTTTATCCGCATCATCAAAATGATTAAAAATAAGAAAAAAAAAATAGTAGGTTAAGAGACTATCGTGAAGGAAAATGAAAACTAAGTTGAATATATTAAAAGCTACTCTATCTATAAATATCATTTAAAATAGTTGGAGTCTAGAATTAATATTTATTGGATAAGTGAACTCGTTGAGTGGTCCTAGTAGTAAAGGATAATATTTTTCATCCAGGTGAACAGGGTTCGAGCAACATGTGTGCATGATGTGTGTGCCTCATTAATGGGCCAAGAAAACTGAACAAATACTACCATATAATCACATTAGCATATTCAAAAAAAATAATTATTGGATAAGTGATAAAAACTTGATATATTCTAGAGTAAACTACACCGAATACCTGTGAATTTTAGGCGTTGTATCATTTATACTATTAAACATTCAATTTGTTCAATTATAGCACTAAATTTTAGTTTTGGCTTCAATTATATTACTGGATTGTTAACTCGATAATGGCGTTATGACATGGACAAAACAGTGTCGTTTTGGTGTGGCTATTGATGCCGAAAACGACGACGATTTTATGAACTTAACTTAGGAGTGTATCGGTTTTCCACTAAACTTTAAAACAGTTCTACTTTTACCGGTGAAAATTTTGACCGCCTCCGCCAGCTAATCGACGCCTGTCATCGATTACCATTCACGATAAGATCGGCATCAAAATATTTGTATTTCACTTGTCTTTTTTCTCCTCGGATTGGTTTTTCACGAAATCCACTCAAAACCAATAAATTTAAACAAAAAGTCATCATTTTTAGGGTACGGGGGCTTTCTTGGATTTAAGGGGTCTGGGGTGATTGTTTGAAAATCTGAACGGTTAGAAACATTATTTTGAGAAGATTAACAACATACCTCGAAACTAGCCTCATCGATGGTCTTCTAAGGAGATCGAAGTATTAGCACATAGGATCTTTTGGTTGATTTTTTTCAATTTTGAGTATATTTTATGAAAAACCAATCCCAAGAGAAAAAAGATGACTGAAATATGAACGTTTTGATATTGATCTTGTTGTGAATGGTAATTGGTGATGGGTGCTCATTTAGCCAACAAAGACGACCATAATGTTTAGTGGAAAAAATAGAATCGTTTTAAAGTTTAGTGACAAAATTAATACACCCCTAAATTTTAATGCCTAAAACGAAGTTATTTTTAATATCAATAGCCACATTGAAACGACGTCGTTTCGGCCACATCAACAACCATTATCCACACCATCATGTTGTCATTGAGCTAACGGTTCAGTAGTATAATTGAAGCCAAAACCAAAATTTAGTACTATAATTGAAGAAATTAAAAGTTAAATTAGGGGTGGAACAATTACCCGACTCTAATCTGATTGAGTTTTTCTTCTTAAATTTTGAGGATCGGGGCAGGTTTTGGAAAGCATTGAATTGAGGTGAGGTGGATTCAGGTTCAGAAAGAAATTTTCCGTGCCGCCCCGGTATATTTTAAATTATATATTTATATTTATATTTATATTCGTTTTATCATATTATGAAAATACCATTATATATAAATAATTTTTAGGAGATTTAAGCTATTTTTTGGATTTTTAGTTTGTGATTAAAGTAAATTTCTGTTAGATGTTGTCCGAGTTTTAACATTCCTGATTCTAGCGGCAGGGGCGAAACATCGGGTGGGCTTACGGGTACTTGGCCCACCCCAACTTTTTATGGGATAATTATATTTTTAACTCCTGAACGTTTTGAAACTACTAAAATTAAGTCTTGGTCCCTCCCAAAAATTTTCTAGTTTAATTTTTTAAGACCATGTCAGTTTTGAAATTAATAGAATTAAGTTTTGTAAAATTTTCTGGTCTAATTATTTTTTAAGATATGCTAATTTTGAAACTAGTGAGATTAAAAACCCTCCATATTAAGGTCATTTTTAGTGGATTGTTAATTTTAAGGATAAGTAATTTGACCCTTCCATAACTTCATTCTCGTTTTGGCCCTTCCCATAATTTCAACACAGTTTCGCCTACTTGGCGGTCAATGGTTCAAGTTTATTTTTAAAAATATGTATTTTTTCATGTGGGTAATTTTAATTGGTTTTATTTTATTTTTATATAGGTTTAAAGTCCATTAAAACTTATATTTTTTGACTGTGACGGTGGTTTGATCGGATCTATCATTTATCGTCGATGAGGATTAATATTTTTAAATTTTTGAGTCGGTTTATAAGTTGATATATCGGGGTGGGACAGGGCAGGTTTAGGATGACCAAAAATCTGCCCCGCCCCGTTGTCATCCTTAAGTTTAATGATATAAACGATACAACACCTAAAGTGAAGTGATATCTTGTATAGTTTACTCTATCTTTTAAATAAAATATCAAATTTAAATCTTATAAACAAAAAAAAAACAATATTATAAAGAATTATCTCTCAAAATAGAATTCGATCTTAGAATTGTGTAGGATGGAAAAAGTTGGAGAGGCCGTGGTTGATTCAGAGACCACGTGTGTTGCTGTTTATCATCCAATCTATAAAGACAGCAGCGGCTGGGACCCCATCCATCCCATGAAGTCAAAATTACTGAAAACAAGAGACTAATCAGAAAAGTAAAAGCAAAAGTAAAACCATATGTATAATCAAGTAGGTCCAATGACATTCATGGAATCATTGCATTGTATCTCTCTTCTTATTTTAAGTGGAAAATAAAAATGCTTTCCAACTTAGCCCACCTAAATACTCCATTGCCTATGTTTAAGATCATGAAAACCACGTTCTAAATTTCATTAAACTAAACAATTAACCCATTTCCGAGTTAATGTAATCATTGTCTTTATATAATATTAAACAATGTTATAAAAATTGAAAAGGTTAAATTAGTAATTTTTAATTTGATTGATTTAATCATCCTATTCGATAATAAGTGAATAAATTTTTTGTTGATACAAATCCTTACTACGAACCCTTAATTGGGTTGTTTCTCTTTTCAATCAAAACGATTAACTTAAGGAAATACTCCAAAGGAGGGATTATACAAAAACAATATTTTAACTAATTTTCCTTATATTTATAAAATGGAAATGGGGTATAAATGTTTGGAAAAATAACGTCACGCGCTTTGCCAATCGTTGACTGTGACGCTGATGGCTTGCTCTTTTTAATTGTTCATACAAATTTGTCGGAATGTTGGATGGGGAAAAAGCAATCAGCCTTGTCTTTTACTCTTAGTTTGGTCTCTTTCCAACTTACAAATTCCAAACCACATATCATCTATTATTTCTTCAAGCTTATTCCAGGTATATTGCTATTCGTTGACCGTCGAATTTACATAATATATACATATATTGTCAATTTTAAGAATTAATTTATGTATCCAACCATAAATTTAGTATAAATATTATTATTTTATCTATCAGTTGACTAAATTAGATTGAATATTATAGTAACTCATTATGGGATTACCATCTCGATCCAGTATTGTAGTGGCCTATTCCGGGGCTGTTAGAAAATCATTAATCTAAGACATAATATAATCAATAAAATATGAATATTATATTGAAATATTGAATTAAATAAAATAAGATAAATTCAACATATCTAAAACCAAACCAATCGGGAACGAGTTGAGCCATGTAGCTTCACAGATTCTTTAAGGCGGATTTTTGGTCACTCATTGGTGCTTGAGATTTTTTAGTCATCTCTCTTCCATGATATAACAACTAGATGATCAGCTACAGTAACACAACTGCAAAGATCACAAACTATAACCTTGCGTTCTCCTATCACCAAAAACAATCTTTTTGAAAATTACAAAGTAAAACAATAAAATTTCTTTGTGTTTTGAGTTGTGTTTAACCTAGAAGGTTTACACCCTATTTATTAGGGGTGCGCATAATTAACCGTAATCGTCAACCGGTATAACCGTTGATTTTATAGGTTAATTAGCCGAACCATTTCGATTAAACGGTTTTGGTTAACCGAACCACTAAAAATGATGGTTAATGGTTACAGTTACTAATTTTGACAAATGGTTAACCTATAGGTTAACCGTTTTTAAATTATTTATACATATATAAATCGGTGAATGCCTTGAGTAATTTGATCATTGAGTTATCTTTTGTGGCTTGTGGTACTAACTCATTGAAGTTTCATTTACCTTATGTTTTTTTATGTTAGTTAAACATTTGTCTTTAGAACTTTGATGGTATATTTCTATGTCCTGAACTTTGATGGTGTATTGCTATGTGTTGAACATTGTTGAAACTTGAAACTTGAAACTAAGTACGAAGTTTTTGTATTTTGTGTTGTGTTAGAACTTTGTAGTATGTATGTACTTTTTTAAATCAAGTATGAAGTTATTGTTTAGAATCTCACTATTTTTGTTTCTTTTCTGAACATTTTTACACAATATTTATCACAGAGATAGTTTTATTATTCTCAAAAGAACATGCGAAAAAAAATCTAATAGGTTATTGGTTAATCTATTACCGAACCGTCGGTTAACCATGTCTTAATGGTTAATTGTTAGCGGTTAATTGTTTCTTAACGGTTAGGTTACGTCAGTAAAATTTAATAACTATTGTAACGGTTAACCGACCGTTTAGGTTAAACGGTACGGCTAACCTACCATGAACACCCCTACTATTTATAGGAGTTTCATGAGGATATAAGTTGAAACTTTTAACCTAATGGAGCATTTATGATTATGAGAATTAATGAGCCTTTAAAGACCAGTTTCTTAAATTACTATCTAAATTAAAAGAAACTTTAATATTTATCCTTCTAATTCTAAAACAGAATTTGAAAAATATATGCTCTTATTTGAGAAAAAAAATTATTTCAAATTTGGGTCAAAATATTCGTAGGCCCACGAAGCATCAGATCGGCCCAGACATTTGCGTTACCCACATCATGCACGTCTGAACATTTAGTAACCAACAATTGGTTCCACATTTTTCTCAATAACGTTTGGATCAATTTCTCATTTAAAGCTCCAAAATTATCATTTTTTCCAACATGGGTTACTCTCATAAGCCAGTTTGTTTCATTCATAACATCAAAATTCGAACATTGGATATTGTTCAAGAGATTTAAGGTCTCATTTCTCTATACTAACTCATAGTTGGTGATATAATGATAAATTTAGCACTTTGTGTTTGTATATTTTAGTCATTTGAACTCTATTTTTATTTTAGTTAAATTTACCCCTCAACCTCTTAAAAAAGTTAAATTTTACCCTCACTTTTTCATAAATAATCATATCGTTGTTTTCTTTAAACAAAAATATTGACTAAAACACTAAATTTTAACACACGGGCACAATAGTTTGAATGATAGTTAACAGTACTTAATATTATATTTTTATTTTTGAATTTTTAAAAATAGTTTTTCTATTATTTTATTATTATTAGATTATCTATTAGCATAACATATAAGACAAATAGCTGCCCCCACTACACTATTAGAAATTCATTATCTCACTTAAAAGAAGTTATTTGACAATATTGAAGAGCAAAGAAAGCTCTATCGAGCCATTTCCCAGTCGTTGGTATCCGGAAGCTGCTTGAGCGTGATTGGGAAATAGTTGTCCGATATGTTCGTCGCAAAGCCAACGGAGTGGTCGATAGTTTGGTTCGAATATGTCGTGGAGTCCCCATTGGATCGATCAGCTTTACGTAGAGGTGGCAAATGGGTTATTCGGTTCGGTTTCGGTTCGAGTCATTTCAATTCGGTTTATTTAGAGTCTGACTACATTCGGTTTAAATTCGGTTCGGTTCAGTTCGGGTCTGGTTCGGTTTTAGTTCGAGTCTATGGTGATTTTGGTTTGAGTATCGGGTCAAGACTTTAGTTCGGTCGATTTTCGGTTCGGTTGATTTCAGTTCGGATGATTTCGGGTCGGTTGATTTCAGGTCGGGTCAATATCGGGCTAATAGGAGATCGATCGTTTTAATCGGGTTCTCAGTCCATGTTAGGTTTTTCCACCCTATATATGACTTTATATAGCCTGTATATTTGGCTTTTTGGCGTGTTGTGCGACAATTCAAATCTCATATTTATTTATTTATTTTAATATATTTTTTATTTCGGGTTGCCTTCTGTTTGGGTTGCTTTCGGTTCGGGTGAAATCGGTTCGGTTGAAAATCGGTTCGAGTCCATTTTCGGTTCAACTGAAATTCGGTTCGGTTTCGGTTCGGTTTATTTCAGGTTTCGGATTAAATTTGGGTAATCGTGTTCGGGTCGATTTCAGATCTCGATTCAAGTATATCGGTTCAGTTTTCAAGTCTCAGGTCAAGTTTGTCAGGTCTAGATTTATGGAACCCATGCAGAAGCTGCTATAGCTATGCTAAAGGATTCATCAGGAATAGCGTAATGCTACTTGTATCAGTATTATCGGGGGGGGGGGGGATTTTGTCTCTTTGCAAAATTTGAGGTTAACTTTAGCTAAAAAATAAATTTACAAAAGTTGTACACGTTAAGAAATAAATTTGTCGCTATGTAAAAATTACAAAAGTTGATTGTATATGCAATTTTTTCTCTTAATTTTGGATTTTTAAAGGTAGAATAACTTTTTTGGCCTCCAACTTTACCAGTTTATTCATTTAACCCTTGCATTTTTATTGTATCTTTTTTACCATGAAACTTTTATTTTTCTCAAATTGACCATAACATGATAGAACTCTAACACACAATTAAGTTGACGTTGTCAATTTTGTCTTTATTGGAATATTGATTATTTATTTTGATATTTATTTATTCAAAGTTTGGACCCTTCATTTGCTATAAATCAAGACTTGAAATTAAAGTTTTTTTTATTACTGCACCAACAGTTTGGTAGATGATTTTCAATTTTATTTATTCAGAGGTCTACCAAATTGTCTCTAAATATTTTAAGTCTGAAAAGAAAATTCTCAAGTCAACTTAATCTAATCAAATAATGCTTTCCAATTTGAAAAAAAAAATAACAACTCAATTTAAAATGTTGGCCCAAGATGAGGAGAACAGATATCAACCCCATCAATTTTTTAAATAAATAAAGGGTAAATAGTTTATGTACCGACGGTAAAAAATTATTTCCCATAAGTATTTATTTTAGTATTTGTGGTTAGATTTTAATGTTTGAGAATATATTTTATGGTTTAAAATTTAGAGTTAAAGTTTAGAGTTTAGGAGTTAGGGCTTAAGACCCCTAAAGGATACATGCGACAACTTTATAAGCCCGTTTCTAAAAAAATTCACTAATGATACATCAAATAATTACTCATAAATAAATATATTAAGGTATTGTTTGACAATTAGCGAATAGCTGATTGCTTTAGCTGATTTGAATAGCAGATTGTATTATCTGATTGTATAAAAGTGTTTAGTAAAATTAAATGATCATTTATAGCTGTTTGATTATTTAAACAAGTAAAATGACTTATAAAAACACGATTATATTTGATATTTGTTTGAATAGTTTATTAATTATCAAGATTTTGTATATAGTAATATTAATTAGATTATGAAAAATATTTTTTAATATAATATTATTAAGCATATTTGAAAGATTTATATATTAATTATATAATTATTTTTAATACAATTTGATTAATTATTAAATTTAAATACAAATATAAATGTGAGAATAAAAAGAAAAAAAAATAAAAAGTATTAGTTTACAAATGTCACAAAGTACATATATGAGAGTGAAGAATTAAAATAGAAAATGCTAAATTTAAGTTATTTGAAGATTTTTTATAATTATTAAGGGCAAAAGGGTCTTTATAACTAAAATGTCAAAACATATAATTTTAAAAAGCTCATGTTAATAACATTTTCAAAATTAAAGGTTTCATTCTAATCTGTTATTCACCAAAGATCTAATTTAACAATTTAACAAATCAAATATCTTATTTTAATTCAAACCTTTAATTTTTGCGAAGTTTATCAAACATGGCCTAGGGTTTAGTCAATGAAAGTGTGCCAACTGACTTTAAAATACTATCTAATTCTCATCTTGTTTCATGTGTATTTTTCTTATTGTTTCATGTACCATCATTTTTGTTTTATATGTTATTTTAATACTCAAAATTTGAAAAAGTCACATTGACCAACCAGATACTAACATATACAGTATAATGAAAAATAAAATATATCTTTGAAAAAATAAAAAAAATGAAAATAGATCTGTAAAACCCAAAATTTAATTTTAAAAACCTAGAAGTTTTTTCTAGAATTTGTGTTTTTTTTTATTTTCTATGATTTTTTTTTATATTTTTAATAATTTTATGTATTTTGATTTTTTAAATAAATTGAGCATAATTAAAATTTTGAGAAAATATAATTTCAAAAATATAGATTATGAAAATTACAGAATTTGTTTTAGAACAATTTTTTATATTTTTAGGGATTTTCGTTTTTAAGGGTTTTTAAATTTTGTAAATTCTTTGAAAAATCAAATAATTCAAAACAAAAACATAAAAAAGAAAACATGAAAAATATTTTTTTTATTTTTCCAGGATTTTTGAATTTTTTTATTTTTTTTCACATTTCCAACGCTTTTATGGATTTTTATTTTAAAAATAGCATAATTAAAATTTAAAAATGTAGACAAAAATATAAATTCTAAAATTTAAATATGTTTTAGAATTTTATGATATCTTATGAGTTTTTTATTTTATATTTTTGATTAGGTCAAATGACTTATTAACCAGAAAATAGTTCTAGATAATAAGTAGAGTGAAAGGGAGGTAACCGAGAAAAAATGTACATAAATAGAGGGGACATTGGACATGATTGAAAGAATTCAGCATTTTATGTCATTTTCTTTGACTGTGGCACTAACGAAGAAATAAAAATTCACCCTTTTCATATTATGTCCTGTTTCTTTTTCCTGCTTTTTGTTTGTTTCTTATTTTTCTTTCTCAAGGTTTGAATTCATTAAAACTTAGCTTACTTATTAACTACTTTTATAGGGTCTTTTTCTTTTAAAAAAAATGTCAAACTTTGCAATCGCATCTACACATTTTCAAAGTCACCAAAGTGGCGACTTTTCTTTGTTAGTCTTGCCGTCTTAATAGAATTTTTCATTCCTTATATTTATTCTATAATTTATTGGCACAATGTTAAGAAAAATGTTGATAACGTTTGATTGAATAGTCACTTTGGCCCTTATTCTTTTTTTGAAATAATTTACCATCAATGTTTTATTTTGGGTAAAAATAGTCATTTCATGAATGGAAACCGTTAGTCAGCTGACGATAAACAATTTGAAAAGACTTGGCAGAATGACACATCATAAGAAAAAATATTTTGTATTTTATACAATTTTTTAAAATTATTTTTTACTGATGTGTCATTCTATAAAATTAGTATATTAGCCTATATGACACCACTATCGCGGCGTGCGCTGCTATGTAAGTTTGCTACGTCATTTCAAGCTATTTACCATTGGTTGACTAACATTTTTTATCCGCAGAGGGGTCATTTTGACCTAAAATAAAACGTTAAGGACTAAATTGCTTCAAAAAAATAGAGGCCAAAATGACAATTTGGTCAAACATTAGGGGCATTTTTTTGACATTATACCTAATATATATTCAGGTCGCGTAATATTATCTCCAATATTCGAATCTTAATTTATTTTAAAAAAATATCATATTATTTTTTTGGATGTACTTATAGACATATTATTATTTTTGAGGAATTTTTATAACTTTTCAAGAGAAATATATGAAATGTTATTCATCAGAATTGAACCCTAATAATTATTATTATTTTTCAAAATATTTATACTTGGTTTTAGCCTTTAGATTTTGTTTCCTAACTATGAAGCCATATCTGAAGAGCATTTGATTGAAGAGAGAGAAAAGAAGAATTGTAGGATGCTATGAGTTTTCTTCGTGGATCAATAAAATTATATTAGATCAAAGTTTATAAATAAATTTTTATTTATTTTAAAAAATTTATTCCTTCAAATTTGATTTAATAATATATTAATATATAAAAAATTCATACCAAAATTAATATATTCGTAAAATTATTATGTTATAATAATTTCAGCCGAATTCTATTAAGGGAAAAATTTTGATACACATGCCGTGTAAGTTTTAGTTTACATGTGCCTTTTAATTTTAGGGGTTAGGGTTTTAGTTCAGGGTTTAATGTTTAGGGGTTTAGGTTATAGGGTTTAGAATTTAAGGTTAATGTTTAGAATTTAGTGTATAAAGTTTAAGATTTATGGTTTAGTTTTTTAGGATTAGGGGAAAAAACATGAACTGTTAGTTATGATAAAAAGAAGAGAGGAAAAAGACATTAATAACGCTCACTTATAGCAGATAGGAAGGTCCTTCTCCGGTGGGCGGGTTGACACTACCACGTCACTCGTAACGGTTGGAATCTTCTCACATCTAATGGAAAAATTATATTATAAGTTCGTCATGCTACGTTATTGATAGTCTCAAACAATTAAAATTATATATTTTAATATTTTTTATGTCAACTTTTTATTAATTGAAGGTTTATATGATAAAATATTTTTTTAAATTTAATTTACAGTGTATATAAGTGAAAATTTACTTGGTAAAAAGATAATAAAAAATTTATTGAAATAAATGATTTTTATTAATTGAGACCATGGATAGCATGGCGGGACGTAGAAGTATTTATTTTCGGGTAGGTACTTAGTCTTCTGGGTATTAGATTTTCTAGCCTGTACTTGACCCGCTTTAACCGGGTACTTGCTAAATCGAGTAACGAGTACTTGCATTTTTATCTTTTTTAAATCATTTAATTAAAAATAACTCATACCTAATAAAAGTTCTAATTATATAATAAAATATAAAAAAATATTTTAGGATTTTAATTGACTAAACGTGTTTTTTTACATATTTTAAAATTTTTGTATTTTTATATAAAAGTATATTTAATAAAAATAACAATTAGACCAAGTATAGGTGTTTCTGCAGCGCGGACCTAACCCGAAAATATGAAATTTATTTAGGGCCAAATATCCGACTCAATTTTTTAAAATAAATACAATATTTTTTACTTTTCGGATCAGTAGCGTGTAATATAATTTCTCTAACCAACTGATGACGCCAACCACATCCAACTACTGCTACGTGGCAGCGCTGCAGTGGTTATCCCTCCATCTATACTGGTTTTTCCCTCCAAAATCATAGGGTTGATGTCCACAACACTGACGGTATTTTTATAAAAAAATATTATGAAGCATATAATTTTAGGAAAATTCAAGCCATGTCCATCGTTAAACATGATTAACGTAATATATCATTAAACATCATTAATTTTTAATGATTTTTATATAATTACTAAAAATTTTAAATGGCTAAACATGTAATTAATTATATTTTAAAATAAAATTTTAAAAAATATTTCATGAACCGTTTCACATCTCATTCATGATCCTACTAAATTAAATAAAATCACGCCATCTTTATTTTTTACATAATATTTTATTTTATAAATTAAAATTATAAATTATCATCTTCTTTCTCATACCTCATATATTTATTGTAATATGTTAATGAATAAAATCGTTAAAATAAAAAACTCCCAAAAAACTTAACCTACGACTCAAAAGAGACAAAAATAAAATTATTATCAATAAAATCACTAAATTTCAATCTCAACCCAATCTTTAATAATCTTGCATCAAGTTATCTAAACCGCCTAGATCTAATTGCGTTTCAATTTAAACCGAAAAACATTCTTTCCTACTTAGAGTGTGTTTGGTTCACGAAATGTAAGATTACTTCCAAAAATAAGATTCCTGAAATGTAACCTTACCTGACATATACTATGAATATTATATTACCTTGTTTGGTTTATTTAGTATGAATGTAAGATTGTTGTGTTTGATCGGAGGTATATAAGATTATCTGAAAGTAAAATTTACTAAATTGGCAATGTCTTATTTTTTTAACATGTTAAATTTTTAATATTAAATTAAAACATAGAGTAATAGAATTATTTTTGTTACATTGTCTAAAAATTGCAAAAACTAAATATTTATCATATTATTAATATAATTATTATATTAACTATGTTTTTAAAAAATAAGGATAACTACATATTTAGTACCTCATCTATTTCCGTGTTCTTATTTTAGTACCCTGCCTATTTTTTTGGCAAAATTGTACCTAACGTTACGTTTTTTTTCTGTTTTGGTACCCCGACCGTTAAAAACAAACGGAAATATTGACATGACTTATTTTTAATTGGGATAATCACAGTTTTAATCCCAAAACTTATACATTTCTATCAATTTGGTCCAAATAAAGAGAGCATAATAATAATCTAAGCAGATAATTAATTACCAATGGCCTCAAAGATCCCTCCTTTTTGAAAACTACTGCCTTTTACCCTCTCCACAAAATACCCAATATGCACGATTGAGATTGATATTCAAACACTTCCACACCCAAAGTTTGTTCCTTTTCAACACTTTGTTATAATACAGCCAACCCATGGACTCAATCTTTACTTTTTCCAACTGGGTTTCAGAAGGCCACTTAGTTTTTGATCATTTCACTTATATTTTTGTGCTTGGAGCTTGTGCTAGATCACAATCGTTGTCAACGTTATGGTTAGGAAGACAAGTTTATTGGAAAGGTTTTAAATCTGGGTTTATGTTGAATCTTTTGGTAAAGACTACATTGATTCATTTCTATGCGAATAATAAGGATGTTTTGTCAACAAGAAGAGTGTTTGATGAAATGAATGAGAGAAGTTGTGCTACTTGGAATGCCATGATTAGAGGCTATACTTCACAAAAGGAGAGAGCTAAGAAATGTTGCAGGGAAGCTTTGGTGCTGTTTAGAGACATGTTGAATGATGTTTCTGGGCAGAACCCTAATGATACTACCATGGTTTGTGTTCTTTCAGCTTGTTCTCAATTGGGAGAGCTTTATAGTGGGCCTTGTGTTCATGGCATACGAATCACTCCTCTAAAGCTTCTAAAACAACTCTTCAAGCTTGAGGATCAACCTCCCCTGATTTCACCACACAAAAACAAAGGATCCTATGCATCAAAATGCATTCACAACCCAGCAACACCAATTCGCAACAAACCTCTACAAACTCTAGTCAAAACCCTTTCAAAACTACCGAAATCAACATCAAACAACTCCCAAACTTAACCCATCCAAAACCTAACGTTTTAAACCATTAGTTACCTTCAATTGACATCCAAAAACAACCTATTATCATCTTTATACTTCCAGCATTCATTAAACAACCAAACTCGCCAAAAACACATAACTAACAACCTAGGAAATTTGAGATTCACTTATTTTTGGGATTCCAATGTTAAAATCAATCTATTAACATTATAAAACATCAAAACCATGATTAAGATCAATCAAGAACTCAGAAAAACAAATCCAATTCGTAAATCACTTAATTAAGCTTGATTTAATCAATTTCCATAATCAAATCATTAAAACTCATTAGAAAACATATATAAAAGATCAAATACTTGAGAATTTTAGTAAATTACCATTCATTAGAAGAGAAGAATGAACCTTACCTCTAATGGATGAATTTCCCCTCAATTGGATGTTTACTCTTGAAAAGCAAAGAAAACCAATGGGATTTTGGAAATCAAGATTGAAGAATCCATTAGAAATCAATAGTTTAGGAAATCAAGGTCATTACCTGAAATATTTTATGAACAAAAGAGCGTTTGGATGAAGGAATTTTGAGAGAAAATTTGAGAGAAAGAAAGTTACGTCAAAACTGTTTTTAGGAAAATAACCACCTTCCTTTAATTAACCCCTTTTAATTTTCTTAATTAAAACTCATAAAAATAATCTTGATTGAGAGAAAATTCTGATAAAAACGTTTAGATAAAATAGCTCCCTAAAGATTCTAAGATTTGACCCTTTTACAAAATAGTCACTAAAAATAGTTTTACATTCTTTACATTTTGGTCACTAGCCAAAATGTCACACTTCCAAATTTTATTTTTCAAAATTGACTTTACCAAAAATATAAATATATTAAATAATTATTTTTAGATATTTCCCCATATTTTTCTTGCACTAATAATATTTAATTCGATATTAATCTCGAATCCAACTCAAATCTCTAATTCGGTCCCCCGGACCGTCTAATCAGCCTAAAAACCCCTAGGCCCAAAACTAGGGCGTTACATGAGCTCAAGTAACCTTATAGGTTGAGTGACCTCAGGTAAGGACTAATTGTGGCTAATGTGATCCAAGTACGTCCATGACATATTCATAGCTATGGTGATCCGAATATGGTTCATTCAACTCGACGGTTGTGTGAGCACGGGTAAAGTAAGTCTTCGTTGGATATTATGTAGATGATGTATGAATTTATTTATGTATTTTGTGTGGATGCTATAAATGATAGCTTATGTACCTAATAGTTGTGTGATCTAGGTGTGGTATGAAACTTGCTCGATAGACTGAGTGATCTCGAGTACTGTGAAGCATTGTGGAACATGTTAGACATCTTGTAGACTTATTGATGCCTTAAGATAGATGATCTAAGAACTATTGCTAGTGTAGGCTAGATAATAACTCATAGATAGTGAAGCATTATCTATGCTCTCTAGACTATATTTATCTCGCATGCTTATTTTATGATAATCACGAATTGTGGTAGAGTATAAATGTATCACTGAGCTTTGTAAGCTTAGCGTTCGGATTCGTTGTTTTCGTTCGCAGGTTAGTAGGTTGATTGTGATTGAGGAGCACATCGTGAAGGGATTTCCCAGCACTGAATCGCTTCAGAATAATGTACTTGATGTTTAGTTTTGGGCTATTGTATTCATAGGACCTTAAAGTGGTTGAGTCTGTAAACGCTATTTGAAATATTATTTTGATATACAATATTTTAAACTTGGAACTCATGTTTTGTAAACCTAGTTATAACGCTTATTTATTTACATAGATTTATGGATGATTTGATGTTTTGATAATGGCTAAATCTAAGGTTTTAAAATGGAAATTTTGTTGGGTTAGATTTTGGTGACCAGAATGTAATGCTTTGGATCCAAATCTAAATCGGGGTGTTATATTTTTTGGACCATTAGATGAAGGTAAATGGATGAACGAGATTAACAATAGAAAATGTGAAGATTATCACTTGGAAAAAATAATAATGAGGTAATCTTAACCATCATCCAACGGTCTAGAAAAGTGTAAAAGTAATTGAGTTTTACACAATATATATATAAAGTATAAAGTTTTACATGTTTTTTTGAATAGTTGGATTAACTGGTTTTAATGGTTGAAATTGTAACTTTTAAATTACGATACTTGACTTATTTTTTCTCTTAAAAATCTTATAAATTATAATTACCTCCTGTTAATATCAATCATTGATTTTCACTAATCCAACATTTTGAAGAAAAAACCTGTTGTTTTTAATCCGTTCTTTCTTTAAGTTACCTTCAATCCAATACTGTTTTTATTTGTTATTAATTATAGGAAAAGAAATTAAGAAACTTGCAATGATCAGAGCGTAGTACATACCACCATTTTCGATTGTTTCTTTAATATATTCTTTCTTTGACCTACATCAATCTAATTTTTTAATTCGTTTTTTCTTTATTATTAATTATAAGGAAAATAAATTAAGTTTATTGTTAATTTTAAGGAAAAGAAATTAAGTAAAACGATTACTACGATTAGGTCGCGATGAGCACCACCACTAGCGATCCACTGATGTTGAGTCTAACGGATGACGACAAAACTAGCAGTGATGGATACGCTGCTGATAACGAGGGAGAGTCTAGCAGCTGTTCAACTCTGTTCCATTTTATACTTTATTTTCCTATTTTGTGTTTCTATATGCAACATGTCTCAAATATTACTTTGGTTTTTTTCTTTATAGTCGTCTATTTTTTGTGTTTTCATTTTTGTTCATACTCCAACATACGAGCGTGTTAAATACGTATTGTTCGGTTACATTTTTACACATTGCTACTAATCAGAGAAAAAATTGACAAAAAAGTTGCAACATTGAGGAGGACACCAACGGAAACGAAGCTGTTGACAAGGTACCATCTCAATTTCAAACTATAGTAATCCTACACTCCTTAAAGAAAATGAGAACTCAAATATTAAATACTTGAAAAGAAAATTTTATTAATTTGGACAATGCTTTCCATAAAGTTCATGATATCTTGCCAAATGATCAAGACTATCTATATATTGGCTTTCACTCTTAAAATTTTCTACATAATTCTCGTAATACCCAAAATCGGGCGCAGTAGTTTTTACAAATACGGTGACTGAAAATTATTTTCTGACAATTAAAAAGATGATTTCCGAGTATATACACACACGAACATAATGCCACATTCAGTTGGAAAAAAATAATTTGGGCAAGGATATCACAATAAAAGAGCGCAACAAAGAAAACAAGGAACCTCATGACGGAGCTTATCACTTATCAGGCTAGGGAGCGAAAGCCCTCTTAAATCCTTGCTTTATTTCAGTTGAATTCAATTTCAGACCTGAAAGAGAGATTAAAGAACTGTCAAATTGAAAGAAAAAAACTAAAGGATGATAGAATAAGATTGAGTTCCATGTCTATAGTTCGGAAGCAGATAATTATGCCGGCTTATAGCGAAGAGGTTGGGGATTACATGGGGCCTTCAAGTTTTGTTTGGCGAGTGGAGGAGGGTGACAAGGTTTTATTTTGGTGGGATCCAGGAGCCACTAAAGGATGTTTTTTCACGGTTATTTTCGATTGCGACAAACAAATTGGCAGTGGTTGCCGAGTATGTGCTTGATGGTTGCGAAATATGGTGAGGTGTTGCCTTGGTGGCGATTGATACGACAAGATTGAGTCCCATGTCTATAGTTTGGAAGCAGATAATAAAGTCGGCTTGTAGCGAAGAGGTTGGGGCTTATATGGGCCTTCGAGTTTTGTTTGGCGAGCGGGGGAGGGTGGCAAGGTTTTATTTTGGTGGGATCCTGGTGCCTTGAGGAGCCACTAAAGGACGTTTTTTTCATGGTTATTTTCGATTGTTACAAACAAATTGGCAATGATGGCCGAGTATGCGTTTGATGGTTCATTTGTTCACTCAAATTGGTCGCCATTTTTTAGGAGGGAGTTGCGTATGTTTGAAGAGCGTTAATTACATGAATTATGGTCCTTGGTGATGTCGGCGGTGCTTCCACAAGGGATTGTTGATACTTTGATATGGAAGCCGGACATGCTGGGTTATTTTTCGGTTAAGGCATTAACCCGACTTCTTATAATGGATAGGGTGGTTGATGGAAATGTGGGAGTGAATTTTGTTTGGAAACTTGTGCCACTGAATAGGGATGTAAAAAGATCTCTCAACTTTAAAATTCGACTGAAATCTGTTTGAGTCAGAACCTGATTTGACCTGAAGCTGCGATGACTCAAAACTGATCTGTAGCCGACTGTTGTTGACCCAAACCCGAGTTGAACCTGTTACTGTAGTAACCGAACCCGACCTGCATCTGACCGAGAACGACCAAAACCCGAATTAAACCTGTTACTGTGGACCCGAAACCCAACCTGCACCCGACTGAAACGAACCCGAACCAAGACTAACATGGCAGATAACCGATATTACCCGACTGAATCGACCCGAAATTCGATTTTACCCCACCTGTTTTGAACCCAACATGTTGTTGACCTGAACTAATATTGACCTGGCTTGATTTATCTTACATGTAATTGAGGAAGCCTATGATTTGATGAATTTAAAGTGTTGATAAATGTAAACTATTAAGTGTTGGTAAATATAAAATATTAGTTTTTAAATCAATTTAAAGTGTTAAATAATCTTTTTGTTATATATACATATATAATCAATTAAAAATATAAAAAAGAGATTAGATTTAGATTTTCATTTGACACTACTAAGTTTGAAATTTTGTTAAATAATTTAATGCTTAGTAATAATTCAATATGCTTAGTAACTCATTCAATATAAATTATTTATCAAGTTTGAACTAAATTAAAGTTTTAACTTTCATGTTGATGTTATCATGTGTACAATTACATTTTTACATCCATATCAAAAATTTATGTATAATTATATTTGATCAAAGTTTATAATAATAATAATAATAATAATAATAATAATAATAATAATAATAATAATGATGTCCGAATTGAATTAACTTATTAAACTTAAGATCTAATTGAGCTAAACTAAAATCTAGAAGCATAAGTTACAAACATAATTAAAAGAATTCTAAAACTAAATGTGGAATTTCAATTAAATTAATTTAAGTTGGGACTCAATTGAATTAAACTAAAACAATTGGTAGAAAAAGAAAAAGACAATTGGTAAATAAGAGGGAAAAAGACAAAATTTTGGAGGGAAATAAGCCACCCATTTTTTAGGTTTGAAATTAATTTACTTTTAGTCTAAAATTTTTAGAGGGATAAAAGCCACCCAAAATTTTGGAGTGAATTAGTGAAATTTTTATTTTTGGTAATTTAGTCTAATAATATTTTTGTTTATTCTAGTCTCTACAATTTGATTTTAGTCAAAAATTGCCTCATATTTATTTATATTTTTGACAATTTAGTCCAATTTATTATAGTCCCTAAAATTTAATTTTTACTCCAAATTGACCCATATTCATTTTTTTATTTTATTCTAATCCCTAAAAAGTAAAAATATGCCCGCCCATTTTTCAAGTTGATATGTCTGCAACCCGCCCATATTTAAAAAATAATTGTCAATTGTTGTAACAAATGGAAGGAATCTTGTCCGCCTATTTTTTAAGGGGTTATTAGTGGATTAGGCCATTACTAGTTTAGGAGTTTTACACTTAAGTCCTTTTTTATTCTTTAGTTTTAGTTTGATTCATTTTAGTCCCTATTTTAGTTTAGTTTCCTTAGACGTTTTGTTTTTTTTAATTAGATCCCCCTTCATAAAATTGTTTAATAATTAAAACGTTGGACAGGCTTTTGAAGGCCCAATTTATTTCGTCAAGGATGAAAAACGGCATCAATGTATTAAATTATAACTATTAGTGTTTGGGGTTATGAGATTAGTTTAGGGATTAGGGGATTAGTTTTGCACTTTAATTATTAGTGATTGCAAGACTTAGGGGTTGAGGTTTGGGGTTTAGGTATAAATGTGTCAAGTTGAGTGTTTGGAGTTATGGGATTAGTTTAGGGATTAGAGGATTATGCTTGCACTTTAATTATTAGTGATCGTAAGATTTATGTGTTGATGTTCGGGGTTTAAGGGTAAATGTGTCAAGTTGAGTATTTGGGGTTATGGGATTAGGGGATTATGCTTGTACTTTAATTATTAGTGATTGTAAGATATAGGGGTTGAGGTTTGGGGTTTATGGGTATAATATATATTTTAAGTTGAGTGTTTGGGGTTATAGGATTAGTTTAGGGATTAGGGGATTCGAGGATTAGGCTTGCACCTTAATTATTAGTGATCATAAGATTTAGGGGTTGGGGTTTAGGGGTAAATGTGTCAAGTTGAGTGTTTGGTAGGAGTTATGAGATTAGTTTAGGGATTCAGTGTGCATTTTAATTATTAGTGATTGTAAGATTTAGGGGTTGAGGTTTGGGGTTTAGGAATTCGAATTGATCCCTATTTATTTTAAAATTTTCTAATATAGTCCAATGTTTTTAAAACGATGATATTTTTGTTCATTATAGTCTCTAAAACTTTATTTTTAACCGAAATTGACCCATATATATTTTTATTTTTGGTAATTTAATCAAATAATATTTTTGTTTATTCTAATCCCTACAATTTAATTTTCAGTCAAAATTGCCCCATATTTATTTATATTTTTGGCAATTTAGTCCAATAATATTTTTGTTTATTCTAGTAGCTAAAATTTAATTTTTACTCTAAATTGACCCCTATTCATTTTTTATTTAGTCCAATATTTTTAATATGATGACATTTTTATTCATTATAGTCCCTAAAACTTTATTTCTATTCCAAATTGACTCCTATTCATTTTTGTAATTTAGTCTAATATTTTTAATATGATGATATTTTTGTTCATGTTAGTCCCTAAAATTTTATTTTTTTTTACAGAAATCGACCCTTATTAATTTTAAATTTTTGTAATTTACTCCAATATTTTAAATATGATGGTATTTTTGTTTATTATAGTGTCTAATATTTATTTTTAATGTGATTTGTGTTCGTGAAAGGCGTTAAATAATTCACTCGAAATGACCATTCCCAAAGTCTATCGATTATTTGTTCCAAACTCAAACTTAATACGAATTTAAAACCCGAATTAACCCGACCTGAAATGAATCCGAGCCCGAATTAACTCGTCAATTAACTGATTCAGACCCGAACTGTTTTGACCTAACCTGAAATGAACCCGACCTGAAATGAACCTGACCTGAAACTGACCCGCACCCGACCTAAACCATTTTGACCTAACCTGAAATGAACCCGGCCCAAAACGAACCCGACCTGAAACTGACCTGCACCCGACCCGAATAAATGATTCAGACCTGAACCGTTTTGACCTGACCTGAAATGAACCCGACCTGAAATAAACCCAGCATGAAATGAATCTGACCTGAAATTGACCCGCACCAGACCCGAATCGAGTCAAAACATCAAATCGACCTGAAATGATCTATATTCGATTTGACCCGACCTAAAACCCACTCGATTACCTGTTTTTACATCCCTACCTCTGAAGATGAAATCATTTTTTTTGGTTTGTATGGTTGGAACGATTCTTAACGATTAGTTTCTCGCGACAGGGGGTGACTCACTGGCTGATGATAAAGGGGTATGCGTTTGGTGCGACAATGGTGAGGATGAAGCTGACCATATCTTATTTTTTTGTCCAATTATCCGTACTTAGTGGGACTTTTTATTGAGATGATGAGATGTGAGTCTATCGTTACCATGCACTTTGAAGGATATTCTTCTTCCCGGTTTTTAGTGCTCGTTTGGCGGTGTTTTGCAACACTGGTAGGTAGCTTGCATTTTGGCGTTGTAGTGATCTGTTTGGTTGGCTCGAAACGGGGCGATATTTTATTTGTTCGCCAAATGAGTTTTTATTAAAGGGTTAAAAATTAAAACCCAAGACTTAAATTTGATGCCTCATCAAAAATCGCTTTAAATTTAGGTGGAGAAAAATAGTATACCCAACTAGGTAACCCTTAAAATAAACACGTTAAATCCAACACAATTTTTCAGGTTTTACAAATCCTGCCAACTCCTTAACTTTTCTCATAACCATTGCATTAACACCCACAACCAAACGCAATGCACTAAAAACAAACCATGCCATCTAATATGCAACAACATACAAGCCCAAAACATGCTCCCCAAAACTTTTCCCCAATGTAATATTATTTATGGTAAACAGAATTCAATATAGGGATCCTCTTCCTAAACGATGTGTCTTCTCAATCAATTGGTCCGACTATAGCAAAGTAGCAGCTATACCCATTCATCGGCCACACAACTAAAATCACTAAAGATCAAGCCTTACACAACCTCACCCTTCTAGCATTACACACCCCACAACCAACCAAACCTCTAATATAGGACATGAAGCATTACAAATGACCACGAATAACGCTATACATCCAGTAGCAAAATCAAAAATACCACATCGTATAATTGATAAATAATTTGGAGCGGAACCCGAGAACGTGAATTCAACCTTTTGAACCTGATCAAATCAAATGCCGCAAGATATTGTACCATCTATAGTTGTTGACCTTAATCACCATAATCTGTCGACAGAACCCTCAAATGAAATTTTGTTCGGGGCTGAACATCATGTATCAAACCTTACGACTCTAGCCAATTAGTTTCACAAGAGATTTTAACCAATATACAAAGTATGTTTAATTGACCCCAAACAATACCCAAAATAAATCATGAACGATCTCTATTAGGAAGTTACCTTATCACATGAAAAAACTCACGTCTGTGACACAAAGCCGAATCATGACCTGTAAAGAATCTCGGAATTTTAACAATCCCAAAATATTTCTATCTTTGCTCTAATTCTTCCAAACGAACCATCTCCTCAACGACTTCTTCTTCATTTCCTATGATTGTGATGTCGATTCTGGAAACTTTCTTCATAGTTCAATTAGATCATTTTATTAGGTAAGGACATTCAATGATACGTTTCTTTTTTGATGAAGCTCAATGGTGGAGTTGTCCTCGTCTATGTAGCACGCATACAAGTGTTTCGAGTCCGAGAGTGGATGTTCATTGGACTCTGTCGCATGCTGGAGTTTTGAAGTTCAATGGTGCGGCACCAGGCAAACCGTGCCCAGCTGGTTATGGAGGGGTGTTATGGGATCATGAAGAAAATATTGTTGGCGTTTTTTTTTTTTGGTTCGTTAGGTGTTATGGAGTCCAATGAGGCAGAATTTTGAGCTTTGGCTATGTTGTATCGTTGTTGGCGCAATGGCGTACTTGTGGAAGGTTGATTGTCGAATTGGACTCATGTGTAGCGATAGGGTGGGTGTTACATAGGGAGCGACGACCATGGCGGTATTGGAATATTTTTGTGTCAATAGACTCGGCATGTGATGATTTGGTATGTGTTTGTTGTTCGCATATCTATTGTAAGGCAAATAGACTCGCGGATGTATTTGTTAACGAGGGTGTTGACCGTGATTCGTTATTTGTTGATGGTTTTGCCTCTGGTTGAACGAATTTGTTGGTTGATGTGTGGGCTCAGGTAAAGGGGTTGTTTTGCTTCGTATGTAGGTAGCGGGTTGCATGTTTTTGTGGTTCATTGTGGGGTGGGGTTTTGTATGGTTGTGGGTGTGAGGGCGCTTTGGTGCTTATGACAGTTGCAGCACATGGGTTGTGATATGGGGGTTGTAGGCGTGGTGGTTGTTCTTTTGGTTATGTGGGATGGTTTTAGTTGGGAGAGGAGATTCTGGAGTCAGAAAGCCTTAGTTATTGTTACGAAAGTTTTTAACGAGATATATGATCATGTTTTAGTATGTGTGTTTTTCCGCTAATAACAACATATTGTTGCTAATAAAAAAATATTTAACAACCAATTTCTTGAGTTGTGTCAAGAAACAGTGAAAACCCCCATATTGAAAAATCTCTAAAAAATTTTACAGGGCGTTTGGTTCACGGAAAAAACTATTATAAAAAAGAATAATCTTTTTCAGAATCACATACTCATGTTTGATTTAGAAGCCCACCACTTTGGATTAAAATACCTTTAAAATAATGTTTTGTATTCAAATAAATCATTATTTTTTATTTCTCCAATGATATTTTTTTTGTTTTGATATGTTAAAACAATTCCTTATCTAACCTAATTGTTGCATAATAAAATATATAAATCACACCCATCATTGAAAAATAATAATAAATACTAGAATATTATGAATATCTTGATTTATGGTGGATATCCATATATTAAATGAGACTTTAATGTACTTTATTATTAGGGTTTAATACCATTAAAATTAGGGTTTTCATCTTATGCCTATAAATATAGAGGTTGGAGAAAGCATAGTACACAATCTAACATTGAGAATATAATACAAGTCTCTCTCTTTGTCTCTCATCTTTGTTCTTGTTCACCTCTCTTGTTCTTCTTTACTTTATTCACAACACGTTATCAGCACGAGACTCAATCAATTGAGGTCTTTATTGTTCGAATCCAAAAGAAGTTACTGGAAAGAATTCGATTATAGGATGAACCAAAGATAAATTATTGTCAATCTCTTTATATATTTTAACTTGTTTTTTTTAAGGCACGAAAGCATGTTTGATTGTATTTAGATTTTGAACATTGGACAGAGATGAGTTTATGACTCCTCACAAATCAAAAGACGATTTGACAGAGATGATCTGACTGTGTTTGGTTTGTATTAATCAATATTATGGTATGCTTCTTGAAATATCACTTATTATTATTATTATTATTATTATTATTATTATTATTATTATTATTATTATTATTATTATTATTATTATCATATGATAAGAATACATACAAAATTATTCTACCATATATTGGTGATCCTCCAAAAGAATTTCAATTAAATATTGGTGACTACATCTACCATATATTTCGATATAACGATTGTTTAATCATTCTTATATTAAGATTAGTACATTCTAATATCATTAAACCTTAATTTTATTCGTCATGACTTGATTTCTCTCAATAATAATAAGAAACTATTTTTGTTATTATTATTATTATTTTACTTACTTTAATACGAAAGAATTCATTAAACATTTGAGGGAAAAAGTTGTTTATACATTAAACAATATAAAATCATTATAGTGATTATATTTATTTACGTCACTAGAGGTTAGTAATTGTAAAACCAGAGTTTGATTTTGATATAACAAATTGTTTAAGGGCATACTTGTAAAAGAAAAGAAATTTTTAAGTATCTCAAAGCCTCAAAATTGACAAGGATTTTTCAAGTACAAAATTATTTAAAGTCAAAAACTTAAACCCCATAAATTTTTCTAAGTATTTTTAAAGACATTCAATTTTTACGCCCAGGCGTATCGATACGCCCTCGAGCGTTTCGATACAGCTACTTGCGTATCGATACAGTGGTTGAGATTTCTCAAATATTTTCATTTATGATTCGAATGTTCCTTGTCAGTTATTGAGAACATGCGATTTTGAAAATTAGTTAACATGTATCGATACACCTACGCGACGTACTGATACAGGTTCTGGAAGTAGCTCAAGTGAGCAAACATGTATCGATACGGCCTCCCGTATATTGATACGCCCTTTGTTTTACCTGCACAACAACTCTTTCTATTTCAGGTCCGTATCGATATGGCCTCCCGCGTATCGATACGATTGGTTGCAGTTGAGCATTTATTGCGAGAAAAGTACAGCCCAATGGCTATATTGATGATGTCAACCACCCAAACAGTTAGAAATCAATGAAGAGGGTATATAAACAAGTCTCTGAAGCTACAACAACAAAAATTGAACAAGTCAAGCACATTCAAGTATAAACTCAATCATTTTCAGCCATATATAGTCAAATTCTTGTAACCCTCTTGAGAGATTTTATTGTATTCATTTTCATTCAAGTTTGGGTTTGTGTGAACTTGTAATTGGGTAAACTTATCTACCTTTGAGAGGCATTTTCTGTTTACCACAATTTTTCTTTGTAAGAGTGTCTTTGATCAAGTTTTGGGTAGAAAGCTTTGATCGATTATAATGGTTTCCTCCTAAGCCGAGAAAAGGGGATGAATTCAGTGAGTGAATTATTGAAATTCTCAGTAGGGTGCTGAGGTAGTGGATGTTGTAGCGATATCCCTTTTTTTATCGCTAAATAAAAACGAGGATTTTTGAAAGGTGTTGAAAGGTGTTTGTGATTTTTTGGATATAAAATATTTATTCCGTGGGGTTTTAAAAAAACCGAATTTTATTTAAAGATTGGAGTCGCCACCGGCCACTTAGGTAGGCCGGACACCATAAAACCAAAGATTCAAAAAGATTGGGTTCGGGAGTCGGTTACGGATGGGGAAGGATTAGCACCCCCACACCGCCCAAAATTGATACTTTAATAATTACCGCTTTATTAATATTGGATTTTCGGAATAAAGTGACGATTATTTAAAATTCGGTCATAATTGCGAATAAATTTTAAGGGCCCCGTTATCCGAGAATAAACGCCCAACCACTATCACTACGCTTGATACTGGCCCCGTTTACGTTCGGATAAAAGGACACCGCATTAACAAGTTATAAATCATATGCAATCTTAGTGGCAAAAATATAAAACATGGCAAAACATTTAAATGTAATAAATATTGACATAACAGAATACTAATCTAACATAAATGATATTTTAGACTAAAACATGCATATATACATATTATTCTAAATAATAGATAAAAACAACTTTAACAAGTCAGAATAACAATGCAGGAAAAATTACGTATATAGACAAACAAATATTTCAAAAGGACATACATGCTAGTAATAAAACATATTTCAACATATATGGAACAATATATTATGCATAAAAGAAGACACACTAACACGTAACCTAAAAGTCAAGAAAACATACAATACGTACAAAAATACAAGAACATGTTGTTTTACGAGTCAAATAGAACATAACATGTTTTAATACGAATAACTGGATAAAAAAATACATGACTATTATAAGCTTAACACACATATACATATAAACATAAAATACGAGGGACATAAAATAAAATAATATAATATCAACATATACGATTATAATACGAACATGAATATTTACAAAGAATACATGACTGAAATGAAAGAAAAATAAAAGTTAGTGGCAGAAATTAAAGAACAATAATATGTAATTTAGGGACGAAATTGCGAAACAAACAAAACCTAAAAGGATCAAAACTGTAATTAGACCAAGGGGTAGACCCAAAATGAAAAGTTCAAAAACGCGGGGTGGCTAAAGGCGTAATTTTACCATTTGAAAACTGAATCGGTGTAATTTAGGGACTGGATTACAAGATTTTGAAATATCAGGGAATTGGGATTGTAATTATACCATGCGGCAAGACAAAAACGAAAATATTGAAAACGCGGTGGGATTAAGTGTGTAATTTACCCATTTAGCAAAATAATAATACCTATATAAAGGCTATTTTTAGACCGGAACCAAATTTTCACCATTTCGTTTCATTTTCAGATTTATAACCAAAAGCTCATTCTTCGTTTTCTCTCAACCTTCTTCTGAAACCCAGAATCCGGCGGCCGGCCGCTGTAATCTCCGCCGCCGGCCGCCGTTAAATGACGCTGGCGAGACTCCAAAACACACCAAAATAACCCCCTTTTCGTCCTCAACATGAATCTGTGGTTGGATTCAGAGGATACACCCTTATTTGCCCTAGATCTAGAAAATACGAAGCGAAAAAAAATATTTTTTAAACCAAAACGAAACTACAAGGGGTCTTCCCCTCCCTTTAGTTCACCATATCAGGCTTGGAGAAGCCGAAAAGCTTGTCACTGATGAAGGGAAGACCCTCAAACGGCGACGGTAAGACGACTCTCCCTTTTTTTTGTTTCTGTCTACCTCTTTTATATATGCATGCAAAAATAAAAAAAAGAAAAGAGGATTTACCACTGGACTTTTCTTTCGATTTCCTTGAATGTTTACAACTTTCAGTTTTTTTGTATTACAAGATCTCTGTTATCACTCTCTTTTTTTTGTTACCTCTCTGTTATCTCCTCCGTTACAAAAGTCCCCGTTTCATATATATCATTGTCTTTGTTTTGGTGCAAGTTGCATCTTGCTTTTTCATCTGATCCGAATCAATTTTTTGCTTGTTGTCTTGGGCATGTTCGAACACGGGGTTGAATATCGGCGTGGTGGCGGTATGGGTATTCTCGCCACGACGACGACGCGTTCTCGGTCGTTAGATCGATCGATCTAACGGTCGAGATGGCTTGAAGGACGAACGGCCTGGATGAAGCCTCGATTTGATGAGACGGCTCCGGATCTTGACACGTGGGAGCTCCGCAATCGAGGAGTCGAGCGAGTGGATCTTACGCGCGTGGGATATTAAAGCGTCCGCGCGTAGACCACGCGCCGCGGCGGCACTCGAACGGTCCATACGTGTGGAACACGCGGTGGCGATATTTTTGACCTCTTGGTTGTATCGTGGCGTTGGATCGATCTTGATTCAACGCCCACACCACCCGCACACACAATGAATCGTAATTAGATAAGATTTGGGTTTGTGCCAACCGGCCTTGTAATTTGTTTGTAATTGGACTTGGACTTCATTTTTATTTGGGTTTAATATATTTAATTTTTTGATTTCATTTTATCAACCCAATTATGTTAATAATAATATAATTAGTATTATAATAACAATACACATACATACGAAAACGTATACTTATATTATACAAACATTAATTAATATAATATTCTAGCATACGTACGTATAATCATACATATAATTAACATAACATCTATATATTAATCAAATACGCTCATACTCTAGATACATACACGATACACATACATCATTAATACGTATACATACATAGCTTATAATATACATGCACACACTACCTTATATTTATATTAGTAACATTCATATATAATAAATATACATGCAATATGTATTTACAAATGAAAATGAGTGATTACTGATTTGCCCCTCTTTTGCTTGTTCTCATGGAATGGGAAGCAACGCAAAGATTCATAAGCACTCATTTTTATCAGACTTCCCTGTTTGTAGCTTTGGAAAAACGTGTTCTTTTGGATATCTCCGCTCTTCCTTGGCTGAATCTTCAGGCTCGTAAGTTCTTCCTATATAGAACTTCGTCACCTTCCGATTTTGGAGCTACAGGCTCTTCCTATATAGAACCCTTCGCTCTGAAATCCCGAATTATGAGTCATTCCTTTCACTTTGAGACAGTAAAGCTTGGAGTCCTTCCTATATAGAACTCTTCGCCTTCAACGCTGGTTTCTCCTATATAAAACCTTTTGCGCCACTGATGGATTCTTCCGACTGGGAGTTCCTTCTATATAGAACTGCTAGTCTTCAAATCCTGGAGCCGCCAGTCCTTCCTATATAGAACTTTTGGCGTCTGAAATCTCAGAGCTACAGGTTCTTCCTATGTAGAACCTTTCACTCTAAGACAATGAAGCTTGGAGCCTTTCCTATATAAGACTCTTCGCTTTCGACACAACAGGTTTCCTATATAACCCTGTGTCATAGGTGAATTTCTTTGACTGGGAGTTCTTCCTATATAGAACTGCAAGTCTTCACCTTGGAGCCGTCGGTCCTTCCTATATAGAACTTTTCGGCGTCTTGAAATCTTGGAGTTACGAATTCTTCTTATATAGAATCTTTCACTCTAAGACATTGAAGCTCGGAGCCCTTCCTATATAGAACTCTTTGCTTTCGACACTACAGGATTTCCTATATAATCTTGCGTGTCATGGGTGAATTCCTTCGACTGGGAGTCCTTCCTATATAGAACTGCGAGTCTTCACCCTGGAGCTGTCAGTCCTTCCTAAATAGAACTTTCAGCTTCTGAAGCCTCGGAGCGGAGGATTCTTCCTATATAGAACCTCTCTCTGGAGCTTGAAAACATGTGCCTTTTGTATGTAAAACATTGTCTTCTCATTTGGGATTCACACCGTGATGGCCATCGATGTCTCTTTGAATCTGCAGATACCTGTCTGAGATGAAAACAAAATGCTATGACAAAATGAATTGACATGCTCCTAATCCTAGTGATGTCTGACTATTCATGATGCATGAGAGTCAATATCTTGGTGGGCTTGTTTAGATCTTTATTTGATCTTGATATTCGTTTTCTCCTTTCTTACGGGTATCGATACCCCGCTTCACTGTCAGGTTCAACTATCTCAACCTTTCTTTTTCTCCAATTACGACTTGGAATTCTAAAGTGCCCTTTCGGGTTTTCACTTTAGAGAGAGTTTTTTTTTTGAGAGGGGTGCCCTTCTGGTTTTCACCCAAGAGATCTCTTTTGTTATCTCGTATGCCTTCCTTGAATAGATAGGACATGTGCCATTGGTCATCCTATCTGGTTGTTTGAAGCTTCCCGCCTTCCCTATCGACAGCCATTATGTAAGGAACTAGAGGATGGAGTTAACATCGTTTTCTTTGATCACCTGCATTTTCAAGGTTAAATCATAGTAATGCTTCGAAATCTCTTGTTTCATTATAAGCCTATGTTATCTTATTTGACTGAAATTGACAAGAAGGCCAGGAATGGATGCTCAAAAAACACGGTTTTATTATGATTAAGGGCTTGGGATATCTTAAAAAGAAAGGTATGACACACATGAGTTAAGTATGAAAATACAAGATCCCTCATTATCTTCGATATGAATGATACATGATCCTGTCAACCGGTGTAGAATTTTTGCCTGAAGCCTTCTCTTCATGATGTTCATGGGGATACCCTTCTCTTCGGATATTCAACTTTTCAATTTACCCGAGCCGCCCTTTACGAGTTTTCAACTCGGGTCCTTCATTTGCTTCAAGACGACCGATTTCGGGTTTTCGTCCTGAGCTCTCCATTTTGTTCTCTTTTTTTATTTTTCATCATCATTTTTTCATCATTCATTTTTTTTTAGAGATAGTACTTCTTGACGGCATCAAAATTTACGGGATTTTTTAGCTCGTCCCCATCCATTTCTGTTAGGATCAGGGCTCCTCCTAAGAAGGCCTTTTTTACGACGTATGGTCCTTCCCAGTTGGGCATCCATTTTCCTCGAGAATCTTTCTGGATGGGGAGGATTTTCTTGAGTACCAGATCCCCTTCTGTGAATTCTCTTGGGCGCACCTTTTTGTTGTATGCCTGCACCATCCGCTTTTGGTACATCTGACCATGACAAATGGCCTTTAGTCTTTTTCACAATGAGATTTAGCTGGGTCGAGTCCGCCTGCACCCATTCAGCTTCTTCCAATTTTACTTCTTTTAAGACACGGAGAGACGGAATCTCTACCTCAATTGGGAGTCTTGCTTGGTACCATACACCAAGGAGTAGGGTGTTGCCCCGTTGATGTGCGAATGGACGTCCTATAAGCGAAAAGGGCAAAAGGCAACTTCTCATGCCAATCCCTGTAGGTATCCGTAGTCTTCGCTATGATCTTCTTTATGTTCTTGTTTGCTACTTCCACTGCTCCATTCATTTTAGGACGATAGACTGTGGAATTATGGTGTGTTATCTTGAATTGAGTGCACACGTCCTTCATCATTTTGTTATTCGATTAGGCGTTGTCGGTGATGATCCTTTCGCAATCAGATCGACAAATAATTTCCTTCTTTAAGAACTTACAAATCTGTAGTCTTGGTGATATTGGCGTAAGACGCTGCCTCTACCCATTTAGTGAAGTAGTCTATGGCGACCAAAATGAAACGGTGCCCATTGGAAGCTTTCGGATGGATCTGCCCGATGACGTCCATGCCCCACGCTGCGAAAGGCCACGGAGAATTCATGGTGTGTAAAGGCGATGGGGTGCATGAATTTTGTCAGCGTAGATTTGGCATTTGTGGCATTTTTCGGCGTGTCGATGCAATCTCCCTCCATGGTCAACCAAAATAACCGTATCTCATAATTTTTCGGCTATAGACAGCCCGTTGGCATGCGTTCCACAGATCCCATCGTACTACTTGGCTAAGATTTCCTTCGCCTCCCGGGCATCCACACATCTCAAAGAATATTTAATCATGACTTCTCCTATATAGGATCTCCCCATCTAGGACATATTTTGTTGCCATTTTTTTCGAGCGTTTTTACATCATTGTCGTTTGCTCCTTCGGATACTTTCAAGCTTGACATATTGCAAGATGTCATAGTACCATGGGTTTCCGTCAATCTTTTCCTCAGACATTACAACAATGAGCGGGCTTTTCAAACGTCTGCATCTCAATGGGCTTCATTTCTGCCCCGGTGTTTGTTTTAAACATGGATGCCAAGGTTGCCAATGCATCTGCCATCTGATTTTCTTCTCGGGGCAGGTAATTGAAGCTGACCTTTTCGAACTCTTTGGCGAGCTCTTGGATCAATTCGTGATATTTGACCAACTTCGGTCCCCGGTTTCCCACTCCGCGCAATTGGTAAATGACTAAGGACGAATCTCCGAACACTCGAAGTTTCTTAACCTTTCTCTCGATGGCTGAGTTCAGTCCCATGATGCAAGCTTCGTATTCAGCTATATTGTTTGTGCAGAAGAATTCCAATCTGCTGGTGAAAGGATAATAGACGTCCTCAGGTGAAATTAGCACTGCCCCTATCCCATGTCCGAGGGCGTTGGAGGCTCCATCAAGTAAAGTTTCCATGACTTATCATCCAAACCCTCTTCTTCGGTTGTAATGCACATCAAGTCTTCGTCTGGGAAACTAAAGTTCAATGCCTCATAGTCATCTGCAGCGCGACTAGCTAGGAAATCTGCTACGGCACTCCCCTTTACGACTTTCTGATTAACGTATACGATGTCGAATTCGGATAAGAGCATCTGCCATCGGGCCATCCTTCCCGTTAGTGTTGGCGCCCATTAGGAACTTCAATGGGTCTAGCTTGGATATCAACCAGGTAGTATGGTACAAAGATGTCTTTGTCTAAGCCGCTTGGTAGCCCAAACTAGAGCACAACACGCTTTCTGACTTTGGCGGGTACCGCGTTTATAATCATTGAATTTCCGCTTAGGTAATAGATGGATTGCTCCTTTTTCTTGACTCATCGTGTTGCCCCAAAGATCGCATCCCATTGAATTCTCAAAGACTCATAAGTAGAGAATTAGTGGTCGACCAGTCATCAAAAGCGACTAAAATTAGAGCATTTGTCGTACTTTTTGATCTTTTCTAGGGCTCTTTGACATTCTTCATCCCACACTCCAGGATTATTCTTTCTAAGAAGTCTGAAGACCGGGTCGCATTGGTTGGTTAATTGGGAAATGAAACGAGAGATATAATTCAGCCTCCCCAGGAAACCGCGGACTTCCTTATGCGTGCGAGGTGGTGAAAGGTCCTGGTTGGCTTTCACTTTATCCGGATCAATCTTAATCCCTCTTCTGCTTACCACGAATCCTAGGAGTTTTCCAGAAGTAACGACGAAGGTACACTTGGCAGGATTGAGCCTCAATTGGTACTTCCGTAGTCTTTGGAATAGTTTTCTCAAGTTCTATAGGTGCTCTTCCTCTGTTCGGGATTTGGCAATCATATCATCCACGTATACTTCTATTTCTTTGTGCATCATGTCATGGAAAAGAGTCACCATTGCTCTTTGGTATGTTGCCCCTGCGTTCTTTAGCCCAAACGGCATCACTTGATAACAAAAAGTGCCCCACATGGTTATGAATGTGGTTTTCTCCATGTCGTTAGGGTCCATCTTTATCTGGTTGTACCCTGAGAAGCCGTCCATGAAGGAAAATCATGAATGTCCTGCGGTGTTGTCAACCAGCGTGTCAATATGTGGTAAAGGGAAGTTGTCTTTAGGGCCGGCTCGGTTCAGATCCCTTTAATCTACACACATACGAACTTTTCCGTCTTTCTTTGGTACTGGTACAATGTTTGCAACCCATTCGGGGTATTTGGCTACCTCCAAGAATCCAGCATCAAATTGTTTTTTCACTTCTTCTCGGATCTTTAACAACATATCTGGTCTCATTCTCTGAAGTTTTTGCTGTACTGGTTTGCACTCCGATTTTGTTGGCAATTTGTGCACCACTATGTCGGTATTCAACCCCGTCATATCTTGATAAGTCCAGGCGAAGACATCATTGAATTCCTGAAGTAGGGCTATCAGTTCATGCTTGGTTTTTGAGGAAATCGCCGTTCCTACTTTTATTTCTTTTCTCTCTTCTTCAGTCCCCAAGTTGACAATTTCTGTTTCTTCTTGGTGGGGCATGATCTGCCTTTCTTCGTTGTCCACCATTCTCTTTAACTCTTCCGGGACCTCAATTTCTATTTCATCATATCCTTCCTCAATTCCCTCTGAGACCTCAGGGCATTCGAAATTTACTCCAGGATTGGATCCGGTATCATTCATATCGTCAATCATGAGCGACCTGCATTAAATGAGAATGAATTGTATTGGGAAAGAGACGGCTTTATATGAAGGGAATGAATATGAAGAATGCATGAATGAAATAAAAGAATCTTTGGTCATTTTAGGAAAGTGGGGATATTTTCATTTCAATCAAAAAGTTAACATAGGTGCCCCATACAAGAGATCCCCATTGTTTATGGGCAAAAACAAAAGGTTGATTCGGAGCATTACTCTGATCTATTCCTAAAAACTATAGGTAGATCAATGCAGCTCCAGTTATCGAGTGTTTCCCCGGGATGGCAAGGGCGGATGTTGGTCAACATTTTGCTGCCTCGGTCCTTTTCAGCTATCATGTTGATGTACATCCCCTCAAATGATTCACTGAGTACTTCCTCCTGGTTAAGTTCATCATTTTTCTTCATTGCCTCTCCAATATCTTGACCTGGCTGGTAGAACCCTCCGGAGACAAAAGTGGTTTTCAAACTAGGAAAGGACATCGGTCTCCATGGAATGTCTTCTCCTTTAGATCTAGCTTTTCTTTGCTCCTCCTTCCTCTTATATTCCTTTTTCTTCTGTTGGACACTTGGTTGGTAACCCAGCCCGAAACGATCCTTCTTGGTTATCATATTCTTGGGTCTCAGGTTCCCTTGTAATTTCTTCCCCAGCCCTTTTCCTATTTTGGCTCCTCGGCCCAGAGTTTCTGTGACGGTCATCTTGGTACAATTAGATAACCTGGGGTATGGGATCCGACTTCCCTCTAAAACGAATGTGGCATTTACTAGTTCCAATGCTCGAAACGAGCATTATACAGCCTCTTCATCATTTTGAATGTAGGGGGCGTCTGATGTTACTGAAGCAACAAATTCATGCTATGCCTCTACTGTGACCAATTTGCCTTCAACTACAAATTTTAATTTTTGATGCAATGATGATGGGACAACTCCTGCGGAGTGGATCCACGGTCTTCCCAACAAGCAGCTGTAAGATGGTTTTATGTCCATCACTACAAAATCAATCACATATTCAGTTGGTCCGATCAATAGGGGCACCTCAATTTTCCCCATTGTTCCTTTTTGCGTACCATCAAAGGCTCTTACCGAGTTGTGGCAGGGCTTTAGGTGCGAACCATCTATTGGCAGTTTTTGCAGGGTTACCATAGGCAAGACATTTAATGCTGACCCGTTGTCGATCAGTACACCTGGTAATACATACCCTTTGCAGTGGGTAGTGATGTTAAGGGCTTTGGTGGACCCCATTCCTCCCTCAGGTATCTCATCATCACTGAACGTGATATGATTATAGGCAGTAATATGCCCCACTATCATGTCCAAGTTTGTTACAGAAATGTCCTGGGGCACAAAAGTTTGATTCAGCACTTTTAATAGCGTCTCCCGATGCTTTTCTGAACTCAAGAGTAATTCCAGCACTGTGATCCTGGCCGGTTGCTTTTGTAGTTGTTCCACTATGCTGTACTCGCTATGTCTCAAGAACTTTAGAAATTCTTTGGCCTGGGCCTCAGTTACCGGCTCATTTATCTTTGGGGGAGGTTCTTCTCCAAATATCTGCGTAAGGCTAACTGTTGTACTCTTCCCCTTATCTTTTTCAGCCGTTTTCAAAGCCTCGGAGGAATAACATCGGCTGCTCCTTGTGAAATGGCCTACCTCACCAACGTTCACATCGTTCTGGCTTTGTTGGTCTTTCAGTGTAGGCTCTTTTACCTGATCGTGTTCTGGTTTTTCTGGCATGGTCACATTTACAGCATAATTCCAGGGAGTTTGTCGCATATCTTTGAATGGGAATGGAGATGGTGCTGAAATGATGATCTTGGGACTTATTTTGCTGGTTTCTCCTTGGAAGACACCTGCATTCTCTGGCCTGGGAGAGATGATAAAAGGTCTATCCTTCTCGTATTTAGTTTTGGGGCTATCCGTCATGTGTACGTCCGACCCCTTCTTCCCCATGGGCTCCTCAAAGAATTCTATTTGTTTTTCATTCATCAATTTCTGCACCAATTTCTTGAATTCGTCACATTCTTGGATATCATGCCCTTCAGTCGGGTGGAATTCACAATACTTTTCACATTCCTTCTGCCTTGTTATCATGCCTTTGTCGATCACACGAGCCATGCATAACTGTTGAAATACCCACCGTAAAGGAGACTTGATTTCTGACACGTCATCCTTTATCCTCCTGGTAAAGCATTCTTTCATGATTAGGCAGCGGGTTGATGGCTACACTCGGCTCTTCAAACTTCAATATCCCGGAATCGATTAAGTTCTGTACAAGCTTTTTGAAGGCAAGGCAGTTCTCAGTGGGATGTCTAGGGGTACCGCCGTGATAGTCGCAATGCGCGCTTGGATTATACCAAGGCGGGAAGGGCGGATTGACAGTAGTAACGATGTATGGCCGGACCAAGTCTGCTTCATACAACTGGGAATAAAGTTCTGAGTACGAAACAGGTAGGGGATTGAAAGTTCTCATCTCTTTCTCTTTTCTGGTGACCCTCTCATCTCTTTGATTCGAGATTTGTGTTTTTCCCACAGGTGCTTGTGGTTGTGAGACTGTGAAGTTCTTCGGGGCGGTATATGTGCTGGTGGTGTTTACTTCATTTCTCTTGTTATACTTTCGAGACCCTTCCCCACCATCAATTCTGCCGCTCTTAATTGCCAGTTCGAGGGACTCCCCAGTCCTGATTAAGTCGGCAAAGCACTGCGTTGTGTTATTAATGAGGCGATCAAAGAGTGCCCCTTTCAGAGTATTGACAAATAATGGCGTGATTTCATGCTCCGGGATGGGTGGCTGGATTTGGGCAGCCACTTCTCTCCATCTTTGGGCGTATTGTCACAGGCTTTCGTTGGACTTCTGCCCCATATTTTCTAACATAATTCTGCTAGGGGTCATGTCTGTTACATGTTTGTATTGCTCAGTAAATGCTTTAGACAGATCTTTCCATGTCTTAACATTTGCCTTGCTCAACTGAGTGTACCAACGTAACGCCGCTCCAGTTAGACTATCCTGGAAACAATGGATCAGCAGCTTTTCGTCCTTATGGTAGGCCGCCATTTTTCTACAATACATTGTTATGTGTGCAGAAGGACATGTGGTTCCATCGTATTTATCGAACTCTGGCGTTTTAAATTTTGGTGGTAAGACAAGATCAGACACCAGACTTAAGTCGCTAGCATCATTTCCTGATTCTTCATTTGATTGTAACGCTTTAAATTTTTCCTCCATGAGGCGAAATCTTTCTTCCCACTTTTTTGTACCTCATTCCTGATTCTTTCGACCATGTTCAGGTCTGGCACTTCTTCTTCATAAAGTGGTTCAGTATCGAGGGGTTGAGTCTCAGGTGCCCCTACTTGAAAGCTAGAAGACATTCCTGAAGGGTCAATATACACCTTCCTAGCCTGGTTTGGTGCAGTTGGTTGAACCTTGTAGTGAGCCGGGGTACCTTTTGGCTCTTGAACATTTTCTCCTTCTATTCTTTTTCCAAGACTCTTTGCCAGCAATGCGGTTATGTCAGATACTATAGATGTTTGTGACTGCACAATCTGATCACTAAGGCTTCTCTGGGCCTCTTCAAGCCTTGTCTCGAGCTCTCTTTGCCCTCTTTCTAGACTAATTATCCTTTCTTCCATGAGCTTTCTTTGTAGCCGGGTAAAGTATGGGTGATGAATGATTGCGGGTTAACTACACACAATGCCACAATATTCATATTGTTAATATGGTTGCAAAAAATAAATGCATGTACAATGATGCGAATGTTATGATGCAAATGCAAGAATGTATGCAGATAAGGTACTGATTCCGCTGGTAATCACCCTTTTGAACTACTTCCACGGGAATTAAAGGGTCTTGATTACAACAAAGTTCGTGTTACAAAGTAAAGATCCCTAGTACAAAAGATCTAATTACAACGCAGAGTCCTATAGATAGGCTCTAGCTCTATCTCTTAATTTTTCAATTGCCCTGAGCAGCTTGAGGAACCTAGGAGCTTCTTCCATTCCCGGGACTATAAAAGGTCGGAGTGTCTCAGCCTCGACAGCTAAATCATTTACATGTCTGGCGACTCGCTGTATGTCCACCATTAGGTTTGCGTAATACTGGTCTCTGTCCTGTACCATTCGAGCAGCGTCGCGTAGTCTCTTCTGCCACTAGGTGTCCCCTCCAGCTGCAGCCTTCTCGAACACATTAATTCTTTCTTTGTAATCCTCCACAGTTGCTTCGAGGGACCCAATTCGTGTTTGTAACACACCCACTTTCTCTTTTTCTTGCAGCTCAAATGAAGTTATTCCTCAAGGCAATACATTCAAGTGAGTGTTCGACTTCCGCCACCTTTCCTTTTAATTCGTCATTTTGACTTTGGCTTTGCTCCAGCCTTTGAATAGTGTCATCGTACAGTTTTTGTATCACTAACAGTCTATTTCGACTACTCATGGATTTTCTTTTCCATACGGTGACGCTTTCTCTCTCATGATGGACAGCTTGTTTTCCCTTGCTGATTTCTTGCCTGAATCTTTCTTTCTCTTGATCAATAGCCTTCTTGGCGGACCGTTTTTCTTCCTCCATAGCCAAACGGCAGCTTTCTATCTCTTTCTCGATCGCTCTCTTGTTAATTTCTCGTTCTTCTTCCACCAAACGGATGACGTTCATTCTTTCTCTTTCCACAGCTATGAACTGACTCCGGTCGGCCTTCTGTATTTTTGCTTGTAATAGAAGGGCATCTTTTTGATAAAGAGTGTTCTTTTCGCTTAAATCTGCATTTAATTTCTTCAATTGCCTAATGATCCCGTCCCCGCCACAACTTCTAAGCTTGCCTTATAGAGCTCGCCGCATGTTGGGTCCGTTGGATGTCCATTTTCCTTTTAACTTTTTTCAGTTTCACTCCTTAAGATGTCGGCTTCAGACGGTACCACCACCCTTGTAAGCTCTTGAGTGACACTGCTGGTCCTTGATCGATTCGGGAATCACATTATTAACCTCAAACGCGTCTCCAAAGATCGTAATCTGGGTAGTCATGTGCTCAGTATCTCCTTCCACCCCGATCCGTAACAATGATCCCAAGACCTCATGATGGTCTCAATTTTTCCTTTGAACTCCCCTTTGAAAAGAAATTCAGTTTGACTTAATCCGCGGTATTGGGAATGAACTGTCTTGATCCGAACTGCCGAGACACTAAAAGCGGGCACAAGCGATCCCTCCCATGCAATCCCAACATCATCAGCCAGTTGAAGTCACCACAATCAGATAGAAAATAATTAACTTTACCGAGCCATGAGACCCTCTATGCTATGTCTTCATCTTGAATGTTCCTCAAGAAACTGGTCCACATTTTTGTTTTTTCAATCCTCTCGCCATTCCTTTGCTAAGTATTCTCGTAAAGGCGAAAAACCTTGGAAGGATATCCCTGGGGACCCTCGTCGGCGTCTTCCACATGTGACTCAATCCATACTTGTAACAAATTGTGCGCATCCTCAAAAACGTCATTCTTCATGTTTCCGTCTAGCATTTAAGGAAATGAAAGTCTCGACCAAGATTGCTGGTACTGGGTTTGCTTTCCGTTTCACCCGCTCAAACAAATCCAGAATGGCTATGTCAATGTTCCCGAGTACTCTGGGAAAGATCACCAAGCCATATATTCCTAAAGCGAATAGGTCTATTTTCTTTGCCTCGTCTGGATGTGTCGATATGATGTCCCGAATACTTTCCTATGCAAAGACTGTATTATCTCCTCGGATTTGAAGGAGGCCACTAACCCAATCGTCACTCATTCCCGCAAAGGTTTTGAGTTTCGCAGTGTAATTCTGATTCCTCGGAGGCTTCGCGTAGATCCAATCTTCCTGAATATTTTTCTGGTTAAGTAAAGCAGTGTATTCTTCTACCGTAGGCATCATGTCCTTCCCATTGAAGGTGAAGCAGCCAAAAGTCGGATTCCAGAACTGGACTATAGCTCGGAGTAGGGGCTGGTTAATCCGAACGTATAACAGCTGCGCGATGTCGCCATAACTATTGCAGAACAAGTCTTGTAGTCTTCGGTCCCATCTTTCCCAAATGTTTTGAAGATCCCATAAGTCATTCTGTTGGAGACTCACGTAGGTGTATCCTGCTATTACGCTGCTAGCTCGCAAACCGTCCCCTTGGATTTTCTGGTTGACCTCGACCAATGTCCGATCGACAAATTAAGCTCTTCTTTCCTAAGACACCTTTTTTCCATGGTGAAAGGCTTTACGATCAAAACCACTTGATCCAAGACCTTTATGTGATGCAAATGCAATGATGTATGAGAAAAAAAAAGCGAAAAGAAAACAAGTCAGTTTTATAAAATTGATAAATATATAAATAAAAGGACAAAATTAAATGAATAAACACAAAACAACCCTATTTATCCCGCCTAAAACACCTAAGGTTATTCGCATGGCTCTAACAGGTGGGTTTCTATGTTCTCTACATGCAGTGTTGGTGCTAGGAGGTACCCGAATTGTCCTTGCTGTCCTCTACTAAGAGTAGCAAGGCCCCGATCATCACCCATTATAGGCTCCTTTCAACCGGGTTCAATTCGGGGACCCATTCGCTTATGCCCGTCGGAAGGAACGATATCCTTACGAAAGCATAAGGTACTCGAGCCCCAAGGTACTTGCTAGGCCCATACGGAGAACGATATCTCCACGAAAGCATTAGCGTTTTCCCCACTTAAAAGATGGGTTTATATGCCATATTTTAAATGCGTTAAAATAAACGCGCAATTATAACTGAATGTTAATTTAATAGTCACTTTAACCCAGAATTTCTAATATTAATAAAGCGGTAATTATTTTAAAAGCTCGACTCTCTTTTGTGTTTGAAAAACAAAAAATTCTCCCCAGCGGAGTCACCATCTGTAGCGATATCCCTTTTTTTATCGCTAAATAAAAACGAGGATTTTTGAAAGGTGTTGAGAGGTGTTTGTGATTTTTTGGATATAAAATATTTATTCCGTGGGGTTTTAAAAAAACCGAATTTTATTTAAAGATTGGAGTCGCCACCGGCCACTTAGGTAGGCCGGACACCATAAAACTAGAGATTCAAAAAGATTGGGTTCGGGAGTCGGTTACGGATGAGGAAGGATTAGCACCCCCACACCGCCCAAAATTGGTACTTTAATAATTACCGCTTTATTAATATTGGATTTTCGGAATAAAGTGACGATTATTTAAAATTCGGTCATAATTGCGAATAAATTTTAAGGGCCCCGTTATCCGAGAATAAACGCCCAACCACTATCACTATGCTTGATACTGGCCCCGTTTACGCTCGGATAAAAGGACACCGCATTAACAAGTTATAAATCATATATAATCTTAGTGGCAAAAATATAAAACATGGCAAAACATTTAAATGTAATAAATATTGACATAACAGAATACTAATCTAACATAAATGATATTCTAGACTAAAACATGCATATATACATATTATTCTAAATAATAGATACAAACAACTTTAACAAGTCAGAATAACAATGCAGGAAAAATTACGTATATAGACAAACAAATATTTCAAAAGGACATACATGCTAGTAATAAAACATATTTCAACATATATGGAACAATATATTATGCATAAAAGAAGACACACTAACACGTAACCTAAAAGTCAAGAAAACATACAATACGTACAAAAATACAAGAACATGCTGTTTTACGAGTCAAATAGAACATAACATGTTTTAATACGAATAACTGGATAAAAAAATACATGACTATTATAAGCTTAACACACATATACATATAAACATAAAATACGAGGGACATAAAATAAAATAATATAATATCAACATATACGATTATAATACGAACATGAATATTTACAAAGAATACAGGACTGAAATGAAAGAAAAATAAAAGTTATTGGCAGAAATTAAAGAACAATAATATGTAATTTAGGGACGAAATTGCGAAACAAACAAAACCTAAAAGGATCAAAACTGTAATTAGACCAAGGGGCAGACCCAAAATGAAAAGTTCAAAAACGCGGGGTGGCTAAAGGCGTAATTTTACCATTTGAAAACTGATTCGGTGTAATTTAGGGACTGGATTACAAGATTTTGAAATATCAGGGGGACTGGGATTGTAATTATACCATGCGACAAGACAAAAATGAAAATATTGAAAACGTGGTGGGATTAAGTGTGTAATTTACCCATTTAGCAAAATAATAATACCTATATAAAGGCTATTTTTAGACCGAAACCAAATTTTCACCATTTCGTTTCATTTTCAGTTTTATAACCAAAAGCTCATTCTTCGTTTTCTCTCAACCTTCTTCTGAAACCCAGAATCCGGCGGCCGGCCGCCATATTCTCCGGCGCCGGCGAGACTCCAAAACACACCAAAATAACCCTCTTTTCGTCCTCAACATGAATCTGTGGTTGGATTCAGAGGATACACCCTTATTTACCCTAGATCTAGAAAATACGAAGCGAAAAAAAAATATTTTTTAAACCAAAACGAAACTATAAGGGGTCTTCCCCTCCCTTTAGTTCACCATATCAGGCTTGGAGAAGCCGAAAGGCTTGTCACTGATGAAGGGAAGACCCTCAAACGGCGACGGTAAGACGACTCTCCCTTTTTTTTTATTTTTGTCTACCTCTTTTATATATGCATGCAAAAATAAAAAAAAGAAAAGAGGATTTACCACTGGACTTTTCTTTCAATTTCCTTGAATGTTTACAACTTTCAGTTTTTTTGTATTACAAGATCTCTGTTATCACTCTCTCTTTTTTTGTTACCTCTCTGTTATCTCCTCCGTTACAAAAGTCCCCGTTTCATATATATCATTGTCTTTGTTTTGGTGCAAGTTGCATCTTGCTTTTTCAGATCTGAACTGACAATTTTTGCTTGTTGTCTTGGGCATGTTCTGAACACGGGGGTTGAATATCGGCATGGTGGTGGTATGGGTATTCTGCCAGCGGCCAGACGCGTTCTCAGCCGTTAGATCAGATCTGATCTAACGGTCGAGATGGCTTGAAGGACGAACGGCCTGGATGAAGCCACGATTTGATGAGACGGCTCCAGATCTTGACACGTGGAGCTCTACAGTCGAGGAGTCAAAACGCGTGGATCTTACGCGCACGTGGGATATTAAAGCGTCCGCGCGTGGACCACACGCGCGCGTGGCACTCGAACGGTCCATACGTGTGGAATACGCGGCTGGCAGATATTTTTGACCTCTTGGTTGTATCGTGGCCGTTGGATCAGATCTTGATCCAACGGCCCACAGTCACCTGCACACACAGTAACTGTAATTAGATAAGATTTGGGTTTGGGCCAACCGAGCCTTGTAATTTGTTTGTAATTGGACTTGGACTTCATTTTTATTTGGGTTTAATATATTTAATTTTTTGATTTCATTTTATCAACCCAATTATGTTAATAATAATATAATTAGTATTATAATAGCAATACACATACATACGAAAACGTATACTTATATTATACAAACATTAATTAATATAACATTCTAGCATACGTACGTATAATCATACATATAATTAACATAACATCTATATATTAATCAAATACGCTCATACTCTAGATACATACACGATACACATACATCATTAATACGTATACATACATAGCTTATAATATACATGCACACACTACCTTATATTTATATTAGTAACATTCATATATAATAAATATACATGCAATATGTATTTACAAATGAAAATGAGTGATTACAGATGTAGAGCTTGTTCTATGCTTAAATCACTCTAAAATTGCTTGTGTCCAATTCTTACATTTCCATATTGCACCCTTCAACTTTACTTTTAAATAGCCAATTCACCCCATCTTGGCTAATTGTCATTGTTTGATCAACTCAACAATAATTGTATCGATTAATCATTCTTACTTATACATCCTTATAGTTGTTTATTTGTTTAAGAATGACAATTATTCTTATAATAATTAAATTTATGTTATTTTATTGATTAAAGTTGGTATTTTAACCATATTTTGAGTTTTACATGATAGCTTAGAAAGAGATATGACATAAAGAGATTATGAGGAGCTGTCTTGTTCATTTATATCTCCATTGTCCTCGAGAGAAAAATCAATATCGGTAAACTCTATTTTTATTTTTATTCTTTAAATTACGATTTTAAAGTGCAATAAATTATGGTGATTTATGATCTACAAGGAAAATGTTATAAATTATGGTGATTTATGTTCTCTGTTCTGTTGGTTTAATCCAAATATATTGGCTGGACATCCCGTTCTGCGAGGCTATTGGTCTCAAAGAAGGTTTCTAAAGGACCTTGTGAATTGGTTTAACAATGCCGCGTACGAGGATTAAATCTTTGGAATAATCCCCTTAAAATAAGGCCAGAACCATATACTTCGTCGTCGTCACCTCTATGAGGGGTTGAAATCTGAATATTTTAACGTTGAACGATCCTCTTGTTCCTTGAAATAATCTAAATGAACGATATGGCCATCATAAAATTGTGATTCTACCTAAAGCTCAATATGGTTGGTTGCATTTGAGATTGCAAGATTTTGAATCAATAAGCGAGTATAACTCTGCTATGTTTTGAATTACTTCACAATTGAAGTTATGTGGTCAAAATATTACTGATGAGGATATCTTAGAAAAAAAACATACTCCACTTTTCACGCAAATAATGTTGTCCTCAGACACAATATCGTGAAAAATGTTTTAAAGGCTCACTGGCTTCACTCCATTCCCTGAAGTGAATGTGAGATTTTATAATAAATGCCACATTAGTAGTTGTAGTCATGGTCAAGGCTATAGACATAGACATCGTGATCATTTTAAGAATACTTATACGGATGACAAGAATGATAGAGATCATATTAAAATTTGTATGTTATCAATGCGATGGTATAAACCATTAATCTCGTACTTGTCAAACGCCAAAGCATTATTAACCTTTATCCACAACCATGAATGATAAAGGAAATAAAATATAAAAAAATTTTGTTTACGAAAATGGTGAAATAATTATGGCGTTGTTGATCCAACTCAATCGGATATTGTTGATTTCCTTATAACCATTGAATGGAATAATTCGTCATTTAGTTTGTTTCCTTATAACCTCTAAAGGAAATAATTGATCTTTACTTTTTTTGCTTTATGTTAATATGCTTTACATATTATTTATTTATGTTTTATATTATATATATAAATATTTCAAACATTTATTTATTATCCTTTGAAGAATATTATTACTTCTGGAATAAAATATGCAATGAATTGTAGCGATTTACGCTTAGCAGACAATGCAAATACTCATATTATACTTAAGCATAAGAACTATTTTCCTCATCTAAATGCAAGGAGAAAATGCGAGTACTATATCTCAAAGTACTAAAATATCAATACTCCAGAAGAGTAATAAGTTCTTGTGACATTATCTTTGATAGATAATTAATTTAATATGTGTTATATTTAATATTTTTCATTTCCTAAAGTGAATGGTACAAAGCACATATTTTTTATTCCCCGAAATGAATGGAACAAAGCACATATTGAAATGTGCATAATTGTACATATTTTCCCATTTAAAATGCAAGGGAATAATGCGAGTACTATATCCGGAAGTACTAATATCATAGAAGGCTCTGAAAGATCAAATATGTTAGTGCCAAATGAAATTTAATTCCATATTTACAATGCTTTATACTCGTCAAAGTCACAAAAAGACTTATTGGATTTTAAAATTATTCACATAAATGAATATCATATTGAGACTATTAGTTAAGGGGATGCTGGCTATCTCTATATTACGAGTATAATCCAAGGCAATAAGAAAATCTTAACAAAATTACATGCACCGTCATCCGAATTGTACTACACAAGAATTAGTACAAATTGAAGCTCACGCTATTATAAATCAGAAGTTTACTGATAACTTTATTATTTGGCATGACCGGTTAGGCCATCCCGGTTCAATTATGATGTGAAAATTTATTGACACTTCGTGTGGTTATTCATTGAAGAACTGATAAATTCTTCAAAGTAATATTTTTCATGTGATGCTTGCTCTCAAAGCAAATTGATTATTCAACCATCACAAGCTATGATAGATTATGAATCTATTAATTTTCTGGAACAGATACATGGTAATATATGAGGGCTCATACACCATTCTTATAGATCATCTAGATATTTTATAGTTTTAATCGATGCATTGACTAGATGATCATATGTATCCTTGTTATCAACTCGCAACTTGATGCTTGCGAGGTTCTTGCTTAGTTGATAAAATTATGAGGACATGTTTCAGATTACCCTATAAAGACAATTTATCTTGATAAAGCTGGTGACATGCCATTTTATATGCAGCATCACTAATTCACATCAAGCCAACAAATTATCATGATTTCCCCCATTACATATGATTTTTTTTGGTCAGGAACCAAAATTTTTCCATCTTATAATTTTTGGGTGTGCGGTATATGTTTTAATTGCTCCACCACAATGCACAAAGATGTGTTCTCAAAGAAGGTTAGGAATATATGTCAGATTCAAATTCCCCTTGATAATTAAATATCTCGAGCTTCTGATGGAGAATTTATTTACAGCTCGATTTGCTAATTATCATTTTAATGAATTTGATTTCCCAGTATTAGAGGGAGAAAATAAAATAGCTGGAAAAAGAAATAAGTTGGAATGAATTATCATTATCTCAGTTTGATCCACGTACTCAACAATGTGAACTATAAGTTCAAAGGATAATTCATTTAGCAAATCAATTGCCATATGATTTTGCTGACCTTAAAAGAGTGACTAAGTCACATATACCAGCTATGAATGCTCCGATTAAATTTGATGTCCCATAAGGACAAACTCTAGTTGCTAATAAGTCTAACTTACGCTTGTAGCATGGTAGACTAGTAGGTTCCAAAGATAAAATTCCTCGAAAAAGAAAATGATCTATATTTTATGATGGTTTGATTGAGGAATCAACGAATTATAAAATATCTCGATAAGAGATTAAAAGGTATCTAGAAGAGATAATAGACATGACTTAGATAACTGATAATGATGAGATCTCAATAAACTATGTCATGTCTGGTAACAAGTGGAATCTAAATCAAATCGACGTCGATAATACATTTGCATGCAATATAGCACTAAAAATATTGATGTGGATCATGAACCATTGTCAATTGGACAATATAAACAAAGAAATGATTTGCCAAAATAGAAAGAGGCAATTGAGGCGAAACTAAAATCTCTTTTGAAAAGAGAAGTATTTGGGCCTATAATTTGTACATCGTGTTGTGTAAAGCCCGTGGATATAAATGGGTCTTTGTGAGAAAGAGAAAGGGGAAATCACGAGATATAAAGCTCGTTTGGTGGTACAAGGATTCTCACAAAGACATGGAATCAATAATGAGGAAACATATTCCTCGGTGGTGGATGCAACTACTTTTATATTTTTGATTAGTCTAGTAATAAAAGAAATACTTAGTTTCCGCCTAATGGATGTTGTTACATCCTATTTGTATGAGCCTCTTGATAATAACATTTACATAAAACTTCCAGAAGAATTTAGACTGCAGAAGCAGTTAATTCAAGTTCTCGAAAACACTATTCAATCAAATTAAACTTATTTATTTATGGATTAAACAAATTGGGCGTATATTGTATAATCGCCTCAATAAATACTTATTAGTAGAAGACTATAAGAATTATTCAATTTCCCTGAGCATTTTTATTAAGAGGTTTAACTTTGGATTTGTCGTTGTTGTTGTTGTCGTGTATGATGATGATTTGAATATCTTTGAGACTCGTTAAGAGATCTCCTTAACTATGGAATCCTTGTGCATCAATCGACATACACAGAAAAATGTTTAAAGAGACTTTATATGCATAATGCATATTCGTTGATCACCCTTATGGTTGCTAGGTCTCTTAATGTAAATAAAGATTCATTCCGCCCTCGAGAAAAGGGTGATGATATTCTTGGCCCAAAAGCACTATATATATATATATTAATTGATCTGAAAGCATCGTATCTTAGTTGGTCCAAAAATACTATCTAAGTACTATGAGACCATTACCTTTAGATCTTTCAAAACTCGATGGCTCTCCAGATCATGTAAATAATTGCTATGCACGAGGCAAAGCCAAAATATGTGTTTGGCTAAACATATCCAGAAGATATGTGAATTGCTTTCACAAGATAAGATGCAAGCTATCTTGTGTGGAGATAATGCAAAATTTATATCTTAAGGTGGATACATCAAATGTGAAAAAACGAAACATATTTCTCCAAAGTTTCGTCCCTCGTGATCTTCAGAAAAATAGTATTCGATGAATCATTTCAAGCAATAATTTGAAAGATCTATTCACTAGTGCATAGTCTACTTCAACATTTGAAGATTATATTCAAGATTGAATTATGAAGATTCAAAGATCTTATGTGATATTTTCATGAGGGGGAATAAATACGCGTTGCACCCTTTTCCCCTTAACCGAGGTTTTGCCCCAATGGGTATTATTGGTAAGGTTTTTAATGAGGCAACATGTTATGTGTATCAAAGATGTGTGTACTCTTTTTCCTTCACTAAGAAATTTTGTTCCCACAGGGTTTTTCTCTTAGTAAGGTTTTAACGAGGCACATTATCTTCATGGATATCCAAGGGGGAATGTTATGAATATATTTATTTATGGTGGATATCCATATATTAAATGAGACTTTAATGTACTTTATTATTAGGGTTTAATCCCATTGAAATTAGGGTTTCCATCTTATGCATATAAATATAGAGTTTGGAGAAAGCATTCTATACAACCTTACATTGAGAATATAATACAAGTCTCACTCTTTGTCTCTCATCTTTGTTCTTGTTCTTCTTTACTTTATTCACAACATAGAAATAATTTTTAATATTATTTTTTTCTCTAAAGAATAATGTTTTTTATTTATATGGTAAAAATATATTCTTCAATTTTAAATCGCATTACAAATTTTGTTTGAAATTTTGGATTTTACAGAATTGACTTTTGATTTTAAAATAAATTGAGTACTAAAACATATAAATATAATATTTATAATTAGTTATTAATATATTTAATTTAGTAGTGAATGTGATCAGTATTATAGAAGTTTATGAATTTGATTTTTTCTGTATTTCTCAAATTTATAATTATAATAAATCACAAATATTTAAATTTATAATAGTGTAATATAACATTAAAAACTTGTGTGAGAAGTTTATAAAAGAAATTTATGTAAATTAAAAATAATAGAAAAATATATTTCTTATGAATTTTTATGTAAATATTGGAAGTTTGACTAGTTAAAAAGAAATATATTACAAGAATAATTTTGTAAAATATACATTCTGGTAATCTTATAATCTATCAACCAAATTACATTTCTGTCAAACAAACTAAACAAATTAATGTAATATTCCTCGTAATATGTCAAGCAATAAATCATTCCAAAAATTTTAATCCCAAACGTAATATTATATTTCGTGAACCAAACGTTCCTTTAAAAATAATAACAATAACAATAAATGGATAGATGAAAAAGCGAGCGTATTTAGCTCCGATGGAAGCGTAAGTCGGTTCAACATGCTTGGACAATTGCAAGAGAGTGCCAGCGGCGTCCAACAGCAGTCCATCGCATGTTCTTTTAACCGAATTTTTAACTGCAGATTAAGAGAATTCGAAGAAACGAAAAGAGTGTTCACGTTTCATATTTTTCGTACTAATTTTATTAAATCGGTTCGATTTAAGTTCCGTTTATATTTAAATAGATTTAATTTGAATTGTGTTAATGGCCGAAATGGTCAAGGATTAAAGACTGTAGTCCGATGATGATTAGGATGATTGATCTAAGTCGGAGCCCGTGTGTTATTTTTGTTTTTTTTTTTATAATTGTGTTGCCTAGAATTGAGAGTATGGTGCTCTCTTGTTGCATGTCTAGTTTTATACTATATAGACATGTGTCATATTAGGGTTATCGTGGCGCGCTGATTGGACTGGCTATGACTTAATGTCTTAGGTTTTTCTCGTTATTCATAGCAGGGACGTGCATAGTCATGTGGCTGCCAGTTGAAACACAATGTTGCGAGTAGTCTCGTTCGCCACAGATCGTGAAGGGTATTGCACAATTCGTGAGTGATTATGTGTGTAGCGGTCCACATACGTCGTAGGGCCTCGCGCAGTTCGCGCCTGGTCTTGCTCGTAGTGGTTTACTGCGATCACGTGTGTGAAATCCTCTGTGTTAAGTTGTTCGTAGTCTTGCTCATTTGCTGAAGTCGTTTGGTCTCGACACGTGACGGCGAGTATTTGGAAGTACTAATAAATTGTTTTTTAATTAAATTTTATTTTATTCACAATTTTATTTTATTCTTGTGTTTATATTTTATTTCAGTAAAGAAAATAATATTTATTTTGAAATATTTGTTGAGCAGCTTTATCAACAACATGCCTTATCAAAAGATTAAAGAAAAATATAATTGGCTAAAAAATATCATTATCAAGATTTAAAACTGTACATGTCATAATCTGAACTATATTAACAATCTCTAAAGCAAGTAATTAAAACTCTCAGTTAACATCTTTCTCTTCTCTAAGTCATAAGTTCAAGATTTAGTAAGAATAAAATTCTCTTTTTTTCTAAATAAAAATTGTTAAAAAAATTGAACCATAAAGAAATGTGAACACTATTTAATCACTAAAACAACATGACTATAAACTTTTGAAAAACTAACATTTCGTTGAAGTTGTGCTTTGTTGGCCTTTTCTCAATTGAAATCGCTACTATTCTTTTTTTTTATAATTAAAAGGAAAATAAACATAAATTTGTATAAATTAAATTTATAAAAGCCTTTCAATTTTAGGGTTTAAAAGTTTATGTTGTAATTTAAAGTTTAAAAATTTAAGTTGCCAGGGTAATTTAAAGTTTTATGTTGTGATTTAAAGTTTAAAAATTTAAGTTGTAAGGGTAAAAATTAAAATTTATAGTTAAAATTTAGCGTTTAGGTTTAAAATTTAGGGTGTTGAGGTTAAGGATTTAAGTTTTACATTCTATAACTTAAATATAAATTTTGTGTAAATTTTTTTACGTAACTTGTGTATCAAAATATAACTCTATTTAAAAATATTAATTTTTAAAATTTATATTCAAGGCATATATATAGAGAGGGGTAGGGGGTTAAAATCCACTTACACAGTGTAACTCTCTAAGTTTTACACATTTTTTGGATCATCGGATGGGGAAAATAGATGGCTAAGATTAACTCCTTACTTTTTTTTTCAAGTGATAATCTTCACATATTCTATTGTTAATCCATTCATCCGTTTCACTCATCCAACGATCCAAAAAACGTATAAAACTAAAAAACTTTTATATTGTGTAAGTGGATCCTAACCCTATATATATATATCAGGTACATAAAAATATTATCTCCAGAGTATGGAAAAATAAAATAAATATACTCATCTTAAACATATAATAAACCTATTTGGCATTCACTTCAAATCTAAACAATATGAAATGGAAAGGATATGAGAAGATATTACAAAGTGCTGTTATGAGCAAAAAGTTTTCGTAGAAAGTTGGCCTTTGAATTGGAACTTAAAAACCCAAGACAGAATCAATATAGTTTTTAACATTGATTGAACCATTTTGTAAGGCCAAAAAGATATCTACTCTCTCTGCCAACTCTATCTAAGCACTTACAGATATCCGATGAAACCGGTCCGGTCTGCTTTTAGTTCCTGCCAAGCTTGAAAAATCCATGAAAACAATATTCCAGGATAAAGAAATAAAAAAGGGGGGCTGCGGGTAGAGAACTCCTGTGTTCCGCTTCCGGTGTATACATCGCTTCATAGACTGGATTCTGTGCTCCCAGAAAATTGGCATTAATCTGCAAATGGAACTTTTATTAATAGTGGTTTCTCTGGCTATGGAAACATGTTATCTCAACTCGAATATCCGTTTGAGTTTGCCATTTACTTTTATACTGCAATTAGAGCCTCCAAACAGCAATAACCTGGTTTGAGCTTTGGTTATACTTAAGTTATTCTAATGCCAAATTGATGCCTAAGCAAATGATATTAGGATCCATTTATTTTAATCAACTTTAAACAATAACAATCAACGTTAGTTTTATGACAGTTCTTTTCTTGACTGATACATACAGTCAAATGATCAAGGACCAAAATGACTCAAATTCAACTTAACTCACTATTGACCTTACTTGAAAACTTATTTTGCTTGCTATCAGATAAATCTCAGCGTCGAGGTAAATTAGTCCAAGTGGGAGTTGCCGTCACTAGCTACAATTGGACAGCAGTTCCTAAAAACGTAAGACAGAACTATTTACTTCTAAGCTACAATTGGACACCTAGATTCTATGTTACCGATATGCATTCAGATAAAATCACACGAGATGAAAATTAGCCCTATTTCATCATACCTGATTGGTCAAGGAGGTGGAGGAGATGACAACAACCGATGCCTGAATAGTTTTGCTAGCGCTCTGCGCTGACAGTCCTGCATACAATTAATATACACATATAAATCCTTCACAAAGAAACCTTTATTGTGATGAACAACTTAATGTGTTATTCATGCATATCACGAATCCATGTCAAGTACAGCAAGAAGAACTACACTTTTTCTATTTTTTATTGGAACAATGTAACATGGAAATAAGTTGCTTCAATTCTCTTGGAGCAATTGGTCTCAATTTTTTCCTACTCCAACAGGTGGAAGTCCCACATGCATAAAGGTTTCAAAGGCTGTATTTTTTTTTTCACACGATCATGTGCATGCAGTTGATTCGGAAATCGTAGCAAATTAGCAACAGAAATACTTCCAGGAAGATTTAACATGAACCAGAGCCACAATTGTTAGATGGAGATACCAAATATCAATGTAAACATGTCCATAAGAGCACCTGTCTGAGAGGCAATTAATTCAAACCAGATGCTTATTTGAAAAAATCTCAGATGCCACATGAACCAATTTAAACAAGAGTTTACTAACACAGTTTTCCCATCAAACATAATATTTTGCTAAGCCTTGAAATGGATATCAACCAAATTTTATGTAGAAACCATACTTTTGCAAAAATATGCCCCCTGCACCAAAAAATTTTTAGAGGGATATACTATAACATGTCATGCAAGTATAAATTCACCTTGAACATATTTAGATGGAATGGTCTATCTGGATTCACTCTCCTCAACTTCAAATAAGTATATGCAAAGCTAAGTTGGTCTCGTGAGGTAAATCGATCAACTTCATTGAACCACAAGCAAGAAAATAAATTTGACATCGGCGTATGGGCTCGGATGATAAAAGAACCTTCTGGCACATCTGTGCAGGGTACATTAAGCACAAATCAGTTCCTGACATAGAAGACGGCTAAGATTAAAAAGAAAAAGAAGCTGTTATTTAACATAAAAGGCATCAAGATACGCACAACTTGGAAGAGGAGTATTTGGGTCTGAAGGATCTAACTTTCTGAGCCCATCGGACTGGTAAAACATAAACTGCTCATCAATGGCTGTATGGTTGTACTTATTCAGACGCTTATTTTGGACTACCTCTTCCCATACACAATGGCGATCATAGTGGTTTGAAATGGCATACTCTGCTCTCATACGCCACAAAAAGAATTCAATGATGAGCATTGGGTCAGTATTAAGTCGCATCTTACTGTCAAGCCAAATTGAATACCTGAAAATAAACATTAAAATCATAGTATTTAATTTAAAGAACCTGTTTGACTCAGAAGGAAAAACATGAGGCTTAAAATCTAGACATAACCTCACCAAGAAGAAGGGAAAAGACGATGGGCTAAAAACTTTGGCACCTTTCCAGTTTTCCGCATGTCCAAGTACGGTAAGTTCTTCACAACAACAATTTTCCATAGACCAACATATCCTTTCTCATCAGGAGTGTGTCCTTCTGAAGACAGTTTCGACAGTGTTTGCTCGTCCACAAACATAACAAAACACACATTTTTCTTTGAAAAATCACTTATCTGAAAAGAAAAGAAAAAGACATGAGCATTGCTGACATGATAAAGTTGTGAAAAATATTCCAAAACTAAAGTGACACTATATACCAATAACCAATCACCTTGTAGCTTCTTCTGCTATATTACCCTATAAACATTAGTTAAGGACCACAGGAACTAACCAAAGCCAGATAAACATATCTACTCAAAAATAGTTGTAGGCCATGAAGAATAGGATATCATCCGACATAAGATTTATATCATATGAGAAAGAAACAGAGACAGGACAAAAATCAAACTAGAAAGTCAATCATAACCTGCGTACATTTCATACATCAGATTAAAAGTCTCAGACAGTAAATTTTTCAAATTTTTTTTTTTTTTTTATCTCCATCCTTTTAAAGCCATTACATGCATTTAACTTTAACTTTACCAATAAATAATACTTCAAAGAAGTCCTTCATGTCTGTCTTAAAACCTTCAAGTTTGTAACTATTCTTCTCCCGTCAGTTGAAATAAGTGGTGAAGATTATATATTCCTTAGAAAAGGTTATGCTTCTTATTCAATAGCTAAATGACTCGTGAATGCATAAAATAAGTGCAAATTCAAGGTACAACACAAGACGATTTGAACAAAATATGTTCATTCTCATGTTCCAGAAGACATGAATATGTATCATACAAGGCAAACATGAGTTTTGATATGGAATGGTTCATTTACCATTCTGCTAGTTGGTCTTCTTAGAAAGTCAGAGCTTCCAAAAATGCAAGAAGATACTGCAACATGACAAGTATTCATGTATGCCTTGTCATCTTCACTCAGCTCAAATCCAGGGCTAGAAAATATTGACATTCCTTTGACAAAACCACAGTGAATAGTTTGATTCCTTGCAAAGAACGATTTCTCTCTTTCTTCAAGAGTTTGATACCCTCCAAATCTACTCTGACGTAAGTTGGTGTGAAAAGGATTCACCTCCCTCTCTACATAGTCTAGCGAAAACTGTGTGAAATTCATATAATTCTTAGGCTCTAAAATATTATCAACTGCTGCTGCAAGCCCAACTTCGCAAGGGAAATCTGAAATGTTCAGTGTTATGTATGAGAAATAATATGCACAAAAAAGTTTGGTTGACTTTTAAGGATTTAGATCTTCAGTCAAGAAATGGGGGGGGGGGGTGAAAGAGACATAAATTAAGCATACCAGTAAGATAAATTAAATGACTCTCAATGACAATTTAGTCACCACAAAATCTACACAATGCGAACAAGAAATGAATGGAACTTATCAGTCTTCACAGCATTCTATCGAGTTCACTCCATCTCTGTTTAGATTTAATCGTGTCAACGTTTAAAATATTAAATGCAAAATGCAGTTTTGACATTAATATTGTACAAGAAGAGATCAACTTAATCATTTATGCTAATTCTATCCCAGCATTGTTCGAAAGGGACACAATGTGACAAATTTAAAACAAGGGCAAAAAGTACTAACACAGATCACATAAAAGCTGAAAACGAATAAAGCTCGACAATCATCCATTTTTCGAAGTGATGAAATCAATAAAAAGTTGATGTTGAAAGCTAACTAAGATTTGATTTGGTTTGTTTTTCCTTCTCTTCTGCTCTCTAACAAACATATTTCACCACTCATCAAACAATTAAAAATGTTTCTCTCAAATAATCTTAACAACAAACAATAGTATAAAAATTAGAAGGAAAAATAATCTCTTACGCTGCTTACGACGCTTGCTTTTGGGTGGCGTTGGGGTAGCATCGTAGCTGGAAATCTGTTGATGTTCTTCTTTTGATAAGGGCAGATGCTTTTCTTCCTCATTACCTGAACTTATACAAACACAATTAGATTAATCATGCATGAAAATAATAAAAATCAAAGGAAAATGTAGGATTCAGAGAAAATAAATGAGCGAAAAGGAGAGATGAGAATCTGACCATTGGAGAGTAATTTAAGGACAAATGTGGCAAAGACGAACAAGAAGATTAGAGCGAGAAGAAGCAACAGCCAATTGAAGAATCTAGGTTTAAGAAAATTACGAGGAAACCTCCTTCCTCGACGACCGACGCGAGAACCCTGCTCGGTTCGAGCCACCACGGAGTTCGAAATCGCACCGATTAAGCCGCCTCTTCTCTCTTGCGACCATTCTCCGTTGTATTTAAACAAAGCCATCGGAAAGAAAGCTCTGAAGAGATTGTCGCCAATAATAACGAGCTCATCGTCATCTCATCTTCCACGAATTAAAAAACCACAACAACTGCGAGATCTATTATCTATGCATCCGCCTCTGTTTCAAAACAACTGAAAATTGGAGAGTTTTTCTTCTTCTTTTTGAATGGGAGAATTAATTATTATCGCCGAGAACACCACCACCGACGGTGCGTCTGGTTTTAGCCGTGTTCCTAAATAAACGCCAAGTTTTTTTATTAATTTCACTAATTTCTTTGATTTGCTTTGGACATGTCATAATAATTAGTGGAACAGTTTGTTGAGTTAAGGATAAGGAGTATTATTTTATTGAGTATTTATGGTTTTTTCAAAAAGGAAAATACTTTCAACTTTCTTCTTAGTCTATTTCATAAATTTTATTTTTGTCACTTGAAAGTTAAATTAAAAATTGAAGAGCGATGTGGTAGCTACATGTACTGCTGTTGATTGCATTTTGTTGACATGACAATTACATATCATTCATGTTTTTTTATTTTTTCTTCTTTTTAAAAGTAAAAGTTTTATAATTTTACCTATTTATCATGTCAGTATTAAAATAATTATTTTTTAGTGTTTTTTTCGACCGCTCAAAATACTAAAAAATTAGTCTCATTCTCTCCTATCACTCTATCAGTTTAAATTTCTCTAAAATAACTTCAAAACCCGCTAAACACAATTTAATTTTTATAATGCGCAAAATGTCAAACTACTTTGATCTATATCCGCCGTTCAATCAACGTAGAATCATGATATACTACTTATTTTTTCCTTCTTCACCTCCCATCATTTAGATTTAGAAGAAGATACTCTATCGTTAAAAAATAAAATAAAAAATCCAACACGATAGAGTTTTTCACAAAAATACATAAAGTTTTGAGGTCATTTTATAATTTCAAAAAGAAAAGGTGTGTAGTCATAACATCGCAAATTAATTAACGGTAAAGTGATAAAAATAAGAACAAATAGAAAATTTAATGATTAAATTAAAAAATTTAAACTTAAATAACTAAAATAAAAATAATAAAAATAAATTGAGCGATGAAATTTATAATTTATTTTTTTTAAAATATAAATTACAACAATTAATAATAAAATAAATCAATTAATCAAAAGTTGAGTTATGAAGTTTATTAAGTTGATGTAATCAATCAGTTGTAATTTATATATTTTTTTAAAAGGTAAATAATAAATTTCATCGCTCAACTTTTGATTGTTGGATATGTTGGTAAAATATTTAATGTTTTCAAAATATAAAAGTTTAAGAGTTTAAGAAATTTTTGAACTTAAAAAAAATTAATTAAATTCGTAGATTTTTTTATATTCCATTAAACGATTGAATTAAAAATTAAATCAATTACGTTTTTGAACTAAAAAAATTAAATTAATAAAGCCTTTGAACCGTCTCATGTGGTTCCTTAGCACCCCACCGAGGGATGAGAATATTTATAGCAAAAAATAAAATGCTAAAAATAGATTATTGCTTAAAATTCTATGAGGTCAAATTAGGGGAAAAATAGATTGCAAGGTGGGACGCTTTGGCCAAGTCATGTCAGTCCCAGGATATATCAACTTATGGTGTGATTAAAATGCAGGCTTATGCAAATTCTTATTATTTTAATAAATTTTTTTATAAAATTAAGTAATAATTTAAGTAAAATCGGAATTATTATTAATTGAATAAAAATTTGTATGATTGTATAAATTTTTATTAAATGAATTAGAATTTGTGTCTTACTTGGTTGCCGTAAAACCTTATTATCAGAATGCTAAAGGATATATTTGGTTTATTCCATGCTAATTTTTCTTTTAAGATTTTCGATCACTTTTCAGCATCAAATAAGGAATGATTTATTAGTCGAATTATTTCGGACAAGTCATGGTGATTAATCATACTAGTTGAAGAATTTGTTGAATTAGGACGTACTATTTCTATTCTTTTAGTATTTGGTTTTTTGGTATAATGCTAAAATTTGTTTTTTAAATTTTGATTAAATAGTTATGTTGGTTCTTATTCTTTTTCTGAAACACTTTAACCCTCAACACTTCATTTTAGGTCAAAATAGATCCTTTAATGGATGAAAACTGTTAGTCGACTAATGATAAAATAACTTGAAATAATATGACAAACATACATGGCAGTGCACACTGACATACCAATGTCATATAGGTAAATGTGATGACTTGACAAAATGACATATCAATCAAAAAATAAATTTATAAAATTATATAAAGTATAAAATTATTTTTTTCTACTGATGTGTCTTCTTGTTAAGTCATTTTCGAGCTGTTTATCGTTAGTTGACAAGCAATTTTCATCCATAGATGGGCTATTTTGACACAAATGAAACTTTGAGAGTTAAAGTAATTTAAAAAAGAATAGGAACCAAGCTAACTATCCAATCAAATGTCAGAGATATTTCTTTTGCCATTATGCCAATTCTTTAAAATTATAAATTGTAACAATAAATATTAAAAATCAATCATTACGAAATGTTGGGTATCTAAACAATTGTTTATCGTCTAACTAATCTGAATCAAGAATTACATAAGTTTATTATGAGCGTGACTTTTCAAATTTAATTTATTTATTTCACAATCTCATGATTCAAATAATTGATATTGCCGAGGGCGAGAGACTTTGGTCAAATTTAAAGGTCAAATTGATATTTCACCTAAATTTTAAGGGTCAAATTAATATTTTATCTAAAATTTAAAAGTTAAATTAAAAAATTAACCCCTTATACTAACTTGTCATATCATCAAACTAACCACTGAAATGTAACAAATCGATAAAGTGACAAAAATGCAATAAATCGTTATATAAGTGACTGAAATGTAGCTTTTATAAAATAGGTGACAAAAAGTGATTACCTATGAAACATAAGTGATCGTTTCGATAGTTTACCCGAAAGGAAAAACTCAAAAAAAGGATAAACTACCTTGGAGACCACCCAACTATTGGGTTTACCTATTTTGACCATCAAACTATAAAAATTTAAAATTCAATCACCTAACTATTTAAATTAGAATTTTGACCACCCACCGTTAAAATCTAATGAAGAATTGACGTGTCAATTAAAGAAAATTTGTATAATTACATATTTAGTCTATGTTAATTACATATTATATCAATTTAGTCATAGTTTTAATTTAATCAAATAAAATTAATAAGGTCATAATTTTAATTTTAATTTAGAGAAATAGGGGTTTAGGGTTTTTCAACAACATCAATGGGGGGGGGGGGTGCAAAATTTGGTCAGCTCCTTCTCCAAGGACCCAAAATCAGGAGCTCCTTCCTTACAACCTTCGCGGCAGAGGCGGAGCAGCCGTCTCTTCTTTCGATAGCGCTGGTGTTTTGGTCAACACGCCTCCCGTGTATCCTTCATTTCAATCAACTTTACCTCCAATTCTTGTTTCAAATTGCAGGCGAGTTGTCTTGTTATTGACATGTTCGAAATTCTGTGGAATTTGCTTTGTAGTGGGTTATGCTCTCAAACGACCTGTGCGGCGCTGGGCTTCCAAGCTTCTCAAACGATTAATGACATTGTTAACTCTTTTTCAAGCCCTTTCGAGAAAATGAAAAAGAGAAAGCAAATTCAGCTTTTGGAATTTAAACTTTCTAAGTCGAATAACACAAACATATCAAGTTTCAAAAAGATTAATTTAAAAATGAATCAATCAATAAATTTCAATTCAGCATTCGGTTCGGCTCCAAGCTGTTTGCTTTGTTCAATTCAGTATTTGGTGCGGGGAAAAGGAGCGTGTGTGTATATATAAAAAGGTACAATTTGTATTAATATGAATAAATTGGCGTAGTGGTAATAGCTTAAGTTTTTTATCTAAAAAAAATTAGGTTTATCCAACACCAAGGACAATTATATATCTTTAATTTTCTTTTAATAAAATGGTGACTGACTGGAGGAAAATAAATATATTAAATAAATTAAATTAAAAATAAGAACAAATTCATCTAATCGGGTGATGACACATGTCGTAATCTGATTGGTTGATTAATTTTATTTGATTAAATTAAAATTATGACCAAACTAATATAATATGTAACTAATATAGACTAAATGTGTAATTATATAATTTTTTTAACTATTTTAATAATCGATGGTCTAAATAGGTCAAATCGAATAATTAAGTAGTCACACAGATAATTTACCCCTAAAAAATTACACCTAGTTAGATATTAAATTATGGAACGAAGCCGTTTTGAGTCATCTTTGGAGGACACCTATTTACAAATTGTGCGCAACTTCGCCGTCGCAAGCATCAACAGCAGAACCATAATGGCGACCGAACTGGAAGAGCTAATAGACTTCCTCACTTCCCCCTGTCCTCCAGTAAGTTCCCATTTTTTTTTTCATTTTAACCTTCTATTATAATTCGACACAATCTGATGTAAAAAAATCTCGAAACTGGTATTTTCTCCTATTGCTTATAGGTTAACCTGTTTTCAAGTTCTACTCTATATTCATCTACTTATCAGCAAAACTACGATAAAAAATTCATTTCTGGGTCATTAAATTTTCATTCAACAAAATCTCATTTAATTCCCAGCCTTGGTTTTTCCTTTTACAACTTGTAGAATTCCAAGTGTTGAATCTTAAACATACTTTTACAGAATTTTCTCCATTAGGGTTCGTTACTGTTTCTAAGCTCAGTTGAATTACTTGTGGTGATATTTATTGATGTGGTATGTGTAGGTGAAGAAGGCGGCTGTCGATATTGTGCATGGATTAACAGGGTCTGAGGATGGCTTGCACTCGCTTTCGAACTATGCCAACACCGTGCTTTCATCGTTGTCGCAGCTTTTGAGCGATGAGAAGGTGTTAATTGCTTATTTTTTTCACAAAACTTTGTTTAGCTAATCATTAGTGCTGGTCGATTAAGTGATTTTATTGGAAATGTTTGAATCAATTAACTCAAGCGCCTATCTTTGATTTCGAGAATATTTTGTTTTACGGCGTGGTTGTCTCATGTATAAATGTTGCAGGAAGTTTCAGAACCAGCTGCTGAAGCTCTCGTAAATCTGTCCCAAAATGCAGGACTGGCTGCTAAGATGGTTGAAATGGGGATGATTAAAATAGCCATGGATTTGTTGTATAAACCAGGCTCTAGTATTACTCGGCTTCTGGTTATGCTCCTAGTTAATCTAACACAGTTGGATGATGGTATTTCTTCTTTGCTTCAGGTGCTTTTGTCATGCCCTATAACTCTTACTAACCTTTCTGAAATCTACATGAATATCGGGAAAGTTCGTAATTTCTTTTTTTAAACTATTGCAAGATTTATATTGAATTGTGTGCATGTGTGTATATATATATATATAGCTTATTATCTCATTATCATTCTTTTTTCTGCCTTATCTCTGGGAATGTTAATTACTTATCACTGGACTTTTTGTGCTTTTTAGATTGGAGATGACAAGATGCAAGGGCTTTATGTAATGAAGCTTGTAAGATCATTCTGTAGATCAAGTGAAACCAGTGGTGTGTTTTATATCTTTTCTAAATTAAGTTTATCTGTATCCCTTGTATACTTGTATTTGTTTTCTATGTTTCTTGTTCAAATGTTTACCTCACATTTTTTGTTACATGCTTTCAAGATGACCCTTTTGATCATGTTGGTTCCATACTAATAAACATCTCAAAGAAAGAAGAGGGGAGGAAAATGTTATTGGATCCCAAGCGTGGCTTGTTAAAGCAGATTATTAGACAGTTTGATTCATCTAGTCAATTGAGAAAAAAAGGGGTATGTAAAAATGATTAGTGAAGCAGTAAGTTTCTTTGTTATTACTCATATTATGGAAATAGTTTATATCTTTCTTCCTATTATCCCATATGACATTATGCTTGAGCCAGATAGCTTGGAAACTCTTTCTAACCTTGTGGAAAATTTTTGAAGTTGCATTGATATATTTATAGCCCTTTCTAGGATCTGGTGGTTTGACCATTTTGCGTCATTGCATTATCTGTAAAGATGTAAAAGGTCCTTTTTAGATAAATTCTGCTCTCACTAAGGTTGTACCGTCTCAGAAAAAGGTTGTCGCATTAATCACCTGGTAGATGTCAATGCAACAGGGTTAGGTTGTTCACAGTTGTTTATCAGCCCCGAAATGATTCCTGCATATTTTCTCCTTTTGGGTCTTATATAGAATCAACTGTTTTAAGGGGGCTAATAGTGGGCTTTTCGTAAGATAGCCAGCCTATAATATGATTATAACCCTAGATTAACTTGAGATGGGCATTCAAAGAGCTTAATGACTGAGAAATTTTTTCTAAAGTGAAAGAGCTGATACCACAAAACCCGGGGATGAATATTCAATAGGAGGCTTGTTCAGAGTTTGTTAGGTAGATATATAACGTAGCTTCTCAAGAGATCAGCGAGTTGTTTGCGTGGTTACAGGTTTCTGGAACTATTAGGAACTGTTGCTTTGAAGCAGAGAATCAACTACAGAATTTGCTCTTAATATCAGAGTTTCTTTGGTCAGCTCTGCTTCTTCCAGTTGCTGGAAACAAGGTAATATTTAAAATGTTTCCTGCCAGATTAAAGCATTTATTTTATGTTGGCGCGTAACTAAGGATACAGCCTTCGGTAATTGAATTCATTTTTGAATCTGTATGCATGTCTCATAAAATTATTAGTTCTATATTCAAGAGGATAGCCACTAATTGAGCGATGCATTATCTTTGCACCGGGAAAGATATTTCTTAGTGTAGTTTTAATATTTTGTGGCATAATTTCTTGATGTGTTACATTTCCCTCATCAGTTTCATGCTTATATGTCAAGCAAAAGCTCATGCCTTGATTTTGTTCTCCATTTGTCTCGTGGCCTCTGTCCAGATATATAGTGAACAAGACACATCAAAAATGCCACTTGAGCTTGGAAGTGCACTCTCCATTGATCGTGAACCAGTTAAGGATCCTGAGATTCGTGTTCAAGCGCTGGAGGCTATTTACTTGATTGCTCTACAGGTCAAATCAATTATATTTCTTGTGTTCCCATCTAAAGCGTAGAACAGTGCTAAACTCATTAAACATATTCCAGTTCCCTGAAAAGTGGAAAAGGATCCTCTCTGTGAAGTGGGTGAAGTTTCCACCACTTTATCCGATAGTGATTATTACACTTTCAACTACATCTAGGGTTAATATCTGTTCAAATGATTTTTTTCCTTTCTGATTAATTTTTATTTATCTTCATACTTGTAATCACTCATTTTTATCTGTAAATACATATTAGTGTTGCATGTGCATGAGTGTTATTAGTTTATGTGTGCATGTATATTATAAACTATGTATGTATACGTATTAAATACGGTGTATGTGTGTCGCGTATGCATCTATATTTAGTACGAGCGTATTTGTTTTTATGGTTAATTATGTGTATAATTATATATGTATGTATACTGGTATGTTATAATTAATGTTTGCATAGGTATATACGTATGTATTGTTGTATGTGTATTGCTATTATTAATATTATTGGGCTAATATAAAATGAAAATCCAAAAAAATATATTAAACCCAAATAAATGAATTACAGTTCAAGTCTAATTACAAATCTAATATTATTAGAAGGCCCGGTTGGCCCAAATCCAAACTTATTTAATTCTAATTATTTTTGGTGCCGGTGTCTATGGGCCGTTGGATCAAGATCTGAACCAACGGCCACGATCCAAGCAAGGAACCAAAATATCTGCCAGCCGCGTGCACATCACGTCTGGACTGTTCGAGTGCCACGCGCGTACTCTTTGATATCCCACACGTGCGTGAGCCCCACGTGCTCTGACCCCCCGACGCTGAGCCCCACGTGGCACGATCTGGAGCCATTTCACCAATCGAGGCTTCATCTGGGCCGTTCATCCTTCAAGCCATCCAGACCGTTAGATCAGATCTGATCTAACGGCCGAGAACGCCTCTGGCCGAAGACAGAGCCCACACCGCCACCATGCTGCACCATGCCGATCTTCAACCACCGCGCTCAGACATGTCAAAATACAGCAAGAAAGAAATATGTCAGATTAGCAGTCTAGATCTGAAAAACCAAATATTATACTACTTGTACCAAAACCAAAGACAGGCATATATATGTACGAAATAAATATTTTGTAAAAACAAGTTGTAATCGAACAAGTCAAGTTATAATCGAAAGAAAAAAGTCCAGTGGTAAATACTCGTCTCCTTTCTTATTTTTGTTGCATGCATATACAAAAGATAGGTAAAAAAAGAGGGTTAGAAGTCTTACCATCGCCGTCGGTGGGTCTCCTCTCACCAGTGATAAGCCTTTTCGGCTTTCCCAAGCCGAGCGTGGTGAACTGAAAGGAGTGGGAGACCCCTTTGTGGCTTTGTTTTGGGTTGAAAACAAAAAAGAGAGTTTTTTTTCGTTTCGTATTTCCTAGATCTAGGGCAAATGGAGGCTTTTCCTCTGAATCCAACCTCGGATTCGTGTCGAGGGTAAGATGGGGTTATTTTAGTATATTTTTTAGGCTTGCCGACGCCGGTTAGCCGGCCGCCGGATTTTGGGTTTCAGGGGAGGTTTGAGAGAAAACGAAGAACATATGCTTAGTTATAAAACTGAAAAATGAAACAAGTGGGGGAAAAATTGGTTTCGGCCTAAAAGAGGGGTTTTTATAGCTGTTATTATTTCGTGAAAGGGGGAAATTACGTAATAAATCCCCCGCGCTTTCAATATTTTCACTTATGTCTCGCCGCATGGTATATTTACAACTCTGGTCCCCCTTGTATTTCAAAATCTTGTAATCCAGTCCCTAAATTACACCGAATCAGTTTTTAAATGGTAAAATTACCCCTTTAACCATCTCGCGTTTTTGAACTTTTCATTTCGGTCCGCCCCTTGGTCCAATTACGCTTTGATCCTTTTAGGTTCTGTCTATTTCGCATTTTCGTCATTAAATTACATATTATTGTTCTTTAATTTACGCCACTGACTTTTATTTTTTCATTTCACCTGTTTCCATGTAAATATTCATGTTCGTATTATAATCGTATATGTTAATGGAGTCTTTTGTCTTATTTTATATCCCTCGTATATGCCTTGTATTTTTATGTTTACATGTATATGTGTGTTAAGTTTATAATGATTATGTATCTTTTGTTCTAGGTTATTCAGTATTAAGCATGTTATGTTCTAGTTGACTCATTACACCGACATGTTTTGTATTTTTGTATATTTGTATGTTCTCTTGGCTTTTTAGGTTACATGTTAGTGTGTCTTCTTTTTTTATGTATAATATATTGTTCCATATATATTAAAATATATTTTATTTCTAATATGTATGACTTTTTGAAATATGTTTTTTTGTCTATACATGTATTTATTCCTACCTTGTTATTGTGGCATGTTAAGTTTGCCTTTATCTAATATTAAGCTTGGTATGTATATGTGTGTTTTAATTACGTATTTTATTTATGTTAGATTAATATTCTGTTATGTGAATATTTACTGTTTTTTAAATTATCTGCTATGTCTTATATTTTTGTCACTAAGATTGCATATGGTATATAAATTGTTAATGCGGTGCCTTTTTTATCCGAAAGCGTAAACGGGGCGATGATCGCGCGTAGTGATAGTGGTTGGGCGTTTACTCTCGGATAATGGGGCCCTTAAAATTTATTCGCAATTATGACCGAATTTTAAAATAATCGTCACTTTAACCCAGAAAATCCAATATTAATAAAGCGGTAATTATTAAAGTACCAATTTTGGGCGGTGTGGGGGTGCTAATCCTTCCCCATCCGTAACCGACTCCCGAACCCAATATTTTTGAATCTCTGGTTTTATGGTGTCCGGCCTACCTAAGTGGCCGGTGGCGACTCTATTTTTTTTTAAAATGCGGTTTTTTAAAACCCCACGGAATAAATATTTTATATCCAAAAAAATCACGAACACCTTTCAAACACCTTCGAAAAACCACGCTTTTTTAGCGATAAAAAAAGGACATCGCTACAGATGGCGACTCCGCTGGGGAAATTTTTGTTTTTCAAAAAAAAAAACAAATGAGAGTCGAGCTTTTTTCAAATAATTACTGCTTTATTAATATTAGAAATTCTGGGTTAAAGTGATTATTAAATTAACATTTAGTTATAATTGCGCGTTTATTTTAACGCATTAAAAATATGGCATATAAACCCGTTTTTTTAAGTGGGGGGAAAACGCTAATGCTTTCGTGGAGATATCGTTCTCCCGTATGGGCCTAGCAAGTTCCTTCGGGGCTCGAGTATCTTATACTTTCGTGAGGACATCGTTCCTTCGTATGGGTATAAGCGAATGGGTCCCCCTGAATTGAACCCGGTTGAAAGGAGCCTATAATGGGTGATGATCGGGGGCCTTGCTACTCTTAGTAAAGGACAGCAAGGACAATTCGGGTACCTCCTAGAACCAACACTGCATGTAGAGAACATAGAAACCTACCCTTTTAGAGCCATGCGGATAACCTTAGGTGTTTTAGACGGGATAAATAAGGTTGTTTTGTGTGTTTATTCTGTTTAATTTTGTCCTTTTATTTTTATATTTATTAATTTTATCTGGTACTGACTTGTTTTCTTTTCGCTTTTGTTTTTCTCACACATCATGCATTTGCATCACATAAAGGTACTGGATCAAGTGGTTTGCCTGATCAGAAAGTCTTTCACCATGGAAAAAAGGAGTCTTAGGAAAGAAGAGCTTAATTTGTCAGTCAGACATTGGTCAGAGGTCAACCAGAAAATCCAAGGGGACAGTTTCCCGAACGAACGCGTAATAGCAGGGTACACCTATGTGAGTCTTGACCTATGGGATCTTCAAAGCATTTGGGAAAGATGGGACCGAAGACTACAAGACTTGTTCTGCGATAGTTATGGCGACATTGCACAGCTGTTATATGTTCGGATTAACCAGACCCTACTCGAGCTATAGTCCGGTTCGAATCCGCTTTTTGTCGCTTCACCTTCAATGGGCGTAACATGATGCCTACAGAGAAAGAATACACTGCTTTACTTAACCGTAAAAAACATTCAGAAGATTGGATCTACGCGAAGCCTCCGAGGAATCGAATTACACTCTGCGAAACTCAAAACCTTTGCAGAATGAGTGATGATTGGGTTAATGGCCTCCTTCAGATCCGAGGAGACAATACATCTTTGCATGGGAAAGTATTCGGGACATCATACCGACACATCCGCATTTAGGCAAAGAAAATGGACTTGTTCGCCTTTAGGAATATATGGCTTGGTGATCTTTCCAAGAGTACTGGAACATTGACATAGCCATTCGACTTATTTGAGCGGGTAAAACGGAAAGCAAACCCAGTACCAGCAATCTTGGTCGAGACTTTCATTTCCTTAAATGCTAGCCGGAAACATGAAGAATGACGTTTTCGAGGATGCGCACAGCTGTTACAAGTATGGATTCAGAGTCACATGTGGAAGACACCAACGAGGGTCCTGCCGGGGATATCCTTCCAAGGCTTTTCGCCTTTACGGAAGTACTTAGCAAAGGAATGGCGAGAGGATTTGAAAACAAAAATGTGGACTAGTTTCTTCAGGAACATTCAAGATGAAGACATAGCATGGAGGGCCCCATGGCTCGGTAAAGTTAATTATTTTCTATACAGTTGTGGTGATTTCAACTGGCTGATGATGTTGGGATTGCATGGAGGGATCGCCTGTGCTCCGCTTTTAGTGTCTCGACAGTTCGGATCACGACAGTTCATTCCCAATACTGCCGGATTAAGCCAAACTGAATTTCTTTCAAATGGGAGTTCAAGGGAAAAATTCAGACCATCATGAGGGCCTGGGACCATTGTTATCGGATCAGGGTGGAAGGAGATACCGAGCACATGACTACCCCAGACTACAATCTTTGGAGACGTTTGAGGGTTAATAATGTGATTCCCAAATCTGATCAAGGACCAGTAGTGTCACTCGAAGAGCTTACAAGGGTGGTACCGTCTGAAGCTGACATCTTAAGGAATGAACTCGAAGAAGTTAAAAGGAAAATGGACATCCAACATACCCAACATGAGCGAGCTCTATAAGGCAAGCTTAGAGGTTGATGAGCGGGACGGGATCATTAGGCAGTTGAAGAAATTAAATACAGATTTGAACGACAAGAATGCTCTTTATCAAAAAGATGCCCTTCTACTACAAGCAAAAATATAGAAGGCCAGCCGGAGTCAATTCATAGCCGTGGAAAGAGAAAGGATGAATGGTATCCGTTTGGTGGAAGAAGAACGAGAAATCAGTAAGAGAGCAATCGAGAAAGAGATAGAAAGCTGCCGGTTGGCTATGGAAGAAGAAAAATGGTCCTCCAAGAAGGCCATTGATCAGGAAAAGGAAAGACTCAGGCAAGAAATCAGCAAGGGAAAACAAGCTATCCATCATGAGAAAGAAAGCGTCGCCGTATAGAAAAGAAAGTTTATGAGCAGCCGAAATAGACTGTTAGATATGCAAAAACTGTACGATGACACTATTCAAAGTCTGGAGCAAAGCCAAAGTCAGAATGGCGAATTAAAAGGAAAGGTGGCGGAAGTTGAACACTCACTTCGAATGCACTGCCACAGAAATGGTTTCACTGAGCTTCAAGAAAGAGAGCGCGAAGTAAGCATGTTACGAGCACGAATTGAGTCCCTCGAAGCAACTGTTGAGGATTACAAGGAAATGATTAGTGTGTTCGAGGAGGCTGCAGCCGGAGGGGACACTTATTGGCAAAAGAGACTGCGTGACGCTGCCCGGATGGTACATGATAGGGACCAATATTACGCAAACCTAATGGTGGACATACACCGAGTCGCCAGGCATGTGAATGGTTTAGCTTTCGAGGCTGAAACTCTCCGACCTTTCATAATCCCGGAAATGGAAGAAGCTCCCAGGTTCCTCAAGCTGCTCTGGGCAATTGGAAAATTAGGAGATAGAGCTAGGGTTTATCTATAGGACTCTGTGTTGTAATTAGATCCTTTGTATTATGGATCTTTATTTTGTAATACAAACTCTGTTGTAATCTAGACCCTTTAATTCCCGTGGAAGTAGTTCAAAAGGGTGATTACCAGCGGAATCAGTACCTTATCTGCATACATTCTTGCATTTGCATCATGACATTCGCATCATTATACATGTATTTATTCCTGCAACCATATTAACATTATGAATGTTGTGGCATTGTGTGTAGTTAACCCGCAATCATTCATCACCCATACTTTACCCGGTTACAAAGCAAACTCATGGAAGACAGGATAATCAGTCTAGAAAAAGGGCAAAAAGAGCTCGAGACAAGGCTTGAAGAGGCCCAGAGAAGCTTCAGTGATCAGATTGCGCAGTCGTAAGCATCTATAGTATCCGACATAACCGCATTGTTGGCTAAGAGTCTTGGAAAAAGAGTGGAAGGAGAAACCATTCAAGAGCCAGAGGGTACCCCAGCTCACTACAAGGTTCAACCAACTGCACCAAACCCGGCTAGGAAGGTGTATATCGACCCTGCAGGAATGTCATCTAGTTTTCAAATAGGAGCACCTGAGACTCAACCCCTCGATGCTGAAGCACTCTATGAAGAAGAGGTGCCGGACCTGAACATGGTTGAAAGGATCAGGACTGAGGTAGAGAAAAAGTGGGAGGAAAGGTTTCGCCTCATGGAGGAAAAATTTAAAACGTTACAATCTAATGAAGAATCAGGAAATGACGCTAGCGACTTAAGTCTGGTGTCCGATCTTGTTCTACCGCCAAAATTTAAAACGCCAGAGTTCGACAAATACGATGGAACCACGTGTCCTTCTGCGCACATAACAATGTACTGTCGAAAGATGGCGGCCTACCATAAGGACAAAAAGCTACTGATCCATTGTTTCCATGAAAGCCTAACTGGAGCGACGTTACGGTGGTACACCCAGTTGAGCAAGGCAAATGTTAAGACATGGAAATATTTGTCAAGAGCATTTACTGAGCAATACAAGCATGTAACAGATATGACCCCCAGCAGAATTATGTTGGAAAATATGGGACAGAAGTCCAACGAAAGCCTGCGGCAATACGCCCAAAGGTGGCAGGAAGTGGCCGCCCAAATTCAGCCACCCATCCCGGAACATGAAATTACGCCATTATTTGTTAATACTCTGAAAGGGGCACTCTTTGATCGCCTCATTAATAACACAACGCAGTGCTTTGCTGACTTAATCAGGACTGGGGAGTCTCTTGAACTGGCAATTAAGAGTAGTAGGATTGATGGCGGGGAAGGGTCTCAGAAATATAACAAGAGAAATGAAGTAAACACCACCAGTACTTATACCGCCCCGAAGAACTTCACAGTCTCACAGCCACAAGCACCTGTGGGAAAAACACAAAACTCGAATCAAAGAGATGAGAGAATCGCCAGAAAAGAGAAAAGGAGAAGAACTTTCACTCCCCTACCTGTTTCGTACTCAGAACTTTATTCCCAGTTGTATGAAGCTGACCTGGTCCGTCCATACATCGTTACTCCTGTCAATCTGCCCTTCCCGTCTTGGTATAATCCGAACGCGCATTGCGACTATCACGGCGGTACCCTTGGACATCCCACTGAGAACTGCCTTGCTTTCAAAAAACTTGTGCAGAACTTAATCGATTCCGGGATATTGAAGTTTGAAGAGCCGAGTGTAGCCAACAACCCGTTGCCTAATCATGGGAACAGAGGAGTAAATGTTATTGAAGAATATTTTACCAGGAGGATTAAGGATGATGTGTCAGAAATCAAATCTCCTTTACGGTGGGTATTTCAACAGTTATGCATGGCCCGTATGATCGACAAAGGCATGATAACAAGGCAGAAGGGATGTGGAGAGTATTGCGAATTCCACCAGACTGAAGGGCATGATATCCAAGAGTGCGATGAGTTCAAGAGATTGGTACAACAATTAATGAATGAAAAACAAATAGAATTCTTCGAGGAGCCCATGGGGAAGAAGAGGTCGGACGTACACATGACGGATAGCCCCAAATCTAAATACGGGAAGGATAGACCTTTTATCATCTCCCCCAGGCCAGGGAATGCAGGTGCCTCCCAAGGAGAAACCAACAAGATAAATCCCAAGATCATCATTTCAGCACCATCTCCATTCCCATTCAAAGATATGCGGCAAACCCCCTGGAATTATGCTGTAAATGTGACCACGCCAGAAAAACCAGAACACGGTCAGGTAAAAGAACCTACGCTGAAAGACCAACAAAGCCAGAACGATGTAAACACTGGTGAGGCAGGCCATTTCACAAGGAGCGGCAGATGTTATTCCTCCGAGACTTTGAAAGCAGCTGAAAATGATAAGGGGAAGAGTACAGCAGTTAGCTCTACGCAGATATTTGGAGAGGAACCTCCCCCAAAGATGAATAAGCCGGTAACTGAGGCCCAGGCCAAATAATTTCTAAAGTTCTTGAGACATAGCGAGTACAACGTAGTGGAACAACTACGAAAGAAACCGGCCATGATCACAGTGCTGGAATTACTCTTGAGTTCAGAAAAGCACTGGGAGACGTTATTAAAAGTGCTAAATTAGACTTTCGTGCCCCAGGACATTTCTGTGACAAACCTGGACATGATAATGGGGCATATCACTGCCTATAATGACATAACGTTCAGTGACGATGAGATCCCTGAGAGAGGAATGGGGTCCACCAAAGCCCTTAACATCACTACCCACTGCAAAGGGTATGTAGTACCAGGCGTACTGATCGACAACGGGTCAGCATTGAACGTCTTGCCTATGGTGACCCTGCAAGAGCTGCCAATAGATGGTTCGCACCTAAAGCCCTGCCACAATTTGGTAAGAGCCTTTGATGGTACGCAAAGAGGAATAATGGGGAAAATTGAGGTGCCCCTATTGATCGGACCAACGAAATATGTGATCGATTTTGTGGTGATGGACATAAAACCATCTTACAGTTGCTTGTTGGGAAGACCATGGATCCACTCCGCAGGAGTTGTCCCCTCATCCTTGCATCAAAAGTTAAAATTTGTAGTCGAAGGCAAATTGGTCACAGTAGAGGCAGAGCAGGAAATTGTTGCTTCAGTAACATCAGACGCCCCCTACATTCAAAATGATGAAGATGCTGCAGAATGCTCGTTCCGAGCATTGGAACTAGTAAATGCCACATTCGTTTCGGAGGGAAGTCGGATCCCCTACCCCAGGTTATCTAATTGTACCAAGATGACCGTCGCAGAAACTCTGGGCCGTGGAGCCAAAATAGGAAAGGGGCTGGGGAAGAAATTACAAGGAAACTTGAGAGCCAAGAATATGATAACCAAGAAAGATCGTTTTGGGCTGGGTTATCAACCAAGTGTCTAACAGAGGAAAGAGGAATACAAGAGAAATGAAGAACAAAGAAAAGCCAGATCTAAAGGAGAAGGCATTCCGTGGAGACCGATGTCCTTTCCTAGTTTAAAAACGACTTTTGTTTCCGGAGGATTCTACCAGCCAGGTCAAGAGGTTGAAGAGGCAATGAAGGAAAATGACGTACTCAACCAGGAGGAGATACTCAATGAATCATTTGAAGGGATGCACATCAACATGATAGCTGGAAAAGACCGAGGCAGCAAAATGTTGACCAACATCCGCCCTTGCCGTCCCGGGGAAACACTCGATAACTGGAGCTGCATTGATCTACCTGTAGTTTTTAGGAATAGATCAGAGTAATGCTCTGAATCAACCTTTTGTTTTTGCCCGTAAACAATGGGGATCTCTTGTACGGGGCACCTATGTTAACTTTTTTATTGAAATGAAAATATCCCCACTTTCCTAAAATGACCAAAGTTTCATTTATTTCATTCATGCATTCTTCATATTCATTCCCTTCATATAAAGCCGTCTCTTTCCCAATACAATTCATTCTCATTTAATGCAGGTCGCTCATGATTGACGATATGAATGATACCAGATCCAATCCTGGAGTGAATTTTGAATGCCCTGAGGTCTCAGAGGGAATTGAGGAAGGATATGATGAGATAGAAAGTGAGGTCCCGGAAGAGTTAAAGAGAATGGTGGCCAACGAAGAAAGGCAGATCATGCCCCATCAAGAAGAAACAGAAGTTGTGAACTTGGGGACTGAAGAAGAGAGAAAAGAAATAAAAGTAGGAACGACGATTTCCTCAAAATCCAAGCACAAACTGATAACCCTACTTCAGGAATTCAAGGATGTCTTCGCCTGGACTTATCAAGATATGCCAGGGTTGAATACCGACATAGTGGTGCACAAATTGCCAACAAAATCGGAGTGCAAACCAATATAGCAAAAACTTCAGAGAATGAGACCAGATATGTTGTTAAAGATCCGAGAGGAAGTGAAAAAGCAGTTTGATGCTGGATTCTTGGAGGTAGCCAAATACCCCGAATGGGTTGCAAACATTGTATCGGTACCAAAGAAGGACGGGAAAGTTCGTATGTGTGTAGATTATAGGGATCTGAACCGAGCCAGCCCTAAAGACAATTTCCCCTTACCACATATTGACACGCTGGTTGACAACACTGCAGGATATTCATGGTTTTCCTTTATGGACGGCTTCTCAGGGTACAACCAGATAAAGATGGACCCTAACGACATGGAGAAAACTACGTTCATAACCATGTGGGGCACTCTTTGTTATCGAGTGATACCGTTTGGGCTAAAGAACGCAGGGGCAACATACCAAAGAGCAATGGTGACTCTTTTCCACGACATGATGCACAAAGAAATAGAAGTATATGTGGATGACATGATTGCCAAATCCCGAACAGAGGAAGAGCACACACAGAACTTGAGGAAACTATTCCAAAGACTACGAAAGTACCAACTGAGGCTCAATCCTGCCAAGTGTACCTTCGTCGTTACTTCTGGAAAACTCCTAGGGTTCGTGGTAAGCAGAAGATGGATTGAGATTGATCCAGATAAAGTGAAAGCCTTCCAGGATCTCTCACCACCCCGCACTCAGAAGGAAGTTCGTGGTTTCCTGGGGAGGCTGAATTATATCTCTCGTTTCATTTCCCAATTAACCGACCAATGTGACCCGGTCTTCAGACTTCTTAGAAAGAATAATCCTGGTGTGTGGGATGAGGAATGTCAAAGAGCCCTAGAAAACATCAAAAAGTACCTGACAAATGCTCCAATTTTAGTCGCACCAGTACCAGGTCGACCGTTAATTCTCTACTTGACATTTTTTGAGAATTCAATGGGATGCGTATTGGGGCAACACGATGAGTCAAGAAAAAGGGAGCAAGCCATCTATTACCTAAGTAGGAAATTCAATGATTGCGAAACGCGATACCCGCCGGTGCAGAAACTATGTTGTGCTCTAGTTTGGGCTACCAAGCGGCTTAGACAGTATATGCTATACCATACTACTTGGTTGATATCCAAGCTAGACCCATTGAAGTTCTTAATGGAAGTGCCAGCACTAACGGGAAGGATGGCCCGATGACAGATGCTCTTATCCTAATTCGATATTGTATACGTTAACCAGAAAGCCGTAAAAGGGAGTGCCGTAGCAGATTTCCTAGCTAGTCATGCTTCTGATGACTATGAGGCATTGAACTTTAATTTCCCAGACGAAGACTTGATGTGCATTACAGCCGAAGAAGAGGTTTCAGATGATAAACCATGGAAGCTTTACTTCGATGGAGCCTCTAACGCCCTCGGACATGGGATAGAAGCAGTGCTAATTTCTCCTGAGGATGTCTATTATCCTTTCACCAGCAGATTGGAATTCTTCTGCACAAACAATAAGCTGAATACGAAGCTTGTGTTATGGGACTAAACTCAGCTATTTAGAGAAAGATTAAGGAACTTCGAGTGTTCGGAGATTCATCCTTAGTAATTTACCAATTGCGCGGGGAATGGGAAACCAGGGACCCGAAGTTGGTCAAATATCATGAATTGATTGAAGAGCTCACCAAAGAGTTCGAAAAGGTCAGCTTCAATTACTTGCCCCGAGAAGAAAATCAGATGGCAGACGCATTGACAACCTTGGCATACATGTTTAAAACAAACATCGGGGCAGAAATGAAGCCCATTGAGATGCAGACGTTTAAAAGGCCTGCTCATTGTTATAATGTACAAGAAGAGATTGATAGAAACCCATGGTACTATGACATCTTGCAATATGTCAAGCTTCGAAAGTATCCAGAAGGGGCAAACGACAATGACAGAAAAACGCTCAGAAAAATGGCAACAAGATATGTCCTAGATGGGGAAATCCTATATAGGAGAAGTCATGATCAGACATTGCTGAGGTGTGTGGATGCCCGGGGGGCGAAGGAGATTTTAGCCGAAGTACATGACGGGCTTTGTGGAACGCACGCCAACGGGCTGTCTATAGCCTAGAAAATTATGAGATATGGTTATTTCTGGTTGACCATGGAGGGAGATTGCATCGATTACGCCAAAAAATGCCACAAATGCCAAATCTACGCTGACAAAATTCATGCGCACCCATCGCCTTTACACACCATGAATTCTCCGTGGCCTTTCGCGGCGTGGGGCATGGACGTCATCGGGCAGATTCATCCGAAAGCTTCCAATGGACACCGTTTCATATTGGTCGCCATAGACTACTTCACTAAATGGGTAGAGACAGCGTCTTACGCCAACATCACAAGGACTACAGTATGTAAGTTCTTAAAGAAGGAGATTATTTGTCGATACAGATTGCCAGAAAGGGTCATCACCGACAACGCTTCCAATCTGAATAACAAAATAATGACGGACGTGTGCACTCAATTCAAGATAACACACCATAATTCCACAGTCTACCGCCCTAAAATGAATGGAGCAGTGGAAGCAGCAAACAAGAACATAAAGAAGATCATACCTTACTCCTTGGTGTATGGTACCGAAGCAGTACTCCCAATCGAGGTAGAGATCCCGTCTCTTCGGGTCTTAAACGAAGTAAAATTGAAAGAAGCTGAATGGGTGCAGGCCAGATACGACCAGCTAAATCTCATTGATGAAAAAGGACTAAAGGCCATTTGTCATGGTCAGATGTACCAAAAGCGGATGGTGCAGGCATACAACAAAAAAATGCGCCCAAGAGAATTCAAAGAAGGGGATCTGGTACTAAAGAAAATCCTCCCGATCCAGAAAGATGCTCGAGGAAAGTGGATGCCCAACTGGGAAGAATCGTACGTCGTAAAAAAGGCCTTCTCAGGAGGAGCCCTGATCCTAACAGAAATGGATGGAGACGAGCTGAAAATCCCTGTAAATTCAGATGCCGTTAAGAAATACTATCTTTAAAAAAAATAATGAAAAAAGAGAACAAAAATGGAGAGCTCATGGCAAAAACTCGAAATCGAGCGTCTTGAAGCAAATGGAGGACCCGAGTTGAAAACCCGTAAAGGGCAGCTCGAGTAAATTGAAAAGTTGAATATCCGAAGAGAAGGGTATCCCCATGAACATCATGAAGAGGAGGCTTCAGGCAAAAATTCTACGCCGGTCGACAGGATCATGTATCATTCATATCGAAGATAATGGGGGATCTTGTATTTCATACTTAACTTTTCTTCTTTCTCATGTGTGTCATACCTTTCTTTTTTAAGATATCCTACGCCCTTAATCGTAATAAAACCTTGTTTTTGAGCATTCATTCCTTGCCTTATTTTCAATTTCAGTCAAATAAGTTAACATAGGCTTATAGTGAAACAAGAGATTTCAGAGCATTACTGTGATCTAACCTTAAAAATGCAGGTGATCAAAGAAAACGATGTTAACTCCGCCCTCTAGTTCCCTACATAATGGCTATTGATAGGGAAGGCAGAAAGCTTCAAACAACCGGATAAGATGACCAATGGCGTACGTCCTGTCTATTCAAGGAAGGCACGCGAGATAACAAGAGAGATCTCTTGGGTGAAAACCCAGAAGGGCACCCCTAAAAAAGCAAAAAAAAAACTCTCTCTAAGGTGAAAATCCGAAAGGGCACTTTAGAATTCCAAGTCGTAAATGAAGAAAAAGAAAGGTTGGAATGGTTGAACCTGACAGTGAAGTGGGGTATCGACGCCCGTGAGAAAGGAGAAAGTGAACATCAAGATCGAATAAGGACCAAAACAAGCCCACCAAGATATTGACACTCATACATCATGAATAGTCAGACATCAATAGGATTAGGAGCATGTCAATTCATTTGTCATAGCATTTTGTTTTATCTCAGACAGGTATCTGCGGATTCAAAGAGACATCGATGGCCATCGTGGTGTGAATCCAAAATGAGAAGACATTGTTTTCACACACAAAGAGCATATGTTTCCAAGCTCCAGAGAGAGGTTCTATATAGGAAGAATCCTCCGCTCCGAGGCTTCAGAAGCTGAAAGTTCTATATAGGAATGACTGACAGCTCCAGGGTGAAGACTAGCAGGAAGAAGTCCTAGTCGAAGGAATTCACCCATGACACACAAGATTATATAGGAAATCTTGCTGTGTCGAAAGCGAAGAGTTCTATATAGGAAGGGCTCCGAGCTTCAATGTCTTAGAGTACAAGATTCTATATAGGAAGAATTCGTAGCTCCAAGATTTCAGACGCCAAAAGTTCTATATAGGAAGGACCGGCGGCTCTAAAGTGAAGACTCGCAGTTCTATATAGGAAGAACTCCCAGTCGAAGGAATTCACCTATGACACACAAGGTTATATAGGAAACCTGTTGTGTCGAAAGCGAAGAGTCTTATATAGGAAAGGCTCCGAGCTTCACTGTCTTAGAGTGAAAGGTTCTATATAGGAAGAACCTGTAACTCTGAGATTTCAGACGCCAAAAGTTCTATATAGGAATGACTGACGGCTCCAGGGTTTGAAGACTAGCAGTTCTATATAGGAGGAACTCCCAGTCGGAAGAATCCATCAGCGGTGCAAAAGGTTTTATATAGGAAAAACCAGCGTTGAAGGCGAAGAGTTCTATATAGGAAGGACTCCAAGCTTTACTGTCTCGAAGTGAAAAGTTCTATATAGGAGGGACTCATAACTCGAGGCTTCAGAGCGAAGGGTTCTATATGGGAAGAGCCTGTAGCTCCAAGATCGAAAGGTGACGAAGCTCTATATAGGAAGAACTTATGAGCCTGAAGATTCAGCGAGGAAGAGTGCAGATGTCCAAAAGAACACGTGTTTCCAAAGCTACAAACAGGGAAGTCTGATAAAAATGAGTGCTTATGAATCTTTGCTTTGTTTCCCATTCCATGAGAACAAGCAAAGAGGGGCAACTGTAATCACTCATTTTTATCTGTAAATACATATTAGTGTTGCATGTGCATGAGTGTTATTAGTTTATGTGTGCATGTCTATTATAAACTATGTATGTATACGTATTAAATACGGTGTATGTGTGTCGCGTATGCATCTATATTTAGTATGAGCGTATTTGTTTTTATGGTTAATTATGTGTATAATTATGTATGTATGTATACTGGTATGTTATAATTAATGTTTGCATAGGTATATACGTATGTATTTGTTGTATGTGTATTGTTATTATTAATATTATTGGGCTAATATAAAATGAAAATCCAAAAAAATATATTAAACCCAAATAAATGAATTGCAGTCCAAGTCCAATTACAAATCTAATATTATTACAAGGCCCGGTTGGCCCAAACCTAAACTTATTTAATTCTAATTATTTTTGGTGCTGGTGACTATGGGCCGTTGGATCAAGATCTGATCCAACGGCCACTATCCAAGCAAGGAACCAAAATATCTGCCAGCCGCGTGCACATCACGTCTGGACCGTTCGAGTGCCACGCGTGCGTGCGGTCCACGCGCGGACTCTTTGATATCCCACGCGTGCGTGAGCCCCACGCGCTCTGACCCCCCGACTGCTGAGCCCTACGTGGCACGATCTGGAGCCGTTTCACCAATCGAGGCTTCATCTGGGCCGTTCATCCTTCAAGCCATCCCGACCATTAGATCAGATCTGATCTAACGGCCGAGAACGCCTCTGGCCGAAGACAGAGCCCACACTGCCACCATGTTGTACCATGCCGATATTCAACCACTGCGCTCAGACATGTCAAAGTACAACAAGAAAGAAATATGTCAGATTAGCAGTCCAGATCTGAAAAAGCAAATATTATACTACTTGTACCAAAACCAAAGACAGACATATATATGTACGAAACAAATATTTTGTAAAAACAAGTTGTAATCGAACAAGTCAAGTTATAATCGAAAGAAAAAAGTCCAGTGGTAAATACTCGTCTCCTTTCTTATTTTTGTTGCATGCATATACAAAAGATAGGTAAAAAAAAGAGGGTTAGAAGTCTTACCATCGTCGTCGGTGGGTCTCCTCTCACCAGTAATAAGCCTTTTCGGCTTTCCCAAGCCGAACGTGGTGAACTGAAAGGAGTGGGAGACCCATTTGTGGCTTTGTTTTGGGTTGAAAACAAAAAAAAGAGAGTTTTTTTTCGTTTCGTATTTCCTAGATCTAGGGCAAATAGAGGCTTTTCCTCTGAATCCAACCTCGGATTCGTGTCGAGGGTAAGATGGGGGTTATTTTAGTATGTTTTTTAGGCTCGCTGGCGCCGGTTAGCGGCGGCCGGCGGCCGAGAATACGGCGGCCGGCCGCCGGATTCTGGGTTTCAGAGGAGGTTTGAGAGAAAACGAAGAACAGAGGCTTGGTTATAAAACTGAAAAATGAAACAAATGGGGGAAAATTGGTTTCGGCCTAAAAGAGGGGTTTTTATAGCTGTTATTATTTCGTGAAATGGGGAAATTACGTAATAAATCCCCCCGCGCTTTCAATATTTTCACTTATGTCTCGCTGCATGGTATATTTACAACTCTGGTCCCCCTTGTATTTCAAAATCTTGCAATCCAGTCCCTAAATTACACCGAATCAGTTTTTAAATGGTAAAATTACCCCTTTAACCATCCCGCATTTTTGAACTTTTCATTTCGGGTCTGCCCCTTGGTCCAATTACAGTTTTGATCCTTTTAGGTTCTGTCTATTTCGCATTTTCGTCCTTAAATTACATATTATTGTTCTTTAATTTCTGCCACTGACTTTTATTTTTTTTCATTTCAGTCCTATTTCCATGTAAATATTCATGTTCGTATTATAATCGTATATGTTAATGGAGTCTTTTGTCTTATTTTATATCCCTCGTATATGCCTTGTATTTTTATGTTTAAATGTATATGTGTGTTAAGTTTATAATGATTATGTATCTTTTGTTCGGTTATTCGTATTAAGCATGTTATGTTCTAGTTGACTCGTACACGACATGTTTTGTATTTTTGTATATGTGTATGTTCTCTTGGCTTTTTAGGTTACATGTTAGTGTGTCTTCTTTTTATGTATAATATATTGTTCCATATATGTTAAAATATATTTTATTTCTAATATGTATGACTTTTTGAAATATGTGTTTTTGTCATTACATGTATTTATTCCTACCTTGTTATTGTGGCATGTTAAGTTTGCCTTTATCTAATATTAAACTTGGTATGTATATGTGTGTTTTAATTACGTATTTTATTTATGTTAGATTAATATTTTGTTATGTGAATATTTACTGTTTTTTAAATTATCTGCTATGTCTTATATTTTTGTCACTAAGATTGCATATGGTATATAAATTGTTAATGCGGTGCCTTTTTATCCGAGCGTAAACGGGGCCAGTATCAGGCGTAGTGATAGTGGTTGGGCGTTTACTCTCGGATAACGGGGCCCTTAAAATTTATTCGCAATTATGACCGAATTTTAAAATAATCGTCACTTTAACCCGGAAAATCCAATATTAATAAAGCGGTTATTATTAAAGTACCAATTTTGGGTGGTGTGGGGGTGCTAATCCTTCCCCATCCGTAACCGACTCCCGAACCCAATATCTTTGAATCTCTGGTTTTATGGTGTCCGGCCTACCTAAGTGGCCGGTGGCGACTCCATTTTTTTTTAAAATGCGGTTTTTTAAAACCTCACGGAATAAATATTTTATATCAAAAAAAATCACGAACACCTTTCAAACACCTTCGAAAAACCACGCTTTTTTAGCGATAAAAAAAGGACATCGCTACAATACTCGGTATAAGATCTCGTAAATTTTGCCACTAGATTTAGTGGAAAGTGCATTACCCTCTTTTAGATTAGTGGAAACTTTGGGATCTTTTCTCATATCAGCGAACGAAGCTGGAAATCAACTTAAATGCTTACCAAATGCACGGATTGTTTATTTCCTTGATATATAGAACCAAACTAGGCTAAAATTGAAAACTTTGGTCTGGTTTAACATTTTTTTTAATGCATACTCCTTAATACTCTCTATACAAATTTATATTCATATTCTCTGCAAAAGGTACCGATTGCATGCATCACAATCATCACAACGTCTTTTTCATCTCTCCAGGAAGCAGGTCGAAGAGCCTTGTGGTCTGTCAATGGACCGAGAATATTACAAGTGGGGTATGAAGATGAGGAAGATCCAAAAGTAATGGAAGCGTACGAGCAAATTGGTTCCTTGGTACGTTTCAATCCATAATCTCTCGTAATTGGTGTTTGATATAGTCTCCTTTTAATTAAGAATCTGATATCGACTTGTACTCATTACCAGCTTGTTCATGGCAATGAAGCTGAAGAACCATCAACAAACACGTCAAAATAGCAACGTACTTGGTTTCTGCAGTACCCGTTCAAGATGCTACTCTGTAGGTTTTAAAGGCTACTTAGATGTGCTGCTACAGGCCATTTGTTTTAGCTTAAACGATGTCGTATGTGGAGCTTCGATTACAAAAGTTGGATTTCAACATGTATTTTTATGTGGAGTTGATTCTGATAGGTACCATTTGTTTTCGTTTATCTTTGAGTGTATCATTTTGCTTTATTTATATTAGGATCGCTATTTGAGCTTATATGATTTCATGAGTTGGAAATTTTAATAAAAATACATTTGCCTTCTTTTTTCAAATCCGAATTTTAAAAAATTCCGGGGCTTTATGTTGGGTCGTTGACATTTGAAGGGAATATTTTTGCCGTCCCAAATAGTGAATATAAACCACTATGTCCGGGGTATATTTTAACATTAAAAAAATTAAATTTATGGTTTATTAAAAAAATTAGTTTGGAGTTGGAGTTTAGGGTTTAAGAGGTAGGATGTAGGGTTTTAGGATTAAAGTGTAAGGTTTAGTTTTTTAACATAAAGATAAAAAGGGTTAGAATCTTTTAAGAAAAATAAAAAAGATTGAAACTGGTTATACTTGATTAGAAATTAATTACTTTGATATCTCTAAAGAAAGACATTGATTAATAAATTAGTTACTCTAATTTGTATTACTTTAATTCTTATGATATCTATCTATTTCATTTAAACTTTCTAACCAAACCTGTTACCTGTAGTGGATGGGTCATGTATGACGTGATGAGTCGAGTTTATATAATAAATTTCATTGTTAGTGGCCCTGCTCTGCTGGTTGACTGATTGATCGATTTTTAATATTTTTCATTCTTTCATTATAACTCTCCTTTTCTATTTTCAATTACCATCATTATTTTTTTTCAAAAGCAGATTACGTTTTCTAAAGTTCTGTATTTTTTTTAATATATTAGTGTGGTTATATGTAATATTTGTTCAGTTTTCTTAACCTTTTCATAAAGTACACATATGATGCTTGAACCCGAATCATCTATATTAAATTAAAAAGACTTGATAATAAAAGATTTATTAGTTGGTCTGACGGTCTTGGATGCTCATTGCCTCATCTTGTATCGATTTAGATTTTAGCATTTATTTTTAGAATATAATATTTTTGGATTTTAACATTTATTTTTAAAATATAAATTTTTCCACTTAATCAAAGAAAGACTAGATAATAAACACCAGAAAGTTGATGTACAACAAATCAAGTAACGGTTTAAAGAATTATGATGGTTAGTTAATCAGCTTATAGTAATTTATCTTTTATGATATAGATGGAGAATAAGTTCAATAATAAGAGAAATCTCTATCGATAGAAATGGATTACATTTAATGACCAGCCGTTTATCTCTTAATAAAAGTACATGTAGTGAAAGGATCATTGCAATCGATGTTGGATACTTTAACTCAGAAAAAGAGAGGAGAAATTCCAATGAAATTTTACCTTGCAAAGAGAGAATGGAGTGGGAAAAAGAGAATTCTCGATTCTAAGACCGAGGATCCGCAAAATTTTGAATCTCTTGGTTTTGGCGAAGATTTTTTTTGTTATATTATACTTTTTTTACTTTGTTAAGCTAAAAAAATAAAAATAATTTAAGATCCACTAATTGACGTAATAATTAAGGATGCTTATATTATTTTATTTTGTATGAATTTAAATATCAACATGAAAATATAATATCTCTATTTAATAAAAAAGCATCCTTTATTTTCTTTGAATAAAACGACAAATTTGACTAGTATTATTCTGGTTTAAACCATTAAAAACAGGCATGTGTTTCCTATGAAGTAAAAAGGAGATGGAAATCGCTATATCCGATGAGTTGTTGGGAACTGTGGTTCCGAATTCCGATTGTTGTTTACTGGGTTTATTCAGGAATATACGTGTGTTTAGGATCTCTCCAAAACTATAGATTGCATTCCGAAAGTGACGAAGATGACAAGAATCTGGTTTCCAAGCAAACCTCAGGCTGCGGTAAAATCCTCGGCCTGAAACATGTTTGAATTTTACGATTATCGTTTATTTTATGCTGGGAACTGTCGATCGGTTATGAATATAAATTGAATAGAAATCATTTATTTAGGGATGCGTATAAGGTTTGGTATAATGCGTATAAGATACATATATGATATATCTAATAATTGAATTGAGTCCGAGTGACACAGCTTTTGTAGCGATGTCCCTCTCGCTAAAAATGTGTTTTTATTTTGTTTTACTTGATGTCTTCCGCGTGATTTTGCAAAAATCGTGCTTTATTTAAAAATGGAGTCGCCACCGGCCACTCAAGGTGGACCGAACACCGTAAAAACTAGAGATTTCAAAATGTCGGGTTCGGGAGTTGGTTACGGATGGGGAAGGATTAGCACCCCCACACCGCCCAAAATTGGTACTTTAATAATTACCGCTTTATTAATATTAGACTTTCCGGATTAAAGTGACGATTAATTTAAAATTTGGTTATAAGTGCGAGTAAATTTTAAAGGCCCCGTTATTCGAGAGTAAACGCCCAACCACTATCACTACGCCTGATACTGGCCCCGTTTGCGCTCGGATAAAAGGGCACCACATTGACAATTTATATTCCGGATGCAACTTAAAATATGGCAAACATAAATAAATATAATGCGATAAAAATATAAATAAATAAGAGCATAATAAAATATTAATCTAACATAAAAAAACTAATTTGAAACATGCATGAATATTAATCTAACACATAAAAATGTAATAACAGCAACAACAACAACAACAACAACAACAACAACAACAACAACAACAACAACAACAACAACAACAACAACAACAACAATAATAATAATAATAATAATAATAATAATAATAATAATAGTGCTAACATGAATGCATGGATCATATTAAAATGCATGGAACAATATAAAATATATCATGAAACTAGATGTTAAGGGCTAAATGCACAAATATAAAATGCATGGCTAGAATAATATAAAAGGACTAACATGAAGCAAGTGCGAAATGTAAGGAAATAAATGTAAATTAATGGAAATAATGTACTGGAAATTAAACATTAAACTATAGTGACTAAATTGAAATAAAACATAAATCTAAAGCCACAAAAAGAACAAAAGAGGGACAATATTAAACACGCTAAAAATAGAGAAGGACCGAAAGCGACATTAGACCATAGATCGATATGAAGGCGGGTGAAAAACCAGGGACTTGGAGGGTAATTTACCCATTCAAAATGGCGCGGATCCTCCCCGGGTATCCAGGTCACCGCGGGTCGGGTTGCCTTAAACGGCGTCGTATCAAAGGCCGGTTTAAAACATATAGGGTTGGTTATTATTTCATTCGAACCGATTTAACTAAAACAAACAAAACCCTAAGTCTATATCCTCTCATCTTTCTCACTCACTCGACGACGCCGCATCTGGGAATGCCTCCATGCTCGGCCGGCCATGATATGCCGTTCAACGACGGTTCGGCGTCACGGCGGCGGCGCTTAAACAACCAGGTATGGTTCGAACTCCTTTGATTCAAAGATTCTAAAAATAAATCTAGGTTTCGTTTAAAAAAAACTCTGATCTCAAGTGGATAAAAGAAACGAGATTTTGATTTCGAAATATTTATTTCATCCAAGAAATCTTACAATTTTTTTCTTCTCGATCTGAAAATCCCTTTTTTCTCTCCCTTTTTTCAAACTCCAGCCCCCATTTCATTTGCTTTTAATTCGGTTTTTATAACCGAAATTTTACAAACAAAACAAATAATTAATTTATTCTGTTGATTGTAGATCTGGGGGACCAGATTTTGTGGGTATGGGTTCGACAGGGGCATGGTTGTGGCAGGGGTATGGGTTGGTTTAGGGTTAGGTTAGGTTTGATTTATGCTATTTTTATGGTTTCTAGATCTAAGTCGGACTTGGGGTTTATGGTTTGTTCTAGAGATTTTTTGGGGTTATTTTGGTTTGAAATGGTGGCCGGCCAGGCGGCGGCGGCAGTAGAGGAGAGTGGCGGCGGCGGCGGCAGCGGAGGGTATAAAGGTTAGGGTTAGGTCAATTAGGGTAAAAGGCATTTTGGTAATTTTAGATTTGGGTCGGGTTAGGTCATGGATCCGGGTCGGGTTCGGGTCAAAACGGGTTATGACAGTTGCCCCTCTTTGCTATTGTTGTATAACAGCAATAGAGCAAAAACTAAGAATGACCCATTTTGCCCGGTCCGACTGAGTTTCTCCCCTCTTGACGCATGTTTTCGTTTTTTTGTAGATTTTCTTCTTCTTCAGCGCATGTCTTCTTTCTGGACCTGACGGATCTACTTTGTCACTTTTAGAGGAAGCAAAATCTTCAAAACGGAAGGGGGTGTCTGTTGGGTAAGCAAAATGAGTCCAACTTGCTACATTATTGATAATAAGCTAATACCTAAAGAAAATTTGACCCAACTACAACACTGACGAAGAGGTAGGGTCTACAAAACTCGATCCAGCTGCGACACTGACGAAGAGGCAAGACCGATGGATGAAAGTTCCAATGCTTGATCCAGCTACAACTCTGACGAAGAGGCATGATCGAAGGATTGAAAGCTCATTTAGATTTTTTTTTCTCTTTTTTCTTTTTTTTTCTCTTTTTTTTCTTTTTTCTTTTTTCTTTGTTGTTTTTTTCCTTTCTCTTTTTTCTTTTTTTTTTGATTTTTCCTCTTTTTCCTTTTTTTTTCTTTTCTTTTTTTTCTTTTTTCTTTTTTTCATTTTTTTCTCTTTTCTTGCTTTTTTCTTTATTTTTTCAAGAAACAACATTGATAAGATTTGAAAATTAGTAAATTTGACCAAGCTACAACACCGACGAAGAGACGGGATCAAGGGTCAGTGAATTTGGTCTAGCTACAACACTGACGAAGAGGCAAGACTGAAAGTTAGTAAATTTGGTTCAGCTACAACACCGACGAAGAGGCAGAACCGAAAGTTAAACTTGACCAAGCTACAACACCGACGAAAAGACAATGTCTGAAGATTTGATCCAGCTGCGACACCGACGAAGAGGCAGGATCGGAGAGTTATATTTGACCAAGCTACAACACCGATGAAGAGGCAAGGTCTGAAGATTTGATCCAGCTACGACACCGACGAAGAGGCAGGATCGGATAGTTTTCTTCTTCTTCTTCTTCTTTCTTCATTTTTTTTGATTTTTTGCTCTTTTTTCATTTTTCTTTTCTTCTTTTTTTTTCTTTTTTCTTCTTTTTTTTCTTCATTCTTTTGATTTTTCCTTTATTTTTTGTTCCTTTTTCATTTTTCATTTTTTTTTATTTTTTTCTTTCTCTTTTTTGATTTTTTTCTTTTTTGATTGATTTTTTAGCTACAATTATAATAAAAAGGTAAATTCTGAGTAAAATTTAGGTCTAGCTGCAACACCGTCGAAGAGGCAAAACCTGGCGAGGATTTGATCTGTCACACCACTGACAGAGAGACTAGATCAGCAAAATGTAGGACCCACTACACCATCGACGGAGAGGTAGGACCGAATGGAAACTTTGATCTGCAACACCACCGACAGAGGCAAGATCTGGATAGGATTTGATCTGCTACACCACTGCCGGAGAGACTAGATCAGCAAAATGTGAGACCCGCTACACCACTAACGGAGATACAAGATCCAGATGGAAATTTTGACTTGCAACACAACCGACAGAGGCAAGGTCTTTATTAAGTTTGACATACCACCACTGACGGAGGCATGATTTGCAAGATGTGGGATTGTTGTGCTATTGGCAGCAAGAGAATATCTGAAAAAATTTGCTCTGCTTCTTTATCGACAGAGGGTGAAATATGGAAATAGTTGTCTCTGTTGGCAGTAGTAAGGATCTGGAAAATGTTGGCGTCCGTCACACCATCGTCAGAGGAATCAAATCCTGCAAAAGAAAAAACATTGGTCAGTAATTGTATAAGATTTTGCGCTGATACCTTTTTATTTTGGGTGTTTTAGTATCTTCTTCGTGTTTGGCCTCCTTCAAGACTAGGGTTGGCCCTCTTATCATTGCCCCCATGTTGAGGGTACTCGGTCTTTTCCATATACCTATTATGTACAAGCAAGATTGCATGAATGTATCTAATTTTATGTCTAAATGCATATGTCTACCCTAAATGCATGGTGATTTTGGTGTATGCACTTAATCTAAATATATGACGTATGCAAAAATGATTCCATGCAAGATAAATGCAACTACATGCATGAGTGTGACATGATTTTTTTCGATCCTTAAAAGGATGCCCCTGACTCCTCATTGGTCCCGTCAGGATCTTAGTTTTTTCATGCGGCGGTGCCCCGACTTTGTCCTGGGTTCGATCAGCTTTCATCTGAGTGGATGACTCAAAATTTTGTTCATTACATGACATCATCTGATACTGCTCTTGTAGCAAATTTGAAACTTTAGGGTGGTGTATTTTGGATATTCAAGACTCAGATACGAACAAAAGATGTTTGCATTGCCACTTGTAGTTTTGATCCCTTACAAAATACCCTCACCACCATCGTACTTAAGTCGGTGAGATTGGTTTACAAAAAGTATTACTCTGAAAGTGATAAAAACTATAAGGGGACCTACTATGGTCAAGACAGTGCAATACTTAAGTTGGATTAAAACATGGTCCAGTTCAAAACCCTCAACACACCCTCAATTGGCATCTTCATGCTTCGATAAAGGGCCTTTGCTTGTAGCCGAGTTATCGAAGCTTACCACCCCAAGCTTAATGAATTTTTCCACCAACTTTTTGAAACCAAAGCAGTTTTCAATAGTATGGCCAACCTGTCCCGCATGATAATCGCATTTTGCATTGGGATCATACCATTTCGGGAATGGAGGTTGTACCGGATCTCTGTAGAAAGGTGCCACCATGTGGGCATCATACAACTGCTTGCATAATTCTCCATAAGAAACTGGTAGTTGAGTAAATTCTACATTTTCAGTGTTTTTCCTCTGACCAGAGCCTTGGCTTGAGGAACCGTGAGCACTTTGGCATGGCCTTAGGTTGCACAACTGTGATAGGCTTAGAATAACTGGCATTATAAACTCCCGCAGAGTTTACTTCGTGATCTTTCTTTGCATGGTAGGGCTTTTTCTGGGACGAACTACCTCCATCATCAATTTTGCCAGTCTTGACGACATTCTCAATAAGCTCCCCAAATAACACAAGGTCAGCAAAGTTGGTAGTCGCGTTGCCTATCAAGCGACCCAAGACTGGACCCTCCAAAGTCTGGACAAATATGACCACCGTCTCTCTTTCGCAGAGTGGGGGTTGGACTTGAGCTGCCACATCTCTCCAACGTTGGGCATATTGTCTAAAGCTTTCATTTGATTTTTGTTTCATATGTTGTAGGGTCCAACGGTCTGGCATCATATCACTGACGTGTCGGTACTGTTCTAGGAACGCTTTTGCCAAGTCTTTCCACTACTTAATCTGATGACGGCTCAATTGATTATACCATCGGGCAACAGATCCTGACCCAGGTATCCGGGTCACCGCGGGTCGGGTCGCCTTAAACGGCGTCGTATCAAAGGCCGGTTTAAAACATATAGGGTTGGTTATTATTTCATTCGAACCGATTTAACTAAAACAAACAAAACCCTAAGTCTATATCATCTCATCTTTCTCACCCACTCACTCGACGGCGCCGCATCTGGGAAGGCCTCCATGCTCGGCCGGCCATGATATGTCGTTCAACGGCGGCTCGACGTCACGACAATGGTCACGACGGCGCTTGAACAAACAGGTATGGTTCGAACTCCTTTGATTCAAATATTCTAAAAATAAATCTAGGCTTCGTTTAAAAAACCCCCTGATCTCAAGTGGATAAAAGAAACGAGATTTTGATTTCGAAATATTTATTTCATCCAAGAAATCTTACAAATTTTTTCTTCTCGATATGAAAATCCCCTTTTTCTCTCATTTTTTCAAACTCCAGCCCCCCTTTCATTTGCTTTTAATTCGGTTTTTATAACCAAAATTTTACAAACAAAACAAATAATTAATTTCTTCTGTTGATTGTAGATCTAGGGGACCAGATTTTGTGGGTATGGGTTCGGCTGGGGCATGGTTGTCGCAGGGGCATGGTTGTGGTAGGGGTATGGGCTGGTTTAGGGTTAGGTTAGGTTTGATTTATGTTATTTTTTTGTGGTTTCTGGATCTAAGCCGGACTTGGGGTTTATGGTTTGTTCTAGAGATTTTTTGGGGTTATTTTGGTTTGAAATGGTGGCCGGCCGGCCGGGCGACGGTGGCAGTGGAGGGTATAAGGGTTAGGGTTAGGTCAATTAGGATAAAGGATATTTTGGTAATTTCAGATTTGGGTCGGGTTAGGTCATGGATCCGGGTCGGGTTCGGGTCAAAGCGGGTTATGACAGCTTTGAATTGTCATTATAATCTGACTGTATTTTCTGTCTCCAACCTTTTTATTAGATATGATGTAGGCTGAATAAATGCGAAAGTAAGCTTTGTTATGGCTTGCTGTGTTTATCGGAGTTCCTTTTATTTTATGAATGATTTCATATGTTTCTTTGTATCTTGTCGCCATCAGCTTTATGCGAAAGGGGGCTTCGAAGCACGCCCCCTTATGCAAAATGTGCCAACAGGCAATACTATTATTCTCTTTCCTTGTATCACTGCTATATTCTCAAGTTATGAACTTCAAACTTATTTTTGTGTATAGAAATGATACTAAGGGTCCGATTGTTCCACGAATTTTATTTTACCAAAGATATTTTCAATGTTAGCAGTGTTTGGTGGCAGGAAAAAAAAAACACTCGGTCAAAAGAATTGGGTTTACGGGTCAATGGAAAACAATCTTAATCCCCGTAAAATAACTTCAAGAAGAAGATCCGGTAAACCGTTTTACGTAATACGTTGCGGTGTTTGTTCTCAACTCTCGACAAAATATTGCTTGTAAATTGGAATGAACAGATGCTGCCTTTTTTTTTTGGGTTCAATTAACAATTTTGTCAAACAGAAAGTTTATTGATATGTATTTAAAATTAATGTTTAAAGTTTATTAACGAATGAAGAATGAATTTTATCTTATTGTTCTTTAGTTCTCTCAATTTTTTGTTGGTTTCAATAAAATTCTTACGGATATTAGACAATTTCTTTCATTAAGAATTTAATTATACACATTTATAATGTTTTGAATACTCCATTTACAATATGAATTATATAAGGATTTTTGAAGTGAAAATAAGGCAACCTAATGAAGTGAAAATGGTTCTATATGTGAGACTGATGAGAATAATTTAAGAAAAAAATCTGTATTGAGCATGAAACCAGAATTTAATGACTTGTTCTTGTAGCAATATATTGTTAGATTCATTGAAAACAGTTTCAAGAGAATGATTTCATGGAAATTTGTCAAATGGAAAACATTTTACGAAGAATCATCCGAACACCATAAAATGATTTCTTAAACCTGTTTTTCCAAAAAAAAATATAGTTTGTTTTTGTGAAATAATTTTTCAAAAAACTTGCAAGGAATGATGATTAAGTTATTGTGATTCAGGTAGATCAAATGGGTATCAAGTATCATACAATACTTGCTGTACTTATCAAACAACTTAAGTTTCATTCCAGTGTCAGTGTTTCAACCATTTCAACATGTTTAAATCATTTTGACCAGCTTAAGTAAATGTGCATCCGCGGCCGCACAGGTTGGAGCTAGGCAACATATATCATTTGAGGAGATCAGATAACCGGGCAAAGTGAAATGCAAGCGAATTTTCCCAAAAAAACAAAATTGGAACACATCGTTGATAAGTCGACAAAGTGAAACAAGAACATGATTCATAACAAGCCAAAGGTAAAAACATAAACCCAAATCTTAAACCACTTCAAACAACTATTCCAAGGTTCACTATTAATCCATTTGCCGAAACTTACCCTATTGAAAGTCTAGCTCTTGGATGATTGCTTGTCTTTTGCCTTCTGAATCTTCAGCACCTTCTTCACAATCTTCTGCTCCTCCACCAAAAAGGCCCGAATGATCCTGCAATATTTCCACAATCAACAAAACAAGTCTCGGTCTCAAACCTCCAAAAGCAACCAAATACAAAATTACGAATACAGGAAGACTGGAGTCTACAAACCTCTCCCTAACAGCACTTCCGGATAAAACTCCACCGTAGTGACGGTTCACAGTCCTACGGTTTCTCGGCAACCGAGACCTCTTATACTCAGCAGGCCTCAAGTGAGGAATCTACAAAGCCACATTTAAGATCAACCGTGAAAAACTTTACTCAAACTGAAATATATCCAATTTTCTTCTATACACAAATAATATTTCAATTGCAAGCCATGAAACAACATATATTGTAATAATCACAAAATAAAAGATGTCAGTGATCAAAATGAGCTTAAACTTAGAAGTTATGGTCAACCAAAATCTCCAATGAATCGCATTTCTGCTCCCTAGAAAACGAATTCCTTAGAAATTCAACAGTCATTAAATAATTTCCATCAAAATCTTTTGAACAAAGAACTTACTCCTTGAATCCTCTTGCCGGTAACAGGGCATTTAGGTCCACTAGCTCTCTTCTTTGTGGTTTGATAGACAAGTTTCCCTCCTATAGCAACAAAAACAAAACAAAAAGAGGAAAAGAATCAACGCCAAGCGAATGCACCATTAATGAATTCGAAAGGACCAAAAAAATCAGCAACGAATATGGATTATTGAGAGAGAGAGTAGGAAGGAGTTACCAGGGGTTTTGACGACGCGGTGCTGGTTGGACTTGGTGGCGTAGCTGTGACGCGTGCGGTAAGTGAGCCGCTGAACCATCTTGGAGGCCGGAGTAGTCTGGATTCTGGTTCTAGGGTTTTTGGATTGGAGGCGATTTTATTTTCGGTCCCCCAAGGGATATTTAAGGGAAAACTAAACTGGGTTCAAGCAACAACCAGTTGACTCCATTGGGCTTTTTTCTCTTAATTTCAGTTTTCTGGCCCAGATCCTTTCATGAATTTTGATATTCTATGATTTGGTTTAATGATTGAGTTATTAGGGTTTGAATTTTTATAAGTTAGAAGGACCTTTACGATATTTAATTAACCAATAAATTAGATATGTTGAACAGCTGAGTTGCTTGTCCAAACTTAAAGATTCATCCCAAATTTGGAAAGAGTTTTACAAAAATAATGTGCCCAAAAAATAGACGTTAATATGAATGTTATGCCCGATTAAAGTATGAGTTAGACTCGAACTTCAACATTTAACAGACTCAAACCGGTTTTTAAATTTCTAACAAATTCTATTATTTTGTTTTATATAATATATAACACAAAAATTAAATTTATAATAATATATAATATTACAAAGTAAACATTAAAAACATATTAAGTTGTTTATGTATAAAAGAATAAAAAATAAATAAACTTTTTTTTTATATAAAATCATTAAATAAAATCGTAAACTTTTGTTTTTCCGATCTAATCCAATTCAGCCCACGAAATACAATTTTTTTACATTATTTTTTTGTATTTCTTTATCTTTCATGCCTTACCCCCAAACTTTTTTTATTAAATTATTTATTTTCATTGATTTCAAAACTACACAAATAAAATCATAATCTTTTGTTTTTTTATTTAAGTACTTTAAGTTCTTGATAATATTAAAAGTAGGAAAATTAAACCTTGGCCCTTATTATATAAGTTTAACTACTTTTAAGGTTATTGTTAATTTGAAAGTAGCCAAATTATGACTCAAATCTCATTTTATTTTATTTTTTATTTTTTGGTTTAAATACATCTTACCTCCATGTGAATATTTTATATTGATAACTTAACAATTAGTCCTAAACTCCATTTTATTACAATTCAGCCCCAATATTTTCATCCTGTTCCCCCCCTTCCCCAGAGTATTTGGTGGCACTGATCAACTCCATTGTTATCACGGGGAAGACAGCTCTATTTCTTTCCACAAAGACAACTGGATATATTGTAAAAAAAATCATTTCATGGAAATGCAAAAGGGTCTAGCTTTGTTTCAGCCATTTTGTAAAGTTTTAAAGTAGTAACTCGTTTGAATGAGGCTTAATCGAGTTGGTTCATAAAATTGTCATCGTTTTCAACATTCGAATTCGAATGTTTTGATGTTAGTAAATGAAACTTCAAGTACTAATATATGTAAATTTAATTTAATTTAATTTTCTGCTACTTTTAGCTGTGGCATAGATTTCTACAGAACAATTTTCTCTATATCTGCCAAGAAACATGTTACTGATATGCAAACACAAGATTTTGTTTTTCTCTTGAAAGAAAAGAAAAGCTATGAATGTTACAATCATTGTGGGAAATTTGATTTTCTTCATTGATCACCTAAAAAGATGTCAGCATAGAGTACAAAAATGATTGTGGCTCACTAAATTTGTCTTCAAGGACCAGGCTTTCCTATAGTAACTTCACTATACACATATCTTTACCTACGGTATTCAAACTCTTCATTTTTCTTTAAGTACCGATATCTGACATCTGTGTCACATATTCAAACATAACCCTAACCAAAATTCGTCCCAAACTCGAGTTAGAGTAACTTAGCTCTCTATAAACCAAAAAGAAAAAAACTACTGTATGAAAAACAAAGAGAAAACCAATCAACCAACCCACAAAATCAAAAAAGGTTTCTTGATGAGAAACCAGATACAGGTTTTTACCAGCTGCAAGTTTTCATCTGCTCTGTATCACTTTGAAGTGTTGAAACTTACTTTGTGCTCATTCATCTTCCTTGCTGAAGAAACTAAACCACTTGAAACTTGTTTGTCAATCAAGGTTTTCAAGACCTGTTGTGGATAGGATCCGATCCTCTTCGAGCTCTTCGTTTGCTCGACCGATTTGGATCGAATCCGTTGTTTACAAAAGCCGGTTTCTTCTCGGTATCCATTCCCTTCGTATCAACAGCCTTGAGACCACGTTGATTGTGTCTGAAGACAACAAGGTCCATATTTCTCAAACCAGAAACTTCAACTGGTTGAACTGCTAATAACCCGAAAACCATAAGAAATATAACTACTCTTTGAGCACTGCAAACCATTTTTTTTTTTGTTCTCTCTTCACTAAACTGAGCTCAATTCAACTCAAAACAAACAAGAAGCAAACACAGACAACTATATCTTTGTTTTTGAGTAGTGTCACTCTTTGGTTATGTTCCATTGCTGTAGACATAAGCTTGTTATTTATCTGCCCTGTTGGATTTGGAAAGGACTTTAAAGGCATATTAAAGCTACGGAGGGACTCAACATTAAAAGAAGGAGTTTTGGGATTCACTCAAAATCATAAGGCAAAATCAAGGCTGTTGTTTAGAAGAATCTGACATGGATGAATAAAGGGTTTTTGGAAATTGGAATAATACCCAAGTATCTTTTTCTTTAAGCTTCCTTCCTTCTCTCTCTCTCTCTCTATATATATATATATTATCTCTATCATTTGTTGCCACTTAGTTTTGTCTGCCACATCATCCGACCAGTTCCTATGTGGACATTTGACTAGGGACCCACTTATACCTGTCTGGCAAGCTTCTAGAATGTCTACGGATACGAGTATATGTTCGATACGAGAAATAATGAACAAAATACTGCAAATTAAACAAAGGGGTACTAAAAAAATAAAGACATTCCTTTGATATTAAGAAAAAGGGCGTTCTTTGTTTTTCTTTAATGGAAATGACTGGTCAAGGCAGAAGCCATGGGATATGGACCATTTAGAACTGCTAGATTGCTTTGCAACAGTAGCAAACCAAAGCTAATTTCATTAAAAGAACGAGAATTTAAAGTGAAAGTGCATACATGTAGATATATATTCTACGTAAAAGAAGAGACAGTTCAAAAATCAAAAACTTGTCTTTTTTGTCCATCAATTTGTTCAAATGTTTCTCGTTTATCCATGTAGGGTTGTACGTATTACTTTGCTTTATTTCGTTTTTTTAATTAAAATATGCAAAACGTCACATGCAACATGTAACATTCTAAAGCATAAATCCTTGCACTTTAGGGCAAGTTTTGTTTTTGTGAAGTTGGGTTAATAATGGTGGCTGGTCACTTCATCTTGGCTAACTTGTCTTTTTTAATTAAATGTTCTGATTCTCCACTTTTTATCATCCAATTGAACGTTCCAAAAATAAATAAAAAGAAAGAAAAATCAAATTCTGAGTTGCTTTCCTAAATACCGAGGTTGGTCTAAAAGTGGTTACTTTTGAAACTTTGATTTAAACCAAAGGGGGCAAAAGGGTTGATGAGGCAGCCACACCCAGGCAGCCTCGACGGTCTTTGTGCCAATCAGACCATCCACAGTCAGCCTTGCCTGAATACCTGACCAACCCACCCATTAAAATACCAAGATATCAAAAGCCAGTTAAAGAAAAGATAAAGTCTAATTCCCAAATCCCAATCTTTCATATATTCCCTGACCAACCAACCCATTGGATCAGTTTTAGGGTTGTCGATGTCATCGGCTCTGTCAATAGTCTTTCAGGCAAGTTCACAGAGTCGGGATATCAACACTGCTATTATTCAGTATTCACCTCAGGTTGAGTCTTAGTGAGTTCTGCATAGACTACTCACGGAAGAGCCAGGGGACAAAACCTCCGACCCGAGGAAATACTAGCGTTGATGTCCCGACTTTATGTCCATCTTTGATCAAAAGATTGGATCATACAACTAAACAAATTTAACAATGAACAATAGAGATACAAAAACAAAATAGAAAGATGAAATACATACGAATATCAATATGAGATGTACACAAGTTTTTTCACCAGGCAGGGACTGCAAAATGGAATGTTACCAAAAAACACAAGTTAAAGGCAGAATCTTTAACTGGCTTTTGTATCAAGTCTGGTCGAGGGCAAGCGAGAATATATGCTGCTTTTGTTTCAAAAGAGAATACCACTAAATATTTGGCATCCATTGATGTGACCAACTAGTGGAGTCTGAAAGTGGGATTAGCATTTCAGATTTTAACAAATCACAAATGGTATTCGAATTTCACCACTTTGCTCTAATGAGGTGAATAGAGTAGATAAATGAAACACAATTTGGTGCTTCATTTTGTTTATTCCTCCCTATTTCACTACACACCACACAACTCAAAACTATCTGGATTCGGACAAGTGTCAGGTACGAAGTGTGTCAACACATACACACACTTATTTTTTTATAATAAAAAAAACATATATTTAAAAGATTATATTCATAACAGATACAAGTGTTGGACACGAAAAATATACAAAAAATGACGAAAATCAAGATGTAGAGAATGAGAGAGGAGCTCATATACAAGAAAACAATGATTGCTACAAGATATGGAAACGACTAGCAATTCATTAAAACAGAAATCACTAGAGCTCCGAAGTTTTGTCAACTTAACTATTAGGGGAATAGATATAAACAATATAATTATTTTCAAGTTCTTCGATAGGGCAAGAACAAAAGGGAACGATCGACCTTGCTCATCAACTACCGATATATTGTCAGTGCAGGGCTTCATATTTCAAACACTAACCTGCTGGGGAGTCACTGTAGTTCCAGATGCGATGGTAAAATGCATGCCCCTGTGTTGCCCAGATTGTAGCACAAATGCAACCTGCGTTGCAGCTGCTGCTGCTTCCTGATACGGATATGATACATAATAACAGAACTGGGCCTACTCAGGAAGAGAAGTGAACATGGGGTTTTCAAATTGAAAGTAGAAGAAATGGGAGAATAACCTGTCTTTGCCTTCGTTGCTGTAATATACTGATGGCCCAAGCCATGATATAGCATGGCAAGAGAAATACGCCAGCACGAATCAAGAAGATCTGAAACATGAAACTATACAATTTAAGAAGAAATGGCTCCAAACGAGAGGATGGGTTTAATGCGGATGCTTAAGAAGTGCATATGTGAAATACCGGAATTCGGCTTTCAGTAAAACTTACAGTGAAGACAGTAGACACATCATCGTCCGAATCAGCATCCGGAACATTCAATGCATGGCGCAATAGCAGAAGTGACATTAACTGATAAAATTGAGGAAAAGTTTCGATCATTTTAAAAGTGAACACTCAATTACGTTGTCAAGTAAGAAAATAAAGATTATCGAGTTACATGCTTAGACAACTCAGTGAAGTCATTTCTCCAAATCAATTTCATCAAAATATGTCCTTGAGACGCGGCTTATAAATCAATAAATAGAAAAGATAATAGTCCATTTTTCAGGAATTAATGTTAAACTCACTTAAAGGATGTTGAACACCATGTTAAACATGATTAGAAATTGAAAACTAAAGCATCTCCATAACTAAAAGCTTACAATTAGTGCAGCTGAACGGCAAAATGCAGCTCCACTGCCATTTGATGTGGCATATTCATCGTACTCGGTTTCCAAAAATTGCCGTTCTGCCTCTGCAATGGCTATGAGGCGAGGATCACGCAAGTCCAGAGGGGTGCCAGAGATTGTCCAGACTCCACTACAAGACGTACAGAAATCAATAAGATGGAATCTTCCATACAGATCATACAGTACAGAACAGGTGTCAGTGTCATCCGCACAAAACGTCCTCCAACTGCCAACCATTGCATTAAAATGTCGTACATGTGAGGCTCTCAAACTTACCCAATATCAATAGTGGTTTCTTCAGTTTGGGAGCGAGGCAGAGCAGTATAATCAGGTTGATAAGGCTGCAAGGCGAATGAACAGCACAGACTACTTTAGCAAGGAGACATTAACAACCAAGTTTCAATAGCACTAAGCATAAACAAAGAATTTAATAAGGCTTCACTAGAGATTAAATGCCTAAATGCATCCAACACGGGGCTAAAAAAAGGGGGTTTCCCATAAATCAAAAGGCTAATTAGAATTCCTCCTAGAAGCAGTCGATTTCACTCTCCACTGTTACTTCGAAATCCACACTTTCCATTCCTTGTGCAAAAGTCCTAAAGTGCTAGTTCAAAAGTACGCGACAAATGGAAAAGGATGAAACCAAGTTGCAGTAATCGATGAATGTTTCTGGACAAAATAACGAATTTGATGGGGGATGCTAAAGCAAGTAGATACCTGATGACAGATCTCGCAATTTATATTGCCTTTCTCGTTGCACCAATGCTGCACGCATTTCCTATGTGCATACTGCAATTCAACACACATGGATTTCAAGATATTTCTTATCATAAACCTAATTTCATGTAGCATGTTTAAAATGCCAAGGCAAAATAATGATAATTGCAAAATTAGCACAACTTGTACGAGGTTCATTAAACAGTAAGCCGAATCGCGAAATTGGTTTGAATTTTCATCATGAAAAAGAAATGGAAAATATTAATAACAAAATGAAAGAAAGTACCTTGAGGCTGCCACTGCAAGCACAAGGAGTCTCAAGATTCTTAATGGAATCTTCATCCTGGCATATGCGGCACTCCGCCGACTGAATCAGCGGCTCCTCCTCGTCTCCACTGACGACCTCCTTCTCCTTAGAATCTGACGGCCCCGGAATCTTCTCTGAGGGAACAGCATCGTACTCCAACGGCTCCGGCTTTACCAGACCGTTGATATTCAACACCAGGTGATCACTCATAATTTCTTCAGATTGAACAAAAAAAATTCGATTTCTACCAGTTCATTCAATCGAATAATAATAATAATAATTTAAGGAAAAACCGGAATCGCGCAGAGTAAGAGCAGCGAACCCGGGGGTTTCCGAACAAATGAGATAATGAAAAAATTACGGAACGAATGGGAAACAGAAAAAAAATAGACAAAAGGAATCTTAAAAACATTTACCTTCAGCTGCAAAAAATGGGGAATTTGCCTTTAATTAAGAGAACGAAGAAATAGGAGAGAAAAATTTATAATTAAACCTTTTTTGTTATAATTTTCCTTTCTAAATTTCTGATGATTGGGGGGTTGGTAAGACATTATCCTGTTTTTCAATATGTAACAATAGTTTTCCTTTCCTCTCTTTCCGTGCCTGTCCTTGCTATATTTGATTATTTATATAAAATAACAAAATTTTAGATATGAACAAAACAAGCCATTATAAGGCACTTTTAACAGCACAGCAGATACAGCCCTGAAAGTAACCCCCTTCCCACAACTAATACATCACACTCCTTGTATCTAGTCCTCTGGTATAGGGAAAAATGAACGTGCAAGTGGTATAATAGTAGGGATTTTGGTACACAGCTTCCCGGTATATACGAAATCGGAATCTAGTCTTCTATCTTGGCACCCCATGAAATGATTACACTCGATCCTATGTTTCCCATCAGATGGTGACCCAAGTGGAGGGCATAGTAAACCAAGGAAGTATAATGATAATACACCCATCATAACACATGCATTGTTCTCCTTCGCTGCGAACTTGTAAGCATGTCTTTGATCTCCTCCGGACAATGATATTAACTTCTGCCTATACGAGTGATTATATATCGTCCTTTCTCTAGATCATACACCGTCTTCAACTGGGGTTTCCTCCATTTCGATATAGACCAAGCTATGAATGTCAATATTGTGGAAATGGCAATGATGGAGAATAGTGTGGGCGAATCATTGCTGATAATGGTAGTTATCCAATCAGATTGCTGTATATCCAACTTGGCCGTGGTTTGCAATATGAAAGCTCCCAAGGCCCAATCTAGTGGTATGTTCTCTACCTGATTAGCGAAGCTGATCCTGTTTATGATAGAATCCCAATAGTAAAATTTCATATGTAAGAATTAATAAAAACTATGGGTTTCATTTCATCATATACAGGAAAGCCACAGTACCCAAGAAATTGAACTAGCATGGTCAGTCTGCTTTTGAGGACACTTAACTAGTAAAGCAGGAAATATACCTTTCATCATCCAAAGCAATTCCAAGACTATCATGAAGTAAGGCCACAATATACGCTGAAGAAAAACAATAGCGCAACAGTTCTTCCTCATGAGTGATTGGTGCTTCTTCTTCAATTTTGACCAATCCTCTCCACAGAAATGTTGCCCAGCCATCATTAGATCAGAAAGAAATGCCCTTTGGCGCAACCTAAAGAACTTATCAAACAGGAAGAGACAAACACAGAAATTTAAGCCTTTTAGGAAACAGAAACTCAGTGCACCCAAGCAAACATCACATGGGTTTAGGATGTGCGTGCGCATAAGCCTGTAGGAGACATTATAATTATACCTTCGAGGTATAGAAGAAATTTTCTGTAGCCAAAAATTTTCCTTGAAGCTTAGGCATGAAAACTGACCCCAGATAACAGCGATAAGTGGAACATTTCTCTGCAACTTGGAATATATAATGATTATAATCTTGTAGCATAAGGTAATGTAGTAAATGTAGTGGTTCTAAGAGAGTTTGTTACCTTTTCCTTTATGTAATAGCCTTAGTGTAGCGGATCTGCACTCCGAGAAGTTACCCCTAGGTTGAAGTTCAGAGCTATATTTACTTTTTTCAGCCATAAAACCTAGCGAAAGATTTGATGACTGAGGCAAGTAACCTTTAGGTGTGCAAGGATCTATATTAATTTCCTTATGAAGAGAGTCAACAACTGCATTAGGGTGAGAAAAAACATAATGAGCAGTATAAACACAATAACTTAACTAATTAGTAAATCCACACCAGCGCTATTAAAGGTAACAGAGATTCTATGAATAGTCCATAAATGACCAAAGGTAAAAGAGGACAACTTTTAGTCAAAACCATAATATACAAAGTGTAGAGAATTGCGATTTTTGACCAGAGACTTGATGTAAGTTCTCTGGTTTTTTATTGAATAAAACTTGATTTACAACATAGCCTTACAGTCGACTGAATACATGGAGTTTTAACTAAACTAGGGCTACTTTATCTTTCACCTACTCCTTGGATAGTAATTAGGATTGAACTAAACTCTTCTAGTAGATAACTGTTAAAATAAGATTTAAACTCTAATGTTAGAGTTAATCTATATCACATAAGCGTATACAATCTACACAGACAGTGCTCATACTCAAATCTAGATCTCTTAAGCTTTAAATTGCAAGACTCAGAGATTATTAAATTACAATCCAGCATTAGTGAAATTCCTAGCTGGAGTTCAATGCACAATTCCAATCACTTCTAGGCCTGCAAAACTTTGGCAGTAGGCAGATATGTCAAACATACCAGGACTGAAATCTCCTTTAATAAGTGAGTCCCTCAATGATTCATGTGCAACATTCTGAAAAAAAGAAAATACAAAAGTAAAAAACTCCTAGGTCAGACAAGGATTTTTTTGACAGAATCTCTAAAAACTCCTAGGTCAGACGAGGATTTTTTGACAGAATCTCTAATACCATCTACAAATCTCACAATGCAAAGCCATATTAAAAATAATACTAATACTATCGGCATTATACTCGTTATTGTTTTAAAAAAGGGGGGGGGGAATCTGGCAGATCAACAGTCATATCTACTTCCATAATTTTAAGAACAAAAAGTTCTCAGTCCACTTGATTTTAACTATGCAAAAACATATCATAAGAATTGCAAGAAAGTCAAACCAAAATATTTTTTGAAATAAAATGCCCACCATTTGAACACAACTACCTAGAAACCATAACAAACAAAAAAGTAGAAGAGTAGCTAATGCATGCAACGGTACCTGGCCAAAATGAAGAAAGCTGTGACTATAGAGATTGTAAGTGAAATTCCCAAACTTGATGGCGTGTGAGAACTTAGAAGGCATATGCTCACTTGAGACAAAGGTTACCTGATATAAGTATAAGAACAAGTTAATGGTATTTTATATGTGCTTCTCAACTTCTACATTAAGTGCACCAAGCAAAGAAGATACATATAATGCCATCAATGCATCTGCAATGAGTTGAGGTTATAGCTTCTTGTTTTTTAACCTCTTCTTTATCTGACATTGTGTATTGTTCTGTTGCTTTAAGCAGCAGTAATGTCTTTAACAACAATAAATTTTTGCATGTTAATGCCTGTTTTTTAATGATATCCACATGTTTTTCAGGACAGCCAATGAAGTGTAGTTTATAGCTCACGCTAAACACCTGCTTCATAGTTACAAGTTTAACAAAGAAAGATTTACAGTGGATTATGAACTGCTCTGAGATAGCTTCAAAGGAGCAATAAAGAAAGGAAAAAAAGAAGAAATAGCTCCAAGGAACTCTAATGCATAGGGCCATTAATTAGAAGCCCAAATGACTTGTAAATTCTGGTGTGGAAGAGGAATCCAATTAACTCAACCCAAACACCACGGGAAAGAATTCCAAATTAAAGAATCTAGAAGCAGGGAAGACTAAAGATAACAACAAACCTGAGCAGATGCCCCACCAAGTTCAATAATTCCAGTTGTATCCAGAGGATTACCTCCAAGAGTACCCAGTGCATAGTTTGCAACAACCCACGCATAGACCCCTTCATCAGAGCCTAAGACAGTAAGAACATCCAAAATTAGCCTAAAAACGTGGATCCGGGATTAGAAAATATAGTACAAACATAAGCACTGAAAGGTTCCCCCCCCCCCCCCGCGACAACAGCAGTTATCTTTATTTAGCCCTGGATATTTAATATATACAGTCAGGAGAAAAATATGAGAAGCAACACTAAAAAAATATCCCAAGAGGTTATTGTTTTGTTTTCACTTTTGTTGGCTCCCCATGAAATGTGACTTCAACCAAATTGGATCAAGATAAACAACCGCAGTCTTACATTAGAAACAACATAAACCATGATCCTAACTTGTAGACTAACCACCGTTACTTCTCCTCCATTGCTGCCAAATTTTACCATGTTGGCTTACAGAATTCACTCCTAGTCTCCTACAACTAAAGATGAACTTAAACCTCTTAATACTCTTCTAGTCCTATTCACATGCTGGATTCAGAACACATCATATTCTATTACTATAACTAAAGTAAAGTAATCCACATAGTATTACCTGTAATAACCGACGCCCAGTCATCGTGAAACTTAAACCCAGACTCCCTAAGCAACTTCCTACACTCCTCCAAAATCTTGTCCTGCGACTCAACATCCAACAACCTCAGCCCCGCCGTCGCCATTAGCCTAATTTCCGTCTCTCCCCACTGTTCTTTTGGAACATTGTTCCTCCCAAACTCCAAAAGCTCTCCCAAAGAATCCGACACTGCTTCCGGCTGATCCCCGAAAGCTGACAATCCCGGATTAACTTTCAAGCTATCTGATCCTTCTTTGAAGTCGAAAACAATGTTTTTGCTTCGATCAAGTCTGTATCGAAACACGTGGATCCTCGTTCCAGTGCTTCCGGCATCGATTATAATTTCGAATTTAGTTGACCCTGCTGACGAGAAAAGGAAGACGTAACTAAAAACCAATAAAGCGAGAGACGTAGCGATTGGAATTGCAAAGATAGAAGGGGTTGGCCTGGTTTGACGAGGGTTTCGGGGGGAAAGCGCGGTGGATCGGGAATTGGGTCGGATTTGGAACTTAATTGGATCCATTTTAGGTGGTTCGGTGGAGGGTTTGGGTTTGGGTTTTTTCTCCTTTGAATTGGGATTGAATCGGAGAGGAGAGACTGTGAATTCCAAAGGTTTCAGCGCTCTCTCTCTCCTATCTGATTTTATTTTTCTTTTTGTTTTGGAGTTTATGTTTCAAGCTTTTTTACGCTTACCAGAAGAAGGGCATTGAAAATTCCCGGTTCGATTCGGTTCGGTTCGTGTTAAGAAAACTGTCATGACCGGTTTGGACTTATAAGTTTGTTCCTTTTCAGGTTTTGGACTTTTGGTTGGATTATGACACATTCCTTTAAAAAGGTGAACATAACCACTTAATCAAGTCCATTACTTGACTTTAAATATATATATATATTTGATTATTCTCTCTCTCTCTCAATGTTTTTCTCTTAAATTTTTTCTTGTTGCTCGGTCGATAGCAGAACTAAAAATTTATAAGGGGATCGAAATAAAATTAAAAAAATAAAAATTTATAAAGAGGTCAAAATGAAATTAAAAATTTTAAGAGAGTCATATTAAGATTTTACAAACTTTAAAGGACTATAGAGATAATTTTACCTTTTTTCTAAAAATATCTATTCTATTTCTAATAAAAAAAAGGTTAGTGGAGACTGAATCCCCTTAAACCTCCCCTATATTCCGCCTCTAAACCAGAGACAAAGGTATTTGACGATTGGGAAGGGCTCTTGCCTCTCACATACATGATTTTTTTTTGTTGCTTTTATTCATATATATATATATATATATTTAAGAATGAAATAATTAGGTATTTGTCTCTCATTTTCAAATATTTATGTTTTGTCTCCTACTTCAATTTCTAACTCTATTCCTGTCGAAAACATTTCAACAACATGCCTTTTCAGGTGACTCGCTCTGAATCTTCGAACAATTGGCTCAAGATATTGTACGATAGTCAAATATCCTGAAAACAACCTAAAAGAATAGAGAAACTGATATATTACCTGGATAGCGAACACATGCGACTTCATAGGGACCAAAAAGGGAAGCCTTTATGAAGATCTGTCGGTTCCAAAATTTCTTGTAAATTAATAATGCATTTGTATTGTCAAATTTTATTTCCCATGGTACCAGGTTGATGAGGACTGTACTTTTCTCTAGCTCCCGACTAGCTGCATGCGCTCCCATAATCCCAACTTAGCTGTGATTTAGGCTGCGCTAAGCACAACTTCTCCAATAAACGTTGGAGCGCTAACTAAAGAAACAGTGCTAAATAAGGTGTGTTTTGAACGTTGAACGAGTGTTACCTTCGTTTTTCCACCTGATTTTATGCTCGTCACAACTGGTTTTCTTAGCTTCTCTCAAACGACCAATTGGGTAAGAATTTTGCGTTCAAAAATCTGTGCTGAACGAGCCCTTAATCTTACACTAACAACAATTTCCTGAGCCAATTCTGTAACCAAAGAAAAAAATGTATATATCCAAACACCAAGCCGAAGCTTACCTTGAGTTGGCAAGACATAACCACAAGGTTATCCTGGAGGTGTATATGTTAAGGGCTTGTTGCATGCAACTAACGTACAATCTACTACTTGTATAGAATTTAAACTTTGTTTTCTTTCCATGACAAGGATATTGATCCAGGACATCTAACTGAAACGTTGGCTAGACTACATAGTTCCTACGGGAGTTAGTTGGTACCAGGCAACGACGGAATTAGTATTGAACTATAAGTGAGCATTTGATTAACTTTAAATGAATAAAACTCTAAAATGTAATTAAACTATAAAAATTAAATAATGTTTAATTTTACTAATTTTAAAATTAAAATATTTTTAAAAAATAATTAAACAAAAAAAATGAGAGGTTAATGTTTAATTTTAACTAACAAAGTCCAAAAAATAATAGACCAAAAAATTATGGGAGGGACAAAAACTTAATTGCAATGATTTCAAAACTACCAATGTGCCTCCGCCCTAATACCAACTTACCAAGGGCGAATGCATGAAGTTCCGGTAGAGGACAACTACATGCCCATTTTTAAGAAAATAAGTCTTATTTTTTTTCCTAAAAAATATTTGGTTTAACTTGTAAAGGAGGCGGAGGTCGTAGTGCCATAATGATGGATGGTGGTGGAGCCTTCATCTTCTTCACGGAACATCAATGGTGGAGGAACATATTGAGTGCTTATGCTCGTTTTGATGAATTGTTATCCTTTAAAATCAATTAATGGACTTCGTTCAGTGATTTAGTTCATCTCTTTTTCCCAATTTATTTGTCTAAATTTCTCTTTTTATATTTTCATTCGTTTATTTTCTTCAATTAGATATGGCACATATATAAATTGTTTTCATTTAAGATCGAATAATTACTGAACCCAACGTGTGTCCTAGTAAAAAAGCGAATGATGTTCATCCTAGGAGACGCAGGTTCAAATCGCTTTGTCTACAAGATGCATGCGCATTGTTAAAAAGTTAAAAATATATATAAACAGATACTATCTTATAATCACCTTTAGACTATTCAAAAAAAATTATTACTTTGCCCGTGGTGGGCACATGTCTCTTATCTTTCACCCACTTAGGTTTGAGTTGTCTTGTTTTCAAAAAGTTAAAAATATATGAACTGATATCGATTGTCGATCGTCGATATTTGTTATTTTTCTTGCTTTTATTTGTTATATTTTTAATTTTTTATTTTAATAAGAATCTCAGCTCTTGTGGCACGCTTTTTCTTTATTTTTGTGGCATGTTTTCTTTGTTTTTGTGGTTTCGTTTCATCTATCATTTTGGCATGATTTCAGCGTACCTTAGTGGTCGTTTGCTGCTCACACAAAGATCTTCACGACGCTAGTTTCTGATTATGATTATGTCGGTGGTCATAGAAAGATAGATCCTCACTGGTTGATGGTTGTTTGCCGATATAATCAGCCCTGGGTAGCGGAGCAATATGCCTGATAGTTAGCCTTGCTCACCATCATTTTTCATCCCGTAAAGCATATCTTTTAGACATAGACAAAGAGATTCAAGAAGGCTTCTAGATTTTGACGGTATGCAAATTTCTATGAAAATGTTTACTTTTTTTGCACTTTTAGGTTTTTTATGAGATTTTGGTGGACTAGTCTTATTATTCTCCCTTCTAGATGCATTGTATTTGTAATATATTTCATAATTTTTTTTAATAAAATTAAGTTGACATTATAAAAAAATCACAATTCAATTATTTTTATAGTATTTGTAATCCATGTATTCATATCAATTTTATAAATATATAATTATGAATTTTGGTGAAAATACTAACAGCATCAATAATTAAATTAAAATTTTCATATAAATATAAAAGAATTTAATTATTCAAATGAAAATTGACTAATTTCAAAAGAAGTACAAAAATTTATGATATAGTTTCAAACTTATATGAAATAATAAATACTAACAAATTCAAAAGAGTTTAAAAATAGTGATAATGAAACATTATTATTTTTTTATTTTTCTAATATACTTGTATGATAATATATGCCCATATTTTTTCTTAATCTTTTGACAAAGCACACACCTTATGTAGCGACCTTTTTTCTTTCCTTTTTGAAAAAAAAAATACCGTGTTAAGGGCGTTTGTTTAGAAAAGAAGTCGGCTACTAATTATCCCCTAAATTATTAATGAAAATCTTTTAGAAGATTGGGGATTTCTTTTGAAAACTTTAAATCTTCAAAAACGATAAAAACTTGGAGTCGCCACCGGCCACTTGGGTAAGGTAGGCCGGACACTATAAAACCAGAGATTCGTTGCTAAAGGTCCGGGAGTTGGTTACGTGTGGGGAAGGATTAACGCCCCCATCACGCCCGGAAATCGGTACCAGAAAATTTGTTGCTCTTAAAAGGATGAAAGTTATTAAAATTTAAATTGAATTTAATTTGAAGTTTTTAGATAAAAATTAACCTTGATTGCACGGGCCTTATCGAATTGGTGGACTCGAATTAATTAAACATTTAATTAATAAGGTTGACGATATGTCATACCATAGATTAAACCGACATCGAATAAGCCCGACTGTCGTGTTAATTTATGGTTCGACCCCGTACGTCACCTTTATGCGTGATGCAAACATTTAAGTATGATGTGATGATTTTGTTAATTTTTAATCCATTTACCTCGGGATGGTAAAAATTAATTCGAATATTTGGCCAACATCCTTTAAGCTCGGACTGTTATGACACAAATGTTTGAATTAATAAATACCTCCCCTTTTGTAATTTAGGTTAATTAGAGATGCAATTAAGATTAAAGATTATATGGATGCCAATTAAGGTATGACAAACAAAGGCATAAGCATAAGCACACAAAAGAAAGCTCAATTTACTAGAAACCCAATTAGTGATTTATCTATTAATTAGATGACTTTAACATTTAACCCTAAATTAATTAGCCTTGAAAACTATAAATCCTAAAGTATGGTGACTAGTTTGTAATTTAACGTTAAGTTAAACTTAAAATCGATTTTCCCCTAAAGTAATTAAAAAACGTTCAATTAATTTAACGAATTTAACATTTACCCCAATAAGCCAAGGATAAATTTAAATTCACTAAATTAATCCGAACTCTAATCTAACTAAGGCTTTTAAAAAAACTAAGGCTAATCTAATTCTAGGATTGTGCCCCTATAAGACGAGCACACAATCTAGATTAATTGAGTTAATTTAATTAATTTAGACAAAAGCCCAAGAGGAGCAAAATAAGGCCTAAGGCCCAAACTTCTATTGTGTAATAAAGCCCAAAAAGTTTAAGATACATTATATATTAAAATAATATAACATATTAAAAAACTTATTATTTAAAATATACATGGAAATACATTATGTATTAAAGTTATATAATATACATATAAAAACCTATTATTTAAAAATATGTATTATTTATTTTACAAAATTCTTCAACATACTTTAAACCATATTATACACTACATATACATATTTTATTTTCCCATAACATTATTATATACTTCAAAAACTATATATTTTATGTACCTATAATGTGTATATTATATTCTTTAAAATTATACTATATATCCTAAAAACTATATATTCTACCCAAAACATATATGCCTTATTTTATAAGATTATACTATACTTTGAAATATATATATATATATATTATGTGTCATGGGTATATATTATATTTTATAAAATTTTATCTTATTCTTTAAATCCATTATATTGAAAGTATATATTTTATAATAATAAAACAATTATATACTAAAAATGTATTATATATTAAAACATTTTTATTCTTATATTTATATTTTTTTACTAATTCCTATTTTATTCTAAAACACATCATAAGTTGAAAAATATTCACAATATTTTACCAATTTCTAATTTATCAACAAATGCATGTTAAACATAAAATTATACGTCATGTTTCCATTTTATACTAAACCTATGTACACGTTAAATTCCTAATATATGTTCCATTCGAACTAATTTTATCCCTAAAATTACAATCACAACCGAGCAAAATAACATAAAAATTAAATTGCAAATATTAAACATAAATATGCAAAATTTAAACTAAAAAACATGAAAAGAATAAATAAAATAACTTAGTTTAAAACTGGAAAAAGAACCTAATTGTGAGAAAATAAAATACAAAGACAAAATTAAAAGATAACGAGGATGTAATTGAAAATTTTGAAAAACTACGAAGGACCCGGGGGTAATTTAAAAAGGCAGAATGGCTTCCCATGGTAATTATCCCACACAGAGGGACCAATAGTGCAATTGGACCATGCGAAAGCCTTTTCGGTGCAATTATTTTAGGGCGGAGGGACTAAAAGTGTGGTTATACCATTTAAAAAATTATAACGTTATATATATATATATCCCCATTTATCCGAAAATTGAATTTTTTCGGCCATTTTTTTGTTATAACAATTTCCCCCCACCCAAATGCTTTGAACTTGTTCATCAAGTTCTTCTGGGTTCATCATGAACCCAGATTTCGGCAACCCCCTTTCGTCGTATTTTCCAGAAATCGACCATTCCTTGGCCGTGTCGGCCGCCACTTGGCTGCGGCCGGCGAACATGAACTGACCCAAAAAAACTCCTTGTTTTCAAACCGCCTAGATCCTAACCTAGTTTTATCAAAATACATCATCTTCTCAGTATAAAACCCAAAAGCCAAATCAAAAAAGGGCTTCTGCCGCCGCGTGCTTGCACCTTTTCACCGTACTCGGCCTCGAGGAAGCCACGGCTTGTCAACGGAAGAGCAACGGTCAGAGGAAACCAGAACGCCGTGACAAAAAAAAGATCTACGAGGGTAAAAATAACTGACTCTTTTTCTTTTCTTATATATACATGCATATATATATATATATATATATTTGAACTGAAAAAAGAAGAAGATATACCTCGAAAGGCTGTTTCTCTGTTTATTGCTTCTGGATTTTTTTCGAACTTGTATGTTACAAATGGTGCATTACATGCTTATATCTCATTCCGATTGTTCATTGCCCTATTGCCTATGGTTTACATGTTTAAGCAAACTTTAAATGTTATTACTGTGGATGATGATGCTCTGACATGCCCCATTTTTTATGTGTTTTCTGTTGTGCGGTGGTTGGGAGCCGGTGGTGGCAGCAGAAATTCCGGTGCTGCAGTCATGCGAACGAATAGATGAACTGGAGTCGGCGCGTGAGGAAGCTGATTGGCCGGAGCATGGGCTGCACGCGCGGGATTTGAATGGTCCGGCTCGATCTGGGCCGTTGGATCAGATTGCATCAGGAGCATTGGGCTGCACGCGCGAGATGATGATACGTGGCACGCGGGGAGCTAAAGGATCTCCATTCGGTCTAGACCGTTCGATCAGCAGCCCTTGATCCAACGGTCCAGATTGGGCTGCGCAAAGGATAAACAAATTAGGGTTTCCTTTAAGTGATTATCAGACCTAGTGTTGGGCTTGTTGGGCCAGATGTAGTTATAATAATAAAAAAATTTGGCTTTTAAAAGTGTAATTGGACTTGGACTTATATAAACATTGGGTTTTGATTATATATTGGATCTGTTTTTTTATTATCCTTTTTAATTACTCATCAGCCCACTATATATGAACAAATATCCTTACACAAATATCAATACATACAATTATAATACATACGTACATACACACTAACATATGTATTACTATCACATGCAATAAACACATACACATTTGTAATATTAATACATACTACATACACATAGGCATACAATATACATTTAGACATTAATAATATTAAAACAATTAGTAGACACAGTAACATATTAATAACACATACATAGTTGTATATTACATGAAAGGTTGACAAACCACACACATACGTTCATGTTTTGTATAAACACATATAATAAACACACACACTTATGATACATACCTAGTACATATAATAACACATATGAGCCCAATATTATTATCACCTAATGATATATACAAGCTTATCATTGCAAAAATAGAAGAAACGAGTCAACTCCGAACAAAATTAGTGATTGTACCTTACACACAAATACTCAAACTCAAATATTCTAAAATAAATATCATTTTCTATTTAGCATAGCCACTTCTTTTTTTTTCGTATGGTTACTCTTCTGGTTATTTTATATATTTTCTTTATTGTGACAATTAAGATCATTGGTTTTTTTTCCAGATTTTATCATAATATTCTGTCGTGTTTTATTTTCATATATTTAAATTATGTTATTTAATTTTATTTAATCAATCTCCCCTTTTGTATGAAATTTGTAAATAGTTTTGTCTACTCTTGTAACACGTTCTTTGCTTGCTGTTGTAACACGTTCTTTTTTCTTAGGATTGGATTTGATGTCGCACCTATGTTTGATGTTTATTTTGTTATCTTACTGGTCTACCATACATTGGACCCTCAAACTGATTTTTTATATTGATAGGCTTTTGCAATCACTCAAGATACGTAGTAGTTGAGTCGATAGTATTTGTTCATATTTTTACTTAACTATTTGACAATACACACACCTTGCACATAGATACTTAAAAAGTCTCATAGGATGAACACAATCATCTTTTCCACTAGAGTCACCAGTTGAGTTCAACCATAATTATTATTTTTATCTATCATTTTTATGCACTTTGACGAGTTTTAAAAAAATGAATCAATTTACTTTAATGTTATGATTTTTTTTCATAATTGTATTGTTTTTCTTCTTTAATTAATAAAACTATCTAATATTTATAATTAAAAATTGTGATAATAAAACTTGAATTTTGACATAAACATCACTTGTCTACTTCATGGTGTGTTGGGTTGAATTATTTAGTCCACGAATGTGAAAGCAATCGCAGATGCAAATGCTACATATTCTCCAAGTCTCATATAAAACCAATTATTGGTACATCTTTTTATAGTCCAAAGAAATGGTCGATTCCCATTGGCGGCTTTGCCATCTGCTCCCAAGTGTCACCATCAAAAATAAAAATGTTACTTGTACTCGAATGTGAATATCTAATATAAACATATTTTTAACGATAATATATTTATTCATTTTTTTAAAAAAATGCACATTTAATTTTGGAGGTTTAAAATGAGTATGTGATGTCAAAAAAGGAAGACACATCCTCAGCATTAAATGCTTGGAACATTGCTGAATTGTCCCATCATTCAACCACATTCCAAAAAAATTGTCAAAAAATATATAAAAGCAATAAAACTGAACAGTAATTGCATAATTGGATTCATAGCATAGCAGAGAGTGAGAGTTTTACGACATTAATGAGGCTTAATATGAACATGGAATTGAAATCATGGCCGGATACGTACGTTATTTTAACACGACATCTGCAGTTGTCAAGTGTATGTCATAAACTCAGCATATCCCATTCCAGATTCCATGCCTATAAAAAACAGCTTCCATCAACATTGATTCAATCATTCTCGAACTCTTCGAGTCCGAACATTAACCGGAAAATAACCAGAGAAAAAGAAAATGGAGTCCAAGTTTTTGTTTCTGATCAATCTTCTGGTTTTACAGTATCTGGCAGTGCTTTGTGTTTCCCAGGATTTTGATTTCTTCTACTTTGTTCAACAAGTGAGTTTTTTGGTTGTTAAGAGAAAAAAATGATTTTTCTTTTCTGGGATTGTTTTGATTTTGATTTTATTTTTGAATTACTTGCAGTGGCCGGGATCTTACTGTGATTCCGGCAAGAGCAGTTGTTGTTACCCTACAACAGGGAAGCCTGCTGCTGATTTTGGCATTCATGGACTTTGGCCTAATTACAATGATGGTTCCTACCCTCAAAATTGTGATCCTAACAACCTTTTGATGAATCCAAGGTATCTTCCTACAGGGATTTAAATACCGGTTGCAACGTAACTTAATTTATACGTTCAAAGTTTGAATTACATAGTTTAAAACTGTTGGGCAATGCAGATTTCGGACCTCATCAGTAACATGAGAAGGAACTGGCCTACACTGGCTTGTCCAAGCGGCAGTGGTGAGACCTTCTGGTCTCATGAATGGGAGAAACACGGAACATGTTCGGAGTCGGTCTTTGATCAACACAGCTACTTCGAAACGACACTCAGCTTAAAGCAACAAACCAATCTCCTTCAAGCTCTGAAAACTGCAGGAATCAAACCGGATGGAAGAACATACAGCTTGGGGGACATTAAGGATGCTATAAAAGAAGGAAGTGGGTATACACCATGGATAGAGTGCAATCAAGATTCGTCTGGGAACAGCCAGCTTTACCAGGTGTATTTGTGCCTCGACAATTCAGGGTCGAGTCTCATCGAATGTCCTGTTTTTCCTAAAGGGAAGAAATGTGGGTCTGAGATTGAATTCCCTATCTTTTAATCTCGAATTTACTGCATTTGTAATTGCTTTGATTTGCCAATGTTGTCGTGTACCTTTTAATCAATGTTTATGTTTGAATATTAGAAAATAAATAAATATTTTTTGTTATTTTTAATTATTCAGGATATGTTTAAATATGTGTTAAAGAAAAAAATTGAATCCTAAATCCCTTACAAATAAAAAATTATTAGATGAACTCAGCTTATTACGTCATCTGTGGTTCTAGCCAATAAGGTCCATTTATTTAATTTTCTTTTAAGGTAAATCATCACTTATTTCCTACATGTTAATAGAGAGTGTGTAGTTATTAATTAATTATTTTGAAGTAGATGAACTTTATTAACTAGGACCACAAATGACATGATAAGCCAAATCCATCTAATAATTTTTAAATAAAAATACGCAAAGTTTAGTGTCTAATCACTAAGTTAGGCTAAATATTTGATAAACTTTCTCAAAAAAAAAAGAAAAAAAGAGAGACTATATTTCCTGTTGGGGCACGCATGGTACGTAGAATCCATGCTTTACCTCCCTGTTGATGGTAGCTTGTTAGGAATTTAAAAATAAAGTTAAAGAGTTTAAAATTTATAATTTAAAGTTAAAATAATACCGTTTTTAAGTATAGATAAGAGGAAAATACGTTTAGAGTCTAATTTTTTTTATAATATTTGATGTTATGATTCATTTTTAAGATTTATTTTTAGGGATTTACTCTTAAAATTTAATTTTTTAATATATATTATTAGGGGTCCAATTATTTTTAGTCTTGTTAATAGGGCCCTAATTTTTTTTAACACTTGTTATTAAGGGTTCAATTTTTTTTAATATTTGTTATTAGGACATACTCTTAAAATTTAATTTATTTTCTAATATTTATTATTAGGTGTCCAATTGTTTGCTCAATACTTGTTATTAGAGAGTCATTTTTTTTCTTCTAATACTTGTAATTAGGTGCTCAATTATTTCCTCAATATTTGTTATTAGGGACCCTACTCTTAGGGTTCATTTTTTTCAATACTTGTTATTAAGGACATTTTTTTCCAACATTTGTTATTAAGGACATAATTTTTTTCCAACATTTGTTATTAGAGACATACTCTTAAAATTTAGTTTTTTCCAATACTTATTAGAGACCCAATTTTTTTTCTAGTACTTGTTATTAGGGGCCTACTTTTAAATCAGTTTTTTCAATATTTGTTATTAGGGGCATAATTTTTAGGTTTGCTGTTGGACTACTAAAATCACAAGAACAACTTTGAGTTAGAGTTTAAGGTTTATAGTCAGGGCCTTAATGTTAAAGATTTAAATTTTTAATTGTATAGTTTAAACAGGGATGGATGTGTAAATTTTTTTATAAATATTATTTACCAAAATATAATCCAGTATTTAATATTGATTAATATTAGATGGAGAAAACAACACATGAAGCATAGAGGAATAACATCAACTATTAGTTAAATATTTAACTAATAGTTTAAATATTGGTTTGCTTAAAGTATAAATATTAGTTTAATATGGGTTAATATTAGTTTAAAATATAATAATTTAAGTTAAATACTAGTTTGATTAAAAATATAATAATTATATAATTTGTACGACGGAACATTGGATTTTTTATGAGGGTATTAGGTTCGATCGACCTTATTTGTATTTTGATATAATTTTAATGTCATGACACAATATAAATTAAGTATAAGTTTTGATAAAAATTTAACAAAGGTTCGGCGTTAGGCCCCTCTTAGCCCAAGTAGCTATATTTTTTAGGTTTTATTTTATCAAAATCGGATACCCGTATTTTTCGAGTATTTTAATTTTTGAGTAATTAAAATTTAAACAATCAGTTCGTGTTTTAACCCGTGAAATTTGAGTACCCGTTATTCAGGTATCCTAAATAATCAGGTACCCGCAAGTCAGTCTATTGGGTGCTCGTGACAAATTTAATATTTTTTAAAATAAAACAATTTAATACAATTAAAAAGTCTAAATCACATAATCAAATATAATCAAAACTAAAAGAAAATAAATATCATTTGATCAAAACAAAACTTAAACTATAATATCTTAAACTCAAATTTTTAGTATAATTGTTAATTCATTGCCTCATTAATTTGAGATTTATTTTTTTAATTTTAATTTAATCAAACTTTATTAATTAGGTATTTGAAATGTTAGGGTCAAATAATTTATGATTGAGAAACATGAGTGTTCAAGAATAAAAACTCAATTTAAAATAAAAAAAAAATCATGTATCATATAAAAGTATATAAAATAATTAAACTTTTTAACAAGTGATATCACAATAATTGACTATTAACGTTTAGATTTATGTGTGAGTAGCACATAAATATAAATACATATTTCATTTAGATTGTGATGATAAAATTTTCAAAACCTTTTATTAAAATCTTATTTGTCAAACTTATAGGTCAAAAAGGATATATTTAAAAATAAATTTGTGAGACTATTATTTTCATTTTATAATTATTCTAAAACCTTAATTCTCTATTCATTTTTCTTAATAACTAAATTATTTTTATTCCATCTTTTTTAATTACAAGTAAACAAATACTAAATTTCAAAATAAAAAATTTAAAATATTTCTCGAGTTGGGTCGGGTACCTATTTAAGACTAATATTGCGGCACGGGTTTGACACATGAACCCGTGATATTTAAGCGGCTGGGTATCTGACCTGAAAATTTATTTTTTTAAAAAAAATATCCAGTTATTTTTTACCAGATCAATGGGTTAACATGTCAAGTATTTTAAGTCGAACATTTTTAAACACCTTTACGTATCATTATCATGTTAGTCAAATAAAATTATTGAAAATTGACACGTGGGCTGTTTATGAAGAAAGAAAATGATGCGAAAAATTAACATTTATCCAACATTTAATTATATCAATTATTTAATTTTAAGCATTTAATTGCAGCTAATGATATGTGCTTGTTGAGAAGGGTACAGCTTTTTGCTTTGGCTGTGTTGCGGTTAAATGGTTATGTTTTGATCAGTTTTTCGCTTGTGTATTATTTTCTTCTAATTAAAATTAAATAAGTTTTTAATAAGGTATATTTAATAAAATTATATTCATCGAAAAAAATTAATACTTAAAATTTAAGATTATTGAACCCAATAAATAATTTTAATAGAAAAACAAATGATATTTATTTTAGGAGGGCCTGCGTTCAATCGTTTGTCTGTAAGATGTGTGCATTACCAAAATGTTAAAAATATATATAAACAAATACTACCTTATAATCACATTCAGACTATTACAAAAAATTGAGATTATTAAACAACACCTTCAACTAGAGATTTGGATATTTCAACACTTCAATGCGAGTGAACAAAAATACAACTTTAATCTAGAAATACATGTTTGAAAAATAATTACGACAACTTTAATCAAAATACTTTTCTCAAACTTCTATAACCATTGTTAAAGGTTGTTAGGGCCGTTAGGCCTGTTGTAACAAATAGTCTTTCGGTAGTTATGACCCATCTGAATCCAGATGTGCTAATACACGTTACTGTTACATAACACTGCAGTGTGCTAAAAACCCGTCAGTTTTTTTGTTTCATTCAATAATAATATCCTTCTCTTTTCCTTTCTATGTTAATCTTCTTTCTTTGCTGATCTTCCTCGTTTACTTAGTGCTTCCGTTGTTTGTTTAACAAGACATTAATTTTTTTTACAGAGACTTACGTAGAATTGATCTTGAATTGTATGTTTTGTTAAAAATATGGTATCAAATTATCAAGTTATAATCTTCGGTGCTGCTATTATCATTTGATTGGTATGCATTGCTTTTCAAACTAATTTTTCGTTAGAAGCATGCTACAAAAAGCTAGTTTGAAATAAAAAACAATGAAAGACAAGTAGTTTTTCAAGCCAAAAGTACTTTTTAAAAACTGAAATTTTTAATTTTTATATTTTTTTAAAATATTTTTAAGTATATTTACTCATATATCATCGTTTATATTACTAATTTTTTATATTTTCAAAAAGAATCTAAAAAATAAATATTTTATGTATTTAAAAGCACTTACAACAATACCAAACCCTCAACCACCAAAAATATTTTTTTGTGGTACTTTTTAAATTATCGGTTAAAATTCATAACAATCTGTTCTCTTATGAGATATCAGATAAAAGAAGGGTGTTGTCCAATTTTCAACGTAGCTATTGCCATGATGCGACTCGCTATGCTACAAATACTGGTGGACAATTCAAGGGGCAACCTTGGCACACAATTCAACTGTGCGGTAAACTTGCTAGGCCATTTAGTTGATCGATGTTAGTATTGTTTTTCTTTTGAACGAAAGATCATCGGCATTCAACAAGCAAAGAAAAATACGAACAGAGAAAGAGAATACAGGAGAAAGAAAAGAAATACAGATGAAGAACAACATAACACAAACAAACCCGTTTTGACCAAGTGTCAGTCTCAGACTCCAACAGATACACAAGTTAATGTCTGCTGTTATTCTTCTAATCCTTTTGATATTACTTACAATCCTTTTTTCTGTTCCTCTGCAGGCACTAGTAAGAATGTTAGTGCTCTGTGGATTTTGTTCAGGTAAACACCTTGGTCTCAACAGCTCTCGAGACACACTGTAATCCAATTCTTCAGGTAGTAAAAAAGTCAGCTTATGTCCCGACCTATAAAGTGTGTGCCCAAAATAATCAGTTACCTGTAATAAATTTGTACATATTCTTTTACAAACTATACTATTTAGAAGATTCAAATGGACAATCTTAAAATTTAAAAATCCAAATTACATGACTTAAGTATAGAATTTAAAATTCAAATCCCATAATTCAAAGATAAACTTAAAAGTCACTATAAAAATATTGTTAGGAATTTGATGTGTGAAATAATCAAAGCGATAACGACATAAACCAAGGCATACACAAGAGACTAAATTTTAACGTAGTTCAGCATAGTCTACTCTACGGACGAAAAAACGAACAAAATCCACTATCAACATAGAGGACATGAATGAGTACAAGTACAATATAACACATGTAATCCCAAAACTCTTTGTACAAATCCCATGACCCAATATCACAATAGTTGTAAAGAACCTAAAAATGGTTACATATCTTCAGAGAATAATTCTCTCTATCTTATTCTCTCGTAATTTATAAGGTTAAACCTAGTCAATATTTATAGACCCAAATACTTGGTTACCAATAAATCTTATTCAATAAGATCTCTTACCTAAAATAGAATTACAATAAAACCCAACTTAATTACCAATTAAAATTTGAGTCAAAATATAACAAAGATAAAAAAAAAAAATAGTCCATTGATGACCATTTTCATTCCGACCAAACACCACCTCAAGTCATGTATGTGTAGAAATACAAAATATTTAAACCTTTAAACTATATAAATAAATATTCCACAATGAAAATTATAAATTTCAAAACGAAAAATTAAATATTTTTCATATTATTCAATACAATAAACTCTTCTCTATTTAAAAATGACAACGGAATAAGTTTTTGGTCGTTCCCAAAAAATAAGAATCAAAACCTAATCTCGTCATGTCCTGCCCTGCCCTGCCCAGATATTTTTGATATTCTACCTAATATATCACGATTCCTCCTATCAATTTTTCCTTTCATTTTTAGCAGGAAAAATCGTTAAAAACTGTAAGGTATATGAAAAAAAAGTAAACAAAAAAATAAATGAAAAAGTAAAGGAGAACAGAAGAGACAGCATAAAATTTAAAATGATCAAAAGTTAAAAGATTTCATGTCCAAACAAAAAAATAACAACAAATAGAGAAAAAGGGCAAAGCGAAAAAAATACTAAATTTAAAACCCAAATAAGAGAACATGTACAAATTTGTAAATTTAAAATTCAAATAAGTGTTCACTATGAAAGAGAGTTGAAAAATCTTAGAGAATCTAGACATTGTTAGACCTTAAAATTGTTGTCCGAAAAAACCATGAAATTCCTAAAATCTCATATCATTTTTTTGAGTAGAAAAGAAAATTCTCATATCATCATAGATAGAAGTGGGAAGCTTTGAATGTTTAAAGAAAATAAAACTAAGAGAAGGAATAAGAAGAATAAAAAAATGAAATTAAAGTAAAGAGAGCAACACTGCAGCAGAAGAAAAAAAAATTTAAGAAAAAAACCCTAAATAACACACACATCTCTATATATAATATATAATGGTATTTTCGTAAATATATTAAAATTTCACCTAAGAATTTAGGTTGGGTTGGGTCGGAGTTTTACCTTAAACCTGAACACGTCCCAACTCACTCCTTCTAAAAACCAATCTCGATTTGTCTCGAATCCATTTTTTTAAAAAATAACCCATCTTTTCGGGTCGAACTCGGATAATTTTGTCCTCCTACCTCTATCATAATGGGTTATGAGAAGCACGAATCCAATCTAAATTTTTAAATAAAAACCTAATCTAAATTAAAAAAAAATTGGAATTGAGTTTTCGAGTACCAGTCAAAGTCAAATATTATGGTCCAGACCCAGCCCGAGATATTTAGCGGGCGAACTACTCAACACAGAATTTTTTTTCAAAGAAAAAATATCTTATTTTATTCTATCGAGTCAACGGGTCATATATCTTAGTTCGAATATCTTTTAACACCCCTGGATATAACGTCACATTTTTATTACTATCCGATTTATGATTGATGTAGTTGATTGTATGTCATTTTCTGTATCTTGGATAATTTATTATTGACCAAAATGTAAAGCAAAAGTTAAGGTTTTGAGAGCTCAAAATCTGGTTAATTGATGTGAACCAGAGATGGGTTGTTATTGGACGGTAGCGTCCTTGGTTTAATTTCAAGGAATTAATTGTAAAGTTTTTCTTTAAGCCAAAATTCAATAGCTTCATGAAGTTGTACAAGCAAAATTGTAACAATTCATTTGCTGCCCAAACTGAAAGTGACCCCCTTCTTTTCTCAGATAATTTTTTATTATGTCGGTTCATGAATTCACATTTGTTAGGTATGGGTATAGAGTTGAATTACGTGAAAAAAGGGTTCACACAAATTTTAATTCTGAAGATTTGTGTAAATAAAATTGTAAAACCTAATGAATTATTAACAACGTGTGAACCGTCACATTTAATATGGAAATCAAACTTTGGGGTATTCATAATATATCGTTTAAGATGGTCAATTTTTGTTGAAGCGTGAGAAATGGCATTATCTCGTAGAAGAATTTTAAATTAATTATGTATCAAGGTATACTCATGATTATCGAAATCGGATCAGATTAATTGGTTGAGTTAATGAAACTAAAAACTAATGGTCCTTAATTGAACAAGTGAGACAAAATAAAAAAAATATATGAACAATTGTGAATCGTTAAAAATTTAAAAACCGAGATAAAATTGAGTCGAAAACCGTTTTTTTACTAGCAATGTGGTTCTTACTACACTAGGTTTAACTAAGTATTTATTATAGGTAAAACCGTGCAATCCAATGGATTAGAACAAATCATGACATCCTTTGACGGACGGAGGGACTAAATATGTTCGTCCACTTTTTATTTATATAAATTTAAATCTCAACATTTGTATTGTGAAGTTCTATTATAAAAAAAATTAAAACAAATCACATATTAAAATGCCACATAAAATAATGGGGACAGATCTACTTATACTAGTGTCCAACAAAAATAAATATAATTTTTTATAATTCTTAATATGATTAATATTTTAACAATTCAAGTGTGCATTTTTATATTTTATTAGTATAGATCATACATATCAAAATTGAAATAATAAATTATATAAATTAAAAGATTTCCTTATCAAACAAACCAATCCTTTTCTCCAAAACAATTGAAATGGCACGTGGCTTTCTTGGTTTTCAATTGTGATACGCTCAGACTTAATAATCAAACTAAAATCATACATACATACATACATACATACATACATACATACATAGCCTATAGGAGAACTCCATTGAAGATGATCTGAAGACACGCTAACAAAGCATTTTCACAACCATATGCAGTCATGAATATTCATGTCCTAAAACTGTAAAATGAGTTGGGTTTACATGTTTGTGACCTAAAATAAATCCTTCAATATATGGTGGTTACGAGAAGTTTAATATTAATTTAAATTTAAAGTAAAATAAGAACAATGGTATGAAATTAATAGATTTAGATCGTCTTATTTTATTAAAAATTCAAAAGAATGAGTTGTTGAAGTTTAATCTTGATGCCCAAAATATCATATGCGTCGGAGGTATATGCCAAATCAAAAATAAAAGATTTCATCACGAAGTAAATCAATCCCCATTGAAAAGGATTAAATTTGCATGTGGCTTTCGGACATCAATTATGATAGGCCATGACGGTCCCATTTCTTACCCGAGTGTTGACTTGCACGCAATAGGACCAATCACGATTTAAAAATGCAGGGTTATGTATATTTTATTAAAATGAGATTTTTAGTTTAAAAATATATTTGTTGGTTTGATATGTGTATTGTATATTAACTTTTAAATAAAATATAAGTATAATATGACTCAAAATCTATGAAGTACAATAACATTTTGTTTTTTCCTGTGTTTTCCTCATCTTAGAGCGTTTGACTTCACTCATTTTGTTTTTCACATTTAAACATTTGAGCAAGCACATTTGGCCGGTTGACCAAGATGCTAATCTTTGTTCCCTCATTTTTTTTAGGTCATGTGTTATAGACTCACTAAGAGCACCCCTCCCCTCCCCTCTAGGTAAGATTAGGATAGATAATATTTGTCAAAAAAGAAGCATTTGACTTCACTTATTTTAGAGCTTTTTTCTGAGGCTGTGTGGTCACTCTTATTGCACATGTTTAGAATCATCCTTGAATAGGATCAGTTCAACCCTTACTAGTGTGTTTTTAAGGGTAAACTACATTCAATGCCACTTAAATATGTGTTTAGTATTAAACATGTTATTTTTTCTAAAAGTTATAAACAAGTCATTCAATTAAAAAATTATTACGAACAAGTCACTCCACTTATAAACATGTCACTTAATTAACATATTATTACAAACATACCACTTTTCTTCTATTACGGTATAGTATAATAACATTTTTAGTCCCAAAACTTATACAATCTATCAATTTGATCTTAATTCGAAACAATTCAATAAATTTAATTCCTAATATTTAAAAATTTCATCATTTTAATATTTATTCCTCTCCTAAATTGCTTGTTCTTATCCTGTTAATGTTATATTAGTTCTTGTTACTTTCATGGTATAATAATATCTTAACAACAACTTGTTGCTGCTTTATGACAGAATGCAACTATTTATTTGATTTGATGAGTTTGCTTGCTTTGACAATATCACAACAAAAGAAAAAAATTGATGAACTTTTTAAACATGAATGATTAAATTTATTGAATTATTTCAAATTAGGACACAATTAATAAAATGTATAAGTTTTGAGACTAAATTTTTTATTATACCAATGAAAAGTGACATGCTTGTAAGCGGAGTGACTTGCTTCTAACAATATGTTAATTGAGTGACTTGTTTATAACAATATGTTAATTGTGTGACTTGTTTATAACAATATGTTAAATGGGTGACTTGTTTGTTATAAAACCAATAATTAAGTGACCTTAGGTGTAGTCAATTAATTAGATGCCACGTTGAAAGCATTAAAATAAAGCTTTAAGCTGGGACTCGATAATCAAAACAAAATTGAAAATGAAGATAACTCCATTGAAGATCATCTTAAAACACACAAGCAATAACATTGACAAGCATATGCTGCCATGAATATTCCATGTCCTTTTGCCTTATAAATACACCCAATCTTTCAAACCCCCAAACTCCATCAATTGTTTGAGGGAAGAAAAAAACATCATCGAAATAAAAACCTTTTTTCTTTTTTTGAAAACATGAAACTGAACTCATTTTCGGTCATCATTATCCACCTCTTCGTACTACAATGCTTATCGGTTGGTTGTCTCTCACAGGATTTTGATTTCTTCTACTTTGTTCAACAGGTAATGGACACAATAACATGGCTTTTTTATTACATATCTATGATCATTGTGAAGTTTGGGTTATGATATTGGTTCATGCATGTTTATCGTGCAGTGGCCTGGAGCATATTGCGATACGAAACGGAGTTGTTGTTATCCGTTGACAGGGAAGCCTGCTGCAGATTTCGGGATCCATGGACTTTGGCCTAATTACAACGACGGTAGCTACCCTTCCGATTGTGATCCCGACGCTAGTTTCGACAAATCTGAGGTACATTATATCTGCAACTTTGTTTATAACGCGATCCAAAAACGATGAAGAATGGTTTATCAGGTTTAATTAAGAGATTTGTTAATTTCTTTACATTTTTAATGATTATAATTTTACGTTTATATTCAAGTATTTTATGTTTATATATAAATTTTAGTGTCGATGCATATATAAAATTATATACTATCGATGCATCAAATATTAAAACTATATACAACTTAAAAATACAATTTTGCAAGTAAGCTTGAAACTCATTATTTATTTAGTTAGCTAATAACGAGACCTTTTCTCACACGACAACAGCTATAACTACCCATCTAGTCACCTTCCAAGTTGCTGGGAGTGGGACCAGACAGACCCATGCCACCCACATGTTTTATGTTCAGATTTGGTCCAACGTCTTTCTTAACTTAAAATAATGTCAGCCAAATTCCGAATAATATATTTGTATAATACTCTTTCGATCTATTGTTTAATCACACTAACACACCATTATCATTTACAAAGAACAGATTTCAGATCTGATTGCGACAATGCTGAAGGAATGGCCCACTCTTGCATGTCCTAGCAGCGATGGATTCAAGTTCTGGGCTCATGAATGGACCAAGCACGGGACTTGCTCTGAATCTGAACTCAACGAGCGTCAATACTTCGAAGCAGCGATCACATTGAAAGGAAAGGCCAACCTCCTCCAAGCTTTAACAGATGCTGGTACATTCATTTTCTTTTACTCTGATTCGGGTTCGAGTTTTATAAGAATAGAAAATATTTAAGTGTGCGTCGAATACAAGTGCGGGATCCACGAGTTTGATGTGAAATTTGTTGTGGTTGTAGGAATCAAACCGAACGACGAGCTGTATAAAATGGAGGAGATTAGAGACGCTATAAAGGTTGCAATAGGGTACACTCCTGGGATTGAGTGCAATGTGGATCAATTTGGCACCAGTCAGCTTTATCAGGTTTACTTGTGTGTGGACACTTCGGGATCAGATTTCATCGAATGCCCTTTGTTGCCGAGGGCTAGATGTGGTTCAAGCATTCAGTTTCCCAAGTTTTAATGCTTCAGTTCAACCATTCTCAATTTAATAATTAATTTATCCCTAGGTTAAATCTTTGAATTTCGCAATAAAAAAGGAGGGTTTTCAGTCTCTTGCAATCTACTTCATCTATTGACAATTGAATTCCAAAATCTCATTCGAATTGTTTCGAATCAACTCGATTAATAATCTGTTTTATATACTAATAAGATTATTAGTTAATATTTGATGCATGAGTAGTATAATTTTTTTTGGGTGAATATGTTATATATTCCAATCCCAAGAGCGGAAAACCGCTACGAAAACACTATAATCTATACTACAATATACATGTGTAAAGCAAAACTGTACAACTAAAGACAAATGAAACTATACATCAATCCCCCAAACTAAGCAAAAAGCCCTATTAGCATCCCCACCAAACCTGTGTTTATACACACTTAAGACTTCCCCTTAAGGAAACAACATGCCCATTGCAACTCTTGGATTCAACTCAGCACAGGCCTCTGCAGTTGACAAAATTGCAATACTCCATCTTATACAAGCTTAGAGAACCCGCATTCAGAAAACAAGTGATCACGAGACTCAAGCTCAATAAACATAGAAAAAGAACCTCTCAGCTGCCCCTGAATTAATTGAGCACGGACTCAAGGACCTTAAGACATGGAATTGAGCCTGCTTAATTAGCTTGGTCATGAAGGTTCTATTGAAAGATGGTTCAGTTTGGGTTGCATGGGTCCATGCAGTGACGGAGCTATAGCTCCCATGGGAGGGGCTGTGGCCCCCCTGGTAGGGGGAAATTTTTTTTTACCCTTTAATTTTTTATATTTTTTTCTGAAAAAATTAGGATAATTGTGAATTTTCTCTCTCACCTTTCAAAATTTATGTTTTGCCCTCTAACTCTAAATTCTGATTCCGTCCCTAGGTCTATGCGTACATTATTAAGAGTAACTCCTTCTGGCACCTCTCTTGCCCCCAGAATTATAGCTGGACTTGATGAGTTTATTTATTGCATCTTAGAGTAGTGCAAGTTTTTTCGCACAAGTTATACTTATTTAAACTTCATAATATAAAATTTAAATCTCTCACCTTAAGCCTTCTATTCTAGTCTAAATTTTAGAAAGTATTACAAGTAAATCACAAATACAAAAAAAACTTTATACATATATATATGGCTTAAGGGTTCAATAAGCCCTTAAACTTTTGTAAAAAAATCAATTAAGCCCCTATTTTTTTTGCACTTCATTAAGCCCTCAAACTCAAGAAAAAAATCAATTTGACCCTTTGACCAACGTTGACCGTTAACTTTAACATTAAAAAAAAACATATAAAAAACAGGAAAAAATTATAGAAAAATTAAAAAATTATGGAAATTCTAAAAATTATTTAAAAAATATAAAAATAAATTCTAAATTTATTAAAAAATAATAAATTATAATTTTTCAAAAGATTAAAATATTTAAAAATAACAAAATTAAAAATTTTAAATAGTATTCTTGTACACTTATAAAAATAATTTGAAAAAATATATTTTTATTTTTTTAAAATATAGTTTAAAATCAAAATAAATTTTATTGTTTTATAGTTTTTTCAAATTATTTTTTATACTTGTATAATAATATTTTATTTTTTATTTTTAAAATATTTTAATCTTTTGAAAATTTATTATTTTTAAATAAATTTTGATTTAAAAAAATATTTTTAGAATTTTACCAAAATTTTGGGAAAAAATAAAATATCTTTTTTCTGTTTTTAGATTTTTTTTTAAAAAGAATTAAAATTTGAAATTTCCTTGTCAAGTGGTATTGTCATGTTCCGACACGTGTCAAAAGAAATTTTCAAAAAAAAATGTTAAAATTAACGGTCAATGTTGGTCAAAGAGTCAAATTGATTTTTTTTTTGAGTTTAAGAGCTTAATTGATTGCAAAAAAAATTTAGGGGTTTAATTAATTTTTTTGTAAAAGTTTAGAGGCTTATTGAACCCTTAAGCCTATATATATTTGAATTTGAATTATAATAACTACAATAATTCAAATCAAGGGTAAAGTAGACCAGTGGTTACTGAACTTTTAGGACGCGTTTATTTTAGTCACTAAATTTTTAAAATTTTTATTCGAGTCACCCAACTTTTAGTCCTCTTTCATTTTGGTCCCTCCCATTATCTTCCGTTAAAAATGCTGATGTGGCACGTTATCTTCTTCAACCTCTTTCTTCTTCTTCTTTTCCTGTTTTTTCTTGCTCTGTTAACACTCCACGGTTCTAATTAAACATTTTCAATTAACAAACTACAAATTTCTTATTATCAAATTAAAAATTTCCCCCTCTTTACCGAAACTGAAATATGATGATGAAGTAGTCAGTCTTTCTCTTTTAGTAGTAACATATTACCTTTATCCTTATTTCGTTAATTAGCCCTCTGGTTCTGCCCTCGAAGAGTGAACTTGGTACCTTACATGGATTGTGGTTATATTTTGTGGCTAGGTTTAAATGGATTTTTAGAGTTTGTTGCCTTATGAACTTCGATATTTTTTTTTCACATTCTGCATATCTGGAAACATCATTTTCTGTCGGTATGTATTGAATATTGATTTGGTTTTTCAGATGGATGAGGTGCTTGCTTCTGTTGCTGAAAACGATAAAGAACTTTGCGGTGATTTATATTGTAGACATAACAGAAGTGCCGGATTTTAACACAATGTTTGAGCTGTACGATCTATCGACTGTCAGTCTGTCATGTTCTTTTTCAGAAACAAGGACATTATGATTGATCTCTGGTAATAACAACAAGATAAATTGGGCTTTCAAGGTGTAATCACCCATTTTTTCCGGTGTATAAACATCGCGTTAATTTATATTAGTTTAATAATTAATATATTATTGTTGTATGTATACGTATTATTATATGTTTCTTACTATACGTGTGATTAATGTGTACGTAAACCATGTGTGTATGAGCATATATGCATGTATGATTGTATATTATATTAATGTGTTACATATATTAACGTTTGCATGTATATATCAATATACATGTGGATGTTTGCATGTGTATATTAATTTGTATGTACATATATTATATTTGTATACGCATATATTATTACTATTACTACTGTTATTATTACTATTATTACTAATGCTATTGGGCTGAAATTAAAATAAGATAAAAAGTATAGTAAAACCCAAATTAGTCCAAGTCCAAATTACATGAAACCCAAAATTAATGTTTACATTGGGCCCAATCCGGCCCAAACCCTAACCCACATCCTAAAAACCCTAACCCACATTAGATAATGGAGCCCTAATGCCCTCATTTTATTCTGTACAGCTGCACGAGGGTCGTTGGATCAGATCTAGATCCAACGGTCACAGTTGAAGCATAAAGACCCCTCATCTGCCACGTGAAGTCCACGTGCGGGCTGTTGGATTCTCTACTCGCGCGTGTGAGACACGTGCAAGGCCGGTCATCTTCTCCAGGCCACGTGGCACGATCCCAGACCGCTACATCATTTCTGAGGTCTCATCTCAGCCGTCTGATCTTCGAGCAATCCTAGCTGTTGGATCAGATCTGATCCAACGGCCAGGGATGCATCTGCCAAGGGATCACCTCTACCATGCCTCTGCCGCACCACCAGCCCCAACCACCGTACTCAGATGCACCAGAAAACACAAGAAACAAAGGCTATGTCAGTATCATTTCAAATCCAAAAAAAATATATGTATTTTTATAGTACTTTCTACCAAAACGATCAGAGTAGGATATATGTATGAAAAAGTTGTAAGAACACGGGTTATCAAGTTACCAGTTTTATTAGTCTTTCTAGAAATACAAACAAAAAAAGTTTCAGGGTAATCCTCTTTTTCTTTTCTCATGCACACGTAAATCAAGAACCATATAGCAAAAAATAAAAGGAAAATTTTCTTTACTTGAGTCAGTTCAAATCTTGCCGGCGATGAACCCTCGGGGGTAAGCCGTTTTAGGGAGGGTTTTCAGAGGGGATTTTTGGTTCAAATGAGTGGTCTGGGTGGCCTGAAGTGCTGGTCTAGGAAGGCTCGAGGCGACCGTTAAGGCCAAGCCTCGCCTGAGACCGCCTGAGCACGGCGGCGTTTAAGGGTTTTAGATTTTGGGGGGGTTGTTTTCTGAAAAAATAGAGAACATGAGAGCTCTCTCTCTTCAGCTAAAAAAAATGAGAAAAGAAGGAAAAAGGGAGCCGGCTATCGATTTTATAGAGGGGAAATAAAAAGAAAATGTGTAAATAACGTCATAAATCCCTTCGCGTTCTTGAAATTTTCAGTTCTGTCTCGCCACATGGGATATTTGCAATCCCGGTCCTTATAGCTTTTCAAAACATTTCAATTTAGCCCTCAAATAAACCGAATTCAGATTTTAAATGGTGAAATTACCTCTCCAGTCCCACCGCGTTTTTGAAATTTTCACTCCGAGCTCGCCCCTTGGTTCAATTACATGTTTAGTCCTTTTAAGTTTCGTCTGATTTGTAATTTCGTCCCTAAATCATGTCTTTATTGCTCCAATTTCTGTCATCTCTGTTTCATTTTATTTCATTTTTGCCCTCTGTTATGTCTCTTGTTTTTGTTATTTTATTGTTTTATGTCATTCTTGATATATTTATTTTGTTCATCACCATAATATAGGTTTTTATATCATCTTTGTTTTTGTTGTTTTTTTATATGTTTTAATTTGTTCATCCATATGGTACATGTATGTTCGTTTAAATATTTTGTTTTAGTTTGGTTATCATGTTATACCTATGTCACGTTTTATGTATATAAGTATGTTATTTATGTGTTTGTTTGATCTTGAAGTATGATAGGAAATTAAGTACCTTATTACATGTTTGATTTAGTTTCGTGTAAAATTATGGTGTCTAGATTTTAGTTTTTATTTGATGTTTTTGATTCTAGTATCATGTCTATGTTTGTTGCCTTATTCCGTTAGTTTAACATTGTATCTTATCCATGTCATGTATGTGATATAGTTGTGGATCACTTTAATATGTTTAAGCATGATAGGGTTATTTTTTTATTTAAAAGCTTTGTTTCTTTTTTCTTGTTCATATATTTTATTAGTATTGTTTAATTTTGTGATGTTCCTTGTTTGTTTTAAAACCATGTTGATGTATACGTATGTTTTAAAATTATTTGCTAAGATTGCATAAGGGATATATTATTGTCAATGCGGTGCCCTCTTATCCGAGCGTAAACGGGGCCAGTATCAGGCGTAGTGATAGTGGTTGGGTGTTTACTCTCGGATAACGGGGCCTTTAAAATCTACTCGCACTTATAACCAAATGTTAATTAAATCGTCACTTAAATCCGGAAAGTCTAATATTAATAAAGCGGTAGTTATTAAAGTACCAATTTTGGGCGATGTGGGGGTACTAATCCTTCCCCATCCGTAACCGACTCCCGAGCCCAACAAATTTTAAATCTCTGGTTTTACGGTGTCCAACCTACCTAAGTGGCCAACGGTGACTCCAATTTTCAAAATAAATTACGGTTTTTACAAAACCCCACGGAAGACATTATTTTCAAAACAAAACAACAAATAAAAATACTTTTTATTTTTTTAGCGAAAAGGACATCACTACAGATGGTGACTCCGCTGGGGACATTTTTTTTGTTTTCTCAAACAAAATAAAGTGAGTCGAGCTTTTTAAATAATTACCGCTTTATTAATATTAGAAATTTCGTATTAAAGTGACTATTAAACTAACATTCGTTATAATTGTGCGTTTATTTTGACGCATTTAAAATATGGCATATAAACCCGTTTTTTTAAGTGGGGGGAAAACGCTAATGCTTTCGTGGAGATATCGTTCTCCCGTGTAGGCCTAGCAAGTACCTTTGGGGCTCGAGTACCTTATGCTTTCGTAAGGATATCGTTCCTTCGTGCATGCATAAGCGAATGGGTCCCCCTGAATTGAACCCGATTGAAAGGAGCCTATAATGGGTGATGATCGGGGGCCTTGCCACTCTTAGTAGAGGACAACGAGAACAATTCGGGTACCTCATAGAACCAAAACTGCATGTAGAGAACATATAGAAACCCACCCCTTTAGAGCCATGCAAATAACCTTAGGTGTTTTAGACAGGATAAATAGGGTTGTTTTGTGTGTTTATCCTATTTAATTCGACCTTTTACTTATATATTTATTTTATCCGGTACTGACTTGTTTTCCTTTTTGCTTTTTCTTTTTTTTGCATACATTAATGCATTTGCATTACATAAAGGTACTGTATCAAGTGGTTTACCCGATCAGAAAGTCTTTCACCATGGAAAAAAGGTATCTTAGGAAAGAAGAGCCTAACTTGTCAGTCAGGAATTGGTCAGAGGTCAATCAGAAGGCCCAAGGGGACAGTTTACCGAGCGAGCGCATAGTAGCAGGGTACACCTACGTGAGTCTTCAACATAATGACTTATGGGATCTTCAAAGCATCTGGGAAGGATGAGACAGAAGACTACAAGACATGTACTGTGATAGTTATGGCGACATTGCACAGTTGTTATGCGTTCGAGTCAATCGACCCTTACTCCGAGCTATTTTTCAGTTCTGGAATCCTGCTTTTTGCTGCTTCACCTTCAATGGACATGACATGATGCCTACAATAGAAGAGTACACTGCCTTACTTAATCAGAAGAACGTTCAGGAAGATTGGATCTATGCAAAACTGCCGAGGAATTAGAATTACACTTCGAAGCTCAAAACCTTTTCCGGGATGAGTGACGATTGGGTTAATGGCCTAATTCGACTTCTAGGAGACAATACAGTCTTTGCATGAGAGAGTATTCGAGACATCATACCCGCACATCCAGATGTGGGGAGGAAGATAGACCTATTTGCCTTGGGAATATATGGTTTGGTAATCTTTATGAGAACTCTTGGAAACATTGATGCAGCCATTCTAGATCTGTTTGAACGTATGAAACAGAGGGCAAACCCAGTACCAGCGATCTTGACCGAGACCTTTATTTCTTTAAATGACAGTCGAAAGCACGAAGAAGGACATTTTCGAGGATGTGCACAGCTGTTATAGGTATGGATTCAAAGCCACATATGGAAGACACCGACGAGGGTCCTACCGGGGATATCCTTTCAAGGCTTTTCACCCTTACAAGAGTACTTAGCAAAAGAGTGGAGAGAAAACTTGAAGACGAAGAAATAGTCCAGTTTCTTCAGGAACATTCAAGATGAAGACATAGTATGGAGGGTTCCGTGGCTCGGTAGAGTTAATTACTTCTTGTACGGTTGCGGTGATTATGACTGGTTGATGATGTTGGGGCTGCATGGTGGGATTGCTTGTGCTCCGCTTCTGGTGTTCCGACAGTTTGGATCGCGACAGTTTGTTCCCAATACCGCCATATTGAGCCAAAGTGAATTTTCTTTCAAATGTGAGTTCAAGGAAAAAGTTCAGACTATCATGAGGGCTTGGGACCATTGTTACTGGATCAGAGTGGAAGGAGACACTAAGCGTATGATCACCCCGGACTACGATCTTTGGAGATGTTTGAGGATTAATGATAAGATTCCAGAACCCGATCAGGGACCAGCAGTGTCACTTGAGGAGCTTGTGAGAGTAGTACCGTCTAAAGCTGATATTTTACGAAGTGAACTCGAAGAAATCAAGAGGAAAATGGAAACCCAACAGACTCAGCATACGGGTGAGCTTTATAAAACGAGTTTAGAGGTCGACGAACGGGACGGGATCATTAGGCAATTGAAGAAACTGAATGCGAATTTGAGCGAGAAGAATGCTCTTTACCAGAAGGATACCCTCATACTCCAAGCGAAAGTACAAAAGGCCAGCCGAAGTCAGTTCATAGCCGTGGAAAAGGAAAGGATGAATGGTATCCGTTTGGTGGAAGAAGAACGAGAGATCTGCAAGCGAGCAATCGAGGAAGAGATAAGAAGCTGTAGGTTAGCTACCAAGGAGGAAAGACGCTCTTTCAAGGAGGTCATCGATCAAGAGAAGGAAAGAACTAGGCAAGAGATCAACAAAGGAAAACAAGCAGTCAGCTACGAAAGAGAGAACACCACCGCTTGGAAAAAAAGGTCCATGGGTAACAGGAATAGACTGTTAGAGATGCAAAGGTTGTACGACGACACCATCCAAAGCCTGAATCAGAGCCAAAGTCAGAATGTCGAGTTAGAGGGAAGGTTGGCAGGATTAGAACACTCCTTTCAGACTTACCGTCAGAGGAATGGCTTCATCGAACTACAAGAAATGGAGCGTGAAATTGGCGCGTTACGAGCCCAGATTGAGTCACTTGAAACAACTGTCCAGGATTATAGGGAAAGAATTAGAGTATTCGAAGAAGCTGCAGCCAGAGGAGACAATTATTGGCAAAGAAGACTGCGTGATGTTGCCCAGATGGTGCAGGATAGAGACCAATATTACACGAACCTAATGGTGGACATACAACGAGTTGCAAGGCATGTGAGTGACATAGCTGCCGAAGCCAAAACTCTCTGACCTTTCATAGCCACAGGCATGGAAGAAGCTCCCAGGTTCATCAAGCTACTCAGGGCTATTAGAAAGTTAGGGGATAGAGCTAGGGCTTATCTGTAGGACTCCGTGTTGTAGTCAAGACTCTTTTGTATTAGGAACCCTCCTTTTGTAATACGAACTCTATTGTAATCTAGATCCTTTAATTCCCGTGAAAGTAGTTCAAAGGGGTGATTACCAGCGGAACCAATACCTTTATTTGTATACACTCCCGCATTGCATCATGACATTTGCATCATTATACATGCATTTATTTTCTTTGCAATCATATTAATATTGTAAATATTATGGCAGTGTGAAATTAAAAGTTAAGCCGCAATCATTCATCTTCCACACCTTACCCGACTACAAAGCAAGCTCATGGAAGATAGGATAATCAGTCTAGAGAAAGGATAGAGAAATCTGGAAGCAAGATTTGATGAGGCCCAGAGGAGCCTCAGTGACCAAATTGCTCAGTTACAAGCGTCGATAGTGTCTGACATAACTGCGTTGTTGGCTAAGAGCCTCGGAAAAAGAGTCGAAGGTGAAGTCGCTCAAGTGCCGGAAGGTACCCCAGCTCACAGTAAGGTTCAACCGGCTACGCCAAATCTGGCCAGAAAGGTATATATTAACCTGCTGGGATGTCTACTAATCTTCAGGTAGGGGCATATGAGAATCAACCCATTGACACAAAAGCACTCTACGAGGAGGAAGTGCCAGACCTGAACTTGGTTGAAAAGATCAGGTCAGAGGTAGAAAAGAAATGGGAGGAGAGGTTTCGCCTCATGGAAGAAAGATTTAAAGCCCTGCAAACTACAGAAGAATCGGAAAGCGATGCTAGTGACTTAAGTCTGGTATCCGACCTTGTCCTGCCACCAAAATTTAAAACCCCAGAGTTCGACAAATACGATAGAACCACGTGTCCTTCTGCACACGTGACAATGTATTGCCGGAAGATAGCGACCTACCTCAAGGATGAAAAACTTTTAATTTATTGTTTCCAGGACAGCCTAACTGGGGCGGCGCTGCGATGGTATACCTAGTTGAGCCGAGTAAACATTAAAACCTGGAAAGATCTTTTAAGAGCATTCATCAAGCAATACAAGCACATGACGGACATGATGCCCAACAGGATTATGCTAGAAAATATGGGGCAGAAATCTAACGAAAGTCTGCGACAGTATGCCCAGAGGTGGCGAGAAGTGGCCGTCCAGATTCAACCACCCATCCCCGAACACGAAATTACACCTTTATTTGTTAATACTCTAAAGGGAACACTATTTGATCGCCTCATTAATAATACAACTCAGAGTTTTGCTGATTTAATTAGGACCGGGGAGTCCCTTGAATTGGCATTCAAGAGCTGTAGGATTGATAGCGGGGAAAGTTCTCGGAAGTACAACAAGAAGAATGAGGTGAACACTGCCAGTACTTACACCGCCCCAAAGAATTTCAGTCTCGCAGCCACATGCATATATTGGGAAAGCACAAAACTCGAACCAAAGAGAGGAGAGAACCCAAGAAAGGAGAAAGAGAGGCAAACTTTTACTCCATTACCCGTTTCGTACTCTGAGTTTTACTCTCAATTGCACAAAGCAGATTTGGTCCATCCATACTACGTTACTCCGTTCAAACCACCATTCTCGTCCTGGTATGACCCGAACGCGTATTGCGATTATCACAGTGGTGCCCCTGGTCATCCTACAGAGAACTGCCTTGCTTTAAAAAAACTTGTGCAGAGTCTAATTGATTCTGGGATACTAAAGTTTAAAGAACCGAGTGTAGCTGCTAACCCATTGCCTAATCACGGGAACAAGGGAGTGAATGCTATTGAGGAGTACCCTACCAAGAAAGTTAAGGAGAATGTGTCAGAAATCAAGTCTTTTTTGTGGTGGATATTTCAGCAATTGTGCATGGCCTACTTGATCGACAGAGGCATGGTAGTAGTGCAGAAGATATGTGGAGTGTACTGCGAATTCCATCAGGACGGAGGACACGACATCCAACAGTGCGACGAGTTCAAGAGATTGGTGCAACGATTGATGAACGACAAGCAAATAGAGTTCTTTGAAGAGCCTACAGGAAGGAAAGGGTCAGACGTACATATGACGGACAACCCCAACATTAAATACGGGAGAGACAGACTTTTTGTCATCTCCTCCAGGCCAGAAGGTGCAAGTTCCTCCCAAGGAGAAGCTACTAAGGTGACTCCCAAGCTCATCATCTCAGCACCATCCCCGTTCCCATTCAAGGATATGCAACAAACTCCCTGGAACTATGCTGTGAATGTGACCCTACCAGAAAAGCCAGAGCCTGGTGAAGTAAAAGAACAGAAAATTGAAGAAGAGCCTACACCGAAAGACGAGCAAGCCAAGAGTGATGAGAATGTCGGTGAGGTAGGCCACTTCACGAGGAACGGCAGATGTTACTCCTCAGAAACCTTGAAGGCTGCTAAAGTTGCCAAGGATAAAGGAAAGGATACATCGGTTACCCCTACGCAGATATTCGGTGAGGAACCACCTCCAAAGATAAATGAACTAGTAACCGAGGCTCAGGCCAAAGAATTTCTAAAATTCCTGAGACATAGTGAATACAGCTTAGTGGAACAACTACGAAAGCAACCGACAAGGATTACAGTGCTAGAGTTGCTCCTGAGTTCAGAAAAGCATTGCGAGGCACTCTTAAAAGTGCTAAACCAGACTTTTAGTACCCGAGGTCCTTTCTGTATCGAAGTTGGATAGGAAAGTGGGGCATATCATCGCCTATAACCATATAACATTCAGTGATGACGAGATCCCTGAAGGAGAAATAGGGTCCACCAAGGCTCTTAACATCACAACCCACTACAAAGGGTATGTGTTACCAGGGGTATTGATTGACAACGGGTTAGCACTGAACGTACTACCTATGGTGACTGTACAAAAGCTACCAATTGATGATTCTCACCTAAAGACCTGCCATAACTCCGTGAGAGCCTTCGATGGCACACAAAGAGGAACACTTGGAAAGATTAATGTGCCTCTATTGATTGGACCGACTGAGTACGTGATTGACTTCGTGGTGATGGACATAAAACCATCCTACAAATGCTTATTGGGAAAGCCGTGGATCCACTCTACATGAGCCGTCCCCTCATCACTGCATCAAAAATTAAAATTTGTGATTGAAGGCAAGTTGGTCATAGTGGAGGCTGAGCAAGAGATCATTGCTTTGGTAACATCAGATGCCCCCTATATTCAAAATGATGAGGATGCTGCAGAATGCTCTTTTCGAGCATTAAAGCTGGTGAATGCCACATTCGTCACGAAAGGTAATCAGATCCCCTGCCCCAGATTATCTAATTGCACCAAGATGACCGTTGCTGAAACTTTGGGCCGATGAGCCAAAGCAGGAAGAGGGCTAGGGAGAAGGTTGCAAGGGATCCTATGAGCTAGAAGTGTAATAACCAAGAAGGATCGTTTCGGGCTGGGTTACAAGCCAAGTGTCCAACAGAGAAAGGAAGAGTACAAGAGGAAATAAGTACAAAGAAGAGCCAGATTTAAGAGAGTGGACATTCCATGGAGACCAATATCTTTCCCTCGTTTGAGAAATACTTTTATCTCCGGAGGATTCAGCCGACCAGGATAGGAGGTCGAAGAAGCAATAAAGGAAAATGACATACTCAATGAGAAAGAAATGTTTAGTGAATCACTTGAGGGGATGTCCATCAACATGATAGCTGGGAATGACCATGACATCAGCGTGTTGGCCAACATCCGTCCCTGCCATCATGTGAGACTCTTGATAATTGGAGCTACATTGATCTACATGTGGTTTTTAGGGCTAAATCAGAGTAATGGTCCGAATCAACCTTTTTGTTTTTGCCCATAAGCAATGGGGATCTTTTGTATAGGGCACCTATGTTAACTTGTTTGTTTGAAATGAAAAGATATCTTCCCCGTTTTCTCAAATGGCAAACATCTCATTCATTATTCATTCATATAAAATTATTCTCTTTCCAATACATTCGTTCTCATTTAATGCAGGGTCCCCATAATTAACTATATGAATGATGCTGAGTCCAATCCCGAGGTAGATTTTGAATGCCCCAAGATCTCAACAAGAATTGAATAAGAGGATGATGAGATAGAATACGAGGTCCCTGCAAAGCTGATGAGGATGATGGACAGTGAAGAGAGGCAAATCATGCCCCACCAAGAAGAAACAGAGGTTGTGAACTTGATGACTGAAGAAGAGAGAAAAGAAGTAAAGATCGGGACTACATTTTCCTCAAAAACCAACTGATAGCCCTACTCCAGGAATTCAATGATGTTTTCGCCTGGACTTATCAAGATATGCCGGGTTTGAATACTGACATAGTGGTACACAAACTGCCGACGAAGCCAGAATGCAAACCAATCAGCAAAAACTCAAGAGAATGAGACTGGACATGTTGTTAAAGATCAAAGAAGAGGTGAAAAACAGTTTGATGCTGGCTTCTTAGAAGTGGCAAAGTACCCTAAATGGGTTGCAAACATTGTACCAGTATCGAAGAAGGATGTGAAGGTCCGTATGTGTGTAGATTATAGGGATCTCAACCAAGCTAGCCCTAAAGACAACTTTCCTCTGCCACATATTGACACGCTGGTTGACAACACCGCGGGACACTCATGGTTCTCATTCATGGACGAATTTTTGGGGTACAACCAGATAAAGATGGACTCGGACGATATGGAGAAAACCACATTCGTGACCATGTGGGGTACTTTTTGTTTCAAGGTGATGCCTTTCAGACTCAAGAAAGCGGGAGCGACTTATCAAAGAGCGATGGCGACTCTTTTCCACGACATAATACACAAAGAAATAGAGGTATACGTGGATGATATGATCGCTAAGTCCCGAACAGAAGAAGAGCACCTACAAAACTTGGGAAAACTATTCCAAAAACTGCGAAAATACCAGCTAAAGCTTAACCCAGCCAAATGTACCTTTGTCGTTACATCTGAAAAACTCTTGGGGTTCGTAGTGAGCAGAAGATATATTGAGATCGATCCAGATAAGGTGAAAGCCATCCAGGATCTCCCACCGCCCATACTCAGAAGGAAGTTCGAGGTTTCCTGGGGAGACTAAATTACATCTCCCAGTTAACAGATAGGTGTGACCCAGTCTTCAGACTACTTAGAAAGAATAATCCCAGTGTCTGGGATGAGGAATGTCAAGAAGCCTTGGAGAAGATCAAAAGGTACTTGACGAATGCTCCGATTTTAGTCGGTCTGGTACGAGGCAGACCTTTAACCCTCTATCTATCAACCTTTGAGAATTTAATGGGTTACGTATTGGGGCAACACGATGAGTTTGGAAAGAATGAAAGAGCCATCTACTACCTAAGCAAAAAGTTCAATGATTGCGAAACACGGTACCCGCCAATTCAGAAGCTATGTTGTGCTTTGGTTTGGGCCACCAAAAGGCTTAAGCAGTACATGCTATACCATACCACATGGTTGATATCCAAGCTAGACCCCTTGAAGTTCCTAATGGAAGCTCTGGCATTAACAGGGAGGATGGCCCACTAGCAGATGCTCTTATCCGAGTTCGACATTGTGTATGTAAGTTAGAAAGCTATGAAGGGAAGCGCCATAGCGGATTTCTTAGTTAGTCGTGCTTTGGATGATTATGAATCGTTGAACTTTAATTTCCCGGATGAGGACTTGATTTGTATTACAACTGAGGAAAATGTTTTAGACGATAATTCATGGAAGCTTTACTTTGATGGAGCCTCCAATGCCCTCGGACACGGGATAGGGGCCATGTTAATTTCTCCAGAGAATGTCCACTATCCATTCACCAGCAGACTAGAATTCTTCTACACCCACAATATAGAAGAATACAAAGCCTGTGTTATGGGACTGAACGCAGCTATTGAAAGAAAGATTAAGGAACTTCAAGTATTCAGAGATTCATCCTTAGTGTTTTACCAGTTGCGCGGTGAATGGGAAACCAGGGATTCGAAGCTGGTCAAATATTTTGAATTGATTCAGGAGCTCACCAAGGAGTTTGAAAAGATCAGTTTTGCTTACCTTCCCAGAGAAGAAAATTAGATGGCAGACGCCTTGGCAACCTTGGCTCCCATGTTCAAAGTGAACATGGAGGCAGAAATGAAGCCTGTTGAGATGCAGACTTTTGAAAGGCTGGCTCATTGTTGTAATGTGCAAGAAGAGATAGATGGAAACCCGTGGTATTATGACATCTTGCGATATGTCAAGTTTTAAAAGTATCCCGAAGGGGCAAATGACGATGACAGAAAAACACTCAGAAAAATGGCAGCGGGATATGTTCTGGATAGGGAGATTCTATATAAAAGAAGCCATGATCAGACATTATTGAGATGTGTGGATGTCCGAGAGGCGAATGAGATTTTGGCAGAGGTACACGATGGTCTATGTGGGACGCACGCCAATGGGCTGTCTATAGCCCAAAAAATTATGAGATATGGCTATTTCTGGTCGACCATGGAGGGAGATTACATCGATTACGCCAGGAAATGCCATAAATGCCAAATTTATGCTGACAAGATTCGCGCTCCTCCATTACCTTTACACACCATGAATTCCCTGTGGCCTTTTGCAGCGTGGGGCATGGACGTCATTGGGCAAATTCACCCGAAGGCTTCCAACGGGCACCGCTTGATTTTGGTCGCCATAGACTACTTCACTAAATGGGTGAAGGTAGCATCTTATGCCAACATCACAAGGACGACGGTATGCAAATTCCTAAAGAAGGGGATCATCTGTCGATACGGTTTGCCAAAAAAGATTATCACCGCCAACATTTCCAATCTGAATAACAAATTGATGACGGAGGTGTGCAACCAGTTCAAGATAACACACCATAACTCCACAGCCTGTCGCCCTATGATGAATGGGGTAGTGGAAGCAACAAACAAGAACATAAAGAAGATTATCGCGAAGACGTCGGATACCTACAAGGATTGGCATGAGAAGCTGCCATTTATTTTTTTCGCATATAAGACATCTGTTCACACATCAACGGGGGCAACACCCTATTCTTTAGTGTATGGCACAAAAGCAGTACTCCCCATTGAGGTTGAGATTTCGTCGCTCTAGGTCCTAAATGAAGTAAAGTTGGAAGAATACGAATGGGTGCAAGCCAGATTTGACCAGTTGAATCTCATCGAAGAAAAGAGGCTAAAGGCCACCTAACATGGTCAAATGTACCAAAAACGGATGATGCGGGCATACGACAAGAAGGTGCGCCTGAGAGAATTTAGAGAGGGAGATCTGGTACTTAAGAAGATCCTCCTGATTCAGAAAGATTCTCAGGGAAAGTGGATGCCCAATTGGGAAGGGCCATACGTTGTCAAGAAGGCATTTTCAAGAGGAGCATTAATCTTATCCGAAATGGATGAAGACAAACTAAAAAATCCTGTGAATTCTGATGCGGTTAAGAAATACTATGTTTGGAAAAAAAAAGAAAGAAAAAAAAAGAAAAAAAGAAAAGAAGAGAAAAAAGAAAAAGAAGAAGAAAGGTGAAGCGAAAACCCGAGAGGGCGTTCCAAAAAAAATGGAGGGCGTCTTGAAGCAAAGGAAGGATCCGAGTCAAAAACCTGTAAAGGGCGACTAAGATAAATTTTGACGTTGGACCTCCGGAGAGAAGAGTCATCCCCATGAGTACCAAAAGAAGAAGCTACAGGCAAAGATTCTACTCCGGTTGACAGGATCACGCATCATTCATACTGTGGATACTTGGAGGTTTTGTATTTCATGTTTTGCTTTGCCTTTTCCTCATGTTTTCCATGACCATCTCAAAATTGTTCCAAATCCTTAATCATAATAAAATCGCATTTTTGAGCTCCTGATCCTTGTCTTCTCGTTAGTTTCTATAAACATCATGCAGATAAGTTAACATAGGCTTATAATAAGCAAGAGATTTCTGAGCATTACTCTGATCTAACCCTGAAGATGTAGGTGATTAGAAAACATTATTAACCTTGCCCTCTAGCTGCCTACATGATGTATGTTGAAGCGGGACGAGCAGAAGGCTTCGAGCACCAGGGCAAGGTGACTAATGTCACACGCCCCGCTTGTTTAAAGAAAGCATACGAGACAACAAGAGATCTCCAGGTGAAAACCTAGAAGGGCACCTCAAAAAAATGACAAAAAAAAACAAACAAACAAAAAGACAAAAATAAAAAACAAAAAAAACCTCTAAAGTGAAAACCCGAAAGGGCACTTTAGAACCCCGAACCAAAAATTCAAAAAAGAAAGGTTGGAATGGTTGAATCCGACAGTGAAATGGGGTATCTCCACTAGAAGAAGAAAAAAGAGAAAGCAAGCAGCGGAGAGTCGAGATTGACTGATGGCCGAAGTAGCCGCACCAAGATATTGACACTCATGCATCATGTATAGTTAGACATCCATAGGATTATGAGCATGCTAACTCATTTGTCATAGCATTTTGTCTATTCTAGACAGGTATCTGCATATTTAAAGAAGCATGAGCAGCCTTAGTAGCGTGAGTCCCGAGATAATGGCAGCCTACGTAGCGTAAGGCCAGAACGATAGCCATTTTGGCGTGAATCCCAAATGTGAAGATAAAGGTTCTATATAGGAAGGGCCTATATTTTCAAGTGTCCGCAGTGAGGGGTTCTATATAGGAAGAATCCGCCGCTCTGATGCTTCAGGAGCTAAAAGTTTTATATAGGAAGGGCTTGTGGCTCTAGGGTGATGACTAGCAGTTCTATATAGGAAGAACTCCCAGCCGAAGAAATTCACCCATGACACAAAAGGTTTTATATAGGGAAAACCCGCTGTGTTGAAGGCGAAGAGTCCTATATAGGAAAGGCTCCGAGCTTTACTATCTTAGAGTGAGAGGTTCTATATAGGAAGAACCCACAGCTCTGAGATTTCAGAAGCTAAAAGTTCTATATAGGAAGGACTTGCTGTTTCAGGGTTTGAAGACTAGAAGTTCTATATAGGAAAAACTCCAGTCGAAAAATCCATCCGTGACGCTGAAGATTTTATATAGGAAAAATCTGCGTTGAAAGCGAAGAGTTCTATATAGGAAGGACTCCAAGCTTTACCGTCTTAGAGTGAAAAGCTCTATATAGGAGGGACTCATAACTCAAGGCTCCAGAACGAAAGGTTCTATATAGGAGGGACCTGTAGTTCCAAGATCGAAAGGTGAAGAAGTTCTATATAGGAAGAACTTACGAGCCTGAAGATTCATCTGAGGAAAAACAGAGAGTTCGAAAAGAACACGTGATTCCAAAGGCACATACAAGGAAGTCAGATAAAAATAGGCGCTTATGATCTTTGCTTTGTTCCTGTTCCACAAGAACAAGCAAAGAGGGGCAACTGTAATCACCCATTTTTATCCGGTGTATAAACATCACGTTAATTTACATTAGTTTGATAATTAATATATTATTGTTGCATGTATACATATTATTATATGTTAATTACTATACGTGTGATTAATGTGTACGTAAACCATGTGTGTATGAGTATATATGCATGTATGATAGTATATTATATTAATGTGTTACATATATTAACGTTTGCATGTATATATCAATATGAGTGTATGTATACGTGTGGATGTTTGCATGTGTATATTAATTTGTATATACATATATTATATGTGTGTACGCATATATTATTATTATTACTACTGTTATTATTACTATTATTATCAATGCTATTGGGCTGAAATTAAAATAAGATAAAAAGTATATTAAAACCCAAATTAGTCCAAGTCCAAATTACATGAAACCCAAAATTAATGTTTACATTAGGCCCAATCCGGCCCAAACCCTAACCCATATCCTAAAAACCCTAACCCACATCAGATAATGAAGCCCTAATGCCCTCTATTTATTCTGCGCAGCTGCACGAGGGCTTTTGGACCAGATCTAGATCCAACGGCCATCGTTGAAGCATGAAGACCCCTCATCTGCCACGTGAAGTCCACGAGCGGGCTTTTGGATTCTCCACTCGCGCGTGTGAGACACGTGCAAGGCCGGTCATCTTCTCCAGGCCACGTGGCACAATCCCAGACCGCTACGTCATTTCCAAGGTCTCATCTCAGCCGTCTGATCTTCGAGCAATCCTAGCCATTGGATCAGATCTGATCCAACGGCCAGGGATGCGTATGCCAAGGGATCACCTCCACCATGCCTTTGTCGCACCACCAGCCCCAACCACCGTACTCAAATGCACCAGAAAACACAAGAAACAAAAGCTATGTCAGTATCATTTCAAATCCAAAAATATATATATGTATTTTTATAGTACTTTCTACCAAAACGATCAGAGTAGGATATATGTATGAAAAAGTTGTAAGAACACGGGTTATCAAGTTACCAGTTTTATCAGTCTTTCCAGAAATACAAACAAAAAAAGTTTCAGGGTAATCATCTTTTTCTTTTCTCATGCATGCGTAAATCAAGAACCATATAGCAAAAAATAAAAGGAAAATTTTCTTTACCTGAGTCAGTTCGAATCTTGCCGGCGATGAACCCTCGGGGGTAAGCCGTTTCAGGGAGGGTTTATTTTGGTTTTAAAACAAAGGTTACGGGTAAAAGGGGAGTGTGTTCAGAGGAATTTTTGGTTCAAATGAGTGGTCTGGGTGGCCTGAAGTGCCGGTCTGGGAAGGCTCAAGGCGGTCGAGCCTCGCCTGAGACCGCCTGAGCACGGTGGCGTTGAAGGGTTTTAGATTTTGGGGGGTTGTTTTATGGAAAAACAGAGAACATGAGAGCCCTCTCTCTTTAGCTAAAAAAATGAGAAAAGAAGGAAAGAGGGGACCGACTATCGGTTTTATAGAGGGGAAATAAAAAGAAAATGGGTAAACAACGTCATAAATCGCCCCGCATTCTTGAAATTTTCAGTTCTGTCTCGCTTCATGGGATATTTGCAATCCCGGTCCTTATAGCTTTTCAAAACATTTCAATTTAGCCCTCAAATAAACTGAATTCAGATTTTAAATAGTGAAATTACCTCCCCAGCCCACCGTATTTTTGAAATTTTCACTCCGAGCTCGCCCATTGGTTCAATTACATGTTTAGTCCTTTTAAGTTTCGTATGATTTGTAATTTCGTCCCTAAATCATGTCTTTATTGCTCCAATTTCTGTCATCTCTATTTCATTTTATTTCATTTTAGTCCTCTGTTGTAATCATTTATGCCTATTGTTTTTGTTATTTATTGTTTTATGTCCTTCTTGATATATTTATTTTGTTCATCACCATAATATAGGTTTTTATATCATCTTTGTTTTTGTTGTTTTTTTATATGTTTTAATTTGTTCATCCATATGGTACATGTATGTTCGTTTAAATATTTTGTTTTAGTTTGGTTATCATGTTATACCTATGTCATGTTTTATGTATATAAGTATGTTATTTATGTGTTTGTTTGATCTTGAAGTATGGTAGGAAATTAAGTACCTTATTACATGTTTGATTTAGTTTCGTGTAAAATTATTGTGTCTAGATTTTAGTTTTTATTTGATGTTTTTGATTCTAGTATCATGTCTAGGTTTGTTGCCTTATTTCGTTAGTTTAACATTGTATCTTATCCATGTCATGTATGTGATATAGTTGTGGATCACTTTAATATGTTTAAGCATGATAGGGTTATTTTTTTATTTAAAAGCTTTGTTTTTTTTCTTGTTCATATATTTTATTAGTATTGTTTAATTTTGTGATGTTCCTTGTATGTTTTAAAACCATGTTGATGTATACGTATGTTTTAAAATTATTTGCTAAGATTGCATAAGGGATATATTATTGTCAATGCGGTGCCCTTTTATTCGAGCGTAAACGGGGCCAGTATCAGGCGTAGTGATAGTGGTTGGGCATTTACTCTCAGATAACGGGGCCTTTAAAATCTACTTGCGCTTATAACCAAATGTTAATTAAATCGCCACTTAAATCCAGAAAGTCTAATATTAATAAAGCGGTAATTATTAAAGTACCAATTTTGGGCGGTGTGGGGGTACTAATCCTTCCCCATCCGTAACCGACTCCCGAACCCAACAAATTTTAAATCTCTGGTTTTACGGTGTCCAACCTACCTAAGTGGCCGGTGGCGACTCCAATTTTTAAAATAAATTACGGTTTTTACAAAACCCCATGGAAGACATTATTTTTGAAACAAAACAACAAATAAAAATACTTTTTCGTTTTTTAGCGAAAATGACATCGCTACACAAGGACAAACATGAGTTCATAGACATCGTTGAGATGTATATCGTGGGACGAGGAAAAGTCGTGGTCTGGTGATTGCTCCAAAGGATTACTCGACAGAGTACCACTACTGAATATTCTTGCAATAGTGGGGTTTTAACAGAGCAAGAAAAAAATAGGGGAGGGAGAAGAAAGAGGTTGAAGAAAAAGATAACGTGTCACATCAGCATTTTTAACGAAAGTTAACTAGAGGGACCAAAATGAAAGCGGACTAAAAGTTGGGGACCCTAATGAAAATTTTAAAAGTTTAGTGATCAAAATAAACTCGCTCTAAAAGTTTGGTGACCACTGGTGTACTTTACCCTTTATAATAATTGCTTCTTAAATGTGAAAGCAATGGAAAAATTAATTGCACCATTGGGCCTTGGCCTGGTCATGTGTTACCAAACTGTTGACTTGACTTGCATGAAAGGGACCAATGATATTCTAGCCATTTATGATTGTTGGAGATGTTTTGGAGCCGTTGAGATGTAATGCCCTAAATCCTAACTTAAAAGTATTGAAGCCAATTGCCTAAGTAGCTAATTTAATTGGATTTTGTAATTAGGCTTATTAGATAAGTTAATGACTTAATTGAAAGATGGAAAGAAATTAGTGATCAAATTAGGATGACTTAATCGTATTGTTTAACAAATTTAGAGTTTGCATGCTAAAGTTCCACATTCCCCAAATGCCCTTGCTTAAGCCTTGATTAATAGTTAATTAAAGGATAAAATTGTCCTTTCCCAAATCCACTTAAGGAGGATTGTCATCTTCATCTTTCTCATTTCTTCCATTTACCCGAATTGAAGAGGAGAGTCTTAGAGAGAGAGATTTTAAGAAAAAAACACCATTGATACTAAGATTGGAGCTTGCATGTGTAGGGATTATCCATTGAAATTAAGCTAGGAAGTAAGTAAGCATGTTTTCTTCTTTGTTCATTCGATTGAATGATGATATTGATTTAAATTGGTTGTGTGATGCTTATAGATAAATTAGTTGTTGTATAAGCTTAATTGATTCTTGAATTAATGTTAGAACTATGTGAATTGAAAGAAGGAACCTTGGGTAATATGCTAGATTGTACAAACATTGGATTGATAGTTAAAGCATGCTAGCTAAATTGACCTAGTGATTCAATTGAATGAATTGATGTGTTAAATGAATAGGAGAAGATGCTAATGTGAAATTACCTAATAGAAATCATGTGATATGTTTAAATGAGGCCTTGATAAAGTTAGATTGGTAGTTAAATTGAAGAAATTGAATTGGTAAGCAAACTAGTCACAATTGTAGTTACAAAATGATTAGGGACTGTTTTTGAATGAATTGGTGAATTTGGGATTGAATTGAACTGAAATAAAGGCTGGAAAAGTTATTAAAATACAGGGGAGGGAGCAAAATGAATGTTTTAAGTTAGGTTGGCATGAATTAAGGTTAAATGAATAGCTTTAATGAGTATATTGGCAGAATAGGTGAAATTGGACTGTTCTGGAATAATGATAAAATTGAGGACCTAAATGAACTGAATAGGGACCAAATTCAACATATAAAAACAGGGTACAAACAGGGGAAATAAGGGTCTAAAGGGCTAAAATGAATTAGAAAGGGTCCTAGGTGAATTAGCCCCTAAAAGTAGACTGAAATTGTAATCTGGGCAGTTTCAAGACTGTAAATTGACCCAACTTCAATTGTAAAACTGTATTGATCTAGAAATGATAAAAATATGAGCCATACATGGTTGGATAGGTAGTTGAATTAGATTTCTAACAATGTAAATTAATCGAAATTCCGACGTGTAGATTAAAAGATATGAACAGATTAGTAACTAGTGTGCAATCTGCCAGGGCAGAAAAACAGTTTAGGGTGTGATGAAACTGTACTTGATTGAATGTGGTTGTTTGATTGAATTGCGTACTAATGTGATTTTATGTGTTTGTGTATGACATGTTAGACCAAAAGATAGAGGATTTTGTGTAGGAAGAGAGAATTGGCCAAGCAACAAGGAAGGAAAAAGGAATCTACATCAAGGAGCAAAATTAGCTTGCTTTTGCTTGGAATATTGTGAGTGTGGAAAAACAGTTTAGGGTGTGATGAAACTGTACTTGATTGAATGTGGTTGTTTGATTGAATTGTGTACTAATGTGATTTTATGTGTTTGTGTATGACATGTTAGACCAAAGGATAGAGGATTTTGTGTAGGAAGAGAGAATTGACCAAGCAACAAGGAAGGAAAACGGAATCTACATCAAGGAGCAAAATTAGCTTGCTTTTGCTTGGAATATTGCGAGTGTAGTTAAATTTAGGGTTGGAACTTAGGTCCTAACCAAATCAGCATGTTTAAATACTTGTTTATGCCATAGGATTGAAATGAATCTAATCCTTATTGCTAATTGATAGTAAAGGGAAGAAAGGACATATACAAGACTTGATAAGCTAATGATTTGGTAGCAAAGTTTAAGAATAGAATTGAATGGAATGTGCTCACTTGTATTGCTTGATAAATTCAAATGACTTGCTGGATTGTATGATATTGTATGATGCTTGAGTATGCTTGATCACCTATGAATTGAATTAAGGACTACATGGCCTAATAGCTTAAAAGGAAATTGATCTTGATATGATTGTGGCTTAATCACTTGATGTGCAATGCAAATGAAAGACTCAACAAGTCCTTGGTTGTTAGTCGGTCGTAGGTAGAATGACATGCCTTAGAGTCTAGAGCTCGACTTAATATGTTCAAGTACTTTGTGTACCCTAATATGTGGTGTAGATGACACCTTAACACGATTGGTACTTTGTGTACTCTAATATATGGTGTAGCAAACACCTTCTTGTTCAATTACTTTGTGTACTCTAATACGTGGTGTAGAAGACACCTTAACATGATCCGATACGTTGTGTACCTTAACACGTGACTCGATTACCTAGTCCTACTATCTACCAAGGCAAAACAAGATTAAATGAACTTAAAAGAAAGACATGTAATCTTGAATGAATAATGTGCAATTTGATACTTGCTATTGAATTTTATATGAAATAGAATTATATGAATGAATGATGAATATGTTATCTTGATTTAAACCTTATTTGAAAAATAAGTCACATGATATAAGACCCTATTCGAATTGGAAATTGTGATCTCCATGATTGATTTGTTTGATACTTGCCAAATCTTGCTTGCTTGAATAGCTAGTATTTGAAAGTGCCTACTTGCTTGATTGTTCAATGTGGGATTTGAAATACTTCTTGATTGCCTAAGCTTGCCTATTCGAATGGTACATGAGGAAATAGCTAGGTCATGACTTTGCTTAATTGAAGCCTAGCTAGGTTAATCTTGATTAAAATGAATAAGGAATATAAGCTAATAGCCTTGATAAATTGAGGAACTACCTCACTAAGTACTTACAGTACTTATCATTCTCATTTTCCTTCTTCCCTAATTTCAGGTTAGATCGATCGTTAGCTATCTTACCTTGAGCTCGGGAAAGAACACAAGCAAAGTAATGTATGACTTGGTACTTTATATGGGACTCCTAGATGGTGGCATAGTTTTGTGTCTAGACTTGATGTTCACGCATTTTGGATTGTATGTAGTTGTTATGAAAGTTTGAGGTCTTGGATATAATGTTTTAAGACATTTGGTCATGTAAATAAGTAATCAAATGGTAGTATGAACTTGAATGGCATATTAGCCTCTTTTGATATGTATATATGAATGAAGTTTAAGTAAAAGTTTGTTTGAGATGTTATATGAGATTGTTGATGTTAGTCTTGTATGCTAATTGAACTTTAAAAACTTGTAATCTTTCTTGCTTAATAGGTAAACCGATCGAATGTTACTAGAGAACTATTTGAATAATTTAATTTGTATTCAAATGAATTGAATCCTAAATAGGTATATGGAAATCGAATGAAAGTAACATAGTAAAGGAAAACATAGTTGCTTGAATCATAAGTAAGCATTTCGAATAGGGGAATAGTTAGAGTAGTAAAGGTGAATGTTCGAAAGACATAGGATGATTAAATTGAATTTGAATTGATATTATAAAGATAACATGATCACTAAGTAAACCACAAGAAAATTTCAAATTGAACCCTAATTTTTATGTGTCTTTGTTTGATTGTTTGCATCGACACTCCTCGCTCCTAACCCGGGCGAGGGGTGTTACATGAGAAGTCATAAAGTCATGCTTTAAATTTTTATCTGCACAGTGGTTTTGAAACCTTTATTAGAGGTTTCAAAATCTTAAGGAGGATTTAGAAAACATAGTCGTTACAGAGTCATGGTTTTGCAATCTTTGATAAAATTTTCAATTCTGGGCCATTCTGCCCGAAATGTTTCGAAACCATCAAATAGATATCGAAACCTTCTTTAAAAACATGAAAATTTGGCTAACCTTCTTTAAAAACATGAAAATTTGGCTATCTTTTGACTATTTAAGGTATATAAACATAGTGAAATGAGTCAAAACATTATGAAAACATTTAAAACAAAATTTTCAAGTTTTGAGGACTTTTAAATTATTTTTGAAATCTTTAAACAAGTCCAAAACATTCTTCACATAATTTGTTATATCAAAATATTTTCTCAATACACTCTTTTCCACTTATAAAGCCTTTGATGAGAGCAGGGATGGCAACTGGCTGATGCATGTGCAGATATCCCCTCCACCATACTCATACCCACTGAAAATTTTTATATCCACTACCTACCTACCACCCATGGCGGGTACTATTTTTCAAATCCACATCCGCCCAAGCGGGTACATTCTCAAATCCACTCCCACACCCATTATCTAACTTGATGGCCACCGCCCAACCCGTACCCTCCCGTACCCACTTGAAAAGCAACCACTAATATTGAATTATGTAAAAATAAACCATAGACTTGTGTAAAGAAGAGTAAAACTCTGCCTATTTTATTGATTGACCAAGGGTATATATTTAATACATTTACACATGTATAAATTTAACTACAACTAATTAACTAACTATAGCTAACTTAACTAAAGCACATTTAAGCCAGTATAAATATTACTTAACTATATCTAACTAACTAACTAACTAACGACGGTAGACAATTGTAAAGAATGTTTATACCCGTAAGATTTGGTTAAATTATAAGAGGCGTCCTTTAAAGTCTTAGGATTTACAAAATAAGTTGTGAACTTATTCCTAAATTCATAATGGTCCAAAATTCATATGGTGGGTAGTTAGTGGGCGGAACAGGCGGATGCAGGTAAGGTCTTAAATCCATCAACTACCCACTAAATTCATACCCATCCCCAGCCCCCTAGAACGGGTACGGTGTAGAATCCGCAAAACTGTACCCGTCTTTCATCCCTAGATGCGAGCACTTATTTAAGTACACAAAACACATGAATCAAACGCATCTGTTTTAGTATTTGAAACCGTCAGAAATTGAACCCATTGAATAAGTTCTTACATTTTTTTCTTTTAATGCATGTTGATAAATTTATAACAGATTACGTATATATGATCTTAAAAATTGTTTACACTAACAAAACATTTGTTTTCTAAAATACATTAAGAAGTCACACATTATTATAAAAATAAAAATAAGTGCATCTTGATAAAATTAGAAAAATTCATAGGTTAGGTCTATGGGTAAGGCTAAAATAAAACACGCTTAGCGTAAGGTTAAAATAAGGCAGATTTATATAAATTCTTACTAAAATGGTAAGAATTGATGTAACTATACAAATCTTTACAATTTACACAATTTTTTACACAAATGGTAAGAATTTAGATTATAATATAAGAATTTGTGAAGTTACACAAATTCTTACAAAAAATGATAAGAATTTATGTAGTTACACAATTTCTTACTCATCCTACACAAATTCTTACAAAATGGTAAGAATTTATGTAACTACACAATAGTTGTCGCATTTTAGCCTTATTTTAGGCTGCCTCGCCTTAGAACTACAAGTTCTTTAACATTTGTTAAATTTGTCAAAATATATTCTCTAAGACGCATTAAAAAAATTGCTCATTGATAAATTTGGAACAATTCATAGGTTAGGGCTATAAGTTCTCAACCTTGTTCAATTTAACAAAATGTTAAATGTGTTTTAAATTGGAGGAATTAAAGAGGAAAATAGATAATCTCAATCATAAACTTATACTCACCCAAATCAGTCTAAAATATTTTAGTTTTTACATTGTCTAAGTGGATTCTACTCCTTTAAAAATGTTAATTATTTAAATATATAAATTCTAGAATATATATTTTTCAATAGATCGAAATAAGTTTGATTCACATTTGAATATGAAAGTCTTTTTCAAACTGAATATGACTTGTCTCACGTATATATGATCTTGAATTTTAAACTAGCTTTTCATTTCGAAAAAAAATGTGAATTTAGATTAGATTTTAAATTGCTCATCAGACTTCAAAACATTCTAATTGATTCCTCAAACTATCAATATTATTTTAATTAGGTTCCATTACAGCGATAATAGTAATAATAATAATAATAATAATAATAATAATAATAATAATTGTTGAGTCGGGTATTGAGTAGCTTAGCTCGGCTCGTTAAGAACTCAAACCGAGTTCGAGCTCGAGTTGATTCTACTCGAGTCTTATTGAGTCGAACTTTGATCGAATTAGACTCAAATAGCTTACGATCTGTTTTGTCTCATTGATCGCCTTAGTCTCGACCTTTTCTTAAATCTAATTCTAATCTTATCTGGAAGGAAGGAGAATTTTAGGAGAAGGAAGAAACGTACTCATAGTAAGTCTTAAATATCAAAGTGATGATGAATTCGCTTTTTGAGATACAAAAAGTTTTCTTTGTGAATTATTCTGCAACCAAAACGAGCGGCAGAAACATCTTTTGAATATTAAAAGAGATGATGGTTTCAATTTTCGTAAGAAGTCAGGGAAAGAAGAGAATTAGCAACCAAAACAAGCTGCAGAAACATCTCATTATAAGTTAAAGGTAAAGAAACAAGATAAAAGGCATGGCAGAGGATCTTCAGTCCCAACTCCCAATAGCAGTATTGGTATTACAGTAAAATAAAGCCTTCAATATATGGTGGTTGCTACAAGTTTAATATTAATTAAAACTTAAAGTAAAATAATAGATTTAGATTGTCTTATTTTACTAAAAGTTCAAAATATCACATCCGTTGGAGCTATATGCCAAAAAAAATCAAAATAAAAGATTTCCACACGAAGAAAATCAATCAATCCCCTTTCGAAACGATTAAATTTGGATGTGGCTTTACGACATCCATTATGATAGGCCATGACGGTCCCATCTTGTACCCAAGTGTCGACTTGCACGCAATAGGACCAATTTAACCTAAGGATGACAAATGGGGCGTACGAGTGCGAATATTCTTTGTTTTATATTCATATTTTCATAAAATTTTTAAATTTATATCCGTTTATATTGGTGCATTCTCAAATTCACCCCGCACTCACTATTTAGTTGAGTACCCACCCTCCAACACATATATGCTCATACCCGTCAAACCTATTAGTCAAGTAGTCACTAATATATCAAACAGAAAAAGAAACATTTTTTTCGAGCTAAATTAATCAAGTCGAGTAGGAAATTTATACTCTAGGATTTCGGACAAATTACAAGACATGTCCCTTCAGAATCTTAGGGTTTGCAACATATCAAACATAAAGAAAAAATATTTTTTCAACTAAATTAATTGAGTCGGGAATTTATACCCAAAAATTTGGACAAATTACAAGGCATGTCCCTTCAAAATCTTAGGGTTTGCAGAATAGCTCGTGAACTTATCCGTGAATTCATAATGGTCAAGAAATCATATGGTGAGTAGTAGGTTGGCAGATGTGAGGCGGATGTGCAAATATGGAGTGGGTAAGGTCTCGAATCAGTCACATACTCGCAACTTACAATAGATATGACTTTTGACATCCGTACATGCCCACTACCCACCAAACTCATACCATACTCGTCCCAACTGAAGTAGGTGTGGTACGAAATCCATTGCATAGAATTGGGTAGTATGTTTTGTAATCGAGTTTAAGCTATTAAGCTCCAGGTCGAGGTCATGCAGCCTGTAAACTTGTTTTCTATTGACACTATTTTGTTACATGGTTGCTTGAGTGTGTGTACTCTTTTCCTCCAATTTAGGTTAGAGATGTTTTTAACGATGCACACTCTCAAACTTTTACTCTTAATAAAAATTATCATTTGCAAAAAAAGAAAAAAAAATTGTACTCGTCTCATATCCTTAGCTCAACCCTTAATTGTGATTTTTTAATTACATAAACTTAATTTATTTTAGCTTTTTGAACAGTAATTTAAATTTAATTCAATCCTTAATCCTTAATCGTTAATTGAATTTTCTTTTCCAATGAAGATATCCTTTTGTAAGAAAATACATTTTTAAATGAATATAAGTTTTGAAACATCCAGTTACTTTAGGATATTTCAATTTATATTAAAAAAATTATCTCAACACAAAAGGTTTTATATGCATGTCCATTTATTTTCTTATCGATTTTAAGTTCTAACCTAATAAGAGTTCTAATTAATTAAGCTCATTTAAGAATCTATGAATATTGTCGAATCTAGGGGTTTATGTGATAACACCCAATTACTTGAGCATTATCCATATTTGACCCTAAATCAATAGTATTCCTAATTATTTAATGATTCTAATTATTTAAACCTAATCCTAATTCAATTTTAATTTTAATTAACTATGTGTGATTACACATTCTAAGTTTAAATAAAATATTAAATATTCTACTAAAAACCCCATTGATTAACATCTCAGTACAATAAGATACTAATCAACTTGGGACTTTAAAGTTTCCATTTAATAATCATTTATTTTCTAAAATGATCTCACTTATTTAAATTAATTAAAGAACCTAAATTTTAAGGCTCTAATTATTTACACTATGTGAATTAGTTATCTAAATATTAAAAACTATATGCCTAATTTAAATCATGGAATCAAACATATAAATTAAGCAATAACAATTAAATTTAAGGGGTTGAATTGAATTTTATTCGGGCTTGAAGAGGCAAATTACAAAGGTTTAGTGACTAAATTGTGAGAAAAGCGAACTTGGTGGCCAAAGTATAAGAAAGAAGAAAGAAGGGCGCGGATCTCGGGTCCACCCGGATCAATATACGCGGACCTCGGGTTAAAACGGTGCAAAAACGACACCATTTAACTAATCCTATAAAAGGCGTGAAACCGAGTTAACTAGCTCATTTTATGATTCCACTCTCTCTCTTCAAATCACTCTCTCTCTAAACTCTCTTAACTCTAACACAAAAACCCATATTTCCTTCCCTCATTTCGATCAAACTCCACCTTTCTTCACCAAGTTTATCATTGTTCATCACATTCCCCTCATTTGATTCAAACAAACATCAAATTCCATCCCAACTCTTGATTCTTTCTATCAAACCACCTATTTCTTTAAGAACACGAACCAAGTTCATCCTCATTTATTCCTTTGATCCATAGCCACCGCCCTAAACTCTTGCCAGCCTGTTCGTCGGCTGCCAGAGGTGACGCCGGCCACCATCGACATCGTCTCCGGTCATCTTTTCTAATCAATCCAAAACTTCGACCACTGCCTAGTTTAACTCCGGCCACCGTCTACTGCCGTAAGGCAATTTTCGACCATTGTGCCGAAAACCTAAAACCCCAAAAAATGTTTTTCCCTACCGATTTCCCTAAATCTACCCGATCCGTTAGGATCTCCCTACTTCCCCTTAAAAACTACCCAAACTGAATCCCTCTCTATAATTTTTGACTCCACCGAAAACCTAATTCTCTAACCAACATGAAAGTCTCTGGTGACTATCCGAACAGTTATCAACCACAATAAAACCTTTCAACTCCTTTTAGATGTAGACTTTGCTATTGTTTTTTTGTTTTTATGAACTTAGATCTAATTTGTGTGTGTTTTTGATGCAGAAAAATGAAAGAGGAGGTTGAAATATACCTCATGACTTCACGGTGAGGTTTTCGATGTCAGAATAGTGCTCTGGTCTTCGATGCGTTTCTCCTTCCAGTGATCTTTGATTACTCAGGTAACTCCTCAACTCCCTTCTCTCTCTTTCCACTAATTAATGTTTCAATTATTGCCCATAATCCTTGTCCCCCACTAACTCTCTCTCCTCTATTTATAGTGCTGCAGATGCTGACGTCAATGGGACCCTTAATCCGCGTGAAGCACAAGTTGGCTAATGGGAGTTTTCAACGTGGACAAAACGGGCGGGCTAAAAAACACACTTGGGCTTTTGTGTTTGTTTCACAGATTTGGCTTGTAAATATATGGGCCTTAGGATTTTAACTTGGGCCTAATGTATTTAAGGTGTAGAATATAAAAGGACATTGCATATATGGAATTTAAAGAATTTTGGACTATTATTTAAAGTTTATTTATTTGTCATATCAGCTCTATCTATTTTGTTTATTTTGGTCTTACTTATAGTGAATTACACATATATACCAGAAAAAAAAAATAGGGTGTTACAGCTGCCCCTCTTTGCTCATTGTTGTGGAATAGGAATAGGAATATGGCAAAGACTGAAAAGACGCAAATTTTGTCCAGACCATCTGATCATCGAAGTTTGAAGTTGTTCTTCCGATTATGAAATTCTTCAATCTTCTCTTTTGCTAATCCGTCTCTCTGTAAAGAAGTCGAATAAGCAAGCTCTTCTCATTATAGACTTCCTCATTCTTCAAATGGATATAATCTTCTTATTAGGAGTTTCTTCGACGAGCTCTTCTCATTGGGAGTTCTATCTTCACTGGGCGAACCTCTCACATTAGGATTTCTTTCTTGGCTCTTTCTTTATTGTGAGCTCTTTCTTTACTGGGCAAACTCTTCTTATTAGGAGCTCTTTCTTCGCTGGGTGGACTCTTCACATTAGGAATTCTTTCTTCTTCATCAGTTTCCTGTCAAAACAAACTAAAGTGTTTGAATAAGGGTTAGTATGACCCTAATTTTCTATATGATGCATGAACCGTGACTCATTAAGATTAATCAATCAACTTCTGCTTTTGAGGATTCATTTTGGTGCTTCCTTTCTATGTTTTTTATATTTCTTTGATATCTCATCTCACTTTCAAAATTGGCCGTCGGAATCTCCTCTCTCTATTTTTGGCCTTTGCTTTTTAAATTCACTTTAGGTTGCTTTTCAAAAACGTTTTTTTAGGTTTTCACTTTGGTTTTTCTTTTTCTCAAGGCGCCCTTTCAGGTTTTCACTTTGGTTTTTCTTTTTCTCAAGGCGCCCTTTCAGGTTTTCACCTTGTTTTTTTTCCTTTTTTTCTTCTTTTTTCTTTTTCTTTTTTTTTCTTTTTTCTTTTTCTTTTTTTTTCTGATTTGATCAAACTGACCGCATCGATGACTTGACAATCAACAATTCAAACTTCCTTTCTTGACAAAAGATCACGTAGCTGTAGACATTCTCATTCAATCTTGGAAGCTTATCCAACAACAGCTCCACATATGAGAGTACTATCATAGCTCATTGATGTCTCGAAATCATCTTTAAATTTCATAAGTTGTCCCAACTAAGATACTGCCAAGTGATCACAACAAGAAAGAAAAATGACAGAGATAGCAATAGTATTCCTTTGATACTCATATATAGAGAATGGAAAAGTTTTAATCATGATAATGTATTAACTTTGTAGTTCCGATCATGTCATCATGAACACATAGATAAAAATTATTGTTCTTCGGGTGGTAGACTTTATTGTCAATAACAATTCCATATCAATATGGGGATCTTTTCTAAAGCTTAACATGACACTTTTTCTGCAACAATCTTCATGAACCTTGGGTTCCAATTCTAGTAAGCCTTCTTGTCTTTGAATTCCAGCCAGTGTGAGACTCAATATTATCTTTGCTTTATACACTCTTCTTCAATAACCCAGAGCATTAAAGTTCACTTGCATCTTTCAAAACATAGCAATACCAATAAATTATCTACTTTTATGCATTATATCAGCCATTTCATGATGCTTTAGAATTTAAGAAAGCTCAGAAGAGAATTTATGAGTCTTACAGAAGCTTATAAGTAGAAATACAATGGAGTTGTGACTTAGGCACACTCTTCTGACTGAGGCGCACTATTCTGATTGAGGCACATAGTAGTCTTTTTGCTATACATCCTAGTAGTACTAAGATATATCGTGGGTTGAAGGATGAGTACTATTGGGTTGGTTTAAAGAGGAATGCCACTGATTTTGTGAGTAAGTGTATGGTTTGTCAGCGAGTGAAGGCTGAACATCCGTTTCCTTCTGGGTTGTTGCAACCTTGGAACATACTGAAATGGAAATGAAAGAGGATCACGATGGATTTCTTGACGGGTTTGCCTTTGACACCGTAGAAGATGACTCTATTTGGGTGATTGTGGATTGTTTTATGAAGTGTGCACATTTCTTGGCTGTGCATACTACGTATTCGCTGGATAAGCTAGTGAAGTTGTACATCGCAGAGGTTGTGAAGTTGCATGGAGTGCCTAAGTCTATTGTGTTAGATCGGGATCCGTATTTTACATCAAGGTTTTGGGAATGTTTACATAGATCTTTGGGTACACGACTCAATTTTAGTACTTCATATCATCCACAAATGGATGGTCAGTCTGAGCGTGTTATTCAAGTGATTGAGGATATGTTACGGCGTTGTGTTATAGATTTTCAAGGATCTTGGGAGAGACAGTTACCTTTGGTGGAGTTTGCTTATAATAATAGCTATCAACCAAGTATACAAATGGCTCCATATGAAGCTTTGTATGGTAGGAAGTGTAGAATGCCTCTTTGTTGGGCAGAAGCGGGGGAAAAGTTTATTTCTTTGCCGGCTATGCTTAAAGGAACAACAGAGAAAGTGAAGCTCATCAGTGATCGTTTGAAAGTGCCTTCGGACTGGTAAAAGTCTTACTCGGACTTGAAGCGTAAAGAGATTGAGTATGCGGTTAGTGATAAAGTTTTTTTTTAAAGGTTTCACCTTGGAAGAAGGTGATGAGGTTTGGCCGAAAAGGTAAGTTGAGTCGAAGGTTTATTGACCATATGAGGTGCTTGAGAGCGTTGGACTGGTGTCTTGTAGATTGAGGTTGCCGCTTGAGTTGGAAAAGATACATGATGTTTTCCATGTATCCATGTAGCGGAAGTAAAGATCAGATCCATCGCATGTTATGCATGTGGAGGAAGTTGAATTGAATCCAGATCTAACATATAATGAGGTACCGATTAAGATCTTGGATGTAGATAGCAAGGTTCTTCGTGGGAAGACCATAGAGTTGGTTAAGGTGTTGTGGCGACACTTAGGTGTTGAGGAAGCTATGTGGGAAAAGAAGGATGACATGATGAAGCAGTTTCCTTATCTTTTTCCACCAGGTCAATTTTGATGATGGAATTTCTTAAGTAGATGAGAGTTGTAACGCCCCGATTATGGGCCTAGGAGTTAGTCCGGTTTAGGCAAGACGGTTCGGTCGAACCGGTTTCAATAATTTAGGCTAGTTTCAGGATTTAATTGATTGAAGGGTTTTTGGTGGAAATAAAATATGGGAAAATGTTTTAAAATTATTACTTAATATATAAATAATTTTCATAGAATCAATTTTGGAAAATGGATTTTTGAGGGTAACTAGTGACAAAAATGTAAAATTGTAAAATTGTTTTTGGTGGCTATTTTTTAAAAGATCGAAACTTTGAATCTTTAAGGAGCATTTGACCTAAAGTATAATTCATACTTTTTCCTCTTAATTGGCTAATTTTAAAGTGGTTTTAACAAATAAAATAAGTTGGAGAGAATTAATTAGGCTTTAATTTCTTAAAACATATTTCATGTAACCAACTTTTCCTCTCAACCTTTTTTCTCTCAAATTCTCTCTAGCCAAACATCAGTTTCTTCTTCAAATATTTGAGGTAAACACTTGATTTAATTCATCCTTTTAACACTAAATGATTTCCTATCAAAACCTTATGGTTTTATCTTTGTTTTCTCATGTAAATCTATACAATTGGGGGGAAAGCAATCATTAGAGGTAAGGTTTCGTTCTTCTCCTCTAATGAAAGGTTCTTTATTGAAATTCCCAAGTTCTCGATCTTTTATGGATGTTTTCTAATGGGTTTTGATGATATAATTGTGGAAGATTGGAATAATTGATGTTTAATGGGCGAAAACAAGTAAGATTTGTTTTGATTTGTTAATGCTAGGTTCTAGATTTATATTAAACATGATTTTAATGTTTGACAATGAGGCTTAATGTATTTTTATGTGGTAATCCCGAAACTAGGTGATTTGCTTGATTGTTAGGTTGAGATTTTTGAGTTTATGGCTTGTTTAAGTGGTTAATTGATGGCTAGTGTTGTTTTGGTGTTGAGGAGATTTTTTAGATGTATCATAATGATGTTTTATTGTTGATCTAGCTGTGTAATGGCTTGAGTTTCGTTAGAGTGGTTTCGTCTATGTTTTCGATTGTTTTCGGGTAACAAAATGTTGGTTGTTGAGTAGAGAAAGTGTGGAGTTGAGTTGCTGGGGATTTTGATGCAAGGTTGTGCATTAATCCTCTATTTTTCTTTGGTTGGAAGCAGGGGAGATTGATCCAATAGTGTTGGAAGAGGTTTCAGTTTATCTGGAAGCTTGAGATCGCTTCACCAAAGTAATTGAAGCGTTGTCGGTGAGTGGAAATATTTTTAAAAGATTTCCAAAGGTTTGAAAGCAAGGTTTGAGGGTTTAGATTGAGCTTGAAACGCTAATCTAAGTTCGGAAGAAATATGAAAGGTTTCGCTCTCGATTTTTAGTTTTCCCATTATTTTGCTAAATCATACTCATGTTTGAAGATAGATTTGTTAGCTCTGTTTATGCATGTTTTAAGCATTAAGATTTAATTCAATTGATCCCATGAGATTGATTTATGATTTTAAAGAGATTATATCTTGTTGAGAAAATGCTATGCATTGGTTATGCTTTTGAATGGGATGAGAAATGGTTTATGTTTATGCATTGAAAAACAGTAAGGTAACATGGTTTTTGTAGCGATGTCCCTTTTCGCTAAAAAAACGATGAGTTTTCGAAGTGTTTTTGAAAGGTGTTCGTGATTTTTTGGATATAAAATATTTATTCCGTGGGGTTTAAAAAAAACCGCATTTTAAAAAAAATGGAGTCGCCACCGGCCACTTAGGTAGGCCAGACACCATAAACCAGAGATTCAAAGACCTTGGGTTCGGGAGTCGGTTACGGATGGGGAAGGATTAGCACCCCCACACCGCCCAAAATTGGTACTTTAATAATTACCGCTTTATTAATATTAGATTTTCCAGATTAAAGTGACGATTATTTTAAAATTCGGTCATAATTGCGAATAAATTTTAAGGGCCCCGTTATCCGAGAATAAACGCCCAACCACTATCACTACGCCTGATACTGGCCCCGTTTACGCTCGGATAAAAGGGCACCGCATTAACAATTTATATACCATATGCAATCTTAGTGGCAAAAATATAAGACATAGCAGATAATTTAAAACCAGTAAATATTCACATAACAGAATACTAATCTAACGTAAATGAAATACGTAATTAAAACACACATATACATACCAAGCTTAATAATAAATAAAAGCAAATTTAACATGTCACAATAACAAGACAGGAATAAATACGTGTATAGACGAACATATATTTTAAGGAGACATACATACTAGTAATAAAACATATTTCAACACATATGGGACAATATATTATACATAAAAAGAAAATACACTAACATGTAACCTAAAGGTCAAGAGAACACACACATATACAAAAATACAAAATATGCCGTGTACGAGTCAACTAGAACATAACATGCTTAATACGAATAACCGGATAAAAAAGATACATGACTATCATAAACTTAATACACATATACATATAAACATAAAAATACAAGGCATATACGAGGGATATATAATAAGACAAAAGACTACATCAACGTATACGATTATAATACGAACATGAATATTTACATAGAAACAGGACTGAAATGAAAAGAAATAAACATTAGTGGCTGAAATTAAAGGATAATAATATGCAATTTAAGGACGAAAATACAAAATAGACAGAACCTAAGAGGATCAAAACTGTAATTAGACCAAGGGGCAGACCCGAAATGAAAAATTCAAAAACGCCGGATGGTTAAAGGGGTAATTTTACCATTTAAAAACTGATTGGTGCAATTTAGGGACTGGATTGCATGATTTTGAAATACAAGGGAGACCAGAGTTGTAAATATACCATGCGGCGAGACAGAAGTGAAAATATCAAAGACGCGGGGGGATTTATTATGTAATTTTCCCATTTCACGAAATAATAATAATTATAAAAACCCTTTTTTTAGGCCGGAACCAATTTTCCCTCATTTTGTTTCATTTTTTCAGTTTTATAACCCAAACTCTGTTCTTCATTTTCTCTCAAATCTCCCCTAACGAACCCAGAATCCGGCGGCCGGCCGTCGTATTCTCCGCCGCCGGCCGCCGCTAACCGGCATCGGCGAGGCTAAAAAACATACAAAAATAACCCCCGTCTTACCCTCGACACGAATCCGAGGTTGGATTCAGAGGAAAAGCCTCCATCTGCCCTAGATCTAGGAAATACGAAACGAAAAACCCATTTTTTTTACCCAAAACGAAACTACAAGGGGTCTCCCACTCCTTTCAGTTCACCGTATCTGGCTTGGGGAAGTCGAAAAGGCTTGTCACTGGTGAGGGGAGACCCACAGACGGCGACGGTAAGACCTCTAACTCTCTCTCTTTTTTTTACCTCTCTTTTGTGTATGCATGCAAAAAATAAAAAATGGGAAACGATTATTTACCACTGGACTTTTTCTTTCGATTATAACTTGACTGGTTTGATTACAACTTGTTTCTGTTCGATTACCACTCTCCGTTCTTACAAAATATTTGTTTCGTACATATATATGCCTGTCTTTGGTTTTGGTTCAAGTTGTATATTATTTGCCTTTTCAGATCTGGACTGACATATTTCTTTTCTTGCTGTGTTTGACATGTTCTGAGCGCGGTGGTTGAAGATCGGCATGGTGCAGCATGGTGGCGGTGTGGGCTCTGTCTTCGGCCAGATGTGTTCTCGGCCGTTAGATCAGATCTGATCTAACGGTCGGGATGGCTTGAAGGATGAACGACCCAGATGAAGCCTCGGTTGGTGAAACGGCTCCAGATCGTGCCACGTGGGGCTCAGCAGTCGAGGGGTCAGAGCGCGTGGGGCTCACGCACGCGAGCGTGGCACTCGAACTGTCCAGACGTGTAGTGCACGCGGCTGGCAGATATTTTGTTCCTTGGTTGGATCGTGGCCGTTGGATCAGATCTTGATCCAACGGCCCATAGTCACCTGCACACACAATAATTGTAATTAGATAGGGTTTGGGTTTGGGCCAACCGGGCCTTGTAATAATATTAGATTTGTAATTGGACTTGGACTGTAATTTATTTATTTGGTTTAATATATAATTTTTTTGGATTTCATTTTATATATTAGCCCAATAATAATATTAATAGTATAACAACATTACACATACGATAATACAAACGTATATACTTATGCAAACATTAATTAATATAACATACTAGCATACGTACATATAATCATACACATAATTGACTTAACATCTACACACATTAAACAAATATGCTCGTACTAAATATAGATGCTTACGCGACACACATACACTTTATTTAATACGTATACATACATAGTTTATAATATATATGCACACATATATTAATAACACTCATGCACATAATAAACATATAATATAATACAATGTATACATTCAACACTAATATGTATTTACAAATAAAAATGAGTGATTACAGTTGCCCCTCTTTGCTTGTTCTCATGGAATGGGAAACAAAGCAAAGATTCATAAGCACTCATTTTCATCAGACTTCCCTGTTTGTAGCTTTGGAAAAACGTGTTCTTTTGGACATCTCCGCTCTTCCTTAGCTGAATCTTCAAGCTCGTAAGTTCTTCCTATATAGAGCTTCGTCACCTTCCGATCTTGGAGCTACAGGCTCTTCCTATATAGAACCCTTCGCTCTGAAGCCTCGAGTTATGAGTCCCTCCTATATAGAACTTTTCACTTCGAGACAGTAAAACTTGGAGTCTTTCCTATATAGAACTCTTTGCCTTCAACGCTGGTTTCTCCTATATAAAACCTTTTGCGCCGCTGATGGATTCTTCCGACCGGGAGTTCCTCCTATATAGAACTGCTAGTCTTCAAACCCTGGACCCGTCAGTCCTTCCTATATAGAACTTTTGGCGTCTGAAATCTCAGAGCTACAGGTTCTTCTTATATAGAACCTTTCACTCTAAGACAGTGAAGCTCGGAGCCTTTCCTATATAAGACTCTTTGCTTTCGACACAACAGGTTTCCTATATAACCTTGTGTGTCATAGGTGAATTCCTTCGACTGGGAGTTCTTCCTATATAGAACTGCGAGTCTTCACCTTGGAGCCGTCGGTCCTTCCTATATAGATCTCTTGGAGTCTGAAATCTTGGAGCTACGGATTCTTCCTATATAGAATCTTTTACTCTAAGACATTGAAGCTCAGAGCCCTTTCTATATAGAACTCTTCGCTTTCGACACAACAGGATTTCCTATATAATCTTGTGTGTCATGGGTGAATTCCTTCGACTGGGAGTCCTTCCTATATAGAACTGCTAGTCTTCACCCTGGAGCTGTCAATCCTTCCTATATAGAACTTTCAGCTTCTGAAGCCTCGGAGCAGAGGATTCTTCCTATATAGAACCTCTCTCTGGAGCTTGGAAACATATGCCTTTTGCATGTAAAAACATTGTCTTCTCATTCAGGATTCACACCACGATGGTGATCGATGTCTCTTTGAATCTGCAGATACCTGTCTGAGATAAAAACAAAATGTTATGACAAATGAATTGACATGCTCCTAATCCTAGTGATGTCTGACTATTCATGATGCATGAGTGTCAATATCTTGGTGGGCTTGTTTTGGCCCTTATTCGATCTTGATGTTCACTTTCTCCTTTCTCACGGGCGTCGATACCCCACTCCACTGTCAGGTTCAACCATTCCATCCTTTCTTTTTCTCCACTTACGACTTGGAATTCTAAAGTACCCTTTCGGGTTTTCACTTTAGAGAGAGTTTTTTTTTTCTCTTTTTTTGTGTTTTTTTTTTGTTTTTGAGGGGTGCCTTTCTGGGTTTTCACCCAAGAGATCTCTCTTGTTATCTCGCATGCCTTCCTTGAATAGACAGGACGTACGCCATTGGTCATCCTATCCGGTTGTTTGAAGCTTTCCGCCTTCCCTATCAACAGCCATTATGTAGGGAACTAGAAGATGGAGTTAACATCATTTTCTTTGATCACCTGCATTTTTAAGGTTAAATCACAGTAATGCTCTGAAATCTCTTGTTTCACTATAAGCCTATGTTAACTTATTTGACTGAAATTAACAAGAAGGCATGGAATGTATGCTCAAAAACACGATCTTATTACGATTAAGGGCTTAAGATATCTTAAAAAAGGTATGACACACATGAGAAAGAAGAAAAGTTAAGTATGAAATACAAGATCCCTCATTATCTTCGATATGAATAATACATGATCCTGTCAACCGGTGTAGAATTTTTTTGCCTGAAGCCTCCTCTTCATGATGTTCATGGGAATACCCTTCTCTTCAGATATTCAATTTTTCAATTTACCCGAGCTGCCCTTTACAGGTTTTCAACTCGGGTCCTCCCTTTGCTTCAAGACGCCCGGTTTCGGGTTTTCGCCCTGAGCTCTCCATTTTGTTCTGTTTTTTTATTATTTTATTATTTTTTTCTTTTTCTTTTTTTTTTTCAAAGATAGTATTTCTTAACGATATCTGAATTTACAGGGTTTTTCATCTCGTCTCCATCCATTTCTGTTAGGATCAGGGCTCCTCTTGAGAAGGCCTTTTTTACGACATACGGTCCTTCCCAGTTGGGCATCTACTTTCCTCGAGCATCTTTCTGGATCAGGAGGATTTTCTTGAGCACCAGATCCCCTTCTTTGAATTCTCTTGGGCGCACCTTTTTGTTGTATGCCTGCATCATCCACTTTTGGTACATCTGACCATGACAAATGGCCTTTAGTCTTTTTTTCGTCAATGAGATTTAGCTGGTCGTATATGGTCTGCACCCATTCGGCTTCTTCCAATTTTACTTCGTTTAAGACTCGGAGAGACGGGATCTCTACCTCGATGGGGAGTACTGTTTCGGTACCATACACCAAGGAGTAGGGTGTTGCCCCCGTTGATGTGCGAATGGACGTCCTATAGGCGAAAAGGGCAAATGGCAACTTCTCATGCCAATCCCTGTAGGTATCCGTAGTCTTCGCTATGATCTTCTTTATGTTCTTGTTTGCTGCTTCCACTGCTCCATTCATTTTAGGACGATAGACTGTGGAATTGTTGTGTGTTATCTTGAATTGAGTGCACACGTCCGTCATCATTTTGTTATTCAGATTAGAAGCGTTGTAGGTGATGACCCTTTCCGGCAATCCGTATCGACAAATAATCTCCTTCTTTAAGAACTTACATACTGTAGTCCTTGTGATGTTGGCGTAAGACGCTGCCTCTACCCATTTAGTGAAGTAGTCTATGGCGACCAAAATGAAACGGTGTCCATTGGAAGCTTTTGGATGGATCTGCCCGATGACGTCCATGCCCCACGCTGCAAAAGGCCACGGAGAATTCATGGTGTGTAAAGGCGATGGGGGTGCGTGAATTTTGTCAGCGTAGATTTGGTATTTGTGGCATTTTCTGGCGTAATTGACGCAATCTCCCTCCATGGTCAACCAGAAATAACCATATCTCATAATTTTCTGGGCTATAGATAGCCCGTTAGCGTGCGTTCCACAAAGCCCGTCATGTACTTCGGCTAAAATCTCCTTCGCCTCCCGAGCATCTACACATCTCAACAATGTTTGATCATGACTTCTCCTATATAGGATTTCCCCATCTAGGACATATTTTGTTGCCATTTTTCTGAGCATTTTTCTGTCATTATCGTTTGCCCCTTCTGGATACTTTCGAAGCTTGACATATTGCAAGATGTCATAGTACCATGGGTTTCCATCAATCTCTTCCTGTACGTTACAACAATGAGCAGGCCTTTCAAACGTCTGCATCTCAATGGGCTTCATTTCTGCCCCGGTGTTTGTTTTGAACATGGATGCCAATGCATCTGCCATCTGATTTTCTTCTCGGGGCAGGTAATTGAAGCTGACCTTTTCGAACTCTTTGGTGAGCTCTTGGATCAATTCGTAATATTTGACCAACTTTGGGTCCCTGGTTTCCCATTCCCCGTGCAATTGGTAAATTAATAAGGATGAATCTCCGAATACTCGAAGTTCCTTAATCTTTCTCTCAATAGCTGAGTTCAGTCCCATAACGCAAGCTTCGTATTCAGCTATATTGTTTGTGCAGAAGAATTCCAATCTGCTGGTGAAAGGATAATAGACATCCTCAGGAGAAATTAGCACTGCTCCTATCCCATGTCCGAGGGCGTTAGAGGCTCCATCAAAGTAAAGCTTCCATGGTTTATCATCTGAAACCTCTTCTTCGGTTGTAATGCACATCAAGTCTTCGTCTGGGAAATTAAAGTTCAATGCCTCATAGTCATCTGAAGCATGACTAGCTAGGAAATCTGCTACGGCACTTCCTTTTACGGCTTTTTGGTTAACGTATACGATATCGAATTCGGATAGGAGCATCTGCCATCGGGCCATCCTTCCTATTAGTGCTGGCGCTTCCATTAAGAACTTCAATGGGTCCAGCTTGGATATCAACCAAGTAGTGTGGTACAGCATGTACTGTCTAAGCCGCTTGGTAGCCCAAACTAGAGCACAACACAGCTTCTGCACCGGCGGGTACCGCGTTTCGCAATCATTGAATTTCCTGCTTAGGTAATAGATGGCTTGCTCCCTTTTTCTTGACTCATCATGTTGCCCCAATACGCATCCCATTGAATTCTCAAAAACTGTCAGGTAGAGAATTAATGGTCGACCTGGTACTGTTGCGACTAAAATTGGAGCATTTGTCAGGTACTTTTTGATCTTTTCTAGGGCTCTTTGACATTCCTCATCCTACACACCAGGATTATTCTTTCTAAGAAGTCTGAAGACCGGGTCACATTGGTCGGTTAATTGGGAAATGAAACGAGAGATATAATTCAGCCTCCCCAGGAAACCGCGAACTTCCTTCTGAGTGCGGGGTGGTGAGAGATCCTGGATGGCTTTCACTTTATCTGGATCAATCTCAATCCCTCTTCTGCTTACCACGAACCCTAGGAGTTTTCCAGAAGTAACGGCGAAGGTACACTTGGCAGGATTGAGCCTCAGTTGGTACTTCCGTAGTCTTTGGAATAGTTTTCTCAAGTTTTGTAGGTGCTCTTCCTCTGTTCGGGACATGGCAATCATATCGTCCACGTATACTTCTAGTTCTTTGTGCATCATGTCATAGAAAAGAGTCACCATGGCTCTTTGGTATGTTGCCCCTGCGTTCTTTAGCCCAAACGGCATCACTCGATAACAAAAAGTGCCCCACATGGTTATGAACGTAGTTTTCTCCATGTCATTAGGGTCCATCTTTATCTGGTTGTATCCTGAGAAGCCACCCATGAAGGAAAACCATGAATGTCCTGCAGTGTTGTCAACTAGCGTGTCAATATGTGGTAAAGGGAAGTTGTCTTTAGGGCTGGCTCGGTTCAGATCCCTATAATCTACGCACATACGAACTTTTCGTCATTCTTTGGTACTGGTACAATGTTTGTAACCCATTCGGGGTATTTGGTTACCTCCAAGAATTTGGCATCAAACTGCTTTTTCACTTCCTCTCGGATCTTTAACAACATATCTGGTCTCATTCTCCGAAGTTTTTGCTGTATTGGTTTGCACTCCGATTTTGTTGGCAATTTGTGCACCACTATGTCGGTATTCAACCCTGGCATATCTTGATAAGTCCAGGCGAAGACATCCTTGAATTCCTGAAGTAGGGTTATCAGTTCGTGCTTGGTTTTTGAGGAAATCGTCGTTCCTACTTTTATTTCTTTTCTCTCTTCTTCAGTCCCCAAGTTTACAATTTCTGTTTCTTCTTGGTGGGGCATGATCTGCATTTCTTCGTTGTCCACCATTCTTTTTAACTCTTCAGGGACCTCACATTCTATCTCATCATATCCTTCCTCCATTCCCTCCGAGACCTCAGGGTATTCGAAATTCACTCCAGGATTGGATCCGGTATCATTCATATCATCAATCATGAGCGACCTGCATTAAATGAGAATGAATTGTATTGGGAAGGAGACGGCTTTATATGAAGGGAATGAACATGAAGAATGCATGAATGAAATAAATGAAACTTTGGTCATTTTTAGGAAAGTGGGGATATTTTCATTCCAATCAAAAAGTTAACATAGGTGCCCCGTACAAGAGATCCCCATTGTTTACGAGCAAAAACAAAAGGTTGATTCAGAGCATTACTCTGATCTATTCCTAAAAACTACAGGTAGATCAATGCAGCTCCAGTTATCGAGCGTTTCCCCGGGACGGCAAGGGCAGATGTTGGTCAACATTTTGCTGCCTCGGTCCTTTTCAGCTATCATGTTGATGTACATCCCTTCAAATAATTCGCTGAGTATCTCCTCCTAGTTGAGTACTTCATTTTTTTTTCATTGCCTCTCCAACCTCTTGACCTGGCTGGTAGAACCCTCCGGAGACAAAAGTGGTTTTTAAACTAGGAAAGGACATTGGTCTCCACGGAATGTCTTCTCCTTTAGATCTGGCTTTTCTTTGCTCCTCCTTTCTCTTATATTCCTCTTTCTTCTGTTGAACACTTGGTTGGTAACCCAGCCCGAAACGATCCTTCTTGGTTATCATATTCTTGGGTCTTAGGTTTCCTTGTAATTTCTTCCCCAGCCCCTTTCCTATTTTGGCTCCTCGGCCTAAAGTTTCTGCGACGACCATCTTGGTACAATTAGATAACCTGGGGTAGGGGATCCGACTTCCCTCCGAAACAAAAGTGGCATTCACTAGTTCCAATGCTCGGAACGAGCATTCTGCAGCATCTTCATCATTTTGAATGTAAGGGGCATCTGATGTCACTGAAGCAACAAATTCCTGCTCTGCCTCTACTGTGACCAATTTGCCTTCGACTACGAATTTTAATTTCTGATGCAATGATGAGGGGACAACTCCTACGGAGTGGATCCATGGTCTTCCCAACAAGCAGTTGTAAGATGGTTTTATGTCCATCACCACAAAATCGATCACATATTTAGTTGGTCCGATCAATAGGGCACCTCAATTTTCCCCATTGTTCCTCTTTGCGTACCATCAAAGGCTCTTACCGAATTGTGGCAGGGCTTTAGGTGCGAACCATCTATTGGCAGTTTTTGCAGGGTTACCATAGGCAAGACGTTCAATGCTGACCCGTTGTCGATCAGTACGCCTAGTACTACATACCCTTTGCAGTGGGTGGTGATGTTAAGGGCTTTGGTGGACCCCATTCCTCCCTCAGGGATCTCATCATCACTGATCGTTATATGATTATAGGCAGTGATATGCCCCACTATCATGTCCAGGTTTGTCACAGAAATGTCCTGGGGCACAAAAGTTTGATTCAGCACTTTCAATAGCGTCTCCCGGTGCTTTTCTGAACTCAAGAGTAATTCCAGTACTGTGATCCTGGCCGGTTGCTTTCGTAGTTGTTCCACTACGTTGTACTCGCTATGTCTCAAGAACTTCAGAAATTCTTTGGCCTGGGCCTCAGTTACCAGCTCATTTATCTTTGGGGGAGGTTCTTCTCCAAATATCTGCGTGGGGCTAACTGCTGTATTCTTCCCCATATCTTTTTCAGTTGCTTTCAAAGCTTCGGAGGAATAACATCTGCCGCTCCTTTTGAAATAGCCTGCCTTACCAGCGTTTAGATCGTTCTGGCTTTGTTGGTCTTTCAGCGTAGGCTCTTTTACCTGACCGTGTTCTGGTTTTTCTGGCGTGGTCACATTTACAGCATAATTCTAGGGGGTTTGCCACATATCTTTGAATGGGAATGGAGATGGTGCTGAAATGATGATCTTGGGATTTATCTTGCTTTCTCCCTGGGAGGCACCTGCATTCCCTGGCCTGGGGGAGATGATAAAAGGTCTATCCTTCCCGTATTTAGATTTGGGGCTATCCGTCATGTGTACGTCCGACCCCTTCTTCCCCATGGGCTCCTCGAAGAATTCTATTTGCTTTTCATTCATCAATTGCTGCACCAATTTCTTGAACTCATCGCACTCTTGGATATCATGCCCTTCAGTCTGGTGGAATTCACAATACGCTCCACATCCCTTCCGCCTTGTTATCATGCTTTTGTCGATCACAGGAGCTATGCATAACTGTTGAAATACCCACCGTAAAGGAGATTTGATTTCTGACACATCATCCTTAATCCTTCTGGTAAAGTATTCATCAATAACATTTACTCCTCTGTTCCCATGATTAGGCAGCTGGTTGTTGGCTACACTCGGCTCTTCAAACTTCAATATCCCGGAATCAATTAAGTTCTGCACAAGTTTTTTGAAAGCAAGGCAGTTCTCAGTGGGATGTCCAGGGGTACCGCCGTGACAGTTGCAATGCGCGTTCGGATTATACCAAGACGGGAATGGCGGATTGACAGGAGTAACAATGTATGAACGGACCAGGTCTGCTTCATACAACTGGGAATAAAGTTCTGAGTACGAAACAGGTAGGGGAGTGAAAGTTCTTCTCTCTTTCTCTTTTCTGGCGATTCTCTCATCTCTTTGATTCGAGTTTTGTGTTTTTCCCACAGGTGCTTGTGGCTGTGAGACTGTGAAGTTCTTCGGGGCAGTATAAGTGCTGGTGGTGTTTACTTCATTTCTCTTTTATACTTCCGAGACCCTTCCCCACCATCAATCCTACCACTCTTAATTGCCAGTTCAAGGGACTCCCTAGTCCTGATTAAGTCAGCAAAGCACTGCGTTGTGTTATTAATGAGGCGATCAAAGAGTGCCCCTTTCAGAGTATTAACAAATAACGGCGTAATTTCATGTTCCGGGATAGGTGGCTAAATATGGGCGGCCACTTCCTGCCACCTTTGGGCGTATTGCCGCAGGCTTTCGTTGGACTTCTGTCCCATATTTTCCAACATAATTCTGCTAGGGGTCATGTCTGTTACATACTTGTATTGCTCAGTAAATGCTCTTGATAGATCCTTCTATGTCTTAACATTTGCTTTGCTCAACTGGGTGTACCACCGTAACGCCGCTCCAGTTAGGCTGTCCTGGAAACAATGGATCAGTAGATTTTTGTCCTTATGGTAGGCCACCATCTTTTGACAGTACATTATTATGTTGCGGAAGGACATGTGGTTCCATCGTATTTGTCGAACTCTGGCGTTTTAAATTTTGGCGGTAGGACAAGATCGGACACCAGACTTAAGTCGCTAGCGTCATTTCCTGATTCTTCATTAGATTGTAACGTTTTAAATTTTTCCTCCATGAGGCGAAACCTTTCCTCCCACTTTTTCTCTACCTCAGTCCTGATCTTTTCAACCATGTTCAGGTCCGGCACCTCTTCTTCATAGAGTGCTTCAGCATCGAGGGGTTGAGTCTCAGGTGCCCCTATTTGAAAACTAGATGACATTCCTGCAGGGTCGATATACACCTTCCTAGCCGGGTTTGGTGCAGTTGGTTGAACCTTATAGTGAGCTGGGGTACCCTCTGGCTCTTGAATGGTTCTCCTTCCACTCTTTTTCCAAGACTCTTAGCCAACAACGCGATTATGTCGAATACTATAGATGCTTGCGACTGCGCAATCTGATCACTGAGGCTTCTCTGGGCCTCTTCAAGCCTTGTCTCAAGCTCTTTTTGCCCTTTTTCTAGACTGATTATCCTGTCTTCCATGAGTTTGCTTTGTAACCGGGTAAAGTATGGGTGATGAATGATTGCGGGTTAACTACACACAATGCCACAACATTCATAATGTTAATATGGTTGCAAGAAATAAATGCATGTATAATGATGCGAATGTCATGATGCAAATGCAAGAATGTATGCAGATAAGGTACTGATTCCGCTGGTAATCACCCTTTTGAACTACTTTCACGGGAATTAAAGGGTCTAGATTACAACAGAGTTCGTACTACAAAATAAAGATCCATAATACAAAAGATCTAATTACAACACAGAGTCCTATAGATAAGCCCTAGCTCTATCTCCTAATTTTCCAATTGCCCTGAGCAGCTTGAGGAACTTGGGAGCTTTTTCCATTTCCGGGACTATGAAAGGTCGGAGAGTTTCAGCCTCGACATCTAAATCATTCACATGCCTGGCGACTCGCTGTATGTCCACCATTAGGTTTGCGTAATATTGGTCCCTATCCTGTACCATCCGGGCAGCGTCACGCAGTCTCTTTTGCCAATAGGTGTCCCCTCCGGTTACAGCCTCCTTGAACACACTAATTCTTTCCTTCTAATCCTCAATAATTACTTCGAGGGACTCAATTCGCGCTCGTAACATGCTTACTTCGCGCTCTCTTTCTTGAAGCTCAGTGAAACCATTTCTGTGGCAGTACATTCGAAGTGAGTGTTCAACTTCCGCCACCTTTCCTCTTAATTCGCCATTTTGACTTTGGCTTTGCTCCAGACTTTGAATAGTGTCATCGTACAGTTTTTGCATCTCTAACAGTCTATTTCGGCTACTCATGGACTTTCTTTTCCATACGGCGACGCTTTCTTTCTCATGATGGACAACTTGTTTTCCCTTGTTGATTTCTTGCCTGAGTCTTTCATTTTCCTGATGAATGGCCTTCTTGGAGGACCGTTTTTCTTCTTCCATAGCCAACCGGCAGCTTTCTATCACTTTCTCGATTGCTCTCTTACTGATTTCTCGTTCTTCTTCCACCAAACGGATACCATTCATTCTTTCTTTTTCCACGGCTATGAATTAACTCCGGCTGGCCTTCTGTATTTTTGCTTGTAGTAGAAGGGCATCTTTTTGATAAAGAGCATTCTTGTCGTTCAAATATGCATTTAATTTCTTCACTGCCTAATGATCCCGTCCCGCTCGTCAACCTCTAAGCTTGCCTTATAGAGCTCGCTCGCATGTTGGGTCTGTTGGATGTCCATTTTCCTTTTAACTTCTTCGAGTTCATTCCCTAAGATGTCAGCTTCAGACGGTACCACCCTTGTAAGCTCTTCGAGTTACACTGCTGGTCCTTGATCAGATTCGGGAATCACATTATTAACCCTCAAACGTCTCCAAAGATCGTAATTCGGGGTAGTCATGTGCTTAGTATCTCCTTCCACCCTGATCCGGTAACAATGGTCTCAGGCCCTCATGATGGTCTGAATTTTTCCTTTGAACTCCCCTTTGAAAAGAAATTTAGTTTGGCTTAATCCAGCGGTATTGGGAATAAACTGTCGTGATTCGAACTGTCGAGACACTAAAAGCGGAGCACAGGCGATCCCTCCATGCAATCCCAACATCATCAGCCAGTTGAAATCACCACAACTGTATAGAAAATAATTAACTTTACCGAGCCATGGGACTCTCCATGCTATGTCTTCATCTTGAATGTTCCTGAAGAAACTAGTCCACATTTTTTTTTCAAATCCTCTTGCCATTCATTTGCTAAGTACTCCCATAAAGGCGAAAAACCTTGGAAGAATATCCCCGGCAAGACCCTCGTCGGTGTCTTCCACATGTGACTCTGAATCCATACTTGTAACAGCTGTGCGCATCCTCGAAAACGTCCTTCTTCATGTTTCCGGCTAGCATTTAAGGAAATGAAATTCTTGACCAAGATTGTTGGTACTGGGTTTGCTTTCAGTTTTACCCACTCAAACAAGTCTAGAATGGCTATGTCAATGTTCCCGAGTACTCTTGGAAAGATCACCAAGCCATATATTCCTAAAGCGAACAAGTCCATTTTCTTTGCCTCGTCTGGATGTGTCGGTATGATGTCCCGAATACTTTCCCATGCAAAAACTGTATTGTCTCCTCGGATCTGAAGCATGCCATTAACCCAATCGTCACTCATTCCCGCAAAGGTTTTGAGTTTCGCAGTGTAATTCTGATTCCTCGGAGGCTTTACGTAGATCCAATCTTCCTGAATGTTTTTCTGGTTAAGTAGAACAGTGTATTCTTCTACTGTAGGCATCATGTCCTGCCCATTGAAGGTGAAACAGCAAAAAGCCAGATTCCAGAACTGGACTATAGCTCGGAGTAGGGGCTGGTTAATTCGAACATATAACAGCTGTGCAATGTCACCATAACTATCGCAGAACAAGTCTTGTAGTCTTCGGTCCCATCTTTCCCAAATGCTTTGAAGATACCATAGGTCGTTCTGTTGGAGACTCACATAGGTGTACCCTGCTATTACGCGTTCGTTCGGCAAACTGTCCCCTTGGATTTTCTTGTTGACCTCTGACCAATGTCTGACTGACAAATTAAGCTCTTATTTCCTAAGACACCTTTTTTCCATGGTGAAAGACTTTCTGATCAGGCAAACCACTTGATCCAGTACCTTTATGTAATGCAAATGTATGATGTATGAAAAAAAACAAAAGCGAAAAGAAAACAAGTCAGTACCAGATAAAATTAATAAATACATAAATAAAAGGACAAAATTAAACAGAATAAACACACAAAACAACCCTATTTATCCCGTCTAAAACACCTAAGGTTATCCGCATGGCTCTAACAGGGTGGGTTTCTATGTATTCTCTACATGCAGTTTTGGTGCTAAGAGGTACCCAAATTGTCCTTGCTGTCCCCTACTAAGGGTAGCAAGGCCCCCGATCATCACCCATTATAAGCTCCTTTCAACCGGGTTCAATTCAGGGGGACCCATTCGCTTATGCCCGTACGAAGGAACGATATCCTTACGAAAGCATAAGGTACTCGAGCCCCGAAGGTACTTGCTAGGCCCATACGTGAGAACGATATCTCCATGAAAGCATTAGCGTTTTCCCCCCCACTTAAAAAAAAGGGTTTATATGCAATATTTTAAATGCGTTAAAATAAACGCGCAATTATGACCAAATGTTAATTTAATAGTCACTTTAATCCGGAACTTCCAATATTAGTAAAGTGGTAATTATTTTAAAAGCTTGACTCTCATTTGTTTTTTTGAAAAAAAACAAAAAATTTCCCCAACGGAGTCGCCATCTGTAGCGATGTCCCTTTTCGCTAAAAAAACGATGAGTTTTCGAAGTGTTTTTGAAAGGTGTTCGTGATTTTTTGGATATAAAATATTTATTCTGTGGGGTTTAAAAAAATCGCATTTAAAAAAAATGGAGTCGCCACCGGCCACTTAGGTAGGCCGGACACCATAAACCAGAGATTCAAAGACATTGGGTTCGGGAGTCGGTTACGGATGGGGAAGGATTAGCACCCCCACACCGCCCAAAATTGGTACTTTAATAATTACCACTTTATTAATATTAGATTTTCCGGATTAAAGTGACGATTATTTTAAAATTCGGTCATAATTGCGAATAAATTTTAAGGGCCCCGTTATCCGAGAATAAACGCCCAACCACATCACTACGCCTGATACTGGCCCCGTTTACGATCGGATAAAAGGGCACCGCATTAACAATTTATATACCGTATGCAATCTTAGTGGCAAAAATATAAGACATAGCAGATAATTTAAAAACAATAAATATTCACATAACAGAATACTAATCTAACGTAAATGAAATACGTAATTAAAATACACATAAACATACCAAGCTTAATATTAAATAAAAGCAAATTTAACATGTCACAATAACAAGACAGGAATAAATACGTGTATAGGCGAACATATATTTTAAGGAGACATACATACTAGTAATAAAACATATTTCAACACATATGGGACAATATATTATACATAAAAAGAAAATACACTAACATGTAACCTAAAGGTCAAGAGAACACACACATATACAAAAATACAAAACCCGTGTACGAGTCAACTAGAACATAACATGCTTAATACAAATAACCGGATAAAAAAGATACATGACTATCATAAACTTAATACACATATATATATAAACATAAAAATACAAGGCATACGAGGGATATATAATAAGACAAAAGACTACATCAACATATACGATTATAATACGAACATGAATATTTACATAGAAACAGGACTGAAATGAAAAGAAATAAACATTAGTGGCTGAAATTAAAGGATAATAATATGCAATTTAAGGACGAAAATACAAAATAGACAGAACCTAAGAGGATCAAAACTGTAATTAGACCAAGGGGCAGACCCGAAATGAAAAATTCAAAAACGCGGGATGGTTAAAGGGGTAATTTTACCATTTAAAAACTGATTCGGTGTAATTTAGGGACTGGATTGCAAGATTTTGAAATACAAGGGAGACCAGAGTTGTAAATATACCACGCGGCGAGACAGAAGTGAAAATATCAAAGACGCGGGGGGATTTATTATGTTATTTTCCCATTTCACGAAATAATAATAACTATAAAAACCCTTTTTTTAGGCCGAAACCAATTTTCCCTCATTTTGTTTCATTTTTTCAGTTTTATAACCAAAACTCTGTTCTTCATTTCTCTCAAATCTCCCCTGACGAACCCAGAATCCGGCGGCCGGCCACCGTATTCTCCGCCGCCGGCCGCCGCTAACCGGCGCCAGCGAGCCTCAAAAACATACCAAAATAACCCCCATCTTACCCTCGACACGAATCTGAGGTTGGATTCAGAGGAAAAGCCTCCATCTGCCCTAGATCTAGGAAATACGAAATGAAAAACCCATTTTTTTACCCAAAACAAAACTACAAGGGGTCTCCCACTCCTTTCAGTTCACCGTATCTGGCTTGGGGAAGCCAAAAAGGCTTGTCACTAGTGAGGGGAGACCCACAGACGGCGACGGTAAGACCTCTAACTCTTTCTCTCTTTTTTTACCTCTCTTTTGTGTATGCATGCAAAAAATAAAAAAGGGGAAACGAGTATTTACCACTGGACTTTTTCTTTCGATTATAACTTGACTGGTTTGATTACAACTTGTTTTTGTTCGATTACCACTCTCCGTTCTTACAAAATATTTGTTTCGTACATATATATGCCTGTCTTTGGTTTTGGTCCAAGTTGTATATTATTTGCTTTTTCAGATCTGGACTGACATATTTCTTTTCTTGCTGTGTTTGACATGTTCTGAGCGCGGTGGTTGAAGATCGGCATGGTGCAGCATGGTGGCGGTGTGGGCTCTGTCTTCGGCCAGATGTGTTCTCGGCCGTTAGATCAGATCTGATCTAACGGTCGGGATGGCTTGAAGGATGAACGACCCAGATGAAGCCTCGGTTGGTGAAACGGCTCCAGATCGTGCCACGTGGGGCTCAGCAGTCGAGGGGTCAGAGCGCGTGGGGCTCACGCACGCGTGGGATATCAAAGAGTCCTCGCGTGGACGGCACGCGCGCATGGCACTCGAACGGTCCAGACGTGTAGTGCACGCGGCTGGCAGATATTTTGTTCCTTGGTTGGATCGTGGCCGTTGGATCAGATCTTGATCCAACGACCCATAGTCACCTGCACACAATAATTTTAATTAGATAGGGTTTGGTTTGGGCCAACCGGACCTTGTAATAATATTAGATTTGTAATTGGCCTTGGACTGTAATTTATTTATTTGGTTTAATATATAATTTTTTTTGGATTTCATTTTATATATTAGCCCAATAATAATATTAATAGTATAACAACAATACACATACGATAATACAAACGTATATACTTATGCAAACATTAATTAATATAACATACTAGCATACGTACATATAATCATACACATAATTGACTTAACATCTACACACATTAAACAAATACGCTCGTACTAAATATAGATGCATACGCGACACACATACACCATATTTAATACGTATACATACATAGTTTATAATATATATGCACACATATATTAATAACACTCATGCACATAATAAACATATAATATAATACAATGTATACATGCAACACTAATATGTATTTACAAATAAAAATGAGTGATTACAGTTTTAAGTGTATATTGGCAAGTGATGATGCTTATTATAATCAGAAATAATTGGTCAGCCAATAGGATGAGAGTGCACTATAATATATTCAAAAATTCGTATGTGAGCCAAATTCTTCGGTTACACAATAGGGGTAGTTGTATTGTGTTGCGAGTGATGGGGTAGTGCCATCATCACGGGCAATGGGGGTAGTGCCAACCCGGCCAAAGTGTGCATTATGGTGGGTAGTATTACCATGAGACTTGATGAGGTCGGAGCCATCAAGGTGTCCGCATATCTGAACTTCAGTAGATAGGGGTAGTGTTATCCAAGGATGGGGTCGTAGCCATCCAGGTCACTTGAATGCCAATATATGAGATTACATGTATCATTGTTTTAAAAGGTTTTGTATAACGGGATTTATACATGAGATTCTATTTTGAATTGCGGTTTGTAATGTTCAAGTATGGGAAGCTTACGTTGAGATTTGCATTGAGTTTAATGCAAGAGTTAAATGATACATGTGTAGAAAGGTAAATGATTTTTCTTTGATGGGTTTTAAATCATGTGAAAGTATTTGAGCATGATGAGAAACGGTGTGGTGGTTTTCAAATGAGCGTCTCTCACTAAGCTTGTTGCTTACGCTCTATTTTCTTAGCAATACAGATAAATAGCTTGTTGGGCAGTAAGGAGACAAGAGTAGAATTCCAAGAGGTTCTTTAAGCTCAAGTATGTTTTTGAACTAAATAGTAGTAATAATTTGGAAATGAGAAGTGGTATCATATGTTTTGGGAGTATGTTTGATGAACTACATGGCTTGACACATGTTTATGATGCCTTTAAAGACGTGTAAATGGCCTTTATTGTTTGGTTTAAGCTTTGGTATGGTTTTTGGTGATTGACTTAGCTTGGCAATAGGGTGCATGCCTATAGATTTCCCTTTGAGTATATGATCATGTTTTGATGTTGTTTCTAGTGCTTTTGGCTAAAGATCGATCCTTGATTATGTTATGTGTGACTTTGAAGCATGTTAGAGTGGTTTGGGTAGCTTAATTGTGTGATTAAAAAACAAAATTAAACATTATAGGCCCAGACTTATTGGTACGCTGGCTACTATATCGATACGGGTAAGCCATTTTAGGCATACCGTATCGGTACGCTAAGTACCGTATCTGTACGGGCTAAAAGCAAAAAGGGAAAGTGTTTCGATATGCGGGGGCGTATCGATACGGTTAAGTGCTACTGAATTTGGTAATTTAAAAATTATAAGCACCGTACCGATACAACCGAAAGAATTGGATATCGAATCGACGCCCGATTGAGTTGTAAATTCAAACGCTGCAAGCTCGTACACTTAGTATAATAATGTTGCATCTAGAGAAGATAAAAAGAAAAAAAGGTCGTTTATTGAAGAGAAATTTTTGGGTTTTTCTTCAATATTCCCCGTGTGACTCGTTCGGTTCTGTCTTGCGACTAGACCGGGTCGAGGGGATTACAAAATTTATGATTCTTATTGAATCTTATAAGTAGAAATACAATGGAGCTTTTTTTTGGAAAAAGTCATGGCAAACTAGAACAACAAAATCAAGAAACAAAACCAGATCTTCGGGCATCCATAGCATGAAGGATTCAGCAACTCCATCGACTAGATGTAACCTTGAGCTTGAACCCTTGACTAACAGACTTCGAACACTCTCAAGATGTTTACAGATGTGAAATCATTTTCAAAATTCTAGGTTTTCGAAAGGTTTTAATTGATGGATGCCTATTCTTACATATCGGAGCTGCTCTTTACGAGTTTTCAACCCAGATCCGCCATTGGTTTCAAGACACCCTTTGTGAGTTTTCATATTGAACCCCTATTTTCTTTTCTTTTCTTTTCTTTTCATTTTTATTTTTTAATATATAAAGCACCTTTTTGGGTTTTCAGTTTGGATATTTTATTTTGTGAAGCGCCCTTTTTGGGTTTTCACTCTATTTTTTTTCTTTTTTCAATCTCTTTTTGAATTCTTCAAGCATAATATTTCTTAACTGAATCTGAGTTCGCTGGCTTGTGCAACTTTTCGCCATCCATTTCATTTAGTATCAATGCTCCTCTAGAGAAGGCCTTTTTGATAACATATGGCCCTTTCCAGTTAGGCATCCATTTCCCACAGAAATCACGATGTATTTATAAGATCTTTTTTAGCACTAGATCGCCTTCTCAAAGTTCTCTGGGCCGAACCTTCTTATCATGAGCTCGTATCATTCTTTTCTGTTATATTTGGTTGTGACAGATAGCTTTCAGGCTCTTTTCCTCGATGATGTTTAACTGGTCAAATCAAGCTTGCACCCATTCTGCATCATCCACCTTTACTTTAGATAAAACTTGAAGATAAGGAATTTCAACCTCTATTGGGAGTACTGCCTCTATCCCGTAGGCTAAGGAATAAGCTCTTACCCAGTAGAAGTTCGTACAGAAGTTCGATACGCGAACAAGGCAAATGGCAACTTCTCATGTCAATCTTTGTATGTGTATGTTGTTTTTGATATAATATTCTTGATATTTTTTTGCCGCCTCCACTAGCCCATTCATCTTAGGGCGATAAATCACAGAATTGTAATGAGTAATTTTGAACTGCTCACACGCTTCTGCTATTACTTGGTTATTGAAGTTGGTGGCATTATCAGTAATGATTCTTTCTGGTAATCCGTATCGACAGATGATCTCTTTCTTTAAGAACTTATAGACTATAGTTCTGGTGATATTAGTATATGAAGCTGCTTCCACCCATTTGGTAAAATAATAAATAACCACAAGAATGAAGCGATGTCCGTTGGATGCTTTGGGGTGAATTTGACCAATGACATCCTTGCCCCAGACTGCAAAAGGCCAATGGTGAGTTTATCGTATGTAAAGGTATAGGCGGAACATTTATTCTTTCAGCGTATATCTGCCATTTGTGACACTTCTTAGCATATTCAATGCAATCTCCCTACATATTCGACCAGTAGTAACCATATCTCATTATTTTCCAAGCCATTGCAAAGCCATTATTATGCATCCCACAAATTCTGTCATGCACTTCTGCCAAAATTTCTCTAGCTTTTTGGGAATTGATGCATCTTAACAAAATTTGATATTTGCCTCATTTTTATAGAATTTCAACATCAAGCATGTACCTTAAGGTCATTCTTCTAATGGTTCTTTTGTCATTATCATTCGCCTCCTTATGATAAGTTTGATATTTGACATACTACAAGATATCAAAATAACAAGGATTTTTATATGTCTCTTCCTCTTTGCTACAACAGTGAGCATAGGTATTGTAACTTTGCATCTGGATTAGCATCATATCCTCAGGTCTGTTGGCCAAGAATACTGGAGCCAATGTAGCTAAAGTATATGCCATATGGTTATCTTCCCTGGGGATGTACGTGAAAGTAATTTCTTTGAATTCTTTTATCATTTCATGGATCAACTTTTGATACTCAATCAATTTGACATCTTTTGTTTCCCACTCTCCTCGGAGCTGGTAGATAACCAGTGCTGAATTTCCATATACTTTCAAACGTTCTATCCTTCATTTAACAACAGCTTGCAAACCCATGACACATACTTCATATTCTTCCATGTTGTTGGTTCAAAGAAATTCTAACTTGCTTATGAAGGGATAATGCACCTTGCTTGGGGAGATTAACACTGCCCCAATTCCTCGTCCTAAGGCATTAATGGCCCAATCAAAATACAGTTTCCAAGATTCATTATCTAGGATTCCATTTTTCTTCCATAAAGATACTCATCACGTCCTCATCAGAGAAATCAAAGTTCAGGGGCTCATAATCTTCTAAAGCATGACTTGCCAGGAACTCTGCTATGTCGCTTCCTTTTATTGCCTTATGGCTTACATATACTATGTCAAATTCTAACAGTAGCATTTGCCAACGAGCCAGCCTCCCGTCAATGTTAGTGCTTCCATTAGAAACTTCAATGGGTTGAGTCGAGATATCAACCAAGTAGTGTGATATAACATGTACTGTCTGAGTCTACGGGTCACCCAAACCAAAGCACAACACAATTTTTGAATTGGTGAATATCGTTCTTCGCACTCTGTAAACTTTTTGCTTAGAAAATAAATGTCTCTTCTTCCCTGTTTCATCATGTTGCCCCTACACACACACACCCATTGAGAAAATTTAAGGTGTATAAACATAGTGGAATGAGTCAAAACATTATGAAAACATTTAAAACATATTTTTTCAAGTTTTGAGGACTTTTGAATTATTTTTGAAATCTTTAAACAAGTCCAAAACATTTTTCACATAATTTGTTATATCAAAAATATTTTCTCAACACACTCTTTTCCACTTATAAAACCTTTGATGAAACATGGATGACAACTGGGCGATGCAGGTGTAGATATCTCCTCCACCATACTCATACCCACTTGAAATTTTTATATCCACCACTTACCTACCACCCATGGCGGGTACTATTTTTCAAATCCACATCCGCCTAAGCAGGTACATTCTCAAATCCACCCCCACACCCATTATCTAACTTGATGCCCACCGCCTAACCCATACATGCTCGTACCCACTTGAAAAACAACCACTAATATTGAATAATGTAAAAACAAACCATAGACTTATGTAAAGAATAGTAAAGCTTTGCCTATTTTATTAATTGATCAAGGGTATATATTTAATACATTTACACATGTATAAATTTAACTACAACTAATTAACTAACTATAGCTAACTTAACTAAAGCACATTTACACCGGTATAAATTTTACTTAACTATATCTAACTAACTAACTAACGACGATAGACAATTGTAAAAGAATGTTTATACCCGTAAGATTTGGTTAAATTATAAGAGGCGTCCTTTAAAATCTTAGGATTTACAGAATAGGTTGTGAACTTATTCCTAAATTCATAATGGTCCAAAATTCATATGGTGGGTAGTTAGTGGGCGGGATAGGCGGATACGATACAGGTTAGGTCTCGAATCCATCAACTACCCACTAAACTCATACCCATCCCCAATCCCCTAGGACGAGTACAATGCAGAATCTGCAAAACTGTACCCGTCTGCCATCCCTAGATAAGAGCACTTACTTAAGTACACAAAACACATGAATCAAACGCATCTATTTTAGTATTTGAAACCGTCAGAAATTGAACCCATTGAATAAGTTCTTAAATTTTTTTGTTTTAATGCATGTTGATAAATTTATAACAGATTACGTATATATGATCTTAAAAATTGTTTACAGTAACAAAACATTTGTTTTCTAAAATACATTAAGAAGTCACACATTATTATAAAAATAAAAATAAGTGCATCTTGATAAAATTAGAAAAATTCATAGGTCTACGGGTAAGGCTAAAATAAAACACCCTTAGGGTAAGGCTAAAATAAGGCAGATTTACATAAATTCTTACTAAAATGGTAAGAATTTATGTAACTATACAAATCTTTACAATCTACACAATTTTTTACACAAATGGTAAGAATTTAGATTATAATATAAGAATTTGTGAAGTTACACAAATTCTTACAAAAAAAATGATAAGAATTTATGTAGTTACACAATTTCTTACTCATCCTACACAAATTCTTACAAAATGGTAAGAATTTATGTAACTACACAATAGTTGTCGCATTTTAGCCTTATTTTAGGCTGTCTCGCCTTAGAACTACAAGTTCTTTAACATTTGTTAAATTTGTCAAAATATCTTCTCTAAAACGCATTAAAAAAATTGCTCATTGATAAATTTGGAACAATTCATAGGTTAGGGCTATAAGTTCTCAACCTTGTTCAATTTAACAAAATGTTAAATGTGTTTTAAATTGGAGGAATTAAAGAGGAAAATAGATAATCTCAATCATAAGCTTATACTCACCCAAATCAGTCTAAAATATTTTAGTTTTTACATTGTCTAAGTGGATTCTACTCCTTTAAAAATGTTAATTATTTAAATATATAAATTCTAGAATATATATTTTTCAATAGATCGAAATAAGTTTGATTCACATTTGAATATGAAAGTCTTTTTCAAACTGAATATGACTTGTCTCACGTATATATGATCTTGAATTTTAAACTAGCTTTTCATTTCGAAAAAAAATGTGAATTTAGATTAGATTTTAAATTGCTCATCAGACTTCAAAACATTCTAATTGATTCCTCAAACTATCAATATCATTTTAATTAGGTTCCATTATTCTAGCCATCAGCTTTAGCATTAAATGCCAACTTAGATTTGACGTGCATTGTATTTGGAACACATGAATCATATTTTAAATGCTGTGCACCTACTGCTTGTGCAACTTGAATTTAATCTGTTAAAAAAAATAACCCCATTAAGTTTTAATGTCAAGTATATTTTTAATTTGTCAAATACTATTTGTCCAGGCAGTCACTTTATGTACATGTATTTAAAAGATTCATTTGTTTTAAATAAGATTCGAGTAAGATGTTGACATATAATGTTCAAGTAGATGGATAGACATACTAAAGGACCTTATTAAAACTTATTGGTAACTGAAGGACCTAATTACAATGTTTAGAAGTTTGTAGATCAATTAAAATCGGGAACTTTTGTGCAATTATTTTCTTATTATATACAACGAAAAAAAATGTAACATTTGCTGATAAAATTAGATCTAACATCATCAAGCATGGCAAAAAAAGGACATTAAAATAATTAAAATGTTATAAAAATACAAAAAAAGTTTATCAATCAAGCGTCTCAACTAAGGGTGTAAACGAGGCGAGTCAAGTCCGAGTAGTGTTGAGCTCAACTCATTAAGAACTCGAGTGGAGTTGAAGCTCAACTCGAGTCTAATCGAATCGAGTATTGACCGAGTCGGACTCGAATAACTCATGATCTGTCTTATCTCATTTACAACCATAATAGTAATAATAATAATAATTGTTGAGTCGGGTATTGAGTAGCTTAGCTCGGCTCGTTAAGAACTCAAACCGAGTTCGAGCTCGAGTTGAGTCTAGTCGAGTCTTGTTGAGTCGAACTTTGATCGAATTAGACTCAAATAGCTTACGATCTGTTTTGTCTCATTGATCGCCTTAGTCTCGACCTTTTCTTAAATCTAATTCTAATCTTATCTGGAAGGAAGGGGAATTTTGGGAGAAGAAAGAGAAGTCCTCTTTAATTCTAATCTAATCTTTTCTTGAATCCATCAACTACCCACTAAACTCATACCCATCCCTAGTCCCCTGGGACGGGTACAGTGCAGAATCTGCAAAACTGTACCCGTCTGCCATCCCTAGATAAGAGCACTTATTTAAGTACACAAAACACATGAATCAAACGCATCTGTTTTAGTATTTGAAAACGTTGAATAAGTTCTTAAATTTTTTTCTTTTAATGCATGTTGATAAATTTATAACAGATTACGTATATATGATCTTAAAATTTGTTTACGCTAACAAAACATTTGTTTTCTAAAATACATTAAGAAGTCACACATTATTATAAAAATAAAAATAAGTGCATCTTGATAAAATTAGAAAAATTCATAGGTTAGGTCTATGGGTAAGGCTAAAATAAAACACGCTTAGCGTAAGGTTAAAATAAGGCAGATTTACATAAATTCTTACTAAAATGGTAAGAATTGATGTAACTATACAAATCTTTACAATTTACACAATTTTTTACACAAATGGTAAGAATTTAGATTATAATATAAGAATTTGTGAAGTTACACAAATTCTTACAAAAAATGATAAGAATTTATGTAGTTACACAATTTCTTACTCATCCTACACAAATTCTTACAAAATGGTAAGAATTTATGTAACTACACAATAGTTGTCGATTTTAGCCTTATTTTAGGTCACCTCTTTAGAACTACAAGTTCTTTAACATTTGTTAAATTTGTCAAAATATATTCTCTAAGACGCATTAAAAAAATTGCTCATTGATAAATTTGGAACAATTCATAGGTTAGGGCTATAAGTTCTCAACCTTGTTCAATTTAACAAAATGTTAAATGTGTTTTAAATTGGAGGAATTAAAGAGGAAAATAGATAATCTCAATCATAAACTTATACTCACCCAAATCAGTCTAAAATATTTTAGTTTTTACATTGTCTAAGTGGATTCTACTCCTTTAAAAATGTTAATTATTTAAATATATAAATTCTAGAATATATATTTTTCAATAGATCGAAATAAGTTTGATTCACATTTGAATATGAAAGTCTTTTTGAAACTGAATCTGACTTGTCTCACGGATAGACCAAAAAATAAGAGAGAATTTTAAACTAGCTTTTCATTTCGAAAAAAAAAAAGTGAATTTTGATTAGATTTTAAATTGCTCATCAGACTTCAAAACATTCTAATTGATTCCTCAAACTATCAAAATCATTTTAATTAGGTTCCATTATTCTAGCCATCAGCTTTAGCATTAAATGCCAACTTAGATTTGACGTGCATTGTATTTGGAACACATGAATCATATTTTAAATGCTGTGCACCTACTGCTTGTGCAACTTGAATTTAATCTGTTAAAAAAAATAACCCCATTAAGTTTTATTGTCAAGTATATTTTTAATTTGTCAAATACTTTTTGTCCAGGCAGTCACTATATGTACATGTATTTAAAAGATTCATTTGTTTTAAATAAGATTCGAGTAAGATGTTGACATATAATGTTCAAGTAGATGGATAGACATACTAAAGGACCTTATTAAAACTTATTGGTAACTGAAGGACCTAATTACAATGTTTAGAAGTTTGCAGATCAATTAAAATCGGGAACTTTTGTGCAATTATTTTCTTATTATATACAACGAAAAAAAATGTAACATTTGCTGATAAAATTAGATCTAACATCATCAAGCATGGCAAAAAAAGGACATTAAAATAATTAAAATGTTATAAAAATACAAAAAAAAGTTTATGAATCAAGCGTCTCAACTAAGGGTGTAAACGAGGCGAGTCAAGTCCGAGTAGTGTTGAGCTCAACTCAACTCATTAAGAACTCGAGTGGAGTTGAAGCTGGGTTGACATTTTGGAACTAGTGACAAAAATGTAAAATTGTAAAACTATTTTTGGTGACTATTTTTTAAAAGATCGAAATTTTGATTCTTTAAGGAGCATTTGACCTAAAGTATAATTCAGACTTTTTCCTCTTAATTGGCTAATTTTAAAGTGGTTTTAACAAATAAAATAAGTTGGAGAGAATTAATTAGGCATTAATTTCTTAAAACATATTTCATGTAACTAACTTTTCCTCTCAACCTTTTTTCTCTCAAATTCTCTCCGGCCAAACATCAGTTTCTTCTTCAAATGGATGGTCAGTCTGAACGTGTTATTCAAGTGCTTGAGGATATGTTACGGTGTTGTGTTATAGATTTTCAAGGATCTTGGGAGAGACAGTTACCTTTGGTGGAGTTTGCTTATAATAATAGCTATCAACCAAGTATACAAATGGCTCCATATGAAGCTTTGTATGGTCGGAAGTGTAGAATGCCTCTTTGTTGGGCGGAAGCGGGGGAAAAGTTTATTTCTTTGCTGGCTATGCTTAAAGGAACAACAGAGAAAGTGAAGCTCATCAGTGATCGTTTGAAAGTACTTTCGGACCGGCAAAAGTCTTACGCGGACTTGAAGCGTAAAGAGATTGAGTATGCGGTTGGTGATAAAGTTTTTTAAAGGTTTCACCTTGGAAGAAGATGATGAGGTTTGGTCGAAAAGGTAAGTTGAGTCTGAGGTTTATTGGACCATATGAGGTGCTTGAGCGCGTTGGACTGGTGTCTTGTAGATTGAGGTTGCCGCTTGAGTTGGAAAAGATACATGATGTTTTCCATGTATCTATGTAGCGGAAGTAAAGATCAGATCCATTGTATGTTATGCATGTTGAGGAAGTTGAATTGAATCCAGATCTAACATATAATGAGGAACCGGTTAAGATCTTGGATGTAGATAGCAAGGTTCTTCGTGGGAAGACCATAGAGTTGGTTAAGGTGTTGTGGCGGCACTGAGGTGTTGATGAAGCTATGTGGGAAAAGAAGGATGACATGATGAAGCAATTTCCTTATCTTTTTCCACCAGGTCAATTTCGATGATGAAATTTCTTAAGTAGATGAGAGTTGTAACGCCCCGATTATGTTCCTAGGAGTTAGTCCGGTTTAGGCAAGACGGTTCGGTCGAACCAGTTTCAATAATTTAGGCTAGTTTTAGGATTTAATTGATTGAAGGATTTTTTGTGGAAATAAAATATAGGAAAATGTTTTAAAATAATTATTTAATATATAAATAATTTTGATAGAATCAATTTTGGAAAATGGATTTTTGAGGGTTGACATTTTGGAACTAGTGACAAAAATGTAAAATTGTAAAACTGTTTTTTGTGACTATTTTTTAAAAGATCGAAACTTCGAATCTTTAAGGAGCATTTGACCTAAAGTATAATTCAGACTTTTTCCTCTTAATTGGCTAATTTTAAAGAGGTTTTAACAAATAAAATAAGTTGGAGAGAATTAATTAGGCATTAATTTCTTAAAACATATTTCATGGAACTAACTTTTCCTCTCAACCTTTTTTCTCTCAAATTCTCTCCAGCCAAACATCAGTTTCTTCTTCAAATATTTGAGGTAAACACTTGATTTAATTCATCCTTTTAACACTAAATGATTTCCTATCAAAACCTTATGGTTTTATCTTTGTTTTCTCATGTAAATCTATACAATTGGGGGAAAAGAAATAATTAGAGGTAAGGTTTCGTTCTTCTCCTCTAATGAAGGGTTCTTTACTGAAATTCCTAAGTTCTCGATCTTTTATGGATGTTTTCTAATGGGTTTTGATGATGTAATTGTGGAAGATTGGAATAATTGATGTTTAATGGGCGAAAACAAGTAAGATTTGTTAATGCTAGGTTCTAGATTTATATTAAACATGATTTTAATGTTTGACAACGAGGCTTAATGTTTTTTTATGTGGTAATCCCGAAACTAGGTGATTTGCTTGATTGTTAGGTTGAGATTTTTGAGTTTATGGCTTGTTTAAGTGGTTAATTGATGGGTAGTGTTGTTTTGGTGTTGAGGAGATTTTTTAGATGTATCTTAATGATTGTAAAAGTAATTATCATGCAGTGGAAGCATGCCCAGGACAATGTGAGCACCTGAGTTGTCTCTTATGGGGCTGAGGTTTCTTCCCTTCAGATCCTAATATTCTTTCCTTAAAGATATCAAAATCATCCACCTGTAGTACATAAAAAGAATAATGCTAAACAAATCAAGATACCAAAAAGATACTCTTTTGGTCCTCCACTTACACGCCATGGTCTTTGCATTTTGTTGCGACTCGACTGAAACCTTAGAGAGACTGGAGATTAAAGTTTCTTTAGTACAAAAAAGAGAGGATATTTGATAGTACAAACTACAAACAGAGAATGAAATGTTGATGTTGCAGACTCTATTTATCTGGATTAGAAAAAAAGAAAAGGGGAGTCTCGGACAAGCCGTGTGACCATCCCGGCAAGACCATGCAAGCTGAGAACGATCCTCTGCGGTTATGGAAGCCCCAGAAAGGACTCAAGACCAGTAATCACGCTCTGATCACACAGCCTCAGTTCATCCACCTGAGTTGTCTCTTATGGGGCTGAGGTTTCTTCCTTCGAGATCCTAATATTCTTTCCTTAAAGATATCAAAATCATCCACCTGTAGTACATAAAAAGAATAATGCTAAACAAATCAAGATACCAAAAGATACTCTTTTGGTCCTCCACCTTACACGCCATGGTCTTTGCATTTTGTTGCGACTGATTGAAACCTTAGAGAGACTGGAGATTAAAGTTTCTTTAGTACAAAAAAAGAGATATTTGATAGTACAAACTACAAACAGAGAATGAAATGTTGATGTTGCAGACTCTATTTATCTGGATTAGAAAAAAGAAAAGGGGAGTCTGTCAGACAACTGTGTGACCATCCCGGCAAGACCATGCAAGCTGAGAACGATCCTCTGCGGTTATGGAAGCCCCAGAAAGGACTCAAGACCAGTAATCACGCTCTGATCACACAGCCTCAGTTCATCCACCTGAGTTGTCTCTTATGGGGCTGAGGTTTCTTCCCTTCAGATCCTAATATTCTTTCCTTAAAGATATCAAAATCATCCACCTGTAGTACATAAAAAGAATAATGCTAAACAAATCAAGATACCAAAAAGATACTCTTTTGGTCCTCCACTTACACGCCATGGTCTTTGCATTTTGTTGCGACTCGACTGAAACCTTAGAGAGACTGGAGATTAAAGTTTCTTTAGTACAAAAAAGAGAGGATATTTGATAGTACAAACTACAAACAGAGAATGAAATGTTGATGTTGCAGACTCTATTTATCTGGATTAGAAAAAAGAAAAGGGGAGTCTGTCAGACAACTGTGTGACCATCCCGGCAAGACCATGCAAGCTGAGAACGATCCTCTGCGGTTATGGAAGCCCCAGAAAGGACTCAAGACCAGTAATCACGCTCTGATCACACAGCCTCAGTTCATCCACCTGAGTTGTCTCTTATGGGGCTGAGGTTTCTTCCCTTCAGATCCTAATATTCTTTCCTTAAAGATATCAAAATCATCCACCTGTAGTACATAAAAAGAATAATGCTAAACAAATCAAGATACCAAAAAGATACTCTTTTGGTCCTCCACTTACACGCCATGGTCTTTGCATTTTGTTGCGACTCATTGAAACCTTAGAGAGACTGGGAGATTAAAGTTTCTTTAGTACAAAAAGAGAGGATATTTGATAGTACAAACTACAAACAGAGAATGAAATGTTGATGTTGCGGACTCTTTTTATCCGGATTAGAAAAAGAAAAGGGAGTCTCTGCTGACAACCAACCGTGTGACCATCCCGCAAGACCATGCAAGCCGAGAACGATCCTCTGCGTTATGGAAGCCCCGAAAGGACTCAAGACCAGTAATCACGCTCTGATCACACAGCCCTCGTTCATCCACGAGGTTGTCTCTTATGGGGCTGAGGTTTCTTCCCTTCGATCCTAATATTCTTTCCTTAAAGATATCAAAATCATCCACCTGTAGTACATAAAAAGAATAATGCTAAACAAATCAAGATACCAAAAAGATACTCTTTTGGTCCTCCACTTACACGCCATGGTCTTTGCATTTTGTTGCGACTGATGAAACCTTAGAGAGACTGGAGATTAAAGTTTCTTTAGTACAAAAAAGAGAGGATATTTGATAGTACAAACTACAAACAAACAGAATGAAATGTTGATGTTGCAGACTCTATTTATCCGGATTAGAAAAAGAAAATGGGAGTCTGTCGGACAATCGTGTGACCATCCCAGCAAGACCATGCAAGCCGAGAACGATCCTGCGGTTTATGGAAGCCCCGAAAGGACTCAAGACCAGTAATCACGCTCTGATCACACAGCCTCAGTTCATCCACCTGAGTTGTCTCTTATGGGGCTGAGGTTTCTTCCCTTCGCATCCTAATATTCTTTCCTTAAAGATATCAAAATCATCCACCTGTAGTACATAAAAAGAATAATGCTAAACAAATCAAGATACCAAAAAGATACTCTTTTGGTCCTCCACTTACACGCCATGGTCTTTGCATTTTGTTGCGACTGATCAAAACCTTAGAGAGACTGGAGATTAAAGTTTCTTTAGTACAAAAAGAGAGGATATTTGATAGTACAAACTACAAACAGAGAATGAAATGTTGATGTTGCGTACTCTATTTATCCGGATTAGAAAAAGAAAAGGGGAGTCCGCGGACAACCGTGTGTGACCATCCCGCAAGACCATGCAAGCCGAGAACGATCCTCTGCGGTTATGGAAGCCCCGAAAAGGACTCAAGACCAGTAATCACGCTCTGATCACACAGCCTCAGTTCATCCACCGAGTTGTCTCTTATGGGGCTGAGGTTTCTTCCTTTCGATCCTAATATTCTTTCCTTAAAGATATCAAAATCATCCACCTGTAGTACATAAAAAGAATAATGCTAAACAAATCAAGATACCAAAAAGATACTCTTTTGGTCCTCCACTTACACGCCATGGTCTTTGCATTTTGTTGCGACTGACCAAAACCTTAGAGAGACTGGAGATTAAAGTTTCTTTAGTACAAAAAGAGAGGATATTTGATAGTACAAACTACAAACAGAGAATGAAATGTTGATGTTGCGGACTCTATTTATCCGGATTAGAAAAAAGAAAATGGGAGTCTGTCGGACAACCGCGTGTGACCATCCCGGCAAGACCATGCAAGCTGAGAACGATCCTCTGCGGTTATGGAAGCCCCAGAAAGGACTCAAGACCAGTAATCACGCTCTGATCACACAGCCTCAATTCATCCACCTGAGTTGTCTCTTATGGGGTTGAGGTTTCTTCCCTTCGGATCCTAATATTCTTTCCTTAAAGATATCAAAATCATCCACCTGTAGTACATAAAAAGAATAATGCTAAACAAATCAAGATACCAAAAGATACTCTTTTGGTCCTCCACTTACACGCCATGGTCTTTGCATTTTGTTGCGACTGATTTGAAACCTTAGAGAGACTGGAGATTAAAGTTTCTTTAGTACAAAAAGAGAGATATTTGATAGTACAAACTACAAACAGAGAATGAAATGTTGATGTTGCGACTCTATTTATCCGGATTAGAAAAAGAAAAGGGGAGTGTCTGTCGGACAACCGTGACCATCCCTAAGACCATGCAAGCCGAGAACGATCCTCTGCAGATTATGGAAGCCCCGAAAGGACTCAAGACCAGTAATCACGCTCTGATCACACAGCCTCGGTTCATCAACCAGACTTGGAATCCTGTCTCCTTAGAACTCAAGGATACAGAGGTACGAGTCTATAGAACGATCCTGTTCAAGTAAGGTCGTGACCAACCAATACCTGGTTCTAACTTAAATACCGTTGGCTTTGCTCTTCACTTCTCGTGTGGGGATTTTGTTCCGTGCTTACAAAGCAATCATTCTTTATCCTACACGTGTTTTTCATGATCTCCGCTTGCATCCAAAGCAGTGTGTATGTCGCCTAAATAGAGAATAGTTCTATCATATCATCAGCTTGTTGGATAATGCTTTCTTCCATTAAACTAACAAAAGAACGATATATGAGATGTGTTTTACATGAAAAGGTATTGAAATAAATCACCTATGGCTATGCATACTCACTACTCTTAACAAATTGAAAGGTTAACCTTCATCTATTTCCTTTCCTCAACTCAAATTTGTCTATAATAGTCCAGTTTTACGGGATATATTCGTACAGAGGCACTTCAGGAATCAAGTCTTTATGATGTCCTAGAAAACAAAGGTGCTAAGATTCTAGGGAACCAATGTAGTGGAGATCCTTTTTCAGCTTTTAGTTGTTTGGTGTATTTCTTATGCTAGGCATAAAATACATGTTCTAAGAATCTGGATGAGCATGGTATACATCTTAAAGCAATAGACTAAGCTAGGGCTAAGCATTCGATCGAGTCGAGTTGACAAGCCCTATGTTATGACTCAAATTTTATTTGAAAATCTTCCGATTCGAGTCGAGTTTTGAGTTTCTATACAAATTTAATTGTAATTATTTATAATATTATAATACGGATTGATTCTAATTTAAACGACTTTCTCTAATTATATAAGGTATACATTTTTTTATATTCCCTTTCACAAGTGTGAGTAAAATTTCTAATCTTATTTAATAAACAAAAAATCTTTTAAAATTTTAAAATATATGTATAATGTAACCAAAATAAGAGAGAAAAGATAGTTGTTATAATACGGCATGTTTATTTTATTTTTTTTCAAAATTTAAAACTTAAAACAATTACTTTTTTAAAATTTTTCATAAATTCTCAAAATTTTACAATTTTTACCAAATGGTCCCCAAATCCCTAAAATCTCCCAAACCCCCAAATTGTCGCTATCGATGCCACCCCTAATCCTACCCATTTGGTCGTCGGCCTTAGCCGGTCGTTTCCCTCATTACGTCATCGTCGGAAACGATGAACGGCCTAGCAGCCGAACGTCGAACGCGAAATTAATGTTCGGATGCCATGTCGTCGGTCGTTTTCGGGGACGCCGTGATGAGGGAAACGACCAGCTACGTCCGGTGATTGGTTTTAAAAATTGCAGAATTTTAGAAGTTTATGAAAATCTAGAATTCTTGGGTGTTTTTCTTTAAAAAAAAATCAAATTAGTTCCATGTGTCAAGCATTGATTGGTTAAAAAAAAGTAACACTCATTAACGGTCAGTCACCTAAAATTACAACTTTTGAAACTTTGGTCACCTAATTTTACAAGAAAATACTTTAAACACCTAAAGTTCAAAAAAAGTACTCTTTGAGCATTTATTTTTCATTTAAGATTAAAATAAAAGAAAAAAAAGTTAAAATTTCTTTGGGATTTTGATGCAAGGTTGTGCATTAATCCTCTATTTTTCTTTGGTTGGAAGCAAGGGAGATTGATCCAATAGTGTTGGAAGAGGTTTCAGTTTATCTAGAGGCTTGAGATCGCTTCAGCAAAGCAATCGAAGCGTTGTCGGTGAGTGGAAATATTTTTAAAAGCTTTCCAAAGGTTTGAAAGCAAGGTTTGGGGGTTTAGATTGAGCTTGAAATGCTAATCTAAGCTCAGAAGAAATATAAAAGGTTTCACTTTCGGTTTTCAGTTTTCCCATTATTTTGCTAAATCGTACTCATGTTTGAAGATAGATTTGTTACCTCTGTTTATGCATGTTTTAAGCGTTAAGATTTAATTCAATTGATCCCATGAGATTGATTTATGATTTTAAAGAGATTATATCATGTTGAGAAAATGCTATGCATTGGTTATGCTTTTGAATGGGATGAGAAATGGTTTATGTTTATGCATTGAAAAATAGTAAGGTAACATGGTTTTAAGTGTATATTGGCAAGTGATGATGCTTATTATAATCAGATATAATTGGTCGACCAATAGGATGAGAGTGCACTATAATATATTCAAAAATTCGTATGTGAGCCAAATTCTTCGGTTACACAATAGGGGTAGTTCTATTGTGTTGCGAGTGATGGGGTAGTGCCAACCCGGCCAAAGTGTTCATTATGGTGGGTAGTATTACCATGAGACTTGATGAGGTCGGAGCCATCAAGGTGTCCGCATATCTGAACTTTAGTAGATAGGGGTAGTGTTATCCAAGGATGGGGTCGTAGCCATCCAGGGTCACTTAAATGCCAATATATGAGATTACATGTATCATTGTTTTAAAAGGTTTTGTACATGAGATTCTATTTTGAATTGTGGTTTGTAATGTTCAAGCATGTGAAGCTTACGTTGAGATTTGCATTGAGTTTAATGCAAGAGTTAAATGATACATGTGTAGAAAGGTAAATGATTTTTCTTTGTTGGGTTTTAAATCATGTGAAAGTATTTGAGCATGATGAGAAACGGTGTTGTGGTTTTCAAATGAGCGTCTCTCACTAAGCTTGTTGCTTACGCTCTCTTTTCTTAGCAATGCGATAAATAGCCTGTTAGGCGTAAGGAGGAAAGAGTAGAAGTCCAAGAGGTTCTTTAAGCTCAAGTATGTTTTTGAAATAAATAGTAGTAATAATTTGGCAATGGGAAGTGGTATCATATGTTTTGGCAGTATGTTTGATGAACTACATAGCTTGACACATGTTTATGTTGTCTTTAAAGACTTGTAAATGGCCTTTATTGTTTGGTGTAAGCTTTGGTATGGTTTTTGGTGATTGACTTAGCTTGGCAATAGGGTGCATGCCTATAGATTTCCCTTTGAGTATATGATCATGTTTTGGTGTTGTTTCTAGTGCTTTTGGCTGAAGATCGATCCTTGAATATGTTATGTGTGACTTTGAAGCATGTCAGAGTGGTTTGGTTAGCTTAATTGTGTGATTAAAAAACAAAATTGAACATTATAGGCCCAGGCTTATTGGTACACTGGCTACTGTATCGATACGGGTAAGCCATTTCAGCCATACCGTATTGGTACGCTAAGTATCGTATCTGTACGGGCTAAAAGCAAAAAGGGAAAGTGTTTCAATACGCGGGGGCGTATCCATACGGATAAGTGCTATTGAATTTGGTATTTTAAAAATTATAAGCACCGTACCAATACAAGCCTAAGGGTATCGATACGGCCAGCCGTTATGGTAGTTAAATGGCATCTTTTGAGTTTTTGTTTTCTTAGGTTTTGGTCTCTGAATGTCGTGAATGCATTTGAGTGAATTTGGATGGTCGTGTTAAGCTAAAAATTGACGTGTGAGCATGGAACCTGAATAATTGTATATTTTTAACTTTAATTCCACAATAAGTCCCCGAATTTTGTAAGTTTTACAAAATGATCCCTAATTGACAACCGAAACAATTGGTTGTCGAATCGACGCCCGATTGAGTTGTAAATTCAAACACTGCAAGCTCGTACAGTTAGTATAATAATTTTGCATCTAGAGAAGATAAAAAGAAAAAAAGGGTCGTTTATTGAAGAGAAATTTTTGGGTTTTTCTTCAATATTCCCCGTGTGACTCGTTCGGTTCTGTCTTGCGACTAGACCGGGTCGAGGGGATTACAGAATTCATGATTCTTATTGAATCTTATAAGTAGAAATACAATGGAGCTTTTTTGGAAAAAGTCATGGCAAACTAGAACAACAAAATCAAGAAACAAAACCAGATCTTCGGGCATCCATAGCATGAAGGATTCAGCAACTCCATCGACTAGATGTAACCTTGAGCTTGAACCCTTGTCCAACAGGCTTCGAACACTCTCAAGATGTTTACAGATGTGAAATCCTTTCCAAAATGCTAGGTTTTCGAAAGGTTTTAATTGATGGATGCCTATTCTCACATATCGGAGCCGCTCTTTACGGGTTTTCAACCCAGATCATCCATTGGTTTCAAGACACTCTTTGCGAGTTTTCATATTGAACCCCCATTTTCTTTCTTTTCTCTTATAATTTTTTTTAATATCTAAAGCGCCTTTTTGGGTTTTCAATTTAGATATTTCATTTTGTGAAGCGCCCTTTTTGGGTTTTCACTCTGTTTTTTTTCTTTTTTCAATCTCTTTTTGAATTCTTCAAGCATAATATTTCTTAACTGAATCTGAGTTCGCTGGCTTTTGCAACTTTTCGCCATCCATTTCATTTAATATCAATGCTCCTCTAGAGAAGGCCTTTTTTATAACATATGACCCCTTCCAGTTAGGCATCCATTTCCCACGGAAATCACGATGTATTTATAAGATCTTTTTCAGCACTAGATCGCCTTCTCAAAGTTCTCTGGGCTGAACCTTCTTATCATGAGCTCGTATCATTCTTTTCTGGTATATTTGGTTGTGACAGATAGCTTTCAGCCTCTTTTCCTCGATGATGTTTAACTGGTCAAATCAAGCATGCACCCATTCTGCATCTTCCACCTTTACTTTAGATAAAACTCGAAGAGATGGAATTTCAACCTCTATTAGGAGTACTGCCTCTATCCCGTAGACTAAGGAATAAGGTCTTGCCCAGTACAAGTTCGTACAAAAGTTTGATATGCGAACAAGGCAAATGGCAACTTCTCATGCCAATCTTTGTATGTGTATATCGTTTTTGATATAATCTTCTTGATATTTTTTTTGCCGCCTCCACTGCCCCATTCATCTTAGGGCGATAAATCACAGAATTATGACGAGAAACTTTGAACTGCTGACACGCTTCTGCTATTACTTAGTTATTGAAGTTGGTGGCATTATCAGTAATGATTCTTTTTGGTAATCCGTATCGACAAGTGATCTATTTCTTTAAGAACTTACAGACTAGAGATCTGGTGATATTAGTATATGAAGTTGCTTCCACCCATTTGGTAAAATAATAAATAACCACAAGGATGAAGCGATGTCCATTGGATGCTTTAGGGTGAATTTGACCAATGACATCCTTGCCCCAGACTGCAAAAGGCCATGGTGAGTTTATCGTATGTAAAGGTATAGGCGAAACATTTATTCTATCAGCGTATATCTGTCATTTGCGACACTTCTTAGCATATTCAATGCAATCTCCTCCATATTCGACCAAAGAGTAACCATATCTCATTATTTTCCAAGCCATTAGCATGCATCCCACAAATTCTATCATGCCCTTCTCCAAAATTTCTCTAGCTTTTTGGGAATTGACGATCTTAACAAAATTTGATATTTGCCCCATTTTTATAGAATTTCACCATCAAGAACGTACTTTAAGGTCATTCTTCTAATGGTTCTTTTTGTCATTATCATTCGCCTCCTTAGGATAAGTTTGATATTTGACATACTACAAGATATCAAAATAACAGGGATTTCTATATGTCTCTTCCTCTTTGCTACAACAGTGAGCATAGGTATTGTAACTTTGCATCTGGATTAGCATCATATCCTCAGGTCTGTTGGCCAAGAGTACTTGGCTTGCCAGTAGCTAAAGTATATGCCATATGGTTATCTTCCCTGGGGATGTACGTGAAAGTAATTTCTTTGAATTCTTTTATCATTTCAAGGATCAACTTTCGATACTCAATCAATTTGACATCTTTTGTTTCCCACTCTCCTCGGAGCTGGTAGATGACCAGTGCTGAATTTCCATATACTTTCAAACGTTCTATCCTTCTTTTTACAACAGCTTGCAAACCCATGACACATACTTCATATTCTTCCATGTTGTTGGTGCAAAGAAATTCTAACTTGCTTGTGAAGGGATAATGCGCCTTGCTTGGGGAGATTAACACTGCCCCAATTCCTCATCCTAAGGCATTAATGGCCCCATCAAAATACAGTTTCCAAGATTAATTATCTAGGATTCCGTTTTATTTCCATAAAGATACTCATCACGTCCTCATCTGAGAAATCAAAGTTTAGGGGCTCATAATCTTCTAAAACATGACTTGCTAGAAAGTCTGCTATGGCGCTTCCTTTTATTGCCTTCTGGCTTACATATACTATGTCGAATTCTAACAGCATCATTCGCCAACGAGCCAGCCTCCCGTCAATGTTGGTGCTTCCATTAAAAACTTCAATGGGTCGAGCCGAGATATCAACCAAGTAGTGTGGTATAACATGTACTGTCTGAGTCTATAGGTCACCCAAACCAAAGCACAACACAATTTTTGAATTGGTGAATACCGTTCTTCACACTCTGTAAACTTTTTGCTTAGATAATAAATGTCTCTTCTTCCCTGTTTCATCATGTTGCCCCAACACACACACACCCATTGAGAAAATTTAAGGTGTATAAACATAGTGGAATGAGTCAAAACATTATGAAACATTTAAAACATATTTTCAAGTTTTGAGGACTTTTGAATTATTTTTGAAATCTTTAAACAAGTCCAAAACATTTTTCACATAATTTGTTATCTCAAAAATATTTTCTCAACACACTCTTTTCCACTTATAAAACCTTTGATGAAACAGGGGATGGCAATCAGGCGATGCGTGCAGTGTAGATATCCCCTTCACCATACTCATACCCACTTGAAATTTTTATATCCACCACCTACCTACAACCTATGGCGGGTACTATTTTTCAAATCCACATCCGCCCAAGCAGGTACATTCTCAAATCCACCCCCACACCCATTATCTAACTTGATGCCCACCGCCCAACCCGTACACGCCCGTACCCACTTGAAAAGCAACCGCTAATATTGAATAATGTACAAACAAACCATAGACTTATGTAAAGAAGAGTAATACTTTGCCTATTTTATTGATTGATCAAGGGTATATATTTAATACATTTACACATGTATAAATTTAACTACAACTAATTAACTAACTATAGCTAACTTAACTAAAGCACATTTTAGCTGGTATAAATTTTACTTAACTATATCTAACTAACTAACTAACTAACTAACGACGGTAGACAATTGTAAAGAATGTTTATACCCGTAAGATTTGGTTAAATTATAAGAGAAGTGCTCATAGTAAGTCCAAAATTTATGAGCTAAGAGAATTTGAGGAATAAATCATTTAAATATCAAAGTGATGATGAATTCGCTTTTCGGGATACAAAAAGTTTTCTTTGTGAATTATTCTGCAACCAAAATGAGCGGCAGAAACATCTTTTGAATATTCAAAGAGATGATGGTTTCAATTTTCGTAAGAAGTCAGGGAAAGAAGAGAATTAGCAACCAAAACAAGCTGCAGAAACATCTCATTATAAGTTAAAGGTAAAGAAACAAGATAAAAGGCATGGCAGAGGATCTTCAGTCCCAACTCCCAATAGCAGTATTGGTATTACAGTTCCAAAGTTATGGCATTTGTGTAGCAGAATCATCATCATTGAGA